>OY294046.1:64551648-64897512 GCA_958510825.1 Brachypterus glaber
AATATCGGTTTTTTCTTCGATATATAAACATATTTATAGTTAATATGTATAGTCAATATTATTGTGTGTAACAAATTAGTCGTCAAATGTTTCGATTTAGTGACCTTTATAAAAATTTCCCTCATAATTCGGCAAAATTATTCCGTAAGCCTATGTTTCTGTGTTTATTTTCAACGTTGATGAGTCATAACTGAGTTTATTCCGATTACTGATTATCACATGTAAACTTTTACACATCGACATATAAGTTTTTTAGTGTACGAATATTTTTAAATATGTATAAGCGTACCTTCATAAACCCAATCGGGAACTCCACAGTAATATGTTCCAGGAACTCCTGTTGGGGTAATCTGTTTCGGAGTATCTACATTCTCCGGATTTTCTAAATAATAAATATTATTTTCGAATACGTATGCCAATCCACGACCATTTGGACTAAACATTGCAAATTGTATCTTTTTGTTGTTATGTAAATCAAAATATTTCCTAAAATAGAATAGAATAGAAAGAATATATTTGATGTTTTAACACAAAGTATTTTACAAAGGTCAAGAATGATAATAATATTAGAAGAACTTGTATAAAAATATTAAATCAATCAAAATTTAATCAAATAAATAAATGAATTATAATATAAATAACACTGCTCTACAAAAAATGATTTTTTTCATTTGCCAGGGACCTTTTAGTTGCATCTGTCTATATTTCAATTGTTCCAGCACGGTCTCTATACACGGAAAGAAATTAGTGGGCTCTGCTCTATACATTATAAGATATTTGGTAACAGTGGCAAATTATAGTGATTTAAGCTATAGATTATAAGGGACACAATAACTAATAATGTTAAAAATAAATTGGAAACGATTATATATATATTACAGACACGATTATATTTATTACAGGCACTATTATAAATTTACAGAAATTTTATTATATTATAAAAATTATTAGCACGGACAATAATTAAATCTATTTAAGCTATAAATGCCATACTATTTGTTATATTTTATTATTCACTAAACAATTAAAGTATTTCATATAAATTTTTATACTGACTGCCATAATTGTAAGAGAAAGCCTTGTATTTATATAATAAGCGATTATAATTTGCTTGGTATGTGTGTTATAGCGCTCCTAGCTATAATTTTTTTTTCCGTGTATTAGTATGACAATATTTTGTATACAATACACGCATTGCAGTATTTAATATCACAAGTAAAGTATTAAATACCAATGGTGGCGATATAAATAACAAATATGTATTTACAAATTAGATTTAGTATTAAAATTACAATGACATTTTCTGAGTGTACATAAACTTACCCTGTTTCTCTATTATATATTGTGAACATGGACATCGTAGAGTGTCTAAATATCTAAAAATAATTTTTTCAGTGTAAAATAAAAATTAAGAAATTCAATAATACTAACTATAAGTTGCCAATCAAATTTATTAAAAATAAAAACATCTGTTTTGCGTAACTTCAGTCCATATTAGACCTAAAATTTGCCAAAAGTAACCCAAAACAGATGTTTTTATTTTTAAAAAATTAAGAAATGGTTTGGACTCCGAGTAGTACCCGGAATACTATACTGCCCTTTTAAGCTAGAAAGTAATAACTCCATTTGTCGCATAGCGATGTTTTCACAACTCTGTTAAAATATTTTGAAAACGCTGCTATTAGCAAATGGAGTTACTGCTTTCTAGCTTAGTAGGCAGTATTGTACTATACTGCCGTGTTACTTGAAATGGGCGTATATACGTAGGCGCCGAATTTTCAAAATCTCAGAGGGATCCCCTGTAATGAGTCCAGGGGGGCCTGGATTCAGCGCCTATGGTTTATTCCTTTGACCTTTTTTAAACTTAAAAAGTTTTTTCGCTTTTAACTTACAGAAGACGTGTTATGGGAAATAAGGACATATTTTTGATCCGGAAAAACTTGCAAATTCGCTGCAATATAATTTTCCTGAAAAAAAAAGAAGAGAAGTTTATTTATTATTTAATTAAACGAGACTAGGCAAATTCAAAAAGCGACTAAAGCCTTCCCAGCTTTACTACTGCTAGTCTCATTCTAAAATTATATACAGGGTTATTCTTTTAAATGGTACACCCCCCGTAACTTTCTAACGAAATGTGATATAAACTTTAAATTTGAAATATGTAAATCACACAATAAAAATTATCATTTGCCATAATTTTCAATAATTTTCAATTTTATTCGGTAAGGTGGAGTTAGGGGGGCAATGGGGGAAAATATTTCAAAGGGCACCCTAGGTCTTGTGATACTTTGTTTTAAAGAGCTTAAAATTCGCAACTTAACTGTGTAACTATAAATTTTTTAATGTATTTTTTTTCTTCAAAATTAATAACTTTGTAACATTTTGTGCATAAATATTAAAAATTTTACATGAAAATTATAAATAATTAGTCTTAACTTATTAACTATTTGGACCTTTATGCGCAAAATTTCCAAAATTATAAAGAACTTTCACTTTCGGGTTTAGACCGTGTTAATGGATTTTCACTTTCCGACGTTTCGTCTCTTACTACTAGAGACATCTTCAGGGATTAATCTGAAACTAAGTTTCGAATCAAATTGTCTCACTATTTATGACGAGTTGTGGTTATTCACCCGTGACGAGGTTTTTCCTATCAAAGACTTCCATATTGCTTGATGATTTCTATCGATTCCCGTATCTTCCTTGGCATTTTTCTGTTTTCTGTTAATATTTGTTTTGTTTCAGACAAATTGATTTTATGACCTGTTTCATGTACATGTTCGGCTACTGCCGATAAGGAAATTTGTTTCTTTCTTATATTGCGCTCATGCTCTTGAAGTCTTGTAGAAATTTTTCTCTTAGTTTCACCTATGTAAACCGTACCACAGGAGCAGGGTATTTTATATACGCCTTCTGAACTCAGGGGTATTTTGTCTTTTGTTGAAGTCAAACATTGACCTAATTTTAAATAGTGACACAAATTGATTCTAAACTTAGTTTCAGATTAATCCCTGAAGATGTCTCTAGTAGTAAGAGACGAAACGTCGGAAAGTGAAAATCCATTAACACGGTCTAAACCCGAAAGTGAAAGTTCTTTATATCTTAATGGCCGTGAAAGCTTAAAATCTATTTCCAAAATTAATTTTAGAAAAATACTGAAAAAAAAATCATAACAAAATATTTAAAAATAAATACATGGTTAAATAGAGAATTCTAAGCTCTTTAACCTCTTGTCTACCAGAGTATCAAATTTGTAACAAACCCAATTAAATAAAAAAATATATGAAATATTTAAAAAGTATAATTTTTCGCCATTGTATTATGTTTGTAAAATAATATCTTACAGAATTTTAAGGCACAACCAACCCCATCAATTATAATTTTTATGAAACACGCGTATACTAAGAAACACTGCGCAGTGCCCCCACCTTAATAGTGTCGCACGTACGACCGTCAAAAAAAATCTTGATTTATTTAACGTCCCAAAACGAATTAAAATAAGGTAAAAGCTATATATTTTATATTATTTCCTTTTTTTGTATTATACTACTGTTTAAAACGAAATCATACAATAAATTTAAAAAAACTGTCAGTCTACCAATATCACTCTGTACGATGATTAGAAAATAGATTGATGGAATAATAAATTAATATTTTTATAATTTTGTTTAAAATTAAAAATTTCTGTCCTTACTAATTTTACGTCTAACCACCCGTTAGTGGTACTATGTGCTTGAGACACACAAGTCTTCAACTTGCTACCATTCAAAGTCTCCAGATAAGGAGAGGTATAAGTCTACATCTAGAAATAGATGGCGCACAAGTCTACATCAATCTCATGGCTATATTCCTTTTGCGAGTAAAGTCTAAAAACGTTTTCTTAATCAGCGTGCAGAGTTGACTCTTGGTACTGAAGAGGGCCAGCAGCCCGAAACCGTCAGTCTACCAATATCACTCTGTACGATGATTAGAAAATAGATTGATGGAATAATAAATTAATATTTTTATAATTTTGTTTAAAATTAAAAATTTATGTCCTTACTAATTTTACGTCTAACCACCCGTTAGTGGTACTATGTGCTTGAGACACACAAGTCTTCAACTTGCTACCATTCAAAGTCTCCAGATAAGGAGAGGTATAAGTCTACATCTAGAAATAGATGGCGCACAAGTCTACATCAATCTAATGGCTATATTCCTTTTGCGAGTAAAGTCTAAAAACGTTTTCTTAATCAGCGTGCAGAGTTGACTCTTGGTACTGAAGAGGGCCAGCAGCCCGAAACTGTCAGTCTACCAATATCACTCTGTACGATGATTAGAAAATAGATTGATGGAATAATAAATTAATATTTTTATAATTTTGTTTAAAATTAAAAATTTCTGTCCTTACTAATTTTACGTCTAACCACCCGTTAGTGGTACTATGTGCTTGAGACACACAAGTCTTCAACTTGCTACCATTCAAAGTCTCCAGATAAGGAGAGGTATAAGTCTACATCTAGAAATAGATGGCGCACAAGTCTACATCAATCTAATGGCTATATTCCTTTTGCGAGTAAAGTCTAAAAACGTTTTCTTAATCAGCGTGCAGAGTTGACTCTTGGTACTGAAGAGGGCCAGCAGCCCGAAACTGTCAGTCTACCAATATCACTCTGTACGATGATTAGAAAATAGATTGATGGAATAATAAATTAATATTTTTATAATTTTGTTTAAAATTAAAAATTTCTGTCCTTACTAATTTTACGTCTAACCACCCGTTAGTGGTACTATGTGCTTGAGACACACAAGTCTTCAACTTGCTACCATTCAAAGTCTCCAGATAAGGAGAGGTATAAGTCTACATCTAGAAATAGATGGCGCACAAGTCTACATCAATCTAATGGCTATATTCCTTTTGCGAGTAAAGTCTAAAAACGTTTTCTTAATCAGCGTGCAGAGTTGACTCTTGGTACTGAAGAGGGCCAGCAGCCCGAAACTGTCAGTCTACCAATATCACTCTGTACGATGATTAGAATATAGATTGATGGAATAATAAATTAATATTTTTATAATTTTGTTTAAAATTAAAAATTTCTGTCCTTACTAATTTTACGTCTAACCACCCGTTAGTGGTACTATGTGCTTGAGACACACAAGTCTTTAACTTGCTACCATTCAAAGTCTCCAGATAAGGAGAGGTATAAGTCTACATCTAGAAATAGATGGCGCACAAGTCTACATCAATCTAATGGCTATATTCCTTTTGCGAGTAAAGTCTAAAAACGTTTTCTTAATCAGCGTGCAGAGTTGACTCTTGGTACTGAAGAGGGCCAGCAGCCCGAAACTGTCAGTCTACCAATATCACTCTGTACGATGATTAGAAAATAGATTGATGGAATAATAAATTAATATTTTTATAATTTTGTTTAAAATTAAAAATTTCTGTCCTTACTAATTTTACGTCTAACCACCCGTTAGTGGTACTATGTGCTTGAGACACACAAGTCTTCAACTTGCTACCATTCAAAGTCTCCAGATAAGGAGAGGTATAAGTCTACATCTAGAAATAGATGGCGCACAAGTCTACATCAATCTAATGGCTATATTCCTTTTGCGAGTAAAGTCTAAAAACGTTTTCTTAATCAGCGTGCAGAGTTGACTCTTGGTACTGAAGAGGGCCAGCAGCCCGAAACTGTCAGTCTACCAATATCACTCTGTACGATGATTAGAATATAGATTGATGGAATAATAAATTAATATTTTTATAATTTTGTTTAAAATTAAAAATTTCTGTCCTTACTAATTTTACGTCTAACCACCCGTTAGTGGTACTATGTGCTTGAGACACACAAGTCTTTAACTTGCTACCATTCAAAGTCTCCAGATAAGGAGAGGTATAAGTCTACATCTAGAAATAGATGGCGCACAAGTCTACATCAATCTAATGGCTATATTCCTTTTGCGAGTAAAGTCTAAAAACGTTTTCTTAATCAGCGTGCAGAGTTGACTCTTGGTACTGAAGAGGGCCAGCAGCCCGAAACTGTCAGTCTACCAATATCACTCTGTACGATGATTAGAAAATAGATTGATGGAATAATAAATTAATATTTTTATAATTTTGTTTAAAATTAAAAATTTCTGTCCTTACTAATTTTACGTCTAACCACCCGTTAGTGGTACTATGTGCTTGAGACACACAAGTCTTCAACTTGCTACCATTCAAAGTCTCCAGATAAGGAGAGGTATAAGTCTACATCTAGAAATAGATGGCGCACAAGTCTACATCAATCTAATGGCTATATTCCTTTTGCGAGTAAAGTCTAAAAACGTTTTCTTAATCAGCGTGCAGAGTTGACTCTTGGTACTGAAGAGGGCCAGCAGCCCGAAACTGTCAGTCTACCAATATCACTCTGTACGATGATTAGAAAATAGATTGATGGAATAATAAATTAATATTTTTATAATTTTGTTTAAAATTAAAAATTTCTGTCCTTACTAATTTTACGTCTAACCACCCGTTAGTGGTACTATGTGCTTGAGACACACAAGTCTTCAACTTGCTACCATTCAAAGTCTCCAGATAAGGAGAGGTATAAGTCTACATCTAGAAATAGATGGCGCACAAGTCTACATCAATCTCATGGCTATATTCCTTTTGCGAGTAAAGTCTAAAAACGTTTTCTTAATCAGCGTGCAGAGTTGACTCTTGGTACTGAAGAGGGCCAGCAGCCCGAAACTGTCAGTCTACCAATATCACTCTGTACGATGATTAGAAAATAGATTGATGGAATAATAAAATAAATTTAATTATCATGCCCTATGATTACAAATATGATAGCCATTTTTTTGTATAAAATAAAAATTTAAACAAAATATACATTAATATTAAGATAAGATAAGATAACATTTTAATTTTATTTTCTGTTTTAGATTTTTTATGGATATAAACAATCATTGAGGCGAAATGGCTCAAATTAATAATACTTTAAATACATTATTCTGCGGTGCTAAGCTGAAAGGTCCTATCTACATAGGTTTAACACAGATAGGACCTTTCAGCTTAAGAAGGCAGTATTATTGACTTAACTTCCAATGTTTAGCTTATTTTTAGGAAAAAATATTTTTCCTTATCAGCATTTAATAATTCAATACACAAGAGGTTAAAATGACGTATCACAAGACCTAGGGTGCCATTTAAAATATTGTCCACCAGTGCCCCCCTGACGCCGCCTTAATGAATGAAAAATTGAAAAATATGACAAATGATTTTGTTGTGTGATATGCATAGTATGCATAATATTATTCGAAATATAAAGTTTATATCTCATCCCGTTCAAAAGAATAACTCTGTCATATAGTATACCCCACAGGGGTATTCCCCAGTGCTATATAAGTATACCTCAGTTCTGAACTATTTTATCTTAAAACTAGCGCATCAAGTCACCGGTGCATTGAAATAAGTAGATAAGAAGTATTAAGGGTGGAAAAATAAAATAGCACAAACAAGAAAAACAGCACAGACAAAAATATCACAGCAAAAATATCGGAATCGAAAATAGGGCTAGACTTTTTTAGCGAACTACAAAATCGACGCTGTACAAAAATCGTGTTTTTAAATGGAGCGCAAGGGAAAAATCGCGCATAAAATAAAAAGCGCATTTATTAACATACAGCCTGTTCCAGAACTCGCGTCCAGAAGTTTGAGGGTATATTAAAAACCCTCTGGAAAATATGAAAAAAATGTAAAAAAAAATTCATCTTCGTTCAATTAAAAAATAAGAACGCTTTAAGTGGACCAATACTGTTGCTGATGTTAAATTACCTTTAACAGTTGAATTTGTAGCTATGGAAGCAAATTTAATTATTGCAGGTACATATTCTGTAGGCTGACATGGTAATTAATGTGACATAAATATTTATTAATGTCAAAAAAACAGCGCCGGATGGAGTGACCCTATAAAAATAGAACCTAGTCTCTGTCGGTTTTGTCAAAATATAATAACCTAAAAAGATTCTAAAGTTGACAGTCTCAAATAATGCACGCGTCAACAATTGCAAGTCCAAACCATACTTACTGATAAGTAGGGAAAAACTAATTTGTAGGTAATTTAACATCAGCAACAGGATTGGTCAGATTAAATAGCTTCCTTTTTAATTAGTAATGAAGATGGATTTTTTTACATTTTTTTCATATTTTCCAGAGGGTTTTTAATATACCCTCAAATTTTGGTACCCGAGTTCTGGAACAGACTGTATTAGAATAAAATTATAGGTTATAACAAAAACATCATGCAACGCAACCAACCTTAAAGAATTATTCATTAATTAGGCACACATTTTTTATAATTTTAAATATTTGAAACATGAATTTTATCAAAATATAACTAAATTTTGAAGTATTCAAAATATAACTACAAATTACCGTTTTCATTCTCCAGATATATTTCATTCGTTTGGACTTTTTATTTATTTATTTATTTCCGGACATACAACCAAGGCCACGGATGACGGGATGGGCGAAGGGGGTGCCACCCCACGAATCACTTTCGAGTTGGTAAAATCCCCTCTTCATGGCCATCAACTGCATCTACATCTTACTGCAGTTGGAGAAATGGAGTTGATGACCTTTTTTTTGGTCGTTAACTTTGCGTCATGAAAAAATTGGGAAATTTTCAATCTTGAGAATATTAAGTTTTCTTGCCCTCAAAATTACTTCTCCTGTATTAAGGGAGAGGCTTGCTAAATTAATATAGTTTCGAGACACAACCTTATCTTACTTTACTTGGCTGCTACATTCCAAAAGAAGTACCCCACATTTGGATTTATATCTTTTTTCCAGTATTATTCGAATACTAAAAAAAAGTCAAATGTGGGTTACTTTGTTCTGGAATTTGACAGCCGAACAGTTTAAAAGTGAGGTACTAATATAATTTTCTATTTTAGATTTTAAGCTTTCACGGCCATTAAGATATAAAGAACTTTCACTTTCGGGTTTAGACCGTGTTAATGGATTTTCACTTTCCGACGTTTCGTCTCTTACTACTAGAGACATCTTCAGGGATAATTTGGTTTCAGATTAATCCCTGAAGATGTCTCTAGTAGTAAGAGACGAAACGTCGGAAAGTGAAAATCCATTAACACGGTCTAAACCCGAAAGTGAAAGTTCTTTATATAATTTTCTATGATTTTATTTAGTAATATTTTTCTTCGAGTACCCATGTGTGTCTATTTTTTTTAATGGATATTAATGGATGTATTTAAAAACATTCCTCTCAAGAATTTTTAATTAATAAGCGTGTAATAATATTAATTGAAATAAATTACGATCACGATTAAACCTTACAGTAAGAATCATCGTTTTTAAAAACAGTAATTTATTAGTTACCTTGTATATGGTTTTTGTAATTATTACACTCCTCCCGCACTTTGTGCTTGAAGAGTTTTATAAGGTTTTCAAATTTTACCTTCAAATGAATTTTTATTGAAAACGGTTAATCCTACAGTATTACAACAAGAGTACCTTGTTTATGTATTTTGACCTGAGGAATCATGTTCCCATAATAAAATTACAAAAAAGTTTCACCGAAAAAAGTTTGGGAGAAAAAACTGAAAAGGGTTCCCCGTTTCTCACGCCCCAGGTTAAAACAAGTACTAAAAACGTCCAAATGAATATGGGCCTTATTAGAATTAGTTCACATGCAAACTTTGTTGCTCTATCTCAAAGGGTTCCTGAGTTATTAAATAAATACCGAATCTTTTAGCCACTTTTAAATAAGCTTAGCTCCCTTACGACGCATATATATTTACAAGATTTTCATATGTAGAATCACGCAAGTTTGGTGCTATGCAATTTTGTTGCAAGCATGATTCAATCACTGCGCATGCCTTCAGGCAAATTTGATGCCTTTTTGCGAGCCATTAAATTATTAGAACAAGTTCTATTTTTCGACGATTTTCATGAAAGATTTATAGTTATTTTCGTGGTACCAACCTGGAAAAAAGTTACTAAATTGATTTCATTTAACTAATATATTAGCAACTGGACATGTTAATAATTATTATTATTAATAATAGGCCGGTCTGTCTAACTAAAAAGGTTCATTAAAAAGGCAAATGCTCGGTTATGTTTTTGTCAACAAATGCAGAGACACGTCAAAATTGTCTGGTTGGCAGCAACTTATATAGCAATATATAGCGTCAAACTTGCCTACAACTTGCTTCGTAAAAAGGCAAATGAATGTGTAATTATCATCATGCTATATCTGGCAGCAAACTTGCATAGCACCAAACTTGCGTATAAATTTCTCCGTGAAAAGAAGCCTTTAAACTGAATGACCCCAGTTCTGAATAACCCTGCATATAATAGAGAGAAAACTCAATAAACAATCCACAGTAAAGATTATACTATTGAATACGAAGCATTATTTATCTTCACGGCTTGTTCATAAACACGCGGGATTAAGAAAATTTTTAATAACATTAATTAATTATTTATCAACACATAAATTTAAAATTTAATGACACTTCAATAGGATTTAAATTTTATGTTTTTTATTAAATTCATGAATAAATTGGCTAATTAATATAGGGGGAGGCTGAGAATTTTTTTGACAATTAAAAATTAGTTTTTCTATTTTGCGACTCTTATAAGCTCATAATCACACGCATTTTGCGTGTTCTTATAGGCCCATAAGAGGTCTGTACTGTTTGTTCTTTTGGGTTGGCAACAGACCTGGCCTATCGCTTGACGTTTTCCGTGCAAATGTCAATGTCGCTTTAAAGTTGAGTTTTCTACAAAATTTTGTGTTTAGGTTATTTTTACCATGTTAAAATTGTGGCTTGGTTAATTTCAGTAAAAAAGAAAAGAGATGACTATAAAATATATATCAATATATCATTTGTTCTTAGAATTTTAAACATGGTGTAAACTGTAATGCCAATTCAAAACAAAAATCCCTAAATCATTCATCAATTTAAATGTTGGCAACAGACCTGACCTATCGCTTGACGTTTTCCGTGCAAATGTCAATGTCGCTTTAAAGTTGAGTTTTCTACAAAATTTTGTGTTTAGGTTATTTTTACCATGTTAAAATTGTGGCTTGGTTAATTTCAGTAAAAAAGAAAAGAGATGACCATAAAATATATATCAATATATCATTTGTTCTTAGAATTTTAAACATGGTGTAAACTGTAATGCCAATTCAAAACAAAAATCCCTAAATCATTCATCAATTTAAATGTTGGCAACAGACCTGACCTATCGCTTGACGTTTTCCGTGCAAATGTCAATGTCGCTTTAAAGTTGAGTTTTCTACAAAATTTTGTGTTTAGGTTATTTTTACCATGTTAAAATTGTGGCTTGGTTAATTTCAGTAAAAAAGAAAAGAGATGACCATAAAATATATATCAATATATCATTTGTTCTTAGAATTTTAAACATGGTGTAAACTGTAATGCCAATTCAAAACAAAAATCCCTAAATCATTCATCAAATTAAATGTTGGCAACAGACCTGACCTATCGCTTGACGTTTTCCGTGCAAATGTCAATGTCGCTTTAAAGTTGAGTTTTCTACAAAATTTTGTGTTTAGGTTATTTTTACCATGTTAAAATTGTGGCTTGGTTAATTTCAGTAAAAAAGAAAAGAGATGACTATAAAATATATATCAATATATCATTTGTTCTTAGAATTTTAAACATGGTGTAAACTGTAATGCCAATTCAAAACAAAAATCCCTAAATCATTCATCAATTTAAATGTTGGCAACAGACCTGACCTATCGCTTGACGTTTTCCGTGCAAATGTCAATGTCGCTTTAAAGTTGAGTTTTCTACAAAATTTTGTGTTTAGGTTATTTTTACCATGTTAAAATTGTGGCTTGGTTAATTGCAGTAAAAAAGAGAAGAGATGACTATAAAATATATCAAAATATCATTTGTTCTTAGCATTTTAAACATGGTATAAACTGTAATGCCAATCCAAAACCAAAATCCCTAAATCAGTCATCAATTTAAATGTATTTTTTTTTTAATTTTAGATCAAAATAGAAAAAATTGTATAAAGCACTCGTTTCATAACGAGTATGTTAGGAAACTAGTACTTTAATATACTATTATCATTATAATAATTACTTTATTATCATAATAATAGTCCTGGATCCCACGCCCAGTAGAATTTTTTTATTACCTCACCGTTGAGACTTTGTATATGTGTTCTTTATGTACAGTCAAACAACTTCTTACATAAGAAAATTCTCGGTAACAGGCGTTTTTTTGGGAACAACCCTTAACTATAGGGTGTCTCACAAAGGTATTGCCCGAAAATTTTTGTCGGACAAGGTTACCACTTGATTAAATATTTTTATTAAACGATCCAGAAAAAATCAGCTGTGTGGTGCTAAATTTTATGACGTCATAGCTAACTATGTTAGGTTAGTTATGACTTCATAACATTTAGCATCTGACAGCTAATTTTTTCAGGATCGTTTGTTTAATAAAAATATTTAAAAGCAAGTAACCTTGTCCAAAATTTTTTTTCGGGCAATACCGTTGTGAGACACCCTATAGTTAAGGGTTGTTCCCAAAAAAACGCCTGTTATCGAGAATTTTCTTATGTAAGAAGTTGTTTGACTGGACATAAAGAACACATATGCAAAGTCTTAATCTCCAATACCATTTACAGCGCATAAGCGCTAGAATAGTGTAATACGGTAGTTTCCAATTTCTCAAAATCGAAAATCTCATCTCTTTTAACCTTTCGATTTTCAAACATCAAATTTATTTACCTATTTATATTTTTTTTACAAAATATTCCATTTTTTTAATTTTATTTAGAGCATTTATTATTTTACTTACGTAAACCGAATGAGGTAAAAACAGTTGTTTAGTTTTTGTTTCTGCATTAAATTTAATTACATCCCCTTCTTCATTTTTAAACAAAAACTCGTTTCCAGTGATCCATGTTGCATTCCAGGCTAGCTCCTCAAAAGTCTTTTCAAAAAACTCATCTAACTCAAAGGGTTCAAGTTTATTTGAATCAGTGAATGGTTTAGATTCTGTCAGTGCTGTTATTATAAGTAGGACAATGAGGCCTATTAATCCCTAAAATGATTAATTTTTAAAATATGCAGTGTTCTATAAGGTGCCAGCAAAGAACTTTTACCTCAAGAAGTAATTTCAGACCAATGTTTATGAAGGTGTCATTGTTTATTTACTAACAGAAACGCGATACAGCTTTGTGGTGTAAAATGTAGATCTCGCTAGTCGACTTTCAGGCTAGCTAGTAGCGATGTTGCGTAGTTTCCACCTTATCATGAATTCAAATCATTATACTTAAATTAAAAATGTAAAAAACTTTATTGTGTATACTATAATTGTTGTTAATTGTTTAATAATATAGTATATTTAAATCTATTAAAATTGAACTACTAGTTCATATAAAACTCATACAGAACTAATGTTTCTTAAAATTTACAATAAAATATCCAAAGTATATGTTTCCAATCAGCAACACCGTACCCATTTTACGACATTAGACTGTGAATTCACACATTCTTTCTCTTTCTTTACGCGTACTAAGTGTAAACAATAGTCACTCCCCACCAGCCCCTCACCATAGTTGGTTCACGCTTCAAACAAAGCATACGGTAGATTTCATCATGTTCCTTCTTGAGGTAAAAGTTCTTTGGGTGCCAGCAAAAATCAGAAAATTTCGAACTCGCCCGGTTTTGAGATTAACCCCCATAAAAATTTATCCAATACAAATGACGTTTAATTGGCGCGATTTGACCTTAAAGAATCTAAAATTAACTAAAAATTTAAATAAGGCCTAAAATCAAAATTAAACCATAACATATTAGGGGACGTTCAAGTATTACGTAAGCAAATATAAAATCTCTACAGCCTTTAATAAAGCGGGACGCTGGGTATGAAGTGTTTGAACTTTGTCAAAATTTTCTTAAGCAATTAATTATATAATAATTTAACGTACCCTTATGTCAAGTGTCAACTCATGTGTCCCTTATGTCAAGTGTCACCTCATTTGAACTTAAATTAAACCTTTAAAGGTTTCTTGATTCTGGTTTTAACAGTGTTTTGTTTTTAAAAATCGGTTTAGCGTTTTTTGAGATATACAATATTATAATATTAGTAGGTATGTTTTACTGGGCATACGACATGTATTTTAAATGAGCTCCAGCGCCCTAAGGAGTCAATATTGGACATATAAGTTTTTTTATTTTTAAATGCTTTATCAATTTTAATACTATTTTTTTTAATTTTTAGTACTTTTCAAAAAAAAAAAAAACAACTCTAAATTAAAAAAGTGGATAGGTAGGTTTGTTTGTTAGGGTAGGTGGGTAGTTTGAGTTGATCCGCAGTTTTTTTTTGTGTAGTGTTTAAAGTACCTACCTACCCTAAGAAACCTGCATATCAAGTGCTCTAATAATACCTACATCAAACTACATTGATAATACATCAAAAAATGAGAAAAAAAACGTTCAAGTTGACATGGGTCGTATATTATTTTTGAAGGAAGAACCTATAGCTTATTAAAAATTAAAAAACAAATCAAGATCAAGTCGCGCCCTGTTTCCAAATTAAACAAAAATTTTGAGATATTCTTGACAAATGACGTAGAAAAAAATCCAAGCGAGTCCGATAAAAAAAAACGAGTTTTTTTTTGTGGCACCCCAGTGTTCTATTTAACTGGGGCCCTATATAATTAGTGTAAAATAGGATTTTATTTAACACACAAGTTTTAGTCGAAAGGGGCTTGTGTCTATCCAACGACATGTTTCTCGATTTTGTTTTTGATATGTTATTGTTATATAATAATTTAAATATTACTATTTGCAAATGCTGTACTATTTAAAAGAATAACCCTGTTTAGCGTTACCCACCTATGTATATGCACAGGTTAAGGACATTGTTAATTCGTTAACATTGTATAAAATTGATTTAAATTAAAAAAAAAAAACACTTCTTTACATTATTGCGAGCATTATCGTCTCCCAAAAGAGTTGAAGTTCATTAAAAATATCAATTTAAAAGAAATAAATGTCGAATAACTCGAGAATGTTCAAAACAAAACTGATGAAACCAGAATCAAAAAACGAGGGATCTAATATATATAATTTGGTCATTCAATATTTAAACTTTTAAATATAGCGCCCATTGACGTAAATAAAATCAAAATATTTTATGAACGGGTCCAAAATAAAAATCAAGGAATTTTTCTGAAAAATATTATTTTTTTCTATTTTTGCGACTTTTATAAGCTCATGATCACACGCATTTTGCGTGTTCTTATAGGCCCATAAGAGGTCTGTACTTTTTGTTCTTTTGGGTTGGCAACAGACCTGGCCTATCGCTTGACGTTTTCCGTGCAAATGTCAATGTCGCTTTAAATTTTAATTTTCTACAAAATTTTGTGTTTAGGTTATTTTTACCGTTAAAATTGTGGCTTGGTTAATTGCAGTAAAAAAGAGAAGAGATGACTATAAAATATATCAAAATATCATTTGTTCTTAGAATTTTAAACATGGTGTAAACTGTAATCCCAATCCAAAACAAAAATCCCTAAATCAGTCATCAATTTAAATGTAAGTTTTCAGAACACGTTTTTAGCGCACTAGTACCTGTTTTCTAAACTTGTACTCGTGCGCTAAAAACGTATGTTATGAAACTAGTACTTTAATATACTATTAAAATTATCAAATTGATTTATTTTGAAAATTCCAAACTATAATAATTAATTTAGTTAAATGTGAACAACCTAATAAACTCGTTTCTAAAATTAATTAAAAATAATTATTTATAGATATAAAATTTGCATGTTCGTCTTCTTTTTAAATCTTGCAATAGAATTCGGCTATACGAGCCCAAAAAAGTAAACTTTTTTGGTTTAATCAGAGGAGAAATTTAAGTCGTGAGCTAGGGTGTGGGGATTACGTAAATGCCATTTTTTTTGAAAATAGGTTACGATTTCAGGGGGCGCAGAGCAAAATAGTGGGGGCGCCTTGGTTTTAATTATATGCTTTTCGTTATCGCTTATAACTTGGGAATTTTTTAAGAGAGTTTCATTATTTTTTGTCTTTTCCCAAGCGTTAGAATTCTACAGTTATAATAGAATGCTCAAAGTCCCAGTGTCGACCAGGGGCGATAACAACTCGAAAAGCAGATCATTTTATAACCTTTTTTCGTGTTTTCTTAGTATTTTACCATGGTAAAAAAAATTGAGGGCATAATATAATAAAGCACAAATATATTTTTTTCTTTAAATAAAAAAACAAATTTTGAAAAATTTAAAAAAAGTGAGCTTTTTCGGATTCGGAAAATTATATTTGTGCTTTACTATAAAGCATGTTATGCCTTCAATTTTTTTATTAAGTTCTGTTAAAATCCGATAATAAGGTAATTGTAGAAATTTAACACCAAAATACATTTTTTACCATAGTAAAATAATAAAAAAAAACACGAAAAAAAGTGAAAAATGGTCTGCTCTTCGAGTTGTTATCGTCCCTGTCCGCTCTCCCTTAGTCCGATACTGGATTTTGAGCATTGCATTATAACTGTAGAAATCTAAAGTTTAGGAAAATACAAAAAGATAATAGATCATTTTTTCATGTAAACGGGTAATTTTTTAATATTCACTTATTATTTATTGTAAAATAATTTCCCTTTCTAAAATCGCCTGATTTCAACGTTTTTATATTTAAATAATAATAATAATAAGGCTTAACGTGTACTCTCAAAAAACCGCCGGGCGCGACCTCTAAATATTTTTTTAAAAATGTGAAAAAAAAATTGAGGGTTGGTTTTGAAGATTCTGGTAAAAGTTTTATTCATACAGCTTAAAAACAAAAAATCATAAACCTTAATAACACACATCTTTCTAATCTGGAATGTCGTGATACATGTATTATTATTTAAAGGTAAATAAAAACTTAAAATATATAGGTACTTACGCTGGTCATTATAAAGCAAAATGCAGCACAGATAAACTTGAACTAAAACGCCAGATACTTAATATTAAATATTGAATTTTTTCACACAAAACATGTTTCTCTTTGCTTGTTTTCTATATAATTATGCATTATATTCTCTCACAATGTATTTTATATGCATCTATCAAAGAAACTAAAGCGATTTTTAATAGCAAAATATTTAAATACATTTAGTACATTACCGAATCTTATCAAAATGCAAATAAAATTTTATCATTTTTACAAAAGTAATAGACCTTCCCGCTATTTATTAAACACAATCTTCACTTGACATTTTGAGGAATTATAATAAAAAATAGAGTGGTTAATGCAAGAGGGGGGCTAGTTACGCGGGAACTGGTACTACTTCCTGCATAACATAAAATAAACTTGTGTAGTTAAATATATTGCAAAACTTTAATGAATTTGGTATTTATCACTTTATTAAATATCTTTTAATATTACTTATTAATGTTATAGAAGCAAAATAGAATGTTTACTAGAAGAGGGGGAACCAGTTCTGCATGACATCAAACATTCTTCTGCAGGAAAATATAAATTTTGGTACTTAACGTTAAGTTATAACACTATTAAATATTTTTAATATTTGATGTTAATACCTATTATATAGAGTTATTCTTTTAAATCGTACACTCCCCCTAACTTTTAAACCGAATGAGATATTAACTTCAAATTTGGAATATGTATATCACACAACAAATGCTATCATTTGCCATATTTCAATTTTTTAATCGGTAAGGCGGCAATGGGGGGCAATATTTTAAATCGCACCTAAGGTTTTCTGATACATCATTTTAAAGAGCTTAAAATTATTTATTTAAGTATGTAACTATTTATTTTTTAATATATTTTTTTTAATTATTTTTTTTTTCGATAAAAATTATTCAAATTTTTAATGTTTTATGCATAAATATTAAAAATTTTACATTAAAATTATAAATAGTTAGTCTTAACATGATAATACACCATGTATTAACTAATTTGACATTTTTGCGCAAGATTAATTTTTTTTAAATATTGATAATTTTGAAGAAAAAAAAAAATCTATTAAAAAATAAATAGTTAAATCGGGAATTTTAAGCTTTTTAAATTTTAAATTTTAAAATATTGTCCTCCACTGCCCCCTGGTGCCGACTTACCGAATAAAAAATTGAAAAATATGACAAATGATGGTTTTTGTTGTGTGATATGCATATTCCAAATTTAAACTTTATATATCATCCCGTTTAAATGTTACAGGGGGTGTACCATTTAAAAGAATAACCCTGTATAATGAAATATGTACTTTTTTGTGTTAAAATACAAAACAAAATATCGGTGGTGTAACATCACAGGATTGACCGTTTTGAAGATGAATGCATTTTAAAAGTAATTTATTACGCATCAAGAACCAAAAATAAAAAATATATAAAGTTAAAAACAAAGATTTTAATAACTACTGAGTGAAGATTTTATATTAAAAAGTTTTTTTTTTGATTTTTTTTATTTTTTTATTTTGTTTATCTTTCGCTTGGTTTGGATGAACTGAAGCATTTTTTTAAGTTTTTTTATTTTTTTTTACTTTCTTTCGTTTTTTGCAAAATTAAAATAAAAAAAAAATTAAACATTTTATTATTTTTTTCTTAATTTTTGTTTTTGAAAAAAAAAATTTCAATTATTTGGGAAAGTGCAATATACCATTTACTGTGAATAGTATACAATGGAATGCTTGTTTTAAAAATACGCCGTGGATAGAGGCTATAGAGGCCCGTTATCAGTTCTGTCATTACAACTGTGTTCTAAGTCTGGAAGAAATTATTAAGTTAATTTTAACGCAAAAAAACTTTATTTGGTTAAATAAAAAAATAATAATAAATAGCGAATAAATAGCGAAATAAAAAAAATAGATGTTTTTTATGTTTATATAATACAAAAAAATGTAATTGCTTCACTATAAGTATTACTAATTAATAAACAGGTATTTAAACAGCTTTCAAGAAAACTTTTTTAAAGCTATTGGTGAAAATTTAAACAAAACTTTAAAAGCTATATGTATTTATTTTTATCTATCTTATTTGGATTGCCTGAAGTAAAATTAAAAAAATATATACACGGTGTATTTGAAATAGCGTCGGAAATTTTAACAGATGATTCTACATCATAAAATATGAAAAAAAGTTCCTATAAACATATGTCTAAAAATGCGTCATAAGGGAGCTACGCCTCTTTGAAAGTGGCTAAAAAAATCGTTTTTTTTTTAATAACTCAGGAACCCTTTGAGATATATCAACGAGGTTTTGCACGTCAACTAATCCTACCAAGGCCCGTTTTTATGTGATATTTTCATGTACTTATTTCAACCAGGGGTGTTCGAAACGGGGGGGGCTTATCAGTTTTTTGTCCCAAACTTTTTTCTGTGTAACTTTTTTGCAATTTTATTTTTGAAATATGATTCCTCAGGTCAAAATACATATTGAAAACCAAAATTTTAATAATGCAGGGCGAATGTACATTAAAAACTAAGAAAAAAACTTCATATACAGGTACTTCCAAAAATCAATCCTAATGGAGCTATGGTCTCCTAAATATGCACCATTTTTAAAGGGCTATGGTAGCTTTAAAAGCGTTTTTTCGACCTACATGTATGGAAACTTTTTTTCTTAGTTTTTGATGTAGAATAACATTGCATTATTAAAATTTTGGTTTTCGACATTTTAGTATTTAATTTTTCGTCCTCGAACCGTGAAATTTCACCTTCAAATGAACTTTTCTCGAAAACGGTTAATCCTACAGTATTACAACAAAAGTACCTTTTTTATGTATTTTGACCTGAGGAATCATATTTTAAAAATAAAATTGCAAAAAAGTTACACAGAAAAAAGTTTGGGACAAAAAACTGATAAGGCCCCCCCGTTTCGCACACCCCTGGTTTAAATAAGTACGTGAAAATTACATACAAAGATGGGCCTTATTAGGATTAATTCACGTGCAAAACCTCGTTAATATATCTTAAAGGGTTCCTGAGTTATTAAATAAAAACAGATTTTTTTAGCCAATTTCAAAGGGGCGTAGCTCCCTTATGACGCATTTTTAGACATATGTTTATAGGAACTTTTTGTCATATTTTATCATGTAGAATCACCTGTTAAAATTTTCTACTCTATTTCAAATACACCCTGTATATTTAAATATATATTTTACACAAGTTTAAAGATCTTAAGCCAGGTTAAAAAAAAACTTTTTTTACCGTCATAAGGTATATTTTACCCTTATCGTGTGTTGATATCTGTTAAGATAGGGCAAGTAGGATACTTATACAGTGCGTGCATTAAGTCTGGAATCACCCGATTAACTTTTTAGTTACAAGTAAAACACAAAAACCCTCGGATAGGTCGATTTTTATTTTTAATTTTGCAAATTATGGTGTAATAAAAGTTATTAAAATTTGCACCCACTTGCACCCTCACCCCCAACTTTTTTTTTCAAATAGCAACCTACCCCTTGTGACACTTCGTTGGAAAGGTAATTTAATAAGCTTTCCAACGGTGTATAATAAAGCCTAATTTGGTAAAGGGCTAATGATAAAATGCACAATTTAGTTTATTATAAAGACATGTAAAGTATAACTTTAGTTCACTATAAATGTTTAAATTGATGTCCTTCAGCTCTTTGATAGTGGACAGTAAAAAAATAGGATTAAAATCGATTAAATAGTAAACATAAAATTGGTCAATAAAAAGAAAAAAAATTGCATTTTTCAACAGGGTATAAATTATTACAATAAGTTTAAAACAACCTTATTTAGATTCTCAGGAAGGTGCCAAGTAGGAAATAGGGCAACAATTACCATATTATGCGTAATATTTCACACAAACAATGTTTAAATAAAACATGCGTTTTTTCATAGACCCTTTAACAAATTAGGCTTTATCATACACTGTTGGAAAGCTTATTAAATTACCTTTCCAATGATGTATCACAAGGGGTAGGTTGCTATTTGAAAAAAAAAGTTGGGGGGTGAGGGTGCAAGGGGGTGCCAATTTTGATAACTTTTTTTAGACCAAAATTTGCAGAATTAAAAATATAAATCGACCTGTCCGAGGATTTTTGTATTTTACTTGTAACTAAAAAGTTATTCGGGTGATTCCAGACTTAATGCACGCACTGTATATAAAAAAGCTTTTATGCAGAGCACATATGCATGATGAAATATTTTTAATAAAAATTACAATTTTCATAGGAAACTACAATGTAATTTATAATTAATTTTTATAATTTATATTATTTTTTAATTGTATTAATTAGCATAACATTTTTTATAACTATATAGAAAAAAGCATACCTACTCTTTTAGAGTATGACATCATAAAAATTCTCACGTTTCAACTTTTCGGTAATTAATAAAAAAATATAATTGATTGTTAATAAATTCAAAACACATAAGTATTTAATTTAAAAACCTACCTGTAGGTAAGATATATACATATATATTATCTTATTATACAATGTTATCTTATTAATCTGATGCTGTAAGCCTATGGCTTAGGAGTCATAAAATGTGTTGCTCAGAATAACAAATAAACAAAATCGTCAAAACCAAAAATTATGTTTTTCTTCAAGCGTACTAAAATGTTCATATTTTATAACTGAACACACTAGTTAGAAGTGATCTATTTTTTTACAGTAAACAAAATGAGTACATTGTTGTACGCCGTAAAAAGTTAGTAAAACCACCACTGGCAGCAGCACTCTTTGACTTTGATGACAGCCATACTTCAAACTTGTTTGTTTACTATGTAAACAAGTGGTTGACTCGAGATTCTGTGCAAAAACCTTGTGTGAAATTGATTAAAAATGATTGAAGAAGAATATATGGTTTATACACCTACAAATCTTTCCGAAATTGCAAATGCTACATTAGACAAGTTACCATCGAAATCGCGAAAAGTGTACGATTTAACCTACGAAAAAAAATGAGCTAAGGAAGGTTTAAGTTTATTTCGAAAGGGTTTTATTGGCCTATTTTAATAAAAAAATATACTTTATTTCTGAATAAATTAAATTCAAAAATTAATATTTAAAAATATATATATAGGATGCTTGAAGAAAAAATAGTATGTGTCACTAAGAGGAACAGTGCTTTTTTTACTCGTCTGTAGTTTCCGGACTCCGCTTCGCGTTGTCCGTAAATTCTACAGACTAGTAAAAAAATCTTCACTTTTCCTCTTAGTAAAACAATATACTAGTTCTTTTTGCTTGAAACAAAAAAATTATACCTAAAAATGTATTATTAAATATTTACTTGGTCTTGCGGATCGTATTCGACTGTTGGCTCAAGGGACTGCTGGTTCAAATCCCTTCTAGGCCTCGGCTGTAATACAGGCAGACTAACATCTCTACTCTAAATTTCTCTACTCCCTAACATCCCTACTCCATAACATCCCTACTCCACAAGAACTCTACTCCGTAACATCTCTACTCCATAACATCTCTACTCCATAACATCTCTACTCCGTAACAACTCTACTCCACACTATATGCACTTTATTAGCCACTTAATAATAAATGAGCAGTTCAAAGAACAAAGAATCTTCTTCTAGATTATTTTATTTTTTTCCTAGAAAACGTTCACCTTTAAATGTAAATCTAGAACAATCATAAATGAATTATTCTAAAAGCAACAATGACCGCGTACTCTTAACATGCACTAATATGTAAGTAATTAATAAACTGAATTCATTTTTGACAGTGACTTTGACAAATATTCTTTTGAGTTAAGACAAGTGGCTAATCGAGTGTCTATAGTGTGGAGTAGAGTTGTTACGGAGTAGAGATGTTATGGAGTAGAGATGTTAAGGAGTAGAGTTGTTGTGGAGTAGAGATGTTATGGAGTAGAGATGTTACAGAGTAGAGTTGTTATGGCGTAGGGATGTTATGGAGTAGGGATGTTAGGGAGTAGAGAAATTTAAAGTAGAGATGTTAGTCTGCCGTAATACACATTACTCTTTACTTACTTTGCTTTATGACGAGATATAAATCGTATGCTAGATTCCAAAACAAAGTAACCAACTTTTGTTTTAAAATTTGAGTTTTTCCCATATTTTGTACTAAAGTATCCTCTATTCGCATGTAACGTTTTATTATCCGCACAATAACTCAAGAATAAAAAATCCGATCGATTTCAAACTTTTAGAAAAACTAATCTTGGCAAGAACACAAATCAGCTATTAAAAGTGAAAAGAATGCATACAAAAAAAAAACTTTTCGCAAAAAAAATGAACCGACTTCTGTCCGACTGAAAGACAGACATATTTTTTTTATTACTTATTTTGATTTTTCTAGACGTTTCAGGAAAAAATAAGATGATTTAAGTAAGCAAAAAAAAATATTCATTTTTTTATATCACAACCCTATTGAAAATGACGGGTATGCGCGGGTATAAATGTTGCATAGACCGGACTTGAGCCGGTGAATTTAATCCGCTTAAGTCCGGTTTATGCACCATTTATACCCGCCCAGACCCGTCATTTTCAGCAGGGAATACTTTCTTTTATAAGAAAGTAAAAAGAATCCTACAAAAAAATAGTTGAAGGGGGTTAAACTTTTAAAAAATATATATTTAATTATGTTTATCTTAAAATTTTACCAGGGAAAAGATAGTTGCGAGGAGTATACTCATAGGAAATACACTGCCCAGTAAAATTCCTTTCCCATTTTTTACCTCCGCGCGTTAAATGGATTTTTTATTATCAGATTTACTTTCAGCAACCTCGAAACCTTAATATACAAATTTTCACTAAAACTACCCCCACCTTCAGGTGGTTGACTTAGAATTTTTTTATTATCAGATTCACTTTTAGCTACCTCGAAAACCACTTTATACAAATTTTCACGAAAACTACCCCCTCAGAGGGTGAAGTTGGAATTTTTTAATTATGAGATTTACTCTCAGCAAACTCAAAACCCTCTATCCTTAACTACCCCCCACCCCTTAGGGGTGGAATTGGAAAAAATTTAATATCAAATTCAGTCTCGTCTCGTTTTTGGGGAAAAACCCCTATATACCAATTTTGACAAAAATATTGAAAATATTTAAAAATATTTACCCCCTCACCCCCGTGAGGTGGGAGTTAGAAATTTTTTATTATCATATTCGATTTCAAAAGCCCCTATATAGCAAATTTTCAAATTTTTATGAAAAATTATTGTATTTGCCCCCCTTAACCCACCCCAATGTTTACCAAAAACAATCCCGAGTCTATAAGTCTATAACTTAAAGGATTCTTAAGTTATATATGGATACAAGATTTCCCGGACAGAACGATCGACCAACCGATCGACAATTTTTTTTTGCTTGAAATTGATTTATATTGACATAAAACGTCATAAAACGCAAAAAGACGCAAAAAAATGAAAATTTTTGCACGAATAAAAAGCTTTCCGAAATTTTGAAAATTTTCAAAATGGGAAGTAAAATAAACTTTTTATCTATGAGTATATAGAGTATATAGAATGCAAAGTATTATACAGGGTGTAACAGAGTCGCATGTAGATATTTTAAGGAATGATTCTACTTTAAAAAATATGAAAAAAAGTTCCTATAAAGGTTGGTCCGGAAATGAGCTTTAAGGGAGCTACGGCCCTTTAAAATTGTAATAAAAATAAGGTTTTTATTTAATAACTCTGGTAACCTTTCAGCTAGAGCGACGAGCTTTTGCACGTACTAGTATTAATAAGGGCAATGTGTTAATTATATAAAGTACTAGTACTAGTACTAGTATTAATAATTAAAAAAATGCAATAATAGTAATAATAATAGTAACATTTTGTGCCACCAAAAACGTAACTTTTTAAAAGGCCATTACTCCTTTAATATTAAATTTAGGTGTTTTGGTGAAGATTACTTTTTTGCTTAGTTTTAAATGAAGAATCACCCTGCAGCATTAAAATTTTATTGATGCTTTTTGTTTGTTTTCCATTCTATATGTCATCTTCGAAGAGCCGTAGCTCCCTTAGTACTCATTTCCGGACCAACCTTTATAGGAATTTTTTTTCATATTTTTTAATGTAGAATCATTCCTTAAAATATCTACATGCGACTCTGTTACACCCTGTATATTTTTACGGCTTGTTTATTTTTGCACTTTGTTTACTAAATTACCCTAAATTTTGGAATATGAAATTAAACAGGACTGCATGACAAGTAGGTAACCATTATATGATGATTTTTGACGTTGTTTTGTATATTCAGGGTTTCTATTGAAGGCTGTAGCCTTAACCTTTATTGGTTATATATGAGCATATATGAAGATTACCACACGCAAAAGGTTACCAAAAATATACAGGGTGATCAGTAACTGCCATACCAAAATTTAAGAAGTGATTCTACATCCAAAAATACGAATATAAGTTTCTACAAAGGGTGGTCCGGAAATGAGCCCTAAGGGAGCTACGGTCCTTCAAAGATGACATATTGAATGCGGAACAAATAAGAGCATTAATAAAATTTTAATGCTGCAGGGTGATTCTTCATTTAAAACTGAGAAAAACACCTAAATTTAATATTAAAGTTAATTTAATATAAAATCCAACTATACTCCGTCCAGTTATGCAAGATAGTAAGGGACGCGGCCCGTTTTACACCACAGAGCGCATATATAGCATAATTATGCATAAATCGTAGTGTATTAAAAATTTAACAGATGTCGGTACTGTTTTCATGGAAAGGGCATATCCAAAGACTCGCATAACAAGCATAGTACATAGAATGCGATGCCACGATTGTCTTGATGTGTCGTCATGTATCTTCTACTGGTTGTTTGCGAGCCTCTGGATAGGCCTTAAGTTGGTTAGTAGTAGTTTCGTTTTCGTTGTGTTCAATATAATTTACGTTTGTACAATATGTAGAATATGCTAATTTAGTGTGAGTGTATGAAGAATAAACCAAAAAAGTACCTTTTTCAATACCATACGAAATACCATTAAGTATAACCATTTTTTATGTAACTTTCTCTTCTTTTATTATCTTTAACGACCGTCAATCATTGTCATAGACAAAAAATGTCACAATATTTTATATGTTAAAAGGTACGAGTTTTTAACCAATGATGTAGCTTAAAAATCGCGGGAATTTTAAACTACTATCTTGCATAATTGGACGGACTATCAACACGTTTACGTTGAATTAAATTTTATTAAAACAACAAAAATGCGATAGGTTCTTCTTGCAGTGTAAGAGGTATTTGAATTAATACTATTATTATTAGTAATAGATTTGAGATGTAGGTATGATAACTTTGTAATAAAAATTTAAAACTATGCATTTTTAATAACCTATTAATTTAATATCAATATATATAAAACCTAAGTTTATCAGTTGATTGATTGTTTTTTTTTAAGAATTTTTAGTTCAAGGTTTTTTATTTAATTTATTTTATACCATGAAGGCGATGGTCAATATAATTGTAAAATATTGAAATGCCTATTGTATACATGTAATCACCTACAAAACATAATTTTTTACGGTGTTTTTCTAGTGAACAATATTGATACTTTCATTAAAGAGTGCGTTGACGGTCGAGGCCTCAAAACCTTTACCTTATTTAAAATGTTACTGGAATTAAATTTATTTATTAATAAAAAAAGGCTTATTTTATTTTATGCGTAATTTTTTCTCACTTTATCAAGATCGCGCATTATTTTTTATAACGTTTTTTTCACTTTTCTCGACGCTTTAGACCATTTAGAGTCGAAGTCTGCCAGGGGCGGATTTATTTCATTTTAAGGGGGGGCATCCATAAAAAAATTGCGCTTTCACAAAAAATATAATTTTGAAGGTATTTCTATGCTAATATATACCGCTGGGGGGGGGACATGGCCCCCCCCTTGACCCCCCCCACCCTTAATCCACCCATGAAGTCTGCAAAAATAATTATCTGTCTATTTGTATGTAAGTTAACATACATATAGGGTGATCATTTAAAAACGATCCACTCGAAATACATCTTGTTTTTTGCAAACTAAGCACAACAAAAATTCCAAAAACAGGTTTTTCGAGGGGGAGGTTTGAGTATATAATTTTAGGGGTTGAAACTTTTACCCTCTAAGCCCAGCTACCCCAACATTAGAAGCAACCCCTATATTTTGATACCTCATTCAGAAGAGCTTTTTTTAAATCAAAAATTAAATATATCAATACTTAAGGGTAAATGATATTATTTCAAAATAATTGGTACAAAATATTCACAAAAATAGCTCAATAATTAAAAATAAATAATTTTATCCAATACATACAGATAATAAGACAATTACCAGCTTTATTTTAAATAGATAAACTCAATAATAACCCCCGCGTGGCTTTTACTTTATTGAGTGGATAATTATTTATTTTACCCACTCAACTGTCACTTGTCAAATTTGCTATTTATTGGATAAAACCTTGTATGGCACTCATGGCACCCACTAGTACCATAAATAACTATTATTTTAAGGGGGTTGCTACTTCTACCCTTTAGCTACCAGCCACCCCAACTGTTTTATTTTTAATGAATGAATGAATTAAACTGAAATTATTCATTTTTAAATATTGAACCTTTTTTGTGAATATATTGTAAAAATTGTTTTGAAATAAAACCATCAAAAGTTAAGGTTTGGTTTATTAATTTTAAAGCTATTTTAAATGTGTTACAAGATAGGAGCTGCTATTTATTTTAATGTCGAGGTAGATAGGAGTTAGGGGGTGAAAATTACAACCCCCAAAATAATATACTTAAATTTCCCCCTCAAAAAAAAAACAAATTGACTTATTTTTTAGAATTTTCATATTTTGCTTAATTTGCAAAATATTTGAGGTGGAATCGTTTTCAATTGATCACCCTGTATATGTATATGTATAGGTAATCTTAAATACCTACAAACAAATGGACAAATATTTTTTGCAGATTTCGACTCAAAATGGTCTAAAACGTCGAAAAAAGTGATAAAAAAAACATAAAAAAAAGTTTACCCATAATACACGAACCTAATACTTTCCACTATTTTAGGTAAGCCAAAGTAATAGACACCCTGATTATATATAATTAGAACCCCCGAGGAATTTACACCTTAATAAAGCTTAATTTGCGGTTAAAATTGTGCTCTTAGAAGAACCAAAAAATGTAACTTTTTTCTTCAACAAAAAAGTTAATGGCTAAAAAAAAGTCCCCACCCTTTCTTGAAATATGCAACTTTTGTATTTTGAATCCATGAAATATGCAACTTTTTTCTTTGACAAAATAGTTAGTCTCACCCTTTCGTTCTTGAAAAAGTTAATAACAAAAAAAAAAGTCCCCACCCTTTCGTGAAATATGCAACTTTTGTATTTTTAATTCAATGAAATATGCAACCTATTTGATTTCAAGTTAGGTGGGTAGGGAGGTAAACCCTCCATATCTAATAAATGTATACTTTATACAATGTTCTAATTATTTTATTATCAAAAATCTATTTAAAAAAAATTAAATACCTAATTATATTTTATTAAATGCATATCTTTGAGCTCAATAAAATATAAGTGGTTACTTGTTTAAAATAACTATTTTTTATATAAAAATATTACACATGTCAGATTTTAATTAGAGATATAACCATGCACAATAAATCAGGATTATTAAATATAAATACCTATGATTAAAATAAATAATATGTTTCAAATAAAATATAATACAATGTGGTTGTAAAAATACAATTAATTTATTTTTTAATTATGGGTTTTAATTACAAAAATGACATTACATCATAAAAGTATTAGAAATATTAGAACGGGTCAAAATGTATTTAAAGGTAGGGGACTTTTTAAAAATGAATAGACCATGATTTTTTACAAGTACTTTTTTGACAGTATGTCATTTGATTCACTGAGCCCCCAGTACGGGGTACAGTGAATCACTGCAAGGGGTACAGTGAGTCAGTATGGGGTACAGTTATTCGTGATATTTAAATAAATTAAGTCAATTTATTAATTAAAAAAAAAAATATTTTAGATACCTTCATAGTTAAATAAACTTAAATAAAGCTCTTTGGTAACAAAAAACAAAACTTAAAATTAATTAACGTAGGTAAATCAAAACCTTGAAAATTAAACTCTAAGAAAAAAAAAACAAAAGTCAAAATAAACTAACGTAAATCAAAACTCTGAAAAACAATGTTAAATGTATACATTGATTGTATATTGTATAAACCAATTTTCAAAAAAATCATCACCACCCCTAAGGGGGTGGATTTGGAAAAAAATAATTTCAAGATTTAGTTTTAGCAACCTCAAAAACGCCATATTCAAATTTTCACGAAAATATGAAAAATATTTTAAAATATTTACCCCCTCACCCCTGCGGGGTTGTAAACAAATATTGTTCTCGAAAATTTTTGGTAACATACCTGTATGCCAAAGTCTCTAGCTTAAAGCGTTCTTAAGTTATCGTGGCCACAAGATTTCCTGGATAGACTGACCAATCGACCAACAATTTTTTTTGCTTGAAATTGATTTATATCGACATAAAACGTCATAAAACGCAAAAATACGCAAAAAAAAATTTTTACGAATACAGGGCTTTCCTGAATTTTGAAAATTTTCAAAATGGGTAAGGAAAATTCTTACAATAATTTAGTTATAAATATACAGGAATATTTAATCATAGTTAAGGCACAGTGGATCATGAGCCACTGTGTCCAATCCGTCTTTGACTCACTGTGTCCCCCCAGTAACCAGACCAGTTCAAAGTGGACATAAAAAAACATACCAAATATAATATATTTGGTATTATGATAAATTTGTGTAAACACACTTATTTAAGAGTTAATAAAGAATACAAAAATGCCAAATTACACTGGAATTTACGTAAAAGTAGTACAAATATACCTAATTAACAGATTAACAAAAAAAAATACTTTCATTATTTATTTCATGCAGCCACCTCTTCGCTTCAACACACTTACCCTTTATCTAGAGAAACGTCTTTTTAGCGCGCCATTAGAAAGCGGCGTTTCTAAAACTAATATTGGTAGAGTTATAGTCAACGATTCATTGTGCCCAATGACTCACTGTGCCCCCTGTTCCCCTATCTTTCGTTGAAAGAAAAATCAAAAGTAATATATTATAGCAATACCTACTAATTTGTATTTGTGCTTGTATCTACTTACCAATTTTATAAATGTCCGCGCTAAATAAGAGCATGTAAAATTAGCATGCAAATTTGTGTATGCAAATTTCAAATTTGTGACCGGCGTTACATTAAGTTATGTTTTTAAATTTCCAGGCTCTACTTAAACACACTTAATATTTTTAAGGTTTAAATTGCTCAAGATTCTCTGCCGGCACTATGGCATGAAGTTTTTAGGTTAACTATTCCACTAATTAAGTAAGTACACCCTGTGACCGGTGTTACAAGACAAAAACATACGCTAGGAAGGTTTTCGTAATGTTTTACTTAATTTTAACACAAATAAGTTAAAAACTTACCTTGGCCATAAAAAACACCACAACAACCATTGGCACAATTCGGTGTATGAGCGAAACTGATAAAAGCGCCCTTAACGGCCATTTTTAAAGCGAATTTAGACCGTGACCGGTGTTACCTGTAGTTTCAGGGACAGACCCATAACGTGTTAAAAAAGTTACAAGGAGCAAATAGCATTCGATGAAAACTACTTAAAAAATTAAAAATATATTCTGAAACATATTTTTACAAAACATCAATTCCGATTAGGAATATTAAAATACAACAGCGCAAACATGAAAATAACATGAAAATAGTTAGCTGGGGACCGGCGTTACATTTGTTTACGGAAACAAGACAAAAAAATATTACATGGTTACGGCTACAAAACATTTTTTTTTAGTTAGACACGAGGGGTTTATTTATTCAAAAAAAGTGTACAAGGATTGTGAGAATCAAGGGATTGTGGAAGATTGTCAAAGATTGTCAAAAAGATTGTACAAAATTTGAAAGAAGATTGTTAAAGATTGTGGAAAGATTTTAGATGATTGTGGAGGATTGTAGATGATTGTGAATGATTGTGAAAGAAGGAAATATCAAGGATTGTAGAAGATTGTTGGATAGGTGTACAAGGATTGTCCAATAAATAAACCCCTCGGTTAGACACAAATGTTCTCTTACAAAACAAGTACATGTACACTTACTACTGTTGAATAAAATGTTTTTTTCGAGCGCTAAACTCAATAATGTAAATAAATTTTGACCCAAACCTTAAAAAATAAACAACAGGTAATATAAATACAAAATCAAAGAACATGTCACACAAATGTAGTTTTTGGGCCATAGTCAAATTGGCTTAACGTGATATTTTGTAATTAGGGGGTGAAAATAAAATGAGCCAAATTACAGCTAAATAAAAATACAAGTTTAGGATAAAACCGTTTTTAAAAATCTAATTTTGTTCGGGAAATACAGTATACAGTAATAATAATAAAATAATTGATAATAATCACTGGCCTAATTTTGCACCCGTGCGTTTTAGATTCGCAAAAGTTCGTTTTGTTTTCGTATATTATTTGAGAGTATTTATTCACGGTCTAGATGCTACCTAAAAAAGTAAAAAAGTTAAGGGGGGTGAACCACCTTCCTGAAACACCCGGTATACAGACTTCCCCCTAATCTGTTGAATTAGCGGTCTGGAAACCCCCCTTTTCACGTTGAGTCTCAGAGAACAAAACATTTTTTTCGCCGTTATATATTTTACTTTTAAAACTCGATTGGGTGAAACAGAAAATAGGAACTTTCCTGGACTATTTAATTTTCTAAAGAAAACAATAAAATATTTAATCAGCTTTCCTCAGACTTTTCCATGTGATTATCTAACTCACGAACTCTACCAAACTTTAAGCCGCAAAGGTCCATATCTTTTTTATGAATCCCCTCGTGATCCTTTAAATCAGCTTTTGTAACGAACCCCTTTTCGCATAGAGCACAGATATATTTTTTTTCGCCGTTATGTCTTTTGACATGTACACTTAAACAACTTGATTGTGTAAAACTTTTATTGCATATTTTGCAAATATATGGGCGCTCGCCCGTATGTGATCTTTTGTGGACTATCAAGGTACTGGAACCATTAAAACCTGAAACAAAAAGCACTTTTATAGGATGATTTTAACGCCAAGAAGTAAAGTATCTAAAGTTTTTTTTTTTGTATAGTTATTTTAAATTTGCCGCTAAATACTCCATAAAGTCCGATTTACACTGAAGCATGTGGCTTGCTTTGAATGTCAACATAACCAAAATTTATAATTTTTGTTTACTTACTTTGTTTTTATGATGTTTTGATGTAAAAAAAGAGAATTGATAAAGCTGTTGCTAAAAACACTTTTGTATTGCTGTAGAAATAAAATTTGCTTATAAATTCGCTTTTATTCCAATAATATAGAGGAATAAACCATTTTTTTGTTCTCGTTAATGGCTCGTCAACGTTTTACGGTTGTGTAAATTGGGCCTAGTCATTTCGCATGCGTATCTTACGTTGCTATGGTAATTTCGCGATTGTTTACAAGCGGGAAGGTTTAAAATAACTATACCTTAAAAAAATAAACTTTAGTTTAGTGTCAGTTAGTATACTTTGCAACTGAAACAAAAAAAAATCCATTCTTTTTTCACCATTTTCGAACAATAAACTTACCTTTATTGCAAATGTTACAAACATGACTCTTCTCCCCAGTATGTGTTCGCATGTGTTTGGTTAACTCGTTCGACTGACAAAAGGCTTTGCCACAAACGCTACAAACGTACGGTCGTTCGCCCGTATGGGTTCTTATGTGCGCTATCAAATTGGAGCTAGTAGAGAAAGCTCTGGGACACACTGTGCATTTATGGGGCCTTTCACCTGCAAAAAAGCTATTTAATGTATATTACAAAACTAGTTTCATTATACACGTGTTTGGCGCACGCGCCCAAGTTTTAAAAACAAGCCGCTTAAGGCCAGTTTTTATACTATACACGGTGTATTTGAAATAGGGTTGATTCTACATCGGAAAATATGACAAAAAGTTCCTACAAACATATGTCTAAAAATGCTTCGTAAGAAAGCTACGACCCTTTGAAAGTGGCTAAAAAATTCAGTTTTTATTTAATAACTCAGGAACCCTTTGAGATATAGCAACGAGGTTTTGGACGCGAACTAATCTTAACAAGGGACATCTTCATATGTTCTTGTCATTTACTTATTTTAACTAGGGGTTTCCGAAACGGGGAGGCTTCATCAGTTTTTTGCCCCAAACTTTTTTCTTTGTAACTTTTTTGTAATTTTATTTTCGGTATATGATTTATCAGGTCAAAATACATTAAAAAGGTACTCTTGTTGTACACTATAGAACTAACCGTTTTCGAGAAAAATTAATTTGAAAGTGAAATTTCACGGTACGAGAACGACAAATTAAATACTAACATGTTGAAAACCGAAATTAAATTTTCTTAGTAATTGACAACTTTAACAAAGATACGGCAGCGTTAATAGACTAATTTTATTATGAAAAAATGAATTAAATCGTCTACATCATCTTGGAATCATAAATAACTTTTGACAAAAAACGTAAGTTACCACCTTTACCACAATTTAAAAAAATAAAATTTAAGATGCCACTGGTCAAATCATGCAAAGCAAATGTCCGCAGTTTTGTTAAAAAAAAAACTTTCAGAAAAGTAATTGGCGTCCAAGAAAATAGATAAAAATTATATTGAAAAAAATAAATCGCCACTGGATGCCACTGACTTTTTTAAAAATAAAGATAAAGAGTGAATTATTGGCATAAAGGACTGTTATACAAATTAAAGAAAAGTCTCAGATTTTTTCAAATAAAAATTGATGACATATATACAGAATTATATCTAATTGGAGCTGGAGTACCGCAGGGAAGCGTCCTGGGGCCATATTTATATCTAATCTTTACAGCAGATCTACCAACAGCAGCAAACACTACTACAGCTACATTTGCCGACGATACTGCTATTCTTGCAGAACACGAAAATCCCATCACTGCCTCACGCATTCTTCAAGAACATTTAAATAAAATTCAACTGTGGTTAAAAAAATGGAGGATTAAAGCGAACGAGTTAAAATCTGTTCAAGTCACCTACACCCTAAGAAAAAGGACCTGTCCTGCAGTCTCTCTAAATAATCAGCAAATACCCCAGGCTGAAGATGCCAAATACCTCGGAATGCATCTTGATAGGAGATTAACATGGAAAAAACATATATTCAATAAAAGAAAACAGCTAGGACTCAAATTTGGTAAAATGTACTGGTTAATTGGCAAAAAGTCGCCACTTTCCCTTGCAAACAAAGTTTTACTGTACAAGTCAATTCTAAAGCCTATATGGGCATATGGTATCCAGCTTTGGGGTACAGCATCCAGTTCAAACGTCGATATTCTTGAAAGATTCCAGTCAAAAGTTGTAAGAATTATGGTTAATGCCCCATGGTATGTGCCAAACAACATAATTTCAAGGGACCTTAACATATGCTCTATAAAGGAAGAAACAACAAAGAACAAGATAAACTACCGTAATAGAATCAGAAATCATCCCAGTGTGCTAGCAGCTAACCTAGTTCAAAACATTAATCAAGTGTCTCGACTAAAAAGACTTGCGCAAAATATTTAAATCTAATATATATGTATACATATATGCTGTATGTATATTTGTTTAATAAGTAGGGCTTTATCAATGGATTTGCCCTAACATTACATTACTAGTTCATAAGATTTACTTATTGTCCCCGGACAGATTGTAAATATAAAGGAGTTTAAATAAAAAAAAAAAATTATTCTGGTGAAAGTCGCATCCAAATACATGTTTTTGTTAGTGAGTTATATTAAAAAAATAGAATGTCCGAAGTTTTGTTTAAAAAAACTTTCAGAAAAGTAGTTGGCGTCCAAGAAAATAGATGAAAATTACATTGAAAAAAATAAATCGCTTTTCTTGGATGCTACTGACTTCTTTAAAAATAAAAATTAAGAGTGAATTATTCTGGTGAAAGCAGCAACCAAATATATTTTTTTGTTACTGAGTTATACACGGCAGGCCTTAAATACTTTTAAATAAAAAGTCAAGCACCACCAATTTTTTTTTATTCAATCTTTTTTATAGACCTAACCTAAACAAAAAACACAAAAATTAAAATAATCGTTAGAGCACTTTTTGAAAAAAAAATCGAAAGAATTTTTTTTTTTTTACCGATCCACAATTTTATACCTTTATTGAGGGACCAATACTACCTACTAAGATATTTATTAGGATAAAAAAAAGTTAGTGCCGTAGAGTTTATGACGTAGAAACAAAGAAGCGTACTATGATAAATTAAAAAAAAATCGGTTAATTTCACTTTGTTCACGTGTTTTAATCAAATTTTAGACCGTCCTTATTAATATAAAAAACAATTTAACAAAATGTAACTAAAAAAATAACATCTATGGGTTTAACAGCTAAAATTGGCGAATTCTCGAAATTGTGTATGGTTCCTATTATATTCCCTAATAGCTATTAATAGTCTGTTGTTATACAGGGTGTATTTGAAATAGCGTAGGAAATTTTAACAGGTGATTCTACATGATAAAATATGACAAAAAGTTCCTATAAACATATGTCTAAAAATGCGTCATAAGGGAGCTACGCCCCTTTGAAATTGGCTAAAAAATCGGTTTTTATTTAATAACTCAGGAACCCTTTGAGATATGTTAACGAGGTTTTGCACGTGAATTAATCCTAATAGGGCTCATCTTTGCATGACATTTTCACGTACTTATTTAAACCAGGGGTGTGCGAAACGGGGGGGCTTTATCAGTTTTTTGTCCAAAACTTTTTTCTGTGTAACTTTTTTGTAATTTTATTTTTGAAATATGATTCCTCAGGTCAAAATACATAAAAAAGGTACTCTTGTTGTAGTACTGTAGGATTAACCGTTTTCGAGAAAAGTTCATTTAAAGGTGAAATTTCACGGTTCGAGGACGAAAAATTAAATACTAAAATGTCGAAAACCAAAATTTTAATGATGCAATGTTATTCTACATCAAAATCTAAGAAAAAAAGTTTCCATACATGTAGGTCGAAAAAACGCTTTTAAAGCTACCATAGCCCTTTAAAAATGGTGCATATTTAGGAGACCATAGCTCCATTAGGATTGATTTTTGGAAGTACCTGTATATGAGGTTTTTTTCTTCGTTTTTAATGTACGCCCTGCATCATTAAAATTTTGGTTTTCAATCCTACATTATTACAACAAGAGTCCTTTTTTTATGCATTTTGACCTGAGGAATCATATTTCAAAAATAAAATTGCAAAAAAGTTACACAGAAAAAAGTTTGGGACAAAAAACTGATAAGCCCCCCCCCCCGTTTCGCACACCCCTGGTTGAAATAAGTACGTGAAAATAACACATAAAAACGGGCCTTAGTAGGATTAGTTGACGTGCAAAACCTCGTTGATATATCTCAAACGGTTCCTGAGTTATTAAATAAAAACCGATTTTTTTAGCCACTTTCTAACGATTATTTTAATTTTGGTGTTTTTTCTTTAGGTTAGGTCTATAAAAACAATTGAATAAAAAAATTTGGTGGTGCTTGACTTTTTATTTAAAAGTATTTAAGGCCCAGCGTGTATATATAAAAAAATAGAATTTATTTAATAGATCTTATAATTGCCAACTGTACAGGCCTGGAGCAAAAAATCTATAAGGCTAAGAGCTTTTTGCCTGTGTAGACTTTTTATCAGAAGGTTAAGTTCTATAACATATTAAAATGATATAAAATTTAACCGGGGCCAGAAAGCATAAGGTTTGTGTGTGGTCCTTTTAAAAAAATTGAGGAGGAAGTACACAAACAGAGTCCCAGATTTAGGTGGGAGGAGGGAAGTTTCCCCGGAGCCCGGGTTCGAGGCCTCAAAAATGTGGATTTAGCCACCTTAAAAATATTTTACAATGCTAATGTAAAATCGCATTTACAATACGGGATTGTATTGTGGGGAGGATCCAGCCATGCCGAAAGGTTGCTTATCATCCAGAAGAGGTCGGTAAGGTTGATGCCCCCGATGCAGGGTATAGAGACCACTGTAAACCTTTATTTGTAAAGCACGAAATAATGACCGTAACATCCTTGTACCTTTTTAATTTAGCATTATATGCATTGAGTAATAAGGATCTTTTTATATCAAACTCTGAAATCTCCGAGGGTCCTGTAACTAGACATGCAACTGATATCTCAATTCCTCAACATAGACTTGTTTTTTATGAAAAAGGACCGATCTTCATGGGGATAAAGCTTTTAAATAAATTACCTGTTTGTCTCAAGGAAGGAACTATGTCTCAATTAAAAAGTAAGCTAAAATCATTTTTTCTTAGTAATCCTTTTTTCAATTTAATTTTCAAAATTACCAGTGTTCATAATATCTTTTTTTTTATTAAGTGCATTTTATATTATATTTTATATATGTGTTTTTTTTAATATTAAATATTGAATTTTGACAATATCCGATACTTGTAAAAGTCTGTGGAAATAAATATATCTTATCTTATCTTAATTACCTGTGTGAATCCTCAGATGTTTTTCCAAATCCTGTTGTTGTCTGCAACCCTTACCACAAAAATTACACTTATATGGCCTTTCATCTGTATGCATCCTCAAATGTATCTTGTAGTTGCCGCTATGGGAAAAGGCCTTGCTGCATGTGGCGCATTTATAGGGCAAATCCGTGGAATGTGACTTCATATGCCGGCTTAATTTTGTAGCACTTTCAAACAGTTTATTGCAGACATTACATTGTTTGTTGTTTACTGGAGACTTTATCTTACTGTTGGGCTTTTTCATGTCTTTTTTATTTTCTAGGGGCTCTTCAACTGGGGTGAGATGAGGAGGTGGAAGTATTTGAGGCATTTGTTGAATCTGTTGAGGTGGTTGCATCTGGAGTGGAGGATGAGGTAATAATTGATTTATATTATCTAGAATTATCAAAAATATTTTTTTCATAATTTAATTAATTTAATTAATGTTATAAAATTATAGGTAAGATTAATAATTAATTAAAAAATTGTTTTGGTCAAGATCAGAGTTTTTTGACTATAGATTTAAATTAAAAATTTCTACAACAAATTTTAAATTCATATAGCTTTTTTTAGTTACCAGTGAAGTTCACAGGGCTGAGTGAAAAAAAACAGCTTTAGAAAAAAACTTTTTAATGTTTTACAATAATTTAATCCAAATTGGCAATTGGAGGTGTCCATGAAAAATTTTTCAACCACAAACAAGGAATTGAAGTTTGAATCAAGACAATTTTTTAAACATTTAATTTTTTTGAAAATTGTTTTGGGGTTTTTGCAAAGTTTGGGATTGCTGACACTTAATTTAGATAATATGAGTATAATATCTATAATGTTAATAGTTTTTTATTGTAAATTATAAAAAAATTATTTGTTTTTGTCCAATAAAACCAAATACACTGCCGCACATTAAATTCTGGACGCCTAAAAAATATAAACTAATTAATGGATTTTACTGATTCTTTTTTTGTTTTGAAGCTTATACATTCCCTACTTTTATTTGTTTTAAGAATGATTAAAATTTTTTTTTTTCGTATTAACAGCAATAAATAATGTACAACTATGTTTTTTACCCCATCTTCTAGGACTTGCATGGTATGCCACTGCAACTGTTTATCAAATTATTAGTGTCTTTCTTATTGCCGCCATTTTATTGAATATTTTCTTTTTATTTTTTGCATTTTTGCTTCTTGTTTAGGAGATACCAGGATTTTCCTGAAAGCTGTCATTTTTTCAGTTAACTTAAAAAGTACTACATGAATTTGATTGATACTGTGCTTTAAATTTGAAGCTTAACCGAGTTACGTTTTTCTTCTAATCAAGTTTATCAAAAACATAAATTGGGTTTGAAAATTTTGAGTAGAAGAAAGAATAGGGTCACTCCGTCCGGCGGCAGTTCTGCGAAATCACCGTTAAGCCTCCGTCAGACGGCAATAAAAAGTTGCCCCGGGATGAAGAAACTGTAGAAGAAGAAGTAAAACATGAGTGTAGAAGAAGAAGTAAAAGACATGAGCTTCAAATAAAAAACTCTGCTGATTTAGTACTTCATGAGTTTACTGAAAAAATGACAACTTTCAGGAAAATCCTGATATCTCCTAAACCAGAAGAAAAAAAGTAAAAAAATAAAAAGAAAATATTCATTAAAACTGCGGCAATAAGAAATACTTTAATAATTTGATAAACAGTTGCAGTGGCGTACCATGCAAGTCCTAGAAGATGGGATAAGAAACATAGTTGTACATTATTTGTTGCTGTTAATACGAAAAAAAAATAATCATTCTTAAAACAAACAAAAGTAGAGAATGAGAGAGAATTTAAGCTTTAAAACTAAAAGGAATTAGTCAAATCCATTAATTAGTTTTCGAAATATTTGAATTTAAAAAATGTCAATTTTTTAGGTGTCCGGAATTTAATGTGCGGCAGTGTATTAAAAAGTTATTAAAATATGTACATTGGCTGTGATTTCCCGCTGACTGTCCCTTCAAAAACTTGACAATGGCCCCTTAAGGAGTTTAACTTGGAGTTTGGACAAAGACTGTTCCTATCTTTCAACAAAAGGCTACTTACTTTGCTGTAAGGTATGCAATGTAGTATAGGAACCATTATAAACTTGCATTGGATTGTGCATATTGTAATTTAGCTGCATATGGTTTTGTGGAGGAATATTATAGTTAATTTGAGCTAAAGGTGGCTGATTTTGATTGGTAATAAATGCATCAAATTTCTGTTCATGAGCTGCAACATCCAAAACTGCAGCACAATCAATATAAACACAATTATTTTGTGAATTTTGAGTTATTTGTTGTGGCAGTGTGTCTAAAGTAGCTACGATTTCTGTTTCTGTTGAAATATCTGGGGGATCCTCTTCTACAGTTTCTTCTTGAGATTGACTCAAAATTATTTGTCGTAATTTTGCATCTGATTTTTCACATTGTTTTTTAAATTGAAAGGAAATGTGTAATTTGGCTGCACATTTATTGCATATTTGGGCTGGTAGTCTATCACTTTGCCAAACCTTAAACAAATTATGAACTTTAGGCACTGTACAGTTGAATCCGAAAAAAAAAACAAGATTGAAAATTTAGTTGCGTAAATTCAATAATTACAATACAAACAAAGCCGTTGTCATGTTGACAATATTTGTCAAAATTACTTATAATAATTATAAAGTAATTAGAAATGTGTTAAGAAATGTTAAGAAATCTCAAAGTATTAGTATATTGGAAGCAGGATGTAAGGAAGTGATTTTGGCTAGTGATCTCTATAGAGACCTTTAATTGTGGCAAGGTTATTTAGTGTTTCGGAGAGTTTTGTTAAGATCATAGAAAAAAGAATAATGATTGAAGAAAAAATAGATGGTGGAGGAAAGGGCCTGCAGACTCGGAAAGAAAGAAGATATCAAATGAAATACAGGATGAAAATTTACTTAATTATTTGAGAGAATACCATTTACAAGAAGCGGTGCATGCTATAAACAATACAAATTTTCCTGGGTCAAAAACCATCGCCCGTCCAAGATTAATAAAGCGAAAAAAACCTCCGGAAAAACCTTTTTTTAAACGAAAATCATAATTTTCATAAATTATATGTTTGGTTAGTAGAGTTCAAATTTTTATTTTTCATAAGATTTACTAAATATTGTGTTTTAATTTTTGATTTGATTAAATATTCAAAATGTGTTTTCAGTTTATTATTTATTATTATTACTTTTTTAATATTCGACATTATTCGCATGCATTTTCTGTAATAAACTTTGAAAAAACTGACAATTAATTGTCAAATTAACCTAACCTATTTCTTACTTAAACTATAAAATAATTAGTAAAATTGACATTTTAGCATATTTAAATCTTGGGTTTTTTGTGGGTCCAACTGTACAAAAAGCGGGAAATGACACTTCCCAATTCATTCATTTTCTTCTTTTTATCCTCAATATTCTTCATTGCTTTGTAAAGAACCAACACATATTTAGTTTTTCTGGTATACAAGTTATATTTCACCATGATATTTATTTAAAAATGTATAACAAATCTTTTTTTAAGACATTTTCTATAATTATTTTGATCGATAAGTGACATTATACAAATAGTTTTCAGTGACGACAAATGAAATTTACAAAATGAAAAATGTCAATGTAATTATATCTACTATAATAAATGATTATAAATAATTAATAAAATATACATAGTAACTTAAAAAAAATTAATTAACAATCAAGTAAAATAATAATAAAAAATAAGTAAAAAAAAGAAAAATAAAATAAACTCTTCAAATAAATGATTTCTGACTTTCTTGTTCATAAAATAATATGTAAGCATCCCCTGATATGATGGATGTTGGTGAAATTGAAGATACCCTAGAGTCGTTGTATTCGTGCCATGTGTAATTATAGGGATGTTTACAGTAGGCGGTGTAGTGACCGCTATAAGTGGTACCACTGTGATTTGAAATAGCGTATAAGTTGTATCTGCAGGGTGTGACGGGCTCTGCGGTATAATTGTTCATATCTAAACCTATTAAAGGGAAGTCTACGGTGACGCTGAGCTTTCCCTGGAACTGTTCACTTTGGGAGAAGCGTTTGAGGTGGATTACTAAGATTTTCGGGAGTTTTTGAATTCTAAAGGATTTTGTGCATTTTCGGCGCTCGTTGCATCCAGAACATGTAGGCTTTTCATCGTTGTCCAACGTCTCTTCCCGAGTGAAGAATTCTAAACATTCTGTCAGCCTTAACTGACCGGTCCGTTGTGGGAGAGGAAGAGAAAGGTCCCAGAATGGTTCAAATGTCACGGAACAATGGCCGCAATGGGTGCACTTAAGAGTGGATTTGATTTGGCCGGCGAAGAGGTCAAGAGTCATCTATCGGGAGGTATCTAACCCATGACTCTGCAGATTTTTCATTATTACTTATTTTTTTAACTCTCTCGGTCAAAATAGGTTTAGGTTTTTCTGTGACCCTGTTGACATCCTCGTTAAGTCCCTCTAAAATGTCAATTCCCGCTTTTTGTGCTATATGCATCTATAAATTTGTTCATTGGGGAGTATCATCCCTGAATTTTTTCAGAATTGTTGAAAAAAATCTAGAGGTCTATCACAGCCATTTTATAAAAAGATATGTTTCTTTATCTCTCAAAAATGTTAAAAAAATATATATATTATTTAAAATATATATATTATTTTTTTCTGGATATCCAATTAAAATATATACAGTAATTTTTTTAAAAATTTTATGTGGGGACATATTGGGCTACACACACAATATTTTAAGACAATGAAAAAAAAATTTTGTGCCTGTCATTACACCTAAAATGAAGCAGTGTAGTGCATTTTCAAACTTAAAAAGACACAGCTCCGCCAATTTGAAAGAAAACTTTCTGATTATCTTTACTATCCCTTTATACCATGTCATGTTAAAAAGATTTAAATTGATAATCCTTCATCCTTAAAAAAAATTAAAAACCTTAAGAAACATATCTTTTAAAAAAATGGCTGTGAGCGACCTCTGGATTTTTTTCAAAAATTCTGAAAAAAATCAGGGATGATACTCTTACCCCAATGAACAAATTTAAGGGGTGAGACCTTAAAATTTTTCAATTTGAAATCTCGGTGGGTCACCCTAATATGTATATTGAACAATATACATATCGACACTCCCAAGCAACAAGGATGTAACTCAAGTTAGACCCATTTTGAGTTATACTCATAGGTAAACGCCTTGAAAAAAGACACACATGGTGGTACTACTCAGGTTTCTCCACAGTCCACTTTAAGCAAAAGTTTACTTAAAATCACTAAAGTAAGAAATTCTAAACTTGAATATTATCAGAAACAAACAGTAAATAAACAATAAATACTTATAACAATTAAATAGAGAATTTTATAAGCTTTCAAATGATGTATCACATGACTTCCTTTTCCACTTCAATCATTTACCCACCCTTAAATAACAAAAAAAAATATTTTAGAAATTTAGCTGTCGTGAAAAATGACAATATATAAGTTACGGCTTTGTTGTGCTTGGGGGTATCGATATGATACCCTGATTAGCTGGATGTGCCATTATGTGTCAATGACTCATATGCTCCAACTTATAACGTTAAGTAAGCCTGTGGACTTATTTATCAAAATAAAGCATTTGAGGCAAAAACAATAAAGGTAGAAACAATAAAAGTTACAACTCAATTTTTGTGGTAAACTTAAAAAAACAACAACAAATTTCTAGCGACTGGGCAGGTCCAATACCAGAATCAATGTCCCCCTAGTCCCCTACAGTTTTGAATATTTAAAATTAATCATTCAAAAATAAATTGTTTACCTAAATTTATTTCTTACCTGCACTGAGGCACAAGCCATTAACTTTTTAGACACATTAACTTTAAATATGGACATCATAACACCTTCATTTAAACACACCCGACATATTTTCTCGAAATCTAATTCCATAGTACCAATGATATTTTTATTTGTATTTAAAGATTAATTTGTTTACCCAACATAACCTAACTTGTGAAATTTAAAGATGGCTGACAGCCAGCTGTAAGCAGGCAACTAGAAATACATGATTTTGTATTATATTGTATTTTAAGTTGCCTATACTAAAGGACAGGAAAGAAAACGAAAAATGTAAAATATGAAACAACGAAAACCATAACGGCAACACCCATAACTTTGAAAATATAAAAAAAATCGAAACAGCAAAATTTTGTCCACAAAAAAATCAAAAAAAATTTGCTCCAAATCTTCTGCCTCCTGTGAGGATTGAACTCACGACCCCTGGTTTACAAGACCAGTGCTCTGCCACTGAGCTAAAGAGGCTTGTGGAAATGTAGTAAAATTGATCACTAATAAATCAAAATTAAATTATTTATTTAAAATGTAAATGTGTTCTACGGTAAAACCTACCAATAATCCGGTCAGAAAATTTAACTATCCAGGTTTTCATGTGCATGCATATTTGTTGGAGAAAAAATGCAATACAAAAGTAAATTTATAGGTACCTTATACTTAGGGAGTATTATTATATCATATAATAACTCCTCTATAATAGGTGTATTAAAAATACCCGGGTAATTTTTATAAATTTAAAATTTTGGCCAAAATAGGTATTTGTTATTAATTTTTTTTGCAATGTTGCGGATTTAAATCCTTTTATCCTTTTTACAAAAGCATACAAAATTTGCAAATAACGATTTTTTGTATTTATTTATTACTTTATATAGTCAGGGGCGGATTTATTTCATTTTAAGGGGGGGAAGGCATCAATAAGAAAAAAATAATTTTGAAGGTATTTCTATTCTAATATATCTCGATGGGGGGAATAATGCTGCCAACAAAATAATACTTTCCCTATAGGCCTAGATTTATTAAAATCAAAAACAAAAATCAAATGAATGAAAAAGTTAAAAAAAAACTTTTTAATAAAGTTTATTTTTTCGTTAAAGGAAAAATAAATAGGAAAAAATGTTTTTGAAAAAAATTGTTTTTACCCCAACCCGAATTTTACCAAACAGTCCCAGCCTAGAACTTTGGATAATCAACCTGTGGTCCAAACTTTAAGTCTTTAGACCGAAGCGTTCTCGAGTTATCGTTGTCAAAAATTTCCCGGAAACACAGACCGACCGACAGACAGATTTTTTTTTTACGGAAATTATCTTTGTTGGTATAAACGCCCCGAAACGTAAAAAAAAAATATTTTTTTTAAATTCTTTTACTAACAAAAGACTTTCCTTGGGCTTTCTCTGATTGTACGTAGGAATAAGAGGAAGGAGAAATAAAAATATATTTTAATTATATATATATTTTTATTAAGCAACATTAGTATTTAAATCAAAACAAATATTAGTTTAAAACTTAAACATTATAATGTTACACAAAATTTATTTGATAACACCTTACAACTAGAGTCTATACTGTAAAAAAAAAAACAGAACTTAAAAATTTTTAATTTCACAAGAAGAAGAAAAACCTAAATATTGTGGATTAAAATTATTGTGGATATCCTTTAATTTCATTTTTAGCCAATTTACCAAAACTTTTTTTTTTAATGGGCTAAAATAAAACCACACTTATTGTGTTTTAGTTCTATTGTATCCCTAAAAAACATATGATTAAAATTTAAAAAAGGAGCTTTTTCAAAAATATTAATCTTTCAATAAATCTTTTTTTATCTTTTGATGGATCCATTTTGTGCAAGTTTTTAAAGAGTGAGGTAAAAACATTATTACCGCACGCATGTGAATTTTACAATTACATAAGTGCGGTAATAATTGTATCTCACGTGAATCATACGATCGTTATTTACAATGATTATGAATTCATAAAATGCATCATATTTCATCAGAAAATGAAATAATAGTAATATATACCAAGGTAGAGAAGACATTTTTTATAACCGAGCGTATTAAATCCCGAGTTGCGTAGCAGCAAGGGATTTAAGAGTGCGAGGCTATAATAGTCTTCTCTACCGTAGTTTATATATTAGTTTTTTCACTACTAGCACTATTTAACTATTTTTATTCAAATAATAAAATAAATTATTAACAGAAATGATATTTCTTGAAATTTTTATAAAAATCAAGTAGCCTTGATCAATGACATTTGCTCAAATAAATACTTTGAACTGACGTTTAAAAATTTAGTTTTTTTTTAAATTGTTTTCATAATATTTAGCTAATTATTGATTGTATTAATTGTTAATAATTAAAATTAATTATATTAAATAAATAAAAAGTTATTTAAAGCTATTTTCTTGGGTTTAATTAGTAAAAATTGCACAAAGAACTGAAACATCTAAAGTGACAGAAATCAATTGTTTATAAAAGTTACTCCTACTAGGAGAGAAAGAATTATTATTGCTGTAGGTGACGAAAATTGATTTCAGTCTGAAAAAGAATACAGTTGTAGGTAACTAAGGTTACTAAGGGTACGTAAGTTGTCAACAAGTTTTATTATTAAAATTTTCTCACTACCGCATTAGTGCCAGAAACTCATTAGTTCAATAAATAAAATAGGTGGGATACGTTGGTGTTATCTAATGATTGTAGATAAAAGAAGAATTTTCCACTGTAGCCAGTAGGGAGGGCATTGCAAAAAACACATTTTTCATATGCACCCCTCCTATGTTGTTTTAATATGTTATTCGTATGAAAAATTGGAAAATTGTGTTTTTTTGCAAACATTAACATTATTGAAAGTTAAAAAAGACTTAAAGGTTTAATATTTTTGATAAGACTCCTAGAATTCTATTTTTTAAATTTGATTAGGGATATATTCTAAAAAAAAACATCTTGTGATTGCTAAACAAATTAATTCTACAATTATTTAAATAATTATCTAAATATTTTTTTGTTTCCTATATTATTCCATAAAGAAATTTCATCACATAAGCTTGTAAAAATAATTCCCATTTTTTCCTGCTACTTGATATTTTTAACTATAAACTAAAATTAAAAATTGTTTGTAACAGAAGAAAACGAAATTATTTTACAGCAAAAAGCACAAAGGAGAATGAGCATTTCTATAAGGGATTTGGGCCCACCCTCAACTTTACTCAACAGCAACGAATCATATGTCATTGGAAAGGTATTTTTATGTAGATTAATTATTTTAATTCAAAAACATACCTTAAGTACCGGGATTCCGAGTTATAGGCCTTTGAAGTTGGTAATCTACCTAATAACTATATACAAAATTTTCTAGTTTTACTAAGTTAGAGAGTGTAAGTTAGTTAGTAGTTTGTTTGGTATAGGTACTTAAAAGAAAGACAGGCTTAGTGCCTATTGCTCATTTGTCGTAATAGGAATTAGTTTGAATGGGGATTTAGTGTGGAAGTAAGCCTAGATCACTGATGCTGAATTTACACTCTCTTCAGATTTCAAAATTTCATGGTAATTATACTCGCCGACACATCGCCGACACATTCTACAATAATTACGCATTCCATCCATTATTGCGTATTTAAATTCAAAAGGTTTTTTTATAAAATTACTTAACCCTTTACAGTTAATCATTAAAAACGCCAAAGTCAAAATCTTGACACTAACATTTATCTTATCTATGCATTTAAACTCCATTCTTTTATTTTTTTATTTATACCAATCATAGGTAATTAGATTGAAAAAAATAAGGAAAATCAATAAAAAATCAAAATTATTTATTGTGTGGGGGGGTTTTAGTAGCAGTGTATAAAGAAGGAAAGGGTTCAAAATAAGCATTTTGTTATTTCTACACAGCCTATAATTTGTTTAAGCAGCAAACTATTGCATGAAGTCATTACGTAAAGTACTACTTTCAAAGGCCTATAACTCGGAATCCCGGTACCTAAGGTATGTTTTTGAATTAAAATAATTAATCTACATAAAAATACCATTCCAATGACATATAATTCGTTCCTGTTGAGCAAAGTTGAGGGTGGGCCCAAAATGCCCATTGTCCTTTAAATTTTACAATTTCAAATTCAAGTTTTTAAAATCAGTCATTCAATTCTCGTTCATACAGCAAAAGGCAATCAAAACATTTTTTTTAATTATTATTTTATTATAGCTGTAGGTATCTCAATAAAGTAAAAATTTAAATAGAGTTACAAGTTACCTAACACTTAGAAAAAACATCAACCTTTCTGATAGTTTTTCACAAGTAAGAAAACTTTTTGTAAAATGTCTAGTTCTGTAATAAAATATTACTAATATACGTACTGGGTGTCCCAAACTTTACTTCCCAGCTAATATCTCCGTTATTTTAAAAGATAGAAACTTAATTAAAAAAACATAATAAATGGGATCAAAAGTACTTTTAAATCCCACACCAAAACACACTTCATTTACCTTAGGGTAAATACAAAGTGTAATACACGGTTAAATTCAGTGCTTTCAAAATCATTAAAAAACTAAAAAAGTTCGGGCTGGTTCCAAGGGGGTTAATAAGGGGTGTGTTTTGGTGTGGGATTTAAAAGTACTTTTGATCCTATTTAATATGTTTTTTTAATTAAGTTTCTTTCTTTTAAAATAACGTAGATATTGGTCGGGAAGTAAAATTTGGGACACCTGGTATAGACATCCTCAATTAACAAGGTTGTAACTCAATTTACGAAAAATGTTAAAATCCGTTTTTTAGCAATTTGTTGCAAGATGCAAGATTGCAGTCAAAATGAAATACTTGCTTTTTCGTTGGTGGTTTATTCAATTTACACAAAGTTTTACAGAACTGAGCATTTACATATATAGGGTGTTTTTTTAACCTGAAAAAATATCTCGAATACTATGCATTTTAGAAAAAAAAAGTAGGATAAAAGTTGTAATGGGAAACAAAATGGCGTATTTATTTTTTACGGATATTTACGCTTTCAAGGTCTTTTCAAGGTCAACGTTGTTTTCTTATACAAAAACATGTATTTTTTACTGTTATTTAATTCTCCTCAAAAAAATAAAAATGTTTTGTAAAAATTGTATCATATTGCGAAAAGTATGTTTTTTTGAGGTTATGTTGAAAATGGGAGCTGACTTTTAAATTCCGATCACAGATTCGGATTCAGCGGCTCAAAATTCATAGTAATTGACTAGTGGAGTCCGTCGGAGATCCAACTTTTATATTTTTGTGTGGATGTTTTTTACAAAAGTTTTATTTTTTTGAGGAGAATTAAATAACAGTAAAAAAAAATATGTTTCTATTAAAAAAAAACAAAGATGCCCTTGAAATGACGTTGAAAACGTAAATATCCCTAAAAAATAAATACGATATTTTGTTTCTCCCATTAAAATAAACAAGTTTTGTCCTATTTTTTTTTCTAAAATGCAAAGTATTCGAGATATTTGAAAGTTTCAGGTTAAAAAAAAACACCCCATAAATAATATATAATTTACACATTTTACAATAAAGTACCATTAAATGCCTTTATTAAGTATTTATCTTACTTACATTAACGCCACTTATCTAAGGTTTAAAAGTTTAAGGCCTAATACTAGTTTTTTCTTGCGATTGCCTTTTTAAATGTACATTTTTAAAAAATACAGTTATCTTAAATTTTTTTAATCTAACTACTTGTGAAAAAAGTGCGGCGCAGCCATTTAAGGGTCAATCCACATAAAACAGTTTTAAAAATACAATATCTGATCTTTGTATCTTTTTATTAAAATTATTATTAGTTTAGTTATTATTATAGCGCTTATATTTACTCATATTTCACTCTTTGCTAAGCTAGCTGGTCAATTTTAAATTTAATCAAAAAATATGACATGTGTTATATTTTTTAAAACCTTACATTATCATAGACAAATTAAAATACATTTAAAAATTCAAAACTAAAAGATTGAATGAGCATTTTTTTAAATTATATATTAAAAAAATAATACAAGAAACATAAAAAAATAAAAAGTTAAAAAAATCACAACTTTATCAGTCTAAAAAAGCAAAAATTGTTGAGAGAGAAACCTACTGATATTAGTTTCTTCTCAATGATATATCAACTTTTTTTTAACTTTTTTCCATATAATAATGTAAAGCGAATAATATAATACGAATAAAAACGAAGCTAGGTTTGATCCCTTTTAACCCGATGACGGGGTGACTTGACTTGCGACAATATTCGCCTTATTTTGACGGACTGCTTCTGCTCGTTTTTCCTGAAAAGACAAATTATAAAATGATTTATGAATCAAAATTATGTTTACAAAACAAAATTTAAATAAGATAAAAGTGACACATAATAAAGCTTCCAAAGCAAAGGTCTCAAATTTAATTTGAAGTAGTTATTATATATATTGCTTGTTTATTACGTCAGGTGTAACAAACAATTGGAAAAGGTTCATGTTGCGTCTTTACCAAAATTGTAAGTTTTAAAATCGTAATAATTGCTTTTATACACACATCGCCAAAATTCTGAACTGGTCAGCAAACTCACCTGACATGAATCCTTGTGAAAACGTAGGGGATATGCTAAAAAGGGTCATTTTGGATAGAGATAACCACCCGTTCACCCTTCAGGAGTTAATTGTGGCTGCTCAAGAAGAATGGTACAACATATATGTTAGAATTTTGGCGATGTGTATATTTTCTCTTATAAATAAGAGAATACTCAAATTTTTCTCAAAAAGAATCTCTAAATATAAATTTAAAATTTTGGTGAAGGCATAGGGGTCCAATAATACTAAAGTCGGAATTTTTCTTTAAAACCACTTTGTTATCAAGTGTGCCTTGGTGTTTGGTGTGTTTAAACTGGAAATGTCTAATGTCAAATTAAAAATATGTATTTTGGATGATCAAAATTCAGGATTATACTAATTTTTATTTAAATCCGCTTAATAATAAATATGTCAATTTAATTTTGACTTACTTGTGTCAATTCAAATAAACAGTTTGCCAATGTCCTTTTTTTAGTAATTTTAATTTTGCTCGATCTTGCCAATATAAACTTTGAAAACAAAACGGCAGCGAGTTTTAAAAAGCATTGTGTAAACTTTTTGCGTACTTACGTTTTTCTTTATGTTCTCTAGCTTACGTTGTATTTCTTTTTCCCTGTTAATCTCAGCAGTCGATAGTTTGGTTGTCAATTTACTTTCTTTTTCCGTTTTATTATTTTTCTCGGTAGTCTCAATTGTCTGTTTTACTTCGACCATGTGCACATTCTAATGATAGGTGAATTGAATAATGAAATGAAAAGAAAAAAAATCAAAGTTTATGAGGTATAAAAATAAATACTCTGCAAGAAATATATTCAGACTATAATTACGAATTTTTGTAACATTTCCATTTACAAGAATAAACAATGATCATAAACTTTTTAATGTTGAAAACACTTGAAATATAAAGTAGAAAAAAAATCAATATCCATGGCTACAAAAGTTTTTTTTGCACCTCTTTCCTAACTTTTCAGATCTAGACTCAACAAAAATGACATCAGACATTCAGATTCAGATAAACAGACATATCAAATGGCCCAACAAAATTAATCCTTATAACTGAAGGGTTCAATAAATAAATTAAATTTTAAATTTATCAAATTTATTGAAATTTCTACGTGACGGCTTGCTTAATTGACATGTTGATACCACAGTTTAGTTTTAATACATACAGTGCAGTCCCAAAAGTCACTGTCCCCCTCTTTACTTTTAAACAAGTTAGGATATCAACTTTGTAATATGTACCTAAATTATACAGCTTAGTATCTTTTGGCATATATTTGATATATAGCTTATAAAATGTGGGCCAGGGGTTAGGGTTTCTTTTAATAAAAAAGGGATCGTGTAATATAGCATTTTAACCTTTAAAGGGCGGGAAAATTTCAGTTCAAATCGAGTGTCGATTTTTCCCGAAATTTTCATAAATCGTCACAGAGCTACTTAAGACAGGTGGTAGAAACGGGAAAGCCTATGTAAATTTTTTTTCGCCATTTTAGCCTTAAATTTGGTATGCCCATGTTTTTTGGTGCGCTGAGTACGAAAAAAAATACTTAAGAAGATGCTGGAGGTTCCCCTGACCTTGAAAATTGATATTTCAAAGTCAAGTTGACCTTGATTTTTTTCACTGTTTTAGCCTCAAAGTTGGTATACCCATGCTTTTTGGGGTGCTGAGTACGAAAAAAATAGTGATGAAGATGCTGGAGGTATCCTTGACCTTAACAATCGTTATTTACCTAAAGCCACTACTTCCGCTAAGTACTGCTCTCGCTCTGAGCGTTACCCAAAATGGACGACGTGGACGTAGCGAAATAAAGATCCCTTTGGGGTGCTTTATTTTCGTGAGTTCCCTTGCCTCTCACGTTGGGGTGCTTTATTTCCGTGAGGCCCATGCCTCTTAAGCTTAAAAGGTTACAAGGAACCTTCAGCATTTTGTCACTACTTTTTTCGTACTCAGCGCACCAAAAAGACATTAAGGCTAAAATAGGGAATAAAATTAATTTGACCTTGAGATTGCATTTTCAAGGTCAAGGGTTGATCTAGGGTTTTTTATTATGTTTCCCTTATTTAACACGCCAAATTTTGCTTAAAAAAACATATTGAAGGTGGTAGAAATTTCTACCATCCCCGCCCTCTAAAGGAAGGTTAAATATTATAAAATTCTTTATTTAACCATATATTTCTTCAGATATATTTTTGAGGGGTTAAAATAGGATTTGGCATTTTTTTTAATGATTTTTTTATAGATGACTAATTTTATGATGAAAAAAATATATTTTTATTAATTTTTAATAGTATAAATAAAAATTTCCAAAAAAAAATGCATGTTTCAGGTGTTGACCTTAAAAAAAAAATAAATTAAAAAAATATATATAGTGAAATAGATAATTTTATTTAATTTAAAATTATGTATCACACGACCCCCTTACGGAACGTTCAAGTATTACGTAACGCAAATTTTGATCATTTTGGACCCCCCACCCCCCCCCCCTCCTGTAACGTATTTTCCTATACCATTAACATGGGCCTAACACTCCAAAATGACCCCCCCCCCAGGAGCGTTCCCTTACCATTAAAAAAAAATCCGCCTATGCATCCCTGTCCACATTTGAAAAGCTAAAAATATAAAATATATGCCAAAACATAGCTTAAATTGTCTTGTTAAAGTGTTCCAAATTTGTTGATATGTTAGTTTGTTCAAAAGTTAAGTAGGAGGGAGTACTTTTAGACCGCTCTATTTATTAGATTTTCCTGAATATATTTCCTGCAAGTTAAATGCTGATGATTGATATTTACATGTTTTTTGGCGATTTCCTGCTTTTTTAGGATTTCTTTCTCCCTCTTTTCATCGGCGATGGCTAGTTTATTTTCTAAGAGAGTGATTACCTCAGTCCTGCGTTCTTCCTCATTACAACTGACAGATCTCTGAACGGTTATTGGACGATTGTTCTGATGATACAACAAAAAAAAAATAAAGCGATTGAAGGATGAATGAAAAACTATATTAATATGGTGAGATGTTGGTTAATATGTACTCAAATTTATTTCAATGTAAATATATTGAATCAGTGAGTGAGTGAGTGAGTGAGTGTTTTTAGGGAAGGATATTTAAACAAGTTATGATAAATGTACAAAACATTTTCAAAAACCACCACAGCTTCTAAAACGTTACATAATTTGTGCATAAATGGTTTTATGTTTTGTTTAAAACTGTATTAATTTTATTTAGAAATTAGAATTTTTATTTATTCTTATCACAAAAACCTAAAAATGTACTTGGGTTTTTGATTTGTTCTTGTATTTATCATAAAAATCCAGATAAATTTAAAATTAAAATACTCCTGTAGAGAATATTTACATGTAGATTTAACAATAAAATTATTTATAAAATATTTGAAAACGTATTTTATATTTTTGCTCCCTGATAATATCATGTTTAACATATAAATTTAACGTCTGGTTAGTCATATTGAAATAAATTTAAGTATCGCTTCAATGTATATGAAACTAAACTGTCTACTTGTCTAAGAAACAAAAACTAGGCCTGTAGTTTTGAAATTAAGGGGTTGTTCGGATTTTTAAGGCAAAAAATTGACGAATATTGGATATTTTTTTCAGACCTGTATTATTTTTATGTACAAAACTTTTTACAAAGTATTAGGCAACTCTTAAAGTTCACAAAAAAAAATTGTTTTTTTTTTGCAGTCATAAATAAATGTGCAGCACGCGCTGAAGTTAGACACCTCAAAAATAACATGGCAAACGGTTCCAGCGATAGCTCCGCCCCCAATGGTCCGAAACACAAAAATCAAAAACAGTCTTGTTAAAAATTACGTCCTTTACTTCGCTAGTGTAGACATAAGTCAAAATTCCAAAAAACACAAATTCCACGCGTATTTTAGTGAAAAAAAAAACAAAAACATGCCATTTTTCCGACCAAAAACGGGAATAAAAAATAAATGACTAGCCTTTGAAAAAAAATTTACACTAGCGAAGTAGCCAACATGATTCTCGACAAAATTCCGAAAGATTTAAGTCAATATGTAAAATAGTTTTTTTTTAATCGCTGGAACCGTTTTGAAAAATGGCATTTTGTGAAAAACACGTTTAAGGTTTTTTTATATTTTAAAGTATACAAAAAAGCACCAATAAAATTTTAATTCTGCAGGGCGATTCTACAATAAAAACTGAGCAAAAAAGTATTCTTTACCGAAACAACTAAATTTAATATTAAAGGAGTAATAGCCTTTTAAAAAGTAACATTTTTGGTGGCACAGAATGTAACTTCCCCTTAATTGCATTTTTTTTGAAAACGGTTGCTCCTACAGTGTTACACTACATGAAGTTTTTTATGTATTTTTACTCAAGGATCTTTATTTTTTAGAAAAAATTAAAAAAAGATACACATAAAAAAGTTTGGGGCAAAAAACTGATAAGCCCCCGTTTCGCACGCCCCTGGTTAAAATAAGTACATAAAAATAACATATGATGATGGGCCTTATTAAGATTAGTGCACATGCAAAACCTCCTTGCTGTATCTCAAAGGGTTCCTGAGTTATTAAATAAAAACATAATTTTTAGCCACTTTCAAAGGGGCGTATCTCCCATACGACGTATTTTTAGGAACTTTTTGTCATATTTTATGATGTAGAATCACCCCTTAAAATTTTATAATTTTATTATTTTTTTATGTTTATTTTTTAAAGTATATATATATGTATAACTTTTTAAACAAGACAAATATCGTCAAAATATTTTAGAAGCGTATTCTACACATATTGAGAAGTATTAAAAAGCAAACAAAATTTTTTTTATTTTTTGTCAAATCAAAAATCAGAACAACCCCTTAAAATGTAATGTTCACAAGTACAAAAGCTCAAACCCGTAACTTTAATAGAATTGTGACTTAATTTGAAGTTTAAACTATAATTATCTTTTTTGTAATACAATTTTTATGAAAACTTACGTAGTTTCTCAGTTTTTCTTTTTGCATCTGTTCGAGTTGATCTTTTCGTTGTTTAGCTTGCTCCAATTTTTCGATGATAGAGGCGTCCAACTGCTTATATTTGATGTCGTTGCTATGCCGTACAGTCTGTACTTGATCTACCTAAATAATTGCGAATTGCGCAAAACAAACATGCAAAGCGATATAAGTAACATGTTCACAAAAATATATAAATCTTCCTAGATGGTAATTCCAACAAAAAAAAATATATAATTTTTGCTTTCCCATTTTAAAATTTTTAAATTTGGAAAAGCCTCGTATTTGTGAAAACATTTTTATTTATTTGCTTATTTTTGCCTTTTTTTGACGTTTCATGTCGTTTTATATCGATAAAAATCGATTTCGAACAAAGAAAAGTCGGTCGGCCGTCTGGCCGGGAAATTTTGAAACTTGGAACATGTTTGTTCCCGAGTTTGTTCCCAAAAGTTCTCGGTTAGGGTTGTTTTTGGTAAAAACTGATTTAGGGCAAGGGGGGTAAAAAAAAACAATATTTTTTTAGAATAATTAAAAAACTGTTATAGGGGTTTCTAAGATCCCCCAAACTAAATCTGAGGGGAGGGAGGTAATTATTTTTAAATGTTTACAACATTTTCGTGAAAATTTGAATATAGGCGTTTTTGGGATCGCTAAAACTGAATCTGATAATAAAAAAAATAACTCCAACCACAGGCCCGGCGCGGGGGTAATTCTTTTAAATATTTTCGTGAAAATTGGAAAATGGTTTTTGAGATCGCTGAAACTGAATCTTGGTATCAAAAATTTCAAACTAAATTATTCAAAGGTTTCATTTAATTAGATTTTATAGGATATTTCTTAAGATTTATTTTTACAGTACAAAAATGTGAAATTGAACTTTTGTGTCCGGCATTTTACTGTCGTAAAGAATGACGTTATTTTATATTTATTACCTAATAGATTAAAAACTTTTAATAAAAGCCACATACAGAAGATATTTTTATGACATTTAGTACGGTTTGAATTTTTATAAAATCTTACGAAGTTTATTTTATTCGAATTCTTTAGTTGTGTGAATTCCAGTTATAAGAATAATAATCTTATAACACTTCAAAGTATTTTTTCTATTTTGCGACTCTTATAAGCTCATAATCACACGCATTTTGCGTGTTCTTATAGACCCATAAGAGGTCTGTACTTTTTTATCTTTTGGGTTGGCAACAGACAAAAGCCTATCGCTTGACGTTTTCCATGCAAATGTCAACGTCACTTTAAAGTTTAATTTTCTAAAAATTTTTGTGTTTAGGTTATTTTGTACCGTGTTAAAATGAGGCTTGGTTACTAGCAGTGAAAAAGAGAAAATATATCATAATGTCATTTGTTCTTAGAATTTTAAACATGGCGAAAACTGTAATGCCAACCCAAAACAAAAATCCCTAAATCAGTCATCAATTCAAATGTAAGTTATTTTAAATTTTAGATCAAAATAGAAAAAATTGTATAAAGCACTCGTTTCATAGCACGTTTTTAGCGCACGTGCACAAGTTTAGAAAACGAGCCGCTTGCGGCTAGTTTTCTAAAGTATGATATGAAACTAGTACTTTAATATACTATTATAGTTTTTAAGCAGACATTTCTAAAAAAAGATAAAATATTTAATTTGTATATTGGAATTAACATCAAGAAGTTTTTACAAATAGAATAGATAATTTTGCGTTCTTATTTTGTGTGTCAAAAAAGCCAATTCTTGCAAAATTTACTAAATCTGTGCTAAATAAAACCAAACTTACGTGATCTTTGAGGCGCTTCAGCATTTTTTGCATATTAGCATCTCTTTGAAGGGTCGCCGTTTTCAGCTTTTCTTCTAAAACTTTACGGACCTCTTCGGTTTCCTCTTCGGCGGACAAGCGAGTTTTTTCAACATTTTCAATGTGGTTCTAAAGCAAGTTAAAAATATCAAACCTAAATAGATTATAAAGGGATCATTCTGGTTTAGATGCTCCAAAAAAAGGGCTATTTTTGTTATTTTTTTAAGAATGTATTATTATAGATATTGATATAAAATTTGAGCTTAATAAATACACTCTTGAAATACATAAAACATTTTTTTACACTTTTTATACACAAAAATAACAGGCAAACTTAAGTCCTCGAAAAGTAGTTATGTCGCTGGCGGCGTTGATATCTTGATTACGGCTCAACTTAAACGAGGAAATAAAAAATATTTAGATTTAGTATGACTGTGGCTCTCGAGTATTCTATGGATATTATTATTTATTGAAAAATAATAAAATGGCGGAGATTTAAAGAAAAAAAAACAAAAAATGAGATTTTTTTCACTGTTTTTGGCAAAAAAAAATAGTTAAAATTACAATTTTAATACGGTTATAGAATGCGCTGAAGCTATTTAAGTGTAGAATATGTGGTTAAAGTTTCATAAGGATCGGTCCAGTGGTTCCGGAGAAATCATCGCCGCCTACCGAAAAAACGTTGTTTTGAGAAAAACGCGTTAAAAGTTTTTTTTAATGAAAAATTATGAAATAGTCTACATATACTTTTGAGAAAAACGCGTTTAAAGTTTTTTTTTTAATAAAAAATTCTGAAAAAGTGTACATATACTTTCGAAAAATGTAAAAAACAAAGAATCGATTTTTTGAAAATTAGCAACCAGAATGATCCCTTAAAAGCTAAGAAATATTACCCAGATCAGTATCTGGGTTTGGTCCGAAAATATGCAGAGCAAATTGTCCCAAATAACTGCATATAATGTAACTAGTAGTATTTTTTTAGAATCGGTCCTACATCTCTGCCGATTTTTTTTTAAAAAAGCATTAATAGGTTTTATCAAGGGGGCACTGAAATCATAAAGTTTACAACATTGTTTAATTTTGTTTGGCAGGTAAGAATTATTTTTTAAAGTAAGCTTTGATTTTTTTTCTAAAAATTATAACTAAGAATAAAATTTATCAAAAAAAAAAAAATAAAACAACCTAATTTACATAACTTTTTTAATTATAAAGTATTATAAGAATGATTTAAATAGTACAATACAAAAAACTAACAAAAAATGCAGTACTTACTGTGTTTTACCCTAGTCGGTTTTTGTCATAAGTTTTACCCAACTTTTAAAATCTGTTGTCAGAATGATATGTTGTAAAACTTACGATTTTAAGGCATACCTTGATAAAACCTATTAATGCTTTTTAAAAAAATTCGGCAGATCTGAAACCGCTTTAAAAACCTAAAACAACCACGTAATTTTGCCCCGTTTTGCCAATATGTGTACTCAAGGCGTTCTTCACGAAAGGCGCCTTGAGTACTCAAGGCGCCTTTCGTGAAGAACGCCTTGAGTACACATATTGGCAAAACGGGGCAAAATTACGTGGTTGCAGCGTTCAATTTATGCCATAGACTAGTTACCTTCAGTTTGGCACTAAGAGACCATAGAATCGACTTTTAGGCTCAACTCTGTGTTGTCCCAAAATATAAGGATATTTTTAACACTTACCTTTAGTTTTGTTTTTAAATCGGTAATGTAAGCTTCACGTTTTTCGGTATGGTTTTCGATTTTCTTCTCAAGGGCTTCTTTGGTCTGTGAAATAAAACTAGTTGTCTGTTCATCTCTTTTGCGCGAGGCTTCCTCGATTTTTACGATTTTTGCTGAAAGGGCCGCTATTTTGTTCGATTCAATTTCCTGCAATAATAAAAAATTGTTTAAATGACCCTTGACTTTGGATAAGGAACTTATGCTCCAAATTTAAAGTAATTAAAGCCTTCACGACATATCGTGGTCACAACATTTTCCGAAAATACCGACAGATGGAAAAAAAACCGCAGAAGACTTTCCCCGGGATAAAATAAACTGCCCAGTAAAAGAGCTTTCCCATTTTTCAACTCCGCGCGTTAAATGGATTTTTTAATATCAGATTCTCTTTCAGCAACCTTAAAAACCCCAATATACCAATTTTAAATTGCTGAACTCAGCAACCTAAAAAACCCCTGGTAGTTTTCGTGAAAATTGGTATTTTCACGAAAACTACCAACCAGATTCACTTTCAGCAACCTCAAAAACCTCAATATACCAATTTTCCGGAAATCTACCCCCACCCTTCAGGGGTGGATTTAGATTTTTTTTATCGTCCGATTCACTTTCAGCAACCTCAAAAACCCCAATATATATTTCTGACGAAAATATTTAAAAATATTAGCCCCCTCAGTTAGAAAAATTTTATTATCAGATTCAATTTCAGCAACCTTGAAAACCCCTATATAGCAATTTTCAATTTTTTGTAAAAAAAATGTATTTCTCCCCCATTTGCCCCCCTTGCCGCACCCCAACGTCCACCAAAAACAATCCCGAGCGAGAAATTTTGGTAACATACCTGTATGCCAAATTTCAAGTCTCTAGCTTAAAGGGTTTTTAAGTTATTGTGCTTACAGGATTTCCCGGACAGAACGATCGACAATTTTTTTTGCTTGAAATTGATTTATATCGGCATAAAACGTCACAAAACGCAAAAATACGCAAAAAAAATTGAAATTTTTTGCACGAATACAAGGGCTTAAGGCTTTCCGAAATTTTTAAAAGTTTTCAACATGGGAAAGCAAAAATAAAGTAAAAAAATGAAAAAAAATCCAGTCTAGGTTGAACTATAAAAAAGTGTCACCACTTTTTACCTGATTCCCTCCCCCTAAACGAGTGAATTGCTGAACATCCCCTTATTCATCGTACCCCTGTAAAGCTCTAAAAAAGCTGTAAAGTTGTAATCTAAATGAACGTCATAATTGTTCGTTTGGAATATTTCATTCAATAAAGGCGCCACATATGCTAGAACTATAAATTATATTCGTCATAATAGGCGCCTGGACTTCGCGTGACTACGCGATATATTTGGCTCAAAAAAGGATTCGATTTTTTATTCATTGAAATATTTATAAATATTACAATAGTCAAGTATTTGAAAGTAGAGATAAATAGAAAAACGATTTGTATGTCAGATACTATTGTATGGATGAAACTAATAGCTTAACGATATCTTTGCCAAAAAATGATTTATGAGAGCCCAATGTTATTCGAACTTGTATACGATATCAAGTATGTCTGCCAAGAAAAAAATTCTGCTGCCTACAAAATAATACTTTCCCCTATAGGCTTAGGTTCATTAAAATAAAAAAAATCAAAAAAAGTCCAAACGAAAAATAAATTGAAAAAAATGTTTTTGAAAAATATTGTTTTTACCCCATTTTACCCCAACCCGATTTTTACGAAAAACAATTCCAGCCTATAACTTTGGATGATCAACCTGTGGTCCAAATTCGTTTATGAGTTATCGTGGTCACAAATTTCCCGGAAACACAGACCGACCGATAGACAGAAATTTTTTTTACGGAAATCATATTTTTTGGATATAAAACGTCCAGAAACGTAAAAAAAGCAATAAAAATGTTTCTAATTGTTTTTACCAACGCAAGATTTTCCTTGGGGAAAGTGTATTATTTGTTTAGAAAATAACTAGGTATTAAAAAAAGTAAATAAGGCACTTTATCTTGTTTTGTACTAAAATACTTTTTTTGCCAAGGATGAAGTAACATAATTTGCTCATATCATTTATATCTCAAAAGTTTTGCGGATAACGGATTTACAAAAATAAACTACCCACGATAAATTAATTTATTCAAATAATTATTTTAAAGATTTATTTATTTATTCAAAGAATTATTGTAAAGAATTATTTTTCAAATAAACACAAAACTTCGTATATTTTTCCTACTAACAGCTAGTTGTGCACATGTGGTTTTATCACTAATAAATAGCCCCAACGTAACAAAACGACGGGGAATTTGGAGACTTTTTCTTGATTTGGCTTTTAGGTTGTATTACAACCAAATTAAAGTAAACACCAGTGATCAATGTTTTTAGTATGATAGCTCAATGTTTTTGTAAAAATAAAAAAACAGCCCGCCCATGTAAAAATTAACGCTTGCGTTATCCATATTAAAAAAAAAACTTTTCGTTATAGCCCTTCACTTCATCAACTATGATGATCTACGATTCAATCACCGCAGTAATGAAAAAAATCCAGCGCATGCGCTTTATTTTTTCTCTTATTTTTGTTTTGACGTATGCCAAAAATTATTTTAAGGTTATGTAACATTCTTTTGCAGAATTTTACAAAAATATCTACTTGTTTCTTTTTGCGAGCTAACAGTTTTTTTTTTAATTGGCTAAAAGTACTCGCTTTTAATAGTATTTTTGTAAAAAAAAAATTGCGGAATATTCATTAATAAACATTTGATTCTTTTATCGCCTTCTAAATTCTGAAATATCGTATCTGAAAAATGCCTCCCATTAAAAAAAAAGAACACCTAACCAGCAAACTACCTAACCAAACCATTATTAACGTAAACCAACGCCTCCCATTAAAAAAAACACCAAACCAGCAAACTACCAAACCAAACCCTTGTTAACGTAAACCAACGCCTCCCATTAAAAAAAAAACACCAAACCAGCAAACTACCAAACCAAACCATTGTTAACGTAAACCAACGCCCCTATTAAAAAAATCAAACAGAAATTCGTATTTTAACAATCTTTTGCTATATATTCTAACAAAAAACTGGATTTTCCGCACCTAATTATATTCAAGGCAGTAAGTTTTAGTAATAAAACCAGAAATCAGTGCAAAAATATAGTTCATTTTTGTGGACCTGATGCGCACCGTAACCCCACTCAAATTAAACTATTTCATAAAACTACAACTGCCTAAACGGAATCCACTTTTGACATCCGTCAAAACAAAAATAAGCAAACCAGTGCGCATGTGCTAGATTCTTCTCATTCTTGCGGTGAGCGAATCGTGATGTACTTCGCTTTGGGCGCCAACTAATCTCTTAAATTTAACTATACCTGTCTACGTTCTTCTGCAGCCTTCAGTTTTTCCTCGATGTCCTTCGCCGACATGCTGTTTTTGGGCGAAAGCTGTTTCTTTGGAGGAGTTGCCTTTGCATCTGGCTCTCCTAGAATTACTTCGTAGCGGAGTCCTCCTCTGGTCTTTTCCTGGCATCTCACTTCTGTAGCTATAAATAAATAAGAAATTAATCATTAAAGGCAAATAAATAGTAAACACTTTAAGATGAATCAATAAAATTAAATCTACATTAGATGTATGTTTATTACATATATATTTCTAACGTTAGACAAGTTTTCATAGTTAACAATACAACAATTATTAAAGATATGAATATTTTAATATACACGTTACCGAGCACCATAAAACGTTCAACATAAAACAATAATTAATACACTGCCGCACATTAAATTCCGGACACCTGAAAAATTGACATTTTTTAAATTCAAATATTTCGAAAACTAATTAATAGATTTGACTGATTCTTTTTTAGTTTTAAAGCTTAAACATTCTCTACTTATCATTGTTTTAAGAATGATAAAAATTTTTTTTTCGTATTAACAACAACAAATAATGTACAACTATGTTTTTTACCCCATCTTCTAGGACTTGCATGGTACGCCACTGCAGTTTATCAAATTATTAATGTCTTTCTTATTGCCGCAGTTTTAATGAATATTTTCATTTTATTTTTTTACATTTTTACTTCTGGTTTAGGAGATATCAGGATTTTCCTGAAAGTTGTCATTTTTTTAGTTAACTTAAAAAGTACTACATAAATTGTTGCTGTGCTTTAAATTTGAAGCTTAGCCGAGTTACGTTTTTCTTCTAATCAAGTTTATCAAAAACATAAATTGGGTTTGAAAAACTTGAGTAGAAGAAAAAATAGGTTAAGCCTCCGTCAGACGGCAATAAAAAGTTACCCCGGGATGAAGTAAAATCCTGATATCTCCTAAACCAGAAGCAAAAAAGTAAAAAAAATAAAAAGAAAATATTCATTAAAACTGCGGCAATAAGAGAGACTTTAATAATTTGATAAACAGTTGCAGTGGCGTACCATGCAAATCCTAGAAGATGGGGTAAAAACATAGTTGTACATTATTTGTTGCTGTTAATACGAAAAAAAAAATAATCATTCTTAAAACAAACAAAAGTAGAGAATGTTTAAGCTTCAAAACAAAAAAAAGAATCAGTCAAATCCATTAATTAGTTTTCGAAATATTTTAATTTAAAAAATGTCAATTTTTTAGGTGTCAGGAATTTAATGTGGGGCCGTGTATTAATAGTTAAACGTACGCACATATTAAAAAATGTCATTGACATTCTTCATACAGTGGTTTAATTAATGACATTTTTACGCAATTAATTAGTTACTGGGCCAGTATAACTGGATATTGATCATTAATAATTTATATTTGTATTATTTAATAAAATAAATAAGATCTAAATTCCTAAATTCTAGGTCTAAAAGCAAGTCAAAACCGTATATTTTAAACTAGTTTTATTAGGTATATCAGAATTTTTAACATTAGGCATATTATGGCTAAATAAAATGATTAAATTTAGCAAAGCTTCCTTTATGGAAGCTCCACATGTCCCCCCAGGTGGAAATAGGTTTAAAAAAAAATATCAAACTTAGGTGATGATAAATCATATGAGCAAAAGGTCTGTAAAATTCAAAACCGGTGAGAACGAAATCCTAATGAGCGCCAGTTCGTAAATAGTATATTAAAGTACTAGTTTCATAACATACATTTTTAGCGCACGAGTACAAGTTTAAAAAACGAGTGCTCTAAAAACGTGTTATGAAACGAGTGCTTTATACAATTTTTGTATTTTGCTCTAAAATTTAAAAAACTTACATTTAAATTGATGACTGATTTAGGGATTTTTCTTTTGGGTTGGCATTACAGTTTACACTATGTTTAAAATTCTAAGAACAAATGATATTTTGATATATTTTACAGTCATCTTTCTTTTTTCACTGCAATTAACCAGTCCACAATTTTAACACGGTAAAAAATAACCCAAACACAAAATTTTGTAAAAAATTAAACTTTAAATCGACATTGACATTTGCACGCAAAACGTCAAGAGATAGGCTTTTGTATGTTGCCAACCCAACAGAAAAAAAAAGTAGAGACACACGCAAAATGCGTGTGATTATGAGCTTATAAGAGTCGCAAAATAGAAATAGTGGTATAAGTTCTTCCGCAGACAACATGCTAAACAACAGTAACAAACTGAAAATACAGTACTGATAGTGTTTTTGTTTCTGATTTCGATTCTATTTAGATCATATCTCTATCTCTTTTCGTTTTTGAGAAATGCCGAAAATTCAAAAAAATTAAAAAATGTCACTTTAGGTGGACAATAAATAAATTATTACAGCACCTACAAAGGTTTTCTATAGCTTGAATTCAAGTTACTTGCTTGCCCTATAAAACCGTAAAGAAAAGTATCTGGATTTCATTTCCGGTGTCCAACTAAAGACTAGTTTTTAAGACACCTGAAATGACGATTCAATGTTTAAGACTATTTTGGGCACACATTGACAAACACCGAGGCTTGACAAATATAATAAATTTGACGTTAAATTTGTAAAAACTGCCTAACAAATATAAATTTACCTTCTTTTAAACATCATTGCATCAAAAACTGAACTTTTAAAATTATTTTTGGACATTCTTCGTAATTATTTTATAGAGCATAAATGTAACTTTAATTTAAACTAGGAAAAACTTTTTGTAGCTGCTATAATAATTTAAATATGAGTCTCCAAAAATGACAAATTTAAATTTTTATAAAATTATGGAACGCTGGGGGGGTTTCGAAAACGTTACGCCGCGTTACAGAGGGGGGGTGGGTGTTGCGTAACACTTAAAAAATTATAAACTTATAAAATGTTTATTGGATCACGTCTTTAACAATGATCTAGGCTTAAAGAGACGGATTCCTTGCAAATTTTATTGCACACGGCGTGGTTAACAGTTAACTAAATCCTCTAAACAAAAACAATTAGAGATGGAAAACCATAGCCAATAACCGGTTTTCGGTTAACCGGTTTCGGAAATTACATCAGACCGGTTTTGGGTTAAAACACGGAAGGTATAACCGGTTAAAAACCGGTTTAAACCATAAAGAAAAATTTCCTTTCATTATTTTTTACTTTTTGTAAAATGTTACGTAACAAATAGGGGGGGGGGGGAGGGTCTCGAAAATGTTACGCCGCGTTACATGGGGGGGTGGGGGTCAAAAATGGCCAAATTTTGCGTTACGTAATACTTGAACGCTCCCTTTTGTTTGTTTTAAGAATGATTAAAAATTTTTTTTTCGTATTAACAGCAACAAATAATGTATAACTATGTTTCTTACCCCATCTTCTAGGACTTGCATGGTACGCCACTGCATCTGTTTATCAAATTATTAAAGTCTTTCTTATTGCCGCAGTTTTAATGAATATTTTCTTTTTTATTTTTTTACTTTTTTACTTCTGGTTTAGGAGATATCAGGATTTTCCTGAAAGTTGTCATTTTTTCAGTGAACTCAAAAAGTACTAAATCAGCAAAGTTTTTTTATTTGAAGCTCATGTCTTCTACTTCTTCTTCTACGCTCATGTCTTTTACTTCTTCTATAGTTTCTTCATCCCGGGGCAACTTTTTATTGCCGTCTGACGGAGGCTTAACGGTGATTTCGCAGAACTACCGCCGGACCGAGTGACCCTATTTTTTCTTCTACTCAAGTTTTTCAAACCCAATTTATGTTTTTAATAAACATGATTAGAAGAAAAACGTAACTCGATTAGGCTTCAAATTTAAAGGACAGCATCAATCAAATTCATGTAGTACTTTTTAAGTTAACTGAAAAAATTACTTTCAGGAAAATCCTGATATCTCCTAAACCAGAAGTAAAAATGTAAAAAAATAAGAAAGAAAATATTCATTAAAACTGTGGCAATAGAAAGACTTTAATAATTTGATAAACAGTTGCAGTGGCGTACCATGCAAGTCCTAGAAGATGGGGTAAAAACATAGTTGTACATTATTTGTTGCTGTTATTACGAAAATTTAATCATTCTTAATACAAACAAAAGTAGAGAATGTGTAAGCTTTAAAAAAAAGAATCAGTCAAATCCATTAATTAGTTTTCGAAATTTTTAAATTTAAAAAATGGCAATTTTTTAGTTTTCCAGGATTTAATGTGCGGCGGTATATTACAAAAGTTTAAATGTAACTTAAAAAGCTACTCAATTGCAAAAAGTCGTTAGTGTACGTGTATCTCTCGTGACTTGTCTAATCTAATCGCGTCAGCCAAGAAAGGACTAGACGATCGGGCGCCACATTAGTCGCCCCCTTTTTCGCCGCCCCGAAGGCAGTTTATTAAAGGAGAGACCCCAGTGTCGCGGGACGAAACTAGATCAATAAGCCCTAGGCAACAGCCCCAGCTTGACGGGCGGTAGGATGAAAGACAGCCGAACTGCCGTATAAGGACTAAAGCAGTATCCGGAAATAGTCAGATAGACTATTTTAAATAGTGAATGGGGTAACTGAAGTGCAATAGTTATTTAACTTTTTAAACTTGCTCGTGCATTTATTTAAAGGACTCCACTCCAGACAGGAGCACATATTTTAACAATTCACTCACCGCAGTAATGAGAAGAATCCAGCGCATGCGCACTGATTTTCTTGTTTTTGTTTTGACGTATGCCAAAAACTATTTTAAGCTTATGTAACATTCTTTTGCAGAATTTTACAAAAATATCTACTTTTTTTATGCATATTGTTACACCAGGCGAGCATTTATTTTTTAATTAGCTAAAGCTAAATATAATCCTATTTGATTCTTAAAATATATCGCCTTCTAAATTCTGAAATATCGTATCTGAAAAATGCCTCCCATTAAAAAAAAACACCAAACCAGCCATCTACCAAACCAAACCATTGTTAACGTAAACCAACGCCTTCCATTAAAAAAAAAAACACCAAACCAGCAAACTACCAAACCAAACCATTGTTAACGTAAACCAACGCCTCCATTAAAAAAAAACACACACCAAACCAGCAAACTACCAAACCAAACCATTGTTAACGTAAACCAACGCCTCCCATGTCTCAAAGGTAGAAAACCTGCCATCTCCTTTTTAATTCAATAAAAATCAAGCCCAAATTAATTTTTTGTAGTCGATAGTTGTTAAAACCTCCAAAACACGCTAATGAAAAACGGGATTTTTCATTTTGTTATACAATAGTTATAGAAATAATTACAAAGTTTTTTTCGTCTCCTGTGAAGTTTGGTCACAAGGAGGTAGCGGGTTAACACTCTAAGCCGACGATATGTCAATTTTTAAATGTCTAGGATTACAATTTATAGATACCCCTTCTTTTCTGAAGAGTTTTAGGTCGCATATTGAATTACATACCCCGGATAACCGATTATTTTCAAGAATTCTTGTCGATATTATACTTTAGATTGAAACAAGTTCTCGAGTTCAACGACCAAAAATGCAATTTTACTTGAAAGTTTCTTAAAAGACATGCAAAACAAACCCGGCAGCGTATTTAGTGGTTTACCTTGTTAGGTGGCACATTGCCATGGTGCCAGTTTGAAAATTGAATAAACTTTTACTGCATTGCAGCCTGCAATGTTATTTAAATAAATTGGTAAAAATAACAATGGTCAAATAAAAATATATTAAATTTTAAATCTAAACGTGTTTTTTTAACAGCTTGCTACGTAAAATGCAAAGGTGCCCTAAATGTTAAACTTTTAAAAATTTTAACACAAACTAAAAAAAAAATCGTTCCAACCAAGATAAAAATGCAATGGAACTCTCTACAACTAGAATTATGAAACAAAAGACGTCTACCCTATCTCTATCTCATTTGTGCTACACTTTCCAGCCAACCAAATAAATACTGTATTTGTTTTTCATACAACAAATACAGTATTTATTTGGTTGGCCGGAAAGTGTAGCACTGAGCGGCACGAACGAACATAGCTAATGTGAATCTGTAGAAAAAGTCTACTAAAATTTAGATGGCGCCAGTAATTTCTTTAATAAAAATAATATAGTTACACTTTTCGCCCGGCCAAGTAAATATTGTATTTGTTCAACAAAAAACAAATACAGAATTTGTTTGGTTGGGTGGAAGTGGGAGTGTATGTATGTCTTCTATCCTTTTTGGGTAGAACTTTTGTCCCTATCTAATCTAACGGGAGAAATCGCCATTTAATATTAAAATGTAAACCTTAGTAGACAGAATATATTCAAGTACCTACGAAATAGTCAAGAATTGCCACTTTTCCTCGCTTTTCTCAGATAGAAATCATCATAAGGGAAATATTTCCCTCGAGTCACGAGACTCGTGAGTTTTCTTTTATGCCCGTTTGCTTCTTGCTCTACAGTTGGCCTTGAACAAACAAGTGGTTTTATCATTTTGACGTCCGTGTACCCAGAATCCGCGATCTGTTGCCACTGTGGTGCTTGGTGTTTAGAGCCACGAAGTAATCAAGATAAATTGGTTTGGTAAAATTAGAAAATGAAGATTTGGAGAGAATTCGCATTTAACACAACACATTTGGTCGGAATTAGGACTCAAATCAAAAGATCTAAATAATTGTTTACATCGGCACTTACTGCTACTAAGAGTGCCGATGTATTGAGATCTTCGCCGAAGAGTCAAAAGTCAAAATCTTTGACCACGTCTTTTTTTTTCACATTTCTCGACGTTTTAGACCATCTGAGTCGAAATCAGTAAAAAAAAATTTTGCGTCCGTCTGTCTGTCCGTCTGTCTGTGTGTGTCTGTCTGGGTGTAAACTCCATTTCTACATGAGATATCGACTTGCGGTTTTTTGCATATTGTTTCTTATCGTATTCCGAAGAGCTGATTAGATTTTGGGGGTAAACTATTGGGGGTAAGGGGGTAAAAATAGGGTAAAACTCCTATTTTTAGCGTTTTTTGTTTATAATTAAGGCAATTATTATTGTATTTGGTTAATTTAGCACTTATATAAAAGATAATTTTAAATTGGTCAAAAAATGTTATAAACAACGTTTTCCTAAAACGCATTGTTTTCGAGATATTGGCGTTTAAAGCAGTAAAAAGTTTTTTTTAACATATCTCACATATTTATAATCCGATTTCAAAAAAATATATTTTAAATAAAAGCTCTTTTTAAGCCCTATAAAAAATGTTATATACAGTTTTTTGCTAGAATATAATGTTTTAAAGATACAGAATTTAAAATCAAACAAAACACCTAGTTTGAAATTTGCAAACTAGATAGCTCTAGTGTACAAATTTTAAGCTTTCATTCATTTGTTTTTAAAATCAATCAAAAATTGTAATTAATAAGTTCAACTTGCAACCAAGTAAAAAAATATTTTTATTATTAATTTTAATTATATATTAAGTGTACAAGAAAAGCTAAAGTTTAATATAAATATTATACAAGTTAGTTTGTGCAGTGAGGAGTAGTAGTAAAATTGTAATTATGTTATGCTACCCTGTTCTAATAGCAAGTTATTAGTTTTCCCAATAGTGCCGATGTTTTGACAGGGTGCTTGCAACGTTTCATCTAGTTTAATTAAAAGCAGCCTAATATGTTTCGGTAACTTTACAGATTTATCAAATTTTTAAATGCGTTTTAAGCTTTCACGGCCATTAAGATATAAAGAACTTTCACTTTCGGGTTCAGACCGTGTTAATGGATTTTCACTTTCCGACGTTTCGTCTCTTACTACTAGAGACATCTTCAGGGATTAATCTGAAACTAAGTTTCGAATCAACTTGTGTCACTATTTATGACGAGTTGTGGTTATTCACCCGTGACGAGGTTTTTCCTATCAAAGACTTCCATATTGCAGGTAAGTGGTAACCAGTGTCCCGATTGATATTGTTAGGATGCTTGATGATTTCTATCGATTCCCGTATCTTCCTTGGCATTTTTCTGTTTTCTGTTAATATTTGTTTTGTTTCAGACAAATTGATTTTATGACCTGTTTCATGTACATGTTCGGCTACTGCCGATAAGGAAATTTGTTTCTTTCTTATATTGCGCTCATGCTCTTGAAGTCTTGTAGAAATTTTTCTCTTAGTTTCACCTATGTAAACCGTACCACAGGAGCAGGGTATTTTATATACGCCTTCTGAACTCAGGGGTATTTTGTCTTTTGTTGAAGTCAAACATTGACCTAATTTTTGGTTGGACCGAAATATAGGCTTAATATTTGACTTCTTCAAAAGTTTACCTATTTTATCCGTGATACCGCTTACATAGGGAAGTATAACTTGTGTCTGTCTGTCATTGTCACTATTGTCCTGTTGTTTGGGTCTGGGATTTCTGTATTTGTATATGGTCTTATTAATGTCTTTTTTGGTATAACCGTTCATGGTCAAGGCTTTGGTTAGTTTAAGGAGTTCTGTGTTTAGGGAATTCTTGTCTGAAATCATGAAAGCCCTATGAACAAGTGAATTAACTACCGAGCGTTTTTGAGAGGGATGGTGATGTGAAAATGCGTTTAGGTATCTGTCAGTGTGGGTTTTCTTCCTGTATACCGAGTGTCCTATTGAGCCATTTTCCGTTTTGTAAACCAAAACGTCCAAAAAGGGAAGTGATCCGTTGTTCTCAATTTCCATCGTAAACCGTATAGATTTATGTTGGGAATTGAGGTGATTTAGAAAACCTTGAAGGCTTTCCATGCCATGGGGCCAAATAGCATAGACATCGTCTACGTATCTGCGCCAAATTTTAGGTTTTAATGGAAATGACTCAATAGCTTTTTTCTCGAAGTATTCCATGAAAGCATTGGCCGCAGGGGGTGATAATGGGGATCCCATTGCGGCGCCTGACACTGGTTACCACTTACCTGCAATATGGAAGTCTTTGATAGGAAAAACCTCGTCACGGGTGAATAACCACAACTCGTCATAAATAGTGACACAAGTTGATTCGAAACTTAGTTTCAGATTAATCCCTGAAGATGTCTCTAGTAGTAAGAGACGAAACGTCGGAAAGTGAAAATCCATTAACACGGTCTGAACCCGAAAGTGAAAGTTCTTTATATTTTAAATGCGATTAAAAAAAAACACAAGAAAACTTTACTAATATCATATTCCTTATAAATCTTAGTCTTATATTACAAAAATAAATTCCTAAAATTTAAAATTAAAAAAGGAAAATTTTAGTATTTTAAAATAACATTTTTCATATCATATTTAATATGGTAACTTTAGCTGGGCTTACTTGGTTTTCTTACACGGAAAGAAATTAGTGGGCTCTGCGCTATACATTATAAGATATTTGGTAACAGTGGCAAATTATAGTGATTTAAGCTATAGATTATAAGGGACACTATAACTAATAATGTTAAAAATAAATTGGAAACGATTATATATATTACAGACACGATTATATTTATTACAGGCACTATTATAAATTTACAGAAATTTTATTATATTATAAAAATTATTAGCACGGACAATAATTAAATCTATTTAAGCTATAAATGTCATACTATTTGTTATATTTTATTATTCACTAAACAATTAAAGTATTTCATATAAATTTTTACACTGACTGCCATAATTGTAAGAGAAAGCCTTGTATTTATATAATAAGCGATTATAATTTGCTTGGTATGTGTGTTATAGCGCTCCTAGCTATAATTCTTTTTTTCCGTGTATATTTGATATATGTTTATCTTTTTTTTGTGATAAGTTTTTCTGCATACCTGAGCAAAAGTATACCAAAAACCAATGCAAAGAAAAATGGCTGTAGAGAATTTCATCAAAATCGGTACATAAATATGGATAAACTTAGATCTACACTGTCTGCAAGGGAAAGTGTTAAGACACATATTCAGGATTTATCGATTTTTGCAGGAAGGAATCGCGTCATAAAATCACTATGACGTAGGTTTCGTCTCAAGGATAATACCGCAGACGCTAGGTAATTCAAAATTATTTGCCAAAGTAATTTCTAAAAGTAATAGCCCGGGAGCCACGCCCGGTAGATTTTTTTTATTACCTTACTGAGACTTTGTATATGTGTTCTTTATGTCCAGTCTTACAACTTCTTACATAATAAAATTCTCTTTTTTTTTTGGGACCAACCCTTAACTTTAGGGCGTCCCACAACGGTATTGCCCGAAAAATTTTGTCAGACAAGGTTACCACTTGATTTTAAATATTTTTATTAAACGATCCTGAAAAAAACAAAATCAGCTGTGATGTGCTAAATGTCCAAACCAGTTTTAATATTTACACTGAGAAAAATGTGGACAATAAATTGGGCTTTGTAAATGATTGTGAATAGTTGGGATTTCAAACATAGAATGTTTTAATTTAGAAGTATTTAATGGAAAACTACTATACACGGTGTATTTGAAATAGGGTCGGAAATTTTAACAGATGATTCTACATCATAAAATATGACAAAAAGTTCCTATAAACATATGTCTAAAAATGCGTCATAAGGGAGCTACGCCCCTTTGAAATTGGCTAAAAAAATCGGTTTTTATTTAATAACTCAGGGACCCTTTGAGATATATTAACGAGGTTTTGCACGTGAATTAATCCTAATAAGGTCCATCTTTGTATGTCATTTTCACGTACTTATTTAAACCAGGGGTGTGCGAGACGGGGGGGCCTTATCAGTTTTTTGTCCCAAACTTTTTTCTGTGTAACTTTTTTGCAATTTTATTTTTGAAATATGATTCCTCAGGTCAAAATACATAAAAAAGGTACTTTTGTTGTAATACTGTAGGATTAACCATTTTCGAGAAAACTTCATTTGAACGTGAAATTTCACGGTTCGAGGCCGAAAAATTAAATACTAAAATGTCGAAAACCAAAATTTTAATGATGCAATGTTATTCTACATCAAAAACTAAGAAAAAAAGTTTCCATACATGTAGGTCGAAAAAACGCTTTTAAAGCTACCATAGCCCTTTAAAAATGGTGCATATTTAGGAGACCATAACTCCATTAGGATTGATTTTTGGAAGTACCTGTATATGAGGTTTTTTTCTTAGTTTTTAATGTACATTCGCCCTGCATCATTAAAATTTTGGTTTTCAACATTTTAGTATTTAATTTTTCGTCCTCGAACCGTGGAATTTCACCTTCAAATAAATTTTTCTCGAAAACGGTTAATCCTACAGTATTACAACAAGAGTACCTTTTTTATGTATTTTGACCTGAGGAATCATATTTCAAAAATAAAATTGCAAAAAAGTTACACAGAAAAAAGTTTGGGACAAAAAACTGATAAGTCCCCCCAGTTTCGCACACCCCTGGTTGAAATAAGTACATGAAAATAACACATAAAAACGGGCCTTGGTAGGATTAGTTGACGTGCAAAACCTCGTTAATATATCTCAAAGGGTCCCTGAGTTATTAAATAAAAACCGATTTTTTTAGCCACTTTTAAAGGGGCGTAGCTAGCTTATGACGCATTTTTAGACATATGTTTATAGGAACTTTTTGTCATATTTTATGATATAGAATCAACTGTTAAAATTTCCGACCCTATTTCAAATACACCGTGTATAATGGAAATTAGAATTTCGCATATTCACATTTATTTAATATTATTCTTAAGTTAAGAAACAATTGTTTTAATCTGTTTCCAAAGCGCCGCCTCACTAGAATTCACCGCTCCCGAAACTGGTTCGTGATTAGGTATATTCTCCGCTCGGGTATACTTTAAATACGATAGAAGATTGGATGGCCAATCTAACTGAGTAAGTTATAATAAAAGTTATGATCTCTGCTCGGCTATAACCGAATTTTCCACTTTATAACATTAGTAGAAAAATATTTATTAGTAAAAACCACTTGACAACACCAAAGACTAAAGAAATGGATTATAAAAAGTGTTGGTTTTAAAACCAAGAGTTTACTGTCGACTGAAATAATGGCTGTTAGACTAACAGTGTTAGTAACAGATTCTAAAATGTTAACTTATGTGGTTAAATTTTATTACCTATCTTTGATTTGGTTTGGACTTTTTCCTTTCTTCTTCTTAATTAGCTATTAACATAAAACATTCTAACACCTACACTAATTTGTTGTACTTTAGTAAATAAAGAAAATGCAATGTTTATTAATATGCTTATCATTCGATCTCGAAATCTACCTACTGTTATTTTGGTTATTTACATTTACACTTGAGAAAAGTGACATATTGACTTTATGGTTTCTTTCTACTACGGTTTCAATAGCTATTTTCCTAACAAGTGCGGAAAAGACTCTTTACGCATGCGTTAGGAACAATACTTTTCCTACGAGCAGGGTTAAAATAAAATATACTTTTATATTTTATCAAACATTTCGAAATAAATCTTATTTTTATAATTTTTCAATAAGAAAATCAATTAACAGGTAAAATATTTAAACATTTTTGTAATATTATGAATAAATATAACAAGAATAACACTACGCAATTAAGAAATTAAACAATATTTATGCGTGCGAAAAAGGCTTTCTTTCCACACGCATATGCGTGCGGAAAGAGTGATCTTTTCGCAAGCTGGTAGGAAAATATAATTTCAGTCTATTAAATAAAATAAATAAATAATAAATTTATTGTTTCAAAATGTTACGTATACATATGTTCACATAATCACATAACAGACAAAACAAATAGTCACATCTAAAAAAAGGATAAAAATAAATATCTAAAAGTTTGGTAATGTGTTTGAGTTAAAGTTAAAAAATTCATCTAAAGTATATGGTTCACAGCATAGTAAATAATTAAAAATAAGTTTTTTATATACACTGAATCTATTTACATTTCTAATGTTCTCAGGAAGTTTATTAAAGAATCTAATAGAAGAATAAAACCACCCTTTTTCAAAACTCACTAGTCGGTGCCGAGGAAAATTAAAATTTTGAGTACGAGTCCTATTGGTCGCTTTTAGGTGATCAAAATCTCCTATGTTCTTGAACATAAAAACTAAGACCTCAAATATATAAAGACCAGCCACTGTTAACAACTCACTCTGTCTAAACTTACCTCTGCAGCTTTCATTAAATCCTAAATTTAACATAGTTCTTAAAGTTTTCTTTTGTATTGTAAAAATATCTTTAAGGTTTGTTTGTCCCCAAAAGATAATACCATACTTTAAGTGTGAATAGAAATTAGAATAATATATAGTCTTTAGTGTGGCAAGGTTGACATAATGTTTTATTACTCTGATAGAATAATGAGCTGTGTTAAGTTTTTTTGACAGATGTGTGATGTGTCCCAACCAGCTCAAGCGAGAATCCATCACAACCCCCAAAAATTTGATTTCCTGAGAAAATGTCACCTGTCTGTCACCCATGAGCACTCCCTCCTGGTCACCTGTGTTTCTTGTCTGAAAGAGCATAAAGTTTGTTTTACTTTCATTTACTATAAGTTTATTCTTTGTAAACCAATTTTCTATTGCGGTAACTAAAGTAAAACACTGTAAACTTGCATCAGATATAGAATCTGAACTTACTAGTAAATTGGTATCATCCGCAAAGTTTACCAGGATATCTTCCATATTATTGTTTAGGACATCCAGGAGGTCGTTCACATAGATGACAAACAGGTAAGGACCCATTATACTCCCCTGTGGAATTCCAAGCGTTATGTTTTCAGTATTAGAAGTATACCTTCTTGCATCTCTCTCTACTCTCTCTATCTGTACTTTTTGTGTTCTACCTGTAAGGTAAGACCGTATCCACTGCAATGCTGGGCCACGTACACCATATTTCTCTAGTTTATCAAAGAGTATATTATAATCCAGACAGTCATAGGCTTTGGTCAAATCTAAAAAAGCACCTATGGCTATCTCTTTCTTTTCAAAACTGTCGAGAATCTTGTTGACAAGACTGTGCAGTGCAGTGGACACTGATCTCCCCTTTAGGTATCCATGTTGAAAACTATTAAATAACTTGTATTTAATAAAATAATTCACAATTCGTTTGCACATAGCAATTTCAAAAATTTTTGAGAAGGATGCAAGAAGGCTTATAGGCCTGTAATTTTCAATTTTAGAGGGATCACCTTTCTTATAAATAGGGGTTACCATGGCCATCTTGAGCTGGTTAGGAAACACCCCACACATAAGTGAGTTGTTAACAATGTAGGCCAGAATTTTGGAAAGCTCAGTTTTACAATATTTAATAATATGAGTAGGAATTTCATCGAAACCACTACTCATCTTATTTTTTAGGTTACCTATTATATTTAAGATCTCATTCTCATCAGTTTCATAGACAAACATTTCTTATACAGGGTTATTCTGTTAAATGGTACACCCACCGTAACTTTTGAACGGTATAAGATATAAACTTTATATTTAGAATATTCACATCACACAACAAAAACTATCATTTGTCCTATTTTTCAATTTTTTATTTTTTTATTCGGTAAGGCGGCACCAGGTGGGCAGTGGTGGACAATATTTTGGATTACACCTTAGGTCTGGTTATAGGTCATTTTAAAGAGCTTAAAATTCTCTATTTAACCATGTAACTATTTATTTTTTAATATTTTTTTTTCAATTTTTTTTCTTCAAAATTGATGTAATTTTCAGTATTTCTGAAAAATTAATTTTGGAAATTTTACGCAAAAAGGTCCAGATAGTTAATACATGGTGTATTATCATGTTAAGACTTATTATTTATCATTTTCGTGTAATATTTTTAATATTAAAACGTCAAATTTTTGTACAAAGCCTACTTATTGTTCTTAAAGTATGCAAAACGCTGTTAAAATATCTGTCATAATTGACTTAAAATTGATATTGTGCCGCTTCCAGAAGATCCTTCAAAAAAAAGTTGAAATCAAATTGAAGCCATATAAATACAGAGTGTTTTTTTGTTAGTTACATCGAAAACTTCCATCTTTTGAAATTTTGGCAACGAAAAAACTTTTTCTTTTTATTATAAAAAACAAATGACAATCGATATTTAAAATTTTTTTTAAATATTCGAAAAGCACACAAATTTTTAACAAGTGTGCCAAATTTGAAAAAAAAATATTCATAAATGTGAAATCTCCCGACGTTCAAAAAAGTGCCTATTTTTATTATAAAACACCCTGTATATCAAAATTGTGACGTGATGGAAGAATTCTAAAAACGGATTCGAAATCAGGAGAAAAAATACTTCTAGACCCTATATATCTCATCAATAGTATATAAATCATGTCGGGTAGTGTTATTATTACTTTAACTAGGTATGGATTTTGTCATTGAAACAAACATTTTTCTAACAAAGAACTGTACAATTAAACTTATTTTAAAGGTTAATAAGTAAAATTTTTTCAATGCTATAATTAGCAGTGTAAGAAATTAAATGCATGTTTTTTAAGTAATTAGGAAACGAAGTTTCATAGTAGTTTTATAATATCGATAATAAATCAATTATATTTTAATACAGTGTGGCTTTTGTAATATGATCAAATTCAATAACTCTGGTAACTTAAATTTAGAAAAATTCGTCGGACAGGTCGATTTTTATTTTGAGCGGGACATTTTTTAATTTTACTTACTTAAGTAACCATTACCTTCCTCCGTCAAGGGAAGTTTAAATGCGATTTGCTCACCGCAGTAATGAGAAGAATCTAGTACATGCGCACTGGTTTGCTTATTTTTGTTTTGACGGATGTCAAAAGTGGCTTTCGTTTAGGCAGTTGTAGTTTTATGAAATAGTTTAATTTGAGTGGGGTTACGGTGCGCATCAGGTCCACAAAAATGAACTATATTTTGAATATAATTAGGTGCAGAAAATCCAGTTTTTTTGTTAGAATATATAGCAAAAGATTATTAAAATACTCACAAATTTCTGTTTGATTTTTTTAATGGGGGCGTTGGTTTACGTTAACAATGGTTTGGTTTGGTAGTTTGCTGGTTTGGTGTTTTTTTTATGGGAGGCGTTGGTTTACGTTAACAATGGTTTGGATTGGTAGTTTGCTGGTTTGGTGTTTTTTTTTAATGGGAGGCGTTGGTTTACGTTAACAATGGTTTGGTTTGGTAGTTTGCTGGTTTGGTGTTTTTTGTTTTTTTTTAATGGGAGGCGTTGGTTTACGTTAATAATGGTTTGGTTTGGTAGTTTGCTGGTTTGGTGTTTTTTTTAATGGGAGGCATTTTTCAGATACGATATTTCAGAATTTAGAAGGCGATATATTTTAAGAATCAAATGTTTATTAATGAATATTCCGCAATTTTTTTTTTACGAAAATACTATTAAAAGCGAGTACTTTAAGCCAATTAAAAAAAAACTGTTAGCTCGCAAAGAAAAAAGTAGATATTTTTGTAAAATTCTGCAAAAAAATGTTACATAACCTTAAAATAATTTTTGGCATACGTCAAAACAAAAATAAGAAAATCAGTGCGCATGCGCTGGATTGTTTTCATTACTGCAGTGAGTAAATCGTGTTTGAATAGGATCTTATGTCACTGTTTTCAACAGTGTTTTGTTTTTAAAAGTTGGATCAGCGTTTCTCGAGTTATTCGACGTTCTTTCAAATTGACATCCTTAATGATCTCATATCTTGGAAATAATATTTGACCTATGTCCAAACTTTTTGTATTATTTTTTGAAGTTGTAGGTATTAGATTCCATTTTTACTGTTACAATTTTTTTAGTAATAACCAAAACCATTTTCGATTGTCATTTTTTTTTTCAAAAATATGTAAATCAACGAAATTAAGGTGAAAAGTAATAACATCAAAAAATAATTTAAAAAAAAAGACATATCGTCTTCCAAAGGAGCTTAAGTTCATTAAAAAAATATATCTAATAACTCGAGAACCTCTAGCTAATCCAGTTTTCCAAATAATTTAATAATTTAAAAAATAATTTCAAAATTATCGGATTTATTCATTTTATAAATTCCATATATTCGAAATATCGCCTTTTACAGTAATCAGTATCGCCCATATCGCCTCGAATTCGCCCAATAGCGCCTCCAGAACGCCAGATATCGCCTCGATATCGCCCGAGTTTGCCTCGATATTGTCCCAGATATCGCCCCATAACGCCTCCCGAAGGGACGAAATACCACCCCCTGTGACGACCCTCGTTCACATACCGTATAATATTTGCAAATTTGCATAACTGTAAAGGCGAATATGAGCACTTTAGTGCAACGAATTCCATTGTAAAATGCTCCTACAAAAAGCTTTTAGTAATGGAAAAGCAAAAAAAACTTCTTTCATCTTCGTATTGAAAATACTGCTAATTAAAATTTGCTGATTGCTTACTATTATGATCTACACTGCAGTCGACAGATACCAAGTAGTTAGGCACTTGAAGTTTTCCTGAAATTTTAATGAAAAATTAGGAACAAAGAGATTCAAAAGTGCATCATATTGGAATCTGTCGTAGAAAAAAACTTTTTTTTTTAACTTTTTCCACAATAAAACATATTTTTGCAGCAAGTAACTAACTGTATGTAACTAAATATCATACAGACAGGTCCAGGCAACGGTGTACAAAAAATTCGCGGATAAAATTTCGTTACGTGAAATTCATTGCGCCAGGCACATAGATTTTGTAAAATATTGAATTTGTCTTAAGCGACTTGCAAAAACCCCAATGTACCAAATGTTATCACTGATAACATTGATAACTTATCAGGTTAATAAAAAAATGTAAATATGTGTGGTTCTATCACTTTAAGTGAAAAAATATAAGTAGGTGGTTCTAAGGGGGGGAGACAGAATTTTTTAAATATTAAATTCGTTTTCAGCGAGACGAAAAATTCCAGGTACCAATTTTTTTCAGGTTACATAAAAAATATATAAAAAAGGGATTGTTCAACCCCATTAAAGTAAGGATAGAATTTTTTAAATATCAAATTCATTTTTAGCGAGTCTCAAAAACCCCAAATACCATTTTTTCTAAATTTAAACAAACTGTACTAATTTTAACACCTTATGCTTCTTGTACACCGTTGCCTGGACCTGTCTGTATACCTAGTTCATAATATCGTCTTGGAATAAAGGATTTTTTAGGTTCGATAACAACCAAAATAATAAATAGTAACCGTAGACCGCATATTTAGTACCTACTGATTTATTACATTTTATTTATTTTAAAATAAATACACTGCCCAGTAAAAGAGCTTTCCCATTTTTTACCTCCGCGCGTGAAATAGATTTTTTATTATCATATTCACTTTCAGCAACCTCAAAAACTCCAATATAACAATCTGCATGAGGCAGGGGGCCTCTAAGGGGGTGAAATTAGAAAAAAACTATTGAATCGGATTCAGATTCGTCGACCCCAAAAACCCCTATACAATACCAACCTTAAAATCCCTATATAGCAATTTTCAATTTTTTGTAAAAAAAAAATGTATTTTTTCCCATTTGTCCCCCTTGCCGCACACCAATGTTTACCAAAAACAATCCCAAGCGAGAACTTTTTGTGTGCCTGTATGCCAAATTTCAAGTCTTAAAGCGTTCTTAAATTATCTTGCACACAAAATTTCCCGGACAGAACGACCGACCGACCTACCGATGAACCAAACGACGACATTTTTTTTTCGAATTGATTTATATCATAATCATTATATAGTTTAATAGTTTAATATTTCCCTGTATGACCCAGATAACTGGGTATAACTGGGTATATATCACTAATACAGCCATTTATTTAATCGCTGGTTTATTCTTTTGTTAAGTAAACAACACTTTTGTTGGTTTTACCAACGATTGAAGAAATGGCTTTAGTAGTGAAATAAAATCTGTTGGTTTCATTACCAAGAGTTTACCATTGAGGGAACGCTATTTTCCTATACCATTAACATGGGCGTAACACTCCAAAATGACCCCCACCCCCCTAGGAGCGTTACGTAATACTTGAATGTTCCCTGATTGAAATAATGATCGTAAGAAAATCCCCTGGCTTTTCAAACAGACTTCTAAAAAAAATGCCTGCCGCGCTAAAAACAAATACTAATCTATGAAAAGTTTGTATTAAAAGTATTTTATCCAATACATAAAGATAATGAGACAATTACCAGCTTTCTTTTAAATAGATAAACTCAATAATAACCCCCACGTGGCTTTTACTTTATTGAGTGGATAATTATTTATTTTACCCACTCAACTTGTCAAATTATTTTCTTGTAAATGTCATTAAAATTTTTAATAAAAATATGAATTCCTAAGCTATTTATTGGATAAAACCTTGTATGGCACTCATGGGTAAACCGATATTGCCCTCTCGAAAATTAACCTGCTTGGCTGACAGGTTCATTTTCTCATGAGCAATATCTTACTTTACCCACTAGTACCATAAATAACTATTATAAGTTGCTTTAAAAATTCTGATGTCTTTGAAAAAGGATTTATAGAAGTTTTCGCCTGCGACGCTAAATATGTGCTGACCATTCAAGAAAAAAAGATGATGGCACACCATCTGTTTTATATTACCGCCTTCTCTCAAGCAAAAAGTCTTGGCTTGTTCGCAATTTGGCAATAAAATATATTTATACAGTTGTTGAATAGGCTTACCTGGGACAAGTTACCCCCACCCAAGGGCGTAGATCTTTTTCTTCTATGGGGGGGGGGGTAATACCCAGGGCCGGTCTTTCAAGCCTCAAATTTGGCGCCCCTAGCAAAAGAAAAAACACCCTAAAATAAAGCTTTGTGCGCCTACAAAAAAAAAATTCTCCCCAATTACCCCCCCTCATCTACGCCCTTGCCTCCCCTCCTCCCATTAAAAATTCTGCGAGCGCCCTTGGACTAGTAATGCCCAAAGATACATTTCTAAGGTAAACTTTTATAATTATAAATACCTACATTATTATAGGTATAGATTACTGAATACAGTTTAATCGATATGGGGTTAGGATAGGTCGTTCAACGCATCTAAAATTGCTCTAAATGGAAATGCCTGTCGGTCTGGAATGAACATTGATTGCATTTCATGCGAGATAATACATTTTAAAACCTATTATGTCTAATCATCTCGCGTCGATAACAACACATAATATACAGGGTGTCCTAATATTCGCGTCCATCCTTTAAGAAACATACTAAATCTACAGGAAACAATATTTTTTTTTGACTGAGAGAATTTTTTCGCAATTTCCTTGATTTTTGCTGTTTAATGACTGTAGTCAAAGGGCAAAAGGGGATTTTTTTTAATGGAAAGGGCGCCGTGATACATCATTTTAAAGCATATAAAATTCTCTATTCGACCATAATTCTTTTAAACTTTTTAAACATTTTTTTAAGATTTTTATTTTTTAATTTTATTTGCTAAAAAACGCGATTTTTTTAAGAATTTTTATTTATATTATTTATTTAAAATTAGCTTTAAAAAATAATTACCATTTTTGCATTATGCAATTAATAATTTTTCAGAAATAGTTGGATTTTTTTTAAAGACAGTTTGACGAAAATAACCATGTTTAACCTTATTTTAAACACTCAAAAAATTTATAAAAAAATAATAAAATAAAATATGGTGAAATAGAGAATTGTATAATCTTTAAAATGACCACACAACCTTTCTATTAAAAAAATTGCCCCTATACCATACAACAATAAATTAAGTCAATATTAAATTTATTTAACAATGCTTTTATCGCGGTATTTTTCTAAAGAAATCCACTTGTTTAATTGGCCCGACAAAGAGTCCAAAAGTAATAAATTCACAAGATAGTTACTATTCATGACATTCAAAACGATGATTTTAACAATAAATAATATTTGTTTTTAAATCTAATCTAATTTGTTTAACGACAAATTATTATTTTCTAATAAAACAATTATATACACAGTTTAGGCAACATTAATTTGCCACTCATAAATCAATATGGTAATAATCGGTCATAATAATATGCTAAAACATGGAAATTTAATTAAATATACGTGCGTAAAACTAAAAAACAATGCAAATAAAGCTGTAACGAAGCAAAATCTAACCTACAGTTTATAGCTAAACACAGCGTGATCTAAAATAAGCTTTTATTATAAAATAATCGATATAAACATAATTATGTATAAATAAATGAAAAACATAAAATAAATACGAATAAAATACATTTTCCATTTGAAAACGTTTTAAAATAATAAAATCAATAAGAAAATATTTCAAATAAAAGAAAATACATGAAATGAAAATAAATGTGCATTTTCTGATCATACATATTTCTTTTACTTACTGACGAATTGTACCCTTCGAGGCTGAAGCATATTTGGTTTCGTTTTTACTTTTGTGGCTTGTATTTTTCTTCCTGATACTGAAAAAGTTACATTTTTACAGAATTTTATTATGAACATTTTTTGAAGGATTCAAATTGAATTTATTTCATAAAAAAATTACTAGATTATAACGGAGAAAACAATGAATGTACCAAAATAGTTTAGCAGATTATTCTAGTGATTTTTAAAGTAAATAAATACTAACAATTCAATTTTTCTTTCATATTGAAATGTTTAATAAAAATATATAAATTTTATTAAAAAACGTAAATTAAGTTGCAATAAACATAAACTCTAAGAAGGATTAACTAAATATGTATTTTAAATCCGACTCGAAGGTTCATATTTTATAAGTAATACAAAGATTAGTTAAAAAATATATTAAATGCAAAAGTCTACAAAAAAAATTCTCTGTCCTAAGGTTCTAACCCATAATTTTTTGGTGCGCATAGATAAACCGATTTCACCATAAAAAAAGATTCATCGCGCAATCCACAAATCGTATACAGGGTGTTCCGTGAGGAAAGGGAAATATTTAAAGGACGTGTTCTAGAGGTCAAGGCAAGAAAAAAAAAATCCCATAAACATATATCCAAACACGACTCGTAAGGGAGCTACGCCCCTTCAAAGGGGTAGCAAAATTTTGATTTTTTATTAATAACTTAGGAACCCTTTTTGTTATAGCACCTAGGTTTAACATGTTATCTATGCTATATAAGGCCTATCAGCCAATGGTAATTGCATGTAGTTAATTTAACCGAGGGCGTCCGTAATGAGGGGTCTTATCACTTTTTTGCCCCAAACATTTTTCTGCTTAACTTTTTTGTGGGTTTAATTTTAGAATAGTATTACTAGTTTGTAATTTTGCCTTTAATTGTATTTTTATCGAAAACGGTTAATCCTAAAGCATTACAGAAAGAGTACCTTTTTAATTTGTTTTTACCTGAGGAATATTATTCTAATAATAAACCTACAAAAAAAAGAAAAAAAAATGGAGGCAAAAAAGTAAAAAGACCCCTCATCTCGCATGCCCTTGGTTTAAGTAACTAAATGCAATTACCATTGTCTAATAGGCCTTATTAAGAATAGATCACATGCAAAACCTTGTTGCTATAACACAAGGGGTTCCTAAATTATTAATTAAAAATGGAATTTTTGGTACCCCTTTCAAGTGGCGTAGCTTCCTTAGAGTCGTTTTTGAATATATGTTTATGGGAACTTTTTTTCTTATTTTGACTTCTAGAACACATCCTTTAAATATTTCCCTTTCCTCGCGAAACACCCAGTATAAAGGGTATAATTATTGAAATGTATACACTTTTTATACGATTTGTGAAAAAACTGCGCAATGAATCTGTTTTTTATGGCGAAATCAGTTTCAAGCATCAAAAAACATAGGAAATGATGGGTTAGAATAGGACAGAGATTTTTTTTGTAGACTTGTGATATTAGGTGAGAAAATATCACAAGGTTAAAAAACATAATTACATACAATTTATACATTTATACATTAATCCTTTACAAATACAATGAAAATGCTCAAAATAAATTTATTAGTTTGTATTCCGTCATTTAAGCTGTTCTTACAAATTACATTTTCTTGTAGGGTGGTGAATTCGGGATAAAAGTTTTTATTGCATCCAATTAACACGGCGATAAAACACTAAAAACTCGTTTACGTGCTGGATAAAACATTTTAAGTGCCGTCTGTAGTAGCCACGATAAGTTAAACATAAAAAAATATGGTGTGCAAAGCTTAATGAAGCTTGTGTTCTGGCAAAAGTTATTAAAAATAGTAGGTACACTATTTTAAATTAGTAAACATTGTAAGCCTTATATTATTCATTAAAAAGTCTAAATGTAGTACTCTTTCGAAGTACTACATTGAATAATGAGTCTTTTTGCTATTAGAGACAAATTCACAGCTATTAGGACTGCCGTTATTAAAAATAGTAATACTTAAATACCATCGTATTTTGTGAAATATACAGTATGTTCAACAAGAGCGTGTCTTCAATATATTTTTTTCTATCAAAGATATTTATTACATAATTCATTTTTTTGCATTAAAGTAGATAAAAAATGCGATTTATGTCCTACTAAATACACCGTGAAATCTCCGTATTATCCAGAATAGCTTGAAACCTTTTTGGCATACTTTCTGCGTATTTTACAGTCAACGACCTCCATTTATCGCTGCTGCGAGCTGCCTCAAATTCAGCAGTTTTGTTGCTTCAAGTTTGGACTTCAAAAGCCCCCACACGTTTTCGATCTGATTTGCATCCGGTGGTTGTGAAGGCCAAAGTAACGTCGTGATGCCATTTTTCCTCTTTCAGTCGGTGCAGAGTCGACTGCGGTGTTTTGGATCATTGTCCTCTTGCAATATCCAATTTTAGTTTTTGGATCTAAACATACTTTTAACTGACTTTATAAGACCACGTGATGCCATTTTTCCTCTTTCAGTCGGTGCAGAGTCGACTGCGGTGTTTTGGATCATTGTCCTCTTGCAATATCCAATTTTAGTTTTTGGATCTAAACATACTTTTAACTGACTTTATAAGACCACGTGATGCCATTTTTCCTCTTTCAGTCGGTGCAGAGTCGACTGCGGTGTTTTGGATCATTGTCCTCTTGCAATATCCAATTTTAGTTTTTGGATCTAAACATACTTTTAACTGACTTTATAAGACCACGCTGGTAAATTTTCAAAATTTTCTGAGAGTTCAAATTCTCAGTAAACAACTTTAGGCAACCAAATCTACGTTATGAAAAGCATACCCAAACATGAATTTTTACGGGGTGCCTAACTGTGAGCTGGACCAAATGCATTTCACATTAAGACCAAGCATTTAGACTTTTTAATGACTTTTGATGCATGACGACCTCTAATTTAGGTCCTCGCGGATGCAGGCACAAAAAGACCGCGGTCGCCCGCCTCAAATCTCTTGGCGTAAACCGAACCGATTTTCTTTAACGTGTGCTCGTCACGACAATTCGACTACTAACTACGGTAACAAATCAGTGCTACAGAAATAGTACAGAGATAGAAGAATTACGCTGTAAAATATGACGGAGATACCTTTTGAATTTTTTGAATAATTAAAGACACGCTCTTGTTGAACAGACTGTAGTATTATCCATTTTATTCTGGTAATTTGCTACACTTTTGTATAAAAGTCCGGAGCACATGTCTTTTTCCGGAAAAGCCCGTCTTTTTTTTACTTTACTGCCTTTTTGTAATATTTTTTAAATGAATCCTGTATAACCCTCATAATTAACAATAGTTATTTTCTTAACTAGTGTATTAAGTGGATAAAATCACTTAATACACGAGTTGAGAATTTAATTTTATCCAACACCTTTTATTTTTAAATAAAAATCTATAATTTTGCGAAAAATTATGTCAAAAATATTAAGATTAAGTTTTCTTAATACTAAAATAATAGGTAGCCATCGCCTTAGTATGCCTATTAAAAATAAACAATTGCTAGTTTTACATTTCTTACAAACGTCAAAAATTCTGTCATCACCGCGTCGATGACAGAATTTTTAATAAAAACAGTATTTTATTCAAAAACTAAAGAATAATTTGGGGTTTTCTTTAATTTTTATGGTTTAGTTAACGTGCTTCTATTTATAGAATAGTTATAATATTTAATTAATAGGGTATGTAACTAATTTTGGGTGAGATCAAAAGCTGTACGAAAAATAGTGGGTGAAAAATTTTTTAGTCACTAGTGGAAAAAAACTCACTTTTGACATTTAAAATAGTGCTCAAAACAAGTGTTTCTGTGAAGGTGTTGGATAACAATATTTTAATTATTATTAATTTCTCAAAAAGAAAAATGTATTTGTAATTGATGTATTATTAGAAATAAAAATTCTATTACATACAATAAAAGAACTTTATTAGAAAAAAATACAATACAATACAAATACAATACAATACAATAAAAGAACTTTATTAGAAATAAAAATTCTATTACATACAATAAAAGAACTTTATTGTATGTAATAAAGTTCTTTTTCCAATAAAACTTCTCTTTAATTCCTTTGGGACATTTATTTATTATTAAACCATCCTGCGCGACACAAAGCATGAACACATCGAACAACTTTGCTGCAATAAACCTAATTAAACATTTTTCTCTGTCGTTTTTCTGTCCGAAGAAGACTAATGGAAGTTGGAAAAAAGGTCAGTTAGTTGCAATGTGCATCAGGATTCTTTAGAAAAGAAAAAGAAAAAAAAACTACAATTTCCTTTATTTATTCGGTACTCTACTCATTCGATCAAAAATAAATAGCTACGTGCTCGAATAAAACGTAATAGATATATATATAAGATTATAAATTTCTATCCTTAGTTATTTATACATTTGTAATCATAAGAAAATGCGATATTTAATAATGCTTTTTTTATGTACACACAATGTTTTATTTCATTATGGCCGCTGAAACAGTAGGCGGCTACGGTTCAAAAAAAAAACAATTGCAAGTTTGACAGTTTAAAATCAAGATTTATTTTACCGCGTGGCGTCGTTTTCAAATTAAAATTGGACTTTAAAGATGAAAATAGTGTTTTTGTTCCCGAGAACATTCTAAAAGAAGCAAAAGTGGCTACTTTAAATACTATACCACCCAAATCAAAAGAAAAATACGAACGCGAGTAAACCTTTTTGGATAATTATCAAAAATTATTATTGAACAAATTTTAATTATAAGGTTATGATTGCAAGTTTATGGCTTTAAAAATTTCAACATTGTTACTGTTTATTTTAGCAGTTTCGCTCGTAAGATCAATTAAAGTTGGGTAAATTCACCTTTATTGTATGTAATAAAGTTCTTTTTCCAATAAAACTTCTCTTTAATTCCTTTGGGACATTTATTTATTATTAAACCATCCTGCGCGACACAAAGCATGAACACATCGAACAACTTTGCTGCAATAAACCTAATTAAACATTTTTCTCTGTCGTTTTTCTGTCCGAAGAAGACTAATGGAAGTTGGAAAAAAGGTCAGTTAGTTGCAATGTGCATCAGAATTCTTTAGAAAAGAAAAAGAAAAAAAAACTACAATTTCGTTTATTTATTCGGTACTCTACTCATTCGATCAAAAATAAATAGCTACGTGCTCGAATAAAACGTAATAGATATATATATAAGATTATAAATTTCTATCCTTAGTTATTTATACATTTGTAATCATAAGAAAATGCGATATTTAATAATGCTTTTTTTATGTACACACAATGTTTTATTTCATTATGGCCGCTGAAACAGTAGGCGGCTACGGTTCAAAAAAAAAACAATTGCAAGTTTGACAGTTTAAAATCAAGATTTATTTTACCGCGTGGCGTCGTTTTCAAATTAAAATTGGACTTTAAAGATGAAAATAGTGTTTTTGTTCCCGAGAACATTCTAAAAGAAGCAAAAGTGGCTACTTTAAATACTATACCACCCAAATCAAAAGAAAAATACGAACGCGAGTAAACCTTTTTGGATAATTATCAAAAATTATTATTGAACAAATTTTAATTATAAGGTTATGATTGCAAGTTTATGGCTTTAAAAATTTCAACATTGTTACTGTGTATTTTAGCAGTTTGGCTCGTAAGATCAATTAAATGGTATCCCGGGATAAACGCACACACCCCAATCCCTAAAATGTAAGTATTTTGTAAAAACAATGCCTTTTCTAAAAGAGTCTAAGTCTTAATATTGATGAATTGGATACATTATTGAATTTTATATCACAGGTAGATCAATAGTTAAATTAGGAACTATTTTTCTGGGCGCTGCAACCATAAATCTGGTAAGGGCCAACCAGGAAAATTGATATGCTTAACAGATCCTTAAAATCTATTTTCTTTTTCTGGTAACAAGGTGTAGCCCTTACCAAATTTCAGTTTCACCATATGAAAAATATAAATTTTCCTTTACAAAATTTAATGGATATATAAAATTTGGGAAAATAGTTTTTGGCGTGGAATTTATAGTAAAAATTCCAGACTTTTTAGAAAATAAATGTGATTTTCCCTGACTTCTTAAAAAAAAGTGAAATCCCTTGATTCAGGTACAAATTTTCATTTCCCAGACTTTTCCCTGATTTCCCTGGTAGTATTAAGCCAGGTTAACTATTGCGATACTCTTTATCACCCTTGCATTGATAGTACAGATTCGTACAGAATTCAAAAAGTTTAAAACTCCTGCGTTAGATTTATATTTGGCATAAAAAAGTAAAAAAGTCAATTTCTAATAAAATCAAAGAGTTAAACTGGCTTAATATGGCCTAACGAAGAAAATTACATTGTCGCTGTTTATTTCACAAGGTAATAAATAAAAGGGCTCCTTCATATTTGTATAACAAAATTTTTTACAGAGGTGACATTCATTCGGTTAACATAAGGCGTTAAAACGTAATAGACATACCTCGATATTACACCGCATTTTTTAAGCGATCTTTTCTGTACAAATATTTTTAAATTACTAATGGGTTTATAAGGCATATTAACGCATACAAATCCCCTTCATAATATTTTCCGGATCAATTTTCCGTGTCAATGGTGGGATAACAAGTTTTCCCCCTGTACAAACAAAGACTAGACGGTAAGTCAACTCGGTGATATTTCCCTTGTTATACTCTTCACAGCAAACTGTGCTAAAAGAGTATTATACGGAGGTTTCTAAATTTCAAAAATCGTTAAAAATTATCCTAGATCAAAATAGGGTCCGACATTTTAAGGGGTGATTCTACATCATAAAATATGACAAAAAGTTCCTATAAACATATGTCTAAAAATGCATCGTAAGGAACCTAAGCCCCTTTGAAAGTGGTTAAAAAAATTGTTTTTTATTTAATAACTCAGGAACTCTTTGAGATATAACAACGAGGTTTTGCACGTGAACTAATCTTAAAAAGGCCCATCTTCGTATGTTATCTTCATGTACTTATTTTAACCAGGGGTGTGGGAAACGGGGGGCCTTATCAGTTTTTTGTCCCAAACTTTTTTCTGTGTATTTTTTTTGTAATTTTAATTTTGGAATATGATTCCTCAGATCAAATACAAAAAGGTACTTGTTGTAATACTCTAGGATTAACCGTTTGCGAGAAAAATTAATTTGAAGGTAAAATTTCACGGTTCGAGGACGAAAAATTAAATACTAAAATGTTGAAAAACAACATTTCAATGAAGCAGGGTTATTCTATATCAAAAACTAAGAAAAATAGTTTCTATGCATGTAGGTCGAAAAAGCGCTTTTTAAGCTACTATGGCCCTTTAAAAAAGGTAAATTTTTAGGAGACCATAGCTCCCTTGGAATTGATTTTTAAAAGTAACTATAAGAGGTTTTTTTTGTTTGTGATGTACATTCACGCTGCATCATTGAAATTTCGTTTTTCAACATTTTTGTATTTAATTTTGCGTCCTCGAACCGTGAAATTTCACCTTTAAATTATTGTTTCTCAGTGATTGATAGAAACATTTCGAAAAAAATCCATTCACAAACCAAAAGTTAGAGCGAAAGTCAGTTTTTAATACCGTATACAAAATAAAGTCAGCGCTTGAGCCCAAATCTTATTTTGGAAAGTTATCGAGAGAAAAAAATGCACACTCCGAACGTTATTTTTTAATACATATTTTTTTTGTATCGCCACCATTGGTATGTAATACTTTACTTGTGATATTAAATACTGCAATGTATGTATTGTATACAAAATGTTGTCATACTAACATAGAGACCGTGCTGGTACATTTGGATCCCCACGCAACATGTGTTTATTAATACTGTAACATTTGGTAAATTATATTATAGTTTGGTATACTTTAAGTTGTAGTTGTTGTGTTATTGATCTAGTTTAAAGTATGTTACAGTATTCAGTAAAATAACAATCGGTAAATAATACCAAAATTTTGATTAGTAATAATACAGAGAAAAGTAAAAAAAGAATCGATTATTTGTGTGTGGTTGCATTCTTTATATTATTACTAATCAAAATGTTGGTATTATTTACCGGTTGATAATTTTTCTGAATACTGTAACATTTAAACTAGATCAGTAATACAACTTAACAACAACTCAAAGTATACTATAAGTGTGATATGCTTTACCAAATGATATTTTTTTACCAGTAATTTTTACTATAACATGCTAGTATTAATAAACACATGTTGCGTGGGGATTCAAATGTACCAGCACGGTCTCTATATTAGTATGACAACATTTTGTATACAATACACACATTGCAGTATTTAATATCGCAAGTAAAGTATTAAATACCAATGGTGGCGATATAAATAACAAATATGTATTTACAAATAAAATTTAATATTACAATGACATTTTCTGAGTGCGTATACTATAGAATGCGTAGCATTATATATCTTCACGGCTTGTTTTGTTTGTCTTACATATTTAATTGGATCTTCTCGATGTTTCCCCCTTGCAAATTGGTCACGTCCAATAAAATTTCCTACATTGTAAGCAAAATAATGAAATTATGTGAGGGATGTGCTTTTTCTGTGTTTTGGAAGACAAGAATATATTCAAGCCAGCATTTAGAAAAAAGTGGCCACATCAATAGATGGCGCCATGCTTTTTTTGTATATCAGATTTATTATATCTAGCCTTTTGGTTTAATATTAACCCTTACCCTCCAGGGTGTCACAATTTTGACTTTACTTCTTTATTTTTTCTTAATATTAATCCAAAATACTTTTATAGACTTTCTATGTATTCAAACAAATATGCAAATTTAATTCAGTATAATACAGCTTTCCTGAAACTCTAAGGAAACAAAAACTCGAGCAAAAACCAAAAAAAAAATTGGTTTATTTTTTATTTTTTTAGGCATAGCAAATATAAAAAACACAATTAAGTATTTTTAATTTTTTACTTTTTAGAGACAGAAGTCGGTTCATTTTTTTTTTTTGAGAAAAGTTTAATTTTTAATTTTTAGAGACACAAAACTTTTTGAATGCCTTTTTTAAGTTGCAAAAAGTTTCATCAAATTCCGTTCATTCGTTTTAAAGTTATGCGGAAACAAACATAAAAAAAAAACAAAGTCACACGTCGAATTGATAACGTCCTCCTTTTTGAAAGTCGGTTAAAAAGTGAAATGCATTTGTATCTTCTAAAGCATTTTGTGACTTAACCCATCGGAAAACCACCCATTACATACGATTTCTTGCTTAGAATCACTTAGAATCCTATCGATGTTCGATTACTGAGAAAATTAGTACCAAAAAAATCACTGCCTCCTGGACTATTATCATGGTTTCCAAACATTAAAATAAAATTCCTTGACTTTTCCATAGAAATATTTAACTTCAATTAAAATATCTAAAGTAATATTTACTTTTAAGACTTTTTACTTTTGTAAGCTACAATTATAATTAAATAGTAGAGGAAATGCGCCTAATTTCGGATGGTTTCCAAATTTCGGATAGTAGTGTATTCAAGATACTGTCTGCAAAGGTAAACAGAAACCTACTTTTATGTGAAGCCAAAAGTCAAACTAAATCCGTCCTGTAATATGATAACGGTAGAGCTTCTCCCCTTTAAATGGCAGCACAAATCGTTTATATTGCAAATGGCAGTTTTGTGCTCAGTTGCATTATTATGCTTGTTTATTTTATAAATAATCGTTATAAAAGTTCGTGATTATGTCTTGGGTAAGTTATGATGTTAGTTAAGTTGATCCACTATTCATAATTAAGCAATTTGAAAACGTAAACATTCTACAAATTTCTAATATAAAAAGCAGAAAGTTGCCTAATTTTGGATAGACCATTTTTGTGCATTTGATTCCCAATTTCGGATATCCGCAAGGTAATTATTATTCAGGATAACCAACCATTAATTATTATTTTTATAATGATACAACAAACTAAGATAAACAATTTTGAAAAAACGAAAATTACCTAAGATACTAAGATATTCGAAATTGGGAATCTAAAATTATAGTTCCTATAGTATTTCGTAGAAAATCGCTTAATGATTAAATTACGTCTTAAATGTGAAGGAATAACAAGAAACATAAGCAATGGGATCCAGATCTACTCTTGAAAAAAAATTTTCGGATATGTCCGAAATTAGGAGCCCTTTTTCAAATGCACAAAAATGCGCTGATTTTTTTTAACCGTGTTTTTTGGAAAAAATAAACTGTAATAAAATTGCTTTTATAATAAATCATGGTTCGCTATAATAAGTTGTATCTGGTTATATATAAAAAAATATCAAAAAGTAATACCGAGTATTAAATATTGAATACATTGTAAATGGTATCCGAAATTAGGCGACTTTCCTCTACTATGAAGAAAATTTTGTAATTTTTTTTTATAATATTCAATTTTTACAAATTGTGTGTGTCGGTGTAGGCGAATGTATAGTTTTAAAACTTGCGGAAAGAAGAAAATAAAAATTCCCCGAGAGCCATGACTAGATAAAATCGTTGACTGTTACATGTATTCCAAGTTTTCCAGAGCTCTCGAGACCCTGATTTATTAGTCACTTAATCTTAGTCTTTGTTCTTTCGTTCTCTTTCGTTAGTTTCCGGTTTTGGACTTGGCTTTTCTCCTTTCGGGTAGCGCCACACAAAAAAAACGAAAACCAGAGCAAGAACAGACCAAGTACAGATGAAGTGACCCTATGATTTATACAACTGAACGGTGAAGTTATAGCCTAGATATCTGAGGTTATAAGAACTTAAGCAGGTTAATTTTCGAGAGGGCAATATCGGTTTACCCATGAGTGCCATACAAGGTTTTATCCAATAAATAGCTTAGGAATTCATATTTTTATTAAAAATTTTAATGACATTTACAAGAAAATAATTTGACAAGTGACAGTTGAGTGGGTAAAATAAATAATTATCCACTCAATAAAGTAAAAGCCACGCGGGGGTTATTACTGAGTTTATCTATTTACAATAAAGTTGGTTATTTTCTTATTATCTGTATGTATTGGATAAAGACATTTTCCTTCTGGGAATTTCTTTTTCTTTTCTATAAAATCATGGATATTTAAATACATCTGAAAACAACGTGGGGAAAGTTGATCTAAGATACAGATTGGAAGGGTGAACAGGTAAGAACGATATCGTCTGAAATTCAGACGTCTTTTTTGCTTCCCTTCTTTATTTTTACGACCCCTTTTATAAAGTCTGTACGCCAACTTTTTTTGCACTTCTTGCGGCTTGTAAGTATATGATATCCACGTATTTTTAAGAAAGTAAGTATTTAATTTCCGTGAAACGTGAAGCAGTACAAAATACTCTCTAACACTATTGTGCGTTAAATTCCTAAAATAATACGAAATGTAAGATGAAATATTACACTAGGGAAAGTGTTTTGTATATATTTGGCGCAGATGGGAAGGAATACGAACGTCATATCACAATTTATCCTTTTGTACGATATCCTCGAGCGTCAAGTCAACACTCAAGACCTGATTGAAAGCTCTAATGTAGCTTTTAAACATAGAATATTTACCCGTGCTTTCAATGGAAAAATTAAACCTGAATATACATAGTATTCTAAAAGTTGTCTGAATATACCACATATAATATCCTTCTCTGCACTTATATTACTACTAGAATTTTACAGAATGATACACCTATCCAGATAGATCTATGCATATAAAATAGTCCTTTACAATTGGAATCGATTTTACATAGGACAAACATAACGTACATGAAAACGTAGAATTTCATTTTATCAAAATAAGTATACCCAATTACAAGAAAACATACGCAGCTTCTTTATCTTCTTCATTTAATATTGAAAAACTATTAAATTAAGAAAAACATATTTTAAACTTTGCCAATTAAGATTACAGAACAGAATCTCTTGAAGTTATGATGGAAATAAAGGTCAAAATGTTACTTGGCAACAGATAAAGTTGAGCTTTTCTTTTACATCTACCCTGGCCATGGAAAACGTCTGCGGACTACGAAATTGGGGATTCCGGGTTAGGAGGGATACGCCCGGATGACTGTGAACCCCGACAAAATGTAATAGGGCCATTAACCGGGATAAAAGGGAAAGGCATTTAGATGCAAACACAATGGGAATCCAATACTTGCAACAAATACGTATTGCTTCATGCAAGAGCGGGTTTATATAGTTTAAAATATTAGTTCGAATAAGCTATAATAAATATAATATTTAACAACAAAATACATAATATTATTATAACGTAAAATTATTACGAAAATTATTATACCATCAATGATTGTGTATGATCATTTATAAACCTTAATGAAAATATTAACCACAATACTAAAAAGAAAAGATGATATGTAATCATGACACACTGACAGAACAAATTATTTTCAGTTGTTATTTCATATTATTCAATACGTTACTGATTAACATAAGGTTTATTTATTGACAATAATATAACTATTATGAATAATAAACAACATTAACACAAATAAATTTAAATTTAACCTACCAACTTAAAACAAGCGTCTGATTGCGAGGAGGTATTTGAAAACTTAGACTAAAGGTCTCAATCTTAAAAGCACAACACATTAATGGACCTCTCTACAACTAGAATTATGAAACAAAAGACGTCTACCCTATCTCTATCTCATTTGTGCTACACTTTCCAGCCAACCAAATAAATACTGTATTTGTTTTTCATACAACAAATACAGTATTTATTTGGTTGGCCGGAAAGTGTAGCACTGAGCGGCACGAACGAACATAGCTAATGTGAATCTGTAGAATAAGATAATTCTACTAAAATTTAGATAGCGCCAGTAATATCTTTAACAAAAATAATATAGTTACACTTTTCGCCCGGCCAAGTAAATATTGTATTTGTTCAACAAAGAACAAATACAGAATTTGTTTGGTTGGGTGGAAGTGGGAGTGTATGTATGTCTTCTATCCTTTTTGGGTAGAACTTTTGTCCCTGTCTAATCTATCGGGAAAAATCGCAATTGAAAAATTAAATGGAAGAAGTACTAACTTTAAGAAAAATAAGTCCAAACCAAAACAGACTGAACCTATTGGATATCACTGGCCGGAGTGCCTAGAGCAAAGGCCATAAAACAAAATTGGAATTGGATTCGATATCATTGGAAAATCAAAAAACATTTAAATATATATATATATATATATATATATATATATATATATTTAATTATAAATTAAAAATCAATTAAAAACCTCAAAAAACCGTTTGGAATTGGAAATGAACAAACGCAAAAGACAAAAAATAAAAACCGTGTCAGAATCCATATTTTTTATCAACAGGCCTCGTTTTTTTCTCGGCCACCAAACCCCGTCGGTCCCTACCGGTCCCCGAAACTCCATTTCACTCTCACTCTCTACGGGAAAGTGAGTCATCGACGCTCTGTTGCCAGGAGAAACCGGGAATTTCCCGACGCGACGGAGAAATCGCGTACAAAATGGGACGTGAAAGGTTTAGAAGACGGGACGCCATAAAAAGCGATATGGGTCCGTGACGGGTGACTTACAGTGCGGTCCAAAAGTCGCCCCTGTTTTGAACGAACTGAAATATCAACTTTAAAATTACTTTCTTTTCTTGTTGTTTTTTGTTTTTGTCATTTTTTTGTTGTTTGTCAACTACTTCGCGTGGCAATATTAGGAACACAACTACTTAGACAACAATCTCAAAAAAAAATAACCATTTCGCTTCTTTATTGAGTGAAACACAATATGGGCATGTTTGTGCCTACCTTATAACGTTCTTTCCCTGCAATAATCGATGCTACCAGCACAATTTTACGCTAAGTTTTTATAGTGGAAGTGCACTGACGGCAAAAAAAAACAAAACTAACTTCTCTCCCGCGCATATCTTGAACTACTGCGCAAATTGTCTGCCAGCCAGCCGGCAAACTCTTTACCGTAAGACAACAGAGGCTTTGAGTCAAGATAATAACTCTTGATTCTCTGTTACTATTTTAAATGTCATGCATATAAGGAAAAAATCCTTGACACAAGGATTTTTCTACCAAGAGAATAATTAAAGGAAACTAAAGTCACAGATAATTTTAAACCGAGGTTACATGATCTTAAAAGAAGATTATTACCTAGATTTAAGATATTATAAATCCAAGATAATTTATTATCTTCTGCCAAGATAACATTTTTTTCTATGCGAGACAAATGCTGCCGTCCTACGACAAAATATCCTATCTGCAAAAAAAAACGGATTTTCGGTTTTATGCATTTTTGAAATCAGGGATCCCAGAAATGCAAAAAGTCCAAACAGCAGCATTTGTCTCGCTTTTGCCCTTAACAATATTTCAGTCTCTTTTTTCCTGTTTCGCGGAAGTCTCTCTTTTAGTCTGACGTGCTCATATTTACTGTCATCTTTTCGATATAACAGATATGACACAGAGGACAAAATAACAAGTTTAAGAGGGAGTGGCCATATTAGGAACATGGCAATAATGGCTCACCCACCTTATAATTATACCAAAAACCCCGGCCTAGCTAGGACTCGAACCCACGACCTTGTAGATGTAATACAGTGAATTCACCACCTACACTATGGTAGCTTATAAGTGTATTTTTAAATCTGAATATCTCGGTCTGAAAAGCACCAAATTTAAAGTATGAGACACCATCTTTCGTACCGTGAGCTTAACAAAATTTACTTTCCCATTAGAAATTCTATGCCATAAAAACACAATTGAATTGATTTTCCTGTAGACTAAAAAATATTATGTGTAAGATGCGTGTTTCTAACAAATAAATTAAAATAATTTTATTGAATGTAATCAACATACAAGTGGCAACAATTTAATTTAATTTTTATTTCAGTTAATCTTCCTTATATAAAAATAATTTATTTAACTCGGATATAACTACATGTAAAAAAATACAATTTCCGCAAAATGTTTTGTCCGACGATTTTTCCGGAATTTGTTTGCTATATCACTGCAGTGATATAAAATCTAGCTTTCTCTACCGAAGGATTACTTCTTGAAAATGTAGACTTTATTGCCAAATTGTTTTGAATTTATCTAAATTTTATGATTTTCCAACAAAAAAATGGAGTCATTTCATCTGGGTGTACAAAATGATCAAAATTTGCGTTACGTAATACTTGAGCGTTCCATAATTATTTAACGCAAGGACCCCAATTTTTTTTTTATTTTTTGTTTTATTTTTTGTTTTGTTTTATTTATAACAAATTTAATTTATTGTGTTGAACTTCGAAAAATAAATAAAATATTTAAAAAATTTTGTTTTTTTTTAATAACCCCTGGTAAAATCTCCGTCGCTGGATTAAATCTAAAACTTTTTTTATTTTTATAAACCGCACATTTGTGTTAGGATTGCGTCTAAAAATTAGAGTCATATCTTCAGTATTTATATAAAAATATTATCAAAATATATGGAAAAAATGCGAAAAAAACTATTTTTTGAATTAAGAAACCTATTAAAAACAAACGAATACAAATATTTTAAATTCACTTTTTTTTCTGGCTTAGAGTCCCCAGTAATAGAAAATCAATCCACGGCAAAAAAAAATAATTAGACAAAAATTATTTTTTTTTTACTACAACTATAGGCAAAATAAAACACCGTGCGCTACATCTCAAAAAAACGAGATGATAGAGAAAAACGGAAAAAAGGTTCCGAAATCAGTGCATCAAATATAGCCAGACGCAACTAAAAGCTCCCCAGCAAATAAAAAAAAATCTTTTTTTGTAGAGCAGTGTAATTTTAAGATTTACCTTGGAAAAACTGCTTTACTATATCATATTTTTGAAAAAAGTTACACACAAGATCGTGTTTCACCCTCTAGTTAAAAATGCTTCGATTTCAATATAAATTCACTTTCACACAAGTAGGTTCGTTTACCTTGTTTACGATTTTTTTCAAACAAGGTAATCTAATTATTCAACTATGGAAGAAAAGAAACCTTCCTTATTCGTATTTAAACAGATTCATTTGAAGTCTTAATTAAAATACCCATATCCAACATAATTACATCGTCACTTAAAGCTACTAAGAGTGCCGATGTATTGAAATCTTCGCCGAAAAGTCATAATCTTTGACCACGTTTTTTTCACATTTCTCGACGTTTTAGACCATTCTGAGTCGAAATCAGTAAAAAAAAAATTGCGTCTGTCTGTCTGTCTGGAAGTAAACTCTCTAACTCCATTTCTACATGAGATATCGACTTGCAGTTTTTTGCATATTGTTTCTTATCGTATTCCGAAGAGCTGATTAGATTTTGGGGGTAAACGATTGGGGGTAAGGGGTAATAATAGGGTAAAACTCCTATTTTTAGCGTTTTTTGTTTATAATTAAGACAATTATTATTGTATTTGGTTAATTTAGCACTTATGTAAAAGATAATTTTAAATTGGTCAAAAAATGTTATAAACAACGTTTTCCTAAAACACATTGTTTTCGAGATATTGGCGTTTAAAGCAGTAAAAGGTTTTTTTAGCATATCTCACATATTTATAACCCGATTTCAAAAAATTATATTTTAAATAAAAGCTCTTTTTAAGCCCTATAAAAAATGTTATATACAGTTTTTTGCAAGAATATAATGTTTTAAAGATACAGAATTTAAAATCAAACAAAACACCTAGTTTGAAATTTGCAAATTAGATGGCTCTAGTGTATAGTGCCGATGTTTTGACAGGGTGCTTGCAACGTTTCATCTAGTTTATACTTGGAATTAGAAATGTTATATTTATATTAGCCGAAAGGGTATAATTATATGCTAATTTTTACAAAAATATTGTTAACCTTTATTAATTTGTTGACCCCACTCTCTGAATATAAAGTTTTTTATTGTAAGATTTAGTTTAACTGACCCCTATACCAATTTTGACGAAATTATTGTAAATTTTTTAAAATAATTGCCCCCATCCCCCTTAGGGTCGCTCGATCAGTTGTTACTTTGTCCCCCTGGGTGGAGTTATATTTTTTATTTAATTAGATTCCGTTTCAGCGACCTCAAAAACGCCTATATACCAATTTGCACGAAAATACTGTACACATTTAAAAATAATTACCCGACCCCAGGGGTGGAGTTTTTTTTATTAGGTTTAGTTTCAAAAAGTTTTTTTTAATAGAACCTTTGTATATCTCCCCTCCCTAGCATAAATGTTTATGCTGATGAGAAACAGAACTCCCTTGGTATATAACTATTTTAACATTATTTGTTTTCACAGAAAATAGGAAAAGCTTTGCATCCACTAATGAGATAATGCCTGAGGTGCCAATTAAAAAACAAACAAACTTTGCGTTATGAAGTTTATAATTGAAAATGCCATTATCGTAATTACTAGCTCTAACCCGACAAAAATATCACAATTTTCACGTAACTGAACTTTATTTTACAGAAAAATATAAAACCCAATATGTTTTATATTATTTCGTTTTATGTCTACCATAAACCAAACGTTTTGGACATATAATATTAAGATGTAGTATAATATGGCCACATTCGTTTTTATATGAAAGCTTAGTTCAGTGGTGGGCATCTTTTTTTTGTAAATTGTACACAAAAATCTTAAATTATTTGCGAATCTCGAGGCTGGTTGATGTATGTCGCGAACAAATAAGGTAATATTTTTAGGGGGCAGGGGGTCAAAAATCCTAGGAAGTCTTACAAGGAGGTCAGTGGGGTCATGGAAAATCTTACGTAAGATTTTTCCTTATGCATGAAATTTATTTTTAAAATTAAATTTTAACATATTTTAAGTTCCGTTTGGTAAAAGTCCAAACGGAATACAAGTAAAATCTTAAGTAAGATTAGAGGGGAGGGGGGGTATGAGAATATCTTACATGGGGAGGCGTGGTCAAAAATGCTTAAATGTTTTACGTAATTTGTGCATGACCCCTAACTTAATTAACTAATTAAGAATTTGATTGGTCATACCGTAAACAGGTAATTATTGTAAAAAAATCGTTTGGTTTGGATTAGATAATTATAATTAAAAAAATAAAGGAGTAATGTATATTATTATTCCATCAATCTATTTTATTAATTGTACAGAGTGATATTGGTAGACTGACAGTTTCGGGCTGCTGGTCCTCTTTAGTACCAAGAGTCAAGGTTTTAATTGCCGTATTTACAGCAATATACGATATGTTTAAGACAATTTCGGTGGATAAAATGGGTAAATATTTGGTATTTCATTCGCTTTCCTCTGGAGTCAAAAAAATGCAAAAAATACAAATAATAATATTTAGCCATATAGCACCTGTAAGTGCTAGAATTAGTCCATCGCTAATGGTATTCTAAAAATGCACCATTTTTAAAAGGTTACAGTAGCAGCTTTAAAAGCGACTTTTCTACATGTATAGAAACTTTTTTTCTTAGTTTTTGATATAGAATAATCCTGCATCAAGAAAATTACACAAAAAAAAGTTTGGGACAAAAATCTGATAAGGCCCCTCCGTTTCGCACACCCCTGGTTAGAATAAGTACATGAAAGTAACATACGAAGATGGGCCTTATTAGGATTAGCTTACGTGCAAAACCTCGTTGCTATATCTCAAAGGGTTCCTGAGTTATTAAATAAAAACCGAATTTTTTTGCCACTTTTAAAGGAGCTTAGCTGCCTTACGAAGAATTTTTAGAGATATGTTTATAGGAACTTTTTGTCATACTTTATAATGTAGGAATACCACTTTGGACTTATTTCAAATATACCGTGTATAAAATATAATTGCACCAAAACTAAAAACTTTGTTTTAGCATGTTTTGAAGACCTTTATTGTTCATCTCCAATCGTAATTAAGTAATTATAAATTTAATTAAAAAAGTTTTTTTTTCTGAATAGATACATAAACTTTCTACCTTATAATATAACTGGCTTCTTTTGATTTATACTAGACATGCAAAAAATTATACAATTCCATATTTATAAATAGGTATAAACCTACAAAATTGTTTTATTGCAACTTAATTTAATCTTCCTTCTAAATAGAAATAAACATGACTTCCGCATTTAAAGGTTTGCCCATGTTTTAAACTTACACTAGAAAAAGAGGTGTATTTAAGTGAAAAAAAATTATTTGCCATTTGTGCCATTAGGACAAACTCATTTTAGTAAGAACCACTTTGCCTAAAGAAATAGCAGTTCTTGGTAAAAATTATACATTCTCTTGAAACGAGGCGCATGAGAATTGAAACAAAGTACCAGAGATTTGAATGTGCCTTCACCAAGAATTCGAAACGCCACCATGCCTAAAGATAAAGGGGGCCCTTTAACCTATTCTAAACTTATTAACAATAAAAAAAAAATAGTTTAGTAGTATTTTTATATAAATATAAATAATATAGTAATGTATAATATTATTAAACTAAATTAAATTGTTTGATATTTACAAATTTAAAAAATCTATATAAAATATTTTACTATTCCTTAAAACGACTTTTGTTCGATTAACGCAGTCGTCCCTCCGAAGTGACTGATCGATTTCGTGCTTTTTAGCACTCTTCAGAGCCACATATCGGTAGTAGGGACAACTACGAAAATCAAATCCTTTCCATATATCTCTATATGGTTTAAAAATCGTTGTAAGAAATAGTAAAAACACCTAGCGACATCTACTGCTAAAAGCAGAGACTGGATAAACCTATCGACAGTCCAAAAAAGGAAGCAGTTATTGGTTTCTAGAACCTATTGCACGCTGTCGATAGGGGGCAGATTAATCAATGCCACGGTGGACATTGCCGCCAATTGAATCCAGCCAGTCTCTGCTTTTAGCAGTAGATGTCGCTAGCTGTTTTTGCTTTTCCTTACAACGATTTTTAAACTCTATATAGAGATATATGGAAAGGATTTGATTTTCGTAGTTGTCCCTACTACCGATGTGTGGCTCTGAAGAGTGCTAAAAAGCACGAAATCGATCAGTCACTTCGGAGGGACGACTGCGTTAATCAAACAAAAGTCGTTTTAAGGAATAGTAAAATGTTTTATATATAATATTATTGTTCTAAAACTTAGGAGAAATTGCCCCTGCGCCCCCCTATGAGCCGAATTGGCGTCACTGCAAACTACTCAGTATTTGATCACAGTGTCAAATTCTCCTTAATCAAAGCGTAAATATTTTGTTACTTAGGTTGGTACTTTTATGTAAAAGTCAAAGTAATACGGGTTCATAAACTCATATTACTTTGACTCAAAAGAAAATGAGAAACCTTTTACAAATAAATGGTTACATTCTACCTCAAATTCAAAATTTATTTGCCATATAACAAAAGCATGATTCTTTTGGATTAATTTCATATTTATTTGGTTCGAAAGATAAGTTTTTTTAGTGTACTTTAAATTAATTCTTATTAAAAATTTATATGCACTTTATACATAATTTATAAGCGTCTTGGTATTTACAGTATGGTACCCAGATCTTTAATTAAATAGTATGGAGCCAGGGGTTAGCAACTTTTATGCCATTTTTAGGATTTCATAGAACGCCATTGCTCTTGGTTATCCATCTGTCACATGCATCGTCTCCCAAGACGAAAATTTCGACAAATATTTGTCCTGTTTTCGGTTTTTTTTTTTCGCTCGTCCCCTTTATCTTTAGGTATGGTGGCGTTTTAAATTTTTGGTGAAGCGTATCACCGTTAAATTCGTAAAATAGTCGTGAGTCTGCTCCCGGAGCGGTGGTCAAGCGACCGGCGACCAAACGAACGGCGACCGGTAGTTAGTAGTAACGACTCGGCAGCAGCTAGGAAAACAGGGACATTTAAAATGCATTGAAGATGTCTCAACGACTCGGTCGCGCCTACCCGGTCGCAGTCGTCAGCGATTGCGACTTTTGAAGGAAACCGAAGCTTTAGTATTGAAAATGTTTAAATCAAGATGACTGACTGGAGGAACTAGTTCCCTGGTGTCATCACTCAGTCAGTCTTTGAGGCTAGTAACCAGAGGCCGCCACACTATAAGCGGCTGTCAAATTAAACTGAAAATTGCTAAAACGACCATATATATATAATATTATATATGAATATTTTTGGTCAGTTTTATATAGCATGGCGGTCTCTGGTTACTAGCCTCAAAGAATGACCTAGTGTAGGTACCAGGGCTAAAGCCTCCAGATATCTTGGTTTAAAGTGACAGTTAAAACAGTTAATGTCATATGTAACAACTTGTTACTTTTAAACTAACGGTTTGAATGTCATATTTGACTTTGAAAGATAACATAAGAGTTTTGAACTATGGTCTGTTTCATCAAGTAAGAGAGTAAATTAAAAATCGCACAGTAAATATTTTTAAAACAGGTTTGAATAGTATATGTTTGTGTATAGAATATAGTTATGTTTTATAAAATAAACTACGCAGTATATTCGCACATACAATATTCGAATCTGTTTTGAAAATATTCACTGTACGATTTGTAATTTACTCTCTTGCACAGTTGTCCCCGAGCTCGCTTGGGTTAAAAAAAATTCGAACCAAAAGTTAAGGTTGGATCCTTGTAGTAATCGGTTTGGAGATAATATATCCACCAACAGCCAAATCCAGAAAATTCGCTTTTGGCAGATAATGGTAACTCTTCTTTGAAGAGGTACATCTTTTACACCAATGATAATAGAAACCTGTTCAAGTGTATTTAGTTAGTATTTTTGACGCAGATTCCAAATATCTTTTCAAAAGTAAGCTATCTATTTTTGTTACGGAGAAAAACATAAATAAAAAAATTAAAAATTGAAATTTAGGGTACTTTTAAGCATTTGCTTTTATTTAATTTTAGTAAATATATGACTCTAAAGTATAAATGAAGAAAATCTGTTTCTTTAACTTAATAAAAATGTTAATTAGAACTTAATTTATTAACCATTTTAAATTTGGGAACCTTTAGAAAAATCGATTGATTTTGATTATATTTTATTTTGTTGAGTAGTGTGAAAATTGCAATCCTTCAAAGTTTGACTTTTTAAATCATTTTATGGAATAAGTAAATCAGTGGTTATAAAACGGTTTAGAACATTGAATATAGTTCTTCCATCCGGCGGCGGTTCTAGGGAACCACGGCACTATGATACCAAATGTGTACTTGTTTGGGAATGATGCGAAACTCTCAACAAAATGAGGGTGCTAGGACACGAGGGTGTTGAAGGCAATGAGGCAGCAGACTCTCGTGCTAGAGAAGGGGCATGCACTCAATTTACTGGCCCTAAACCTTTAACAAAAGCCACCTGGTAAAGTCTACCAAAAAATGGGAAACCAAAATCATAGTTCGATATTGTAAAGACCAAAACTTAAGACAGGCCAAAATATTTATAAAATATCAACCTAAAAAACAAGAAAAGTGAACTCATTCCGGAAATAAAAACCAGTCATTGCCCTCTAAGATAACGCTTAAAAATTGACACCTGCTGTATATGCTCAGAAGCACCAGAAAAGGCCGAACACATTATCTGCTTTTGCAAAGTCATTGTTTGCAAAAAGCTACTATATCGAACAGGTATATCCAAAATCTGCAGATATATCCCAAGTAGCCCCAAAAATACTTTTGGCCTTCTTGGGAAGCCTAAAGTTATATGTAGATTAAATTATGAAGGGGATTCACAATAGATCTCATTGGTCGCAGTGACTTGAAAGGTACTATGTTGCCTCACAACCTCATTTGTATTGAATTGTATGATGTTTAAATATAACTTAATATTTTAAGGAGAGGCGTTCTTAGTAGTATCTGGCGAGCCTGCCTATTAAAATCTGTTCGAACCCACTATGTTAAGCAACAATACGAAAAATATAATTTATTATTAATAATCGGTAAAATATAATACATACAGTTGTGTTTAACCATATTATAATTTTTTGTCTCCATTTTCCAATTTCATTGCTGACTTTTGACTTATTTATGTGTATTTGTATACATTCTAAAGATGAATAAACGAATTGAATTGAATTTAATCACTTATCATGACATAGTGCGGTTAGGTGGTAGCAGCAAGCTGCCATTGGATGGAGTGACCCTAATTCTATCAGTCATAGATAAATGACATTCATATCATGATATCATTCATATGAAAATAATAAAATACATAATATGGATTTTAAAACGTCTAAACTTTCTACCCCCCATGAAGAAAATAGGCGAAAAATTTGCATTTTGTGCGAAAAAAAAGTATGTATCATGCTTATTCAGAGAGTTACCTGATGTAAAATATAACTTAAAAGTCTGGGTATATTGCTTGGATTTGTTATAATTATATTAAAAAAATAAAAAAATACAGACAATAAAACGATTTTTTTTTAAATAAAATTATTATGCTTTAATTTGCAAAAACTACTGTGCCAAACAAAATATGTTATTATTTTATAAGATGTTAAAATATAAAACATAATAACTAACGTTAAATTATATTTAATAAAAAATGGAAAAAAATAAATTTAAATTAAAATAAAATATTTAATCTTATTGCAATACATGTATTAATAAATAAAAAAAACTTTAGACAATAGTCTATGCTGGCTACACATATTTTAAATCATTACTTAAAACAAAGATGGGGTGCTCAGAGTTTTATATAAATAAAACTTAACTTATTGAGAACCACTGCTTTAAAAAAGGACACTACCCAACAGACCGTAATTTCATCAATGATACTGTAAAAATAGCACTTACTTTTTCAGGTTCTTAAGTTCAGAAAAAAATAATATTTTTAACTGTTAGTAGCGTATATATTTAGTTAAAAACATGAAATTTATTCAGGTTTAGTCGAAAGTATTATATTTGCTAAAATGTAATAAATAAAAATGCTGAAAAGTGCCCTAAATTTCAATTTTACATTTTTTTAAGAACGTTTTTCTCTGTAAACAAAAATGATAGCTTAATTTTGAAAAGATATTTAAAATCTGCGTCAAAAATACTAACTAAATACACTTGAACAGTTTTCTATTATCATTGGTGTAAAAGATGTACCTCTTCAAAGAAGAGTTACCATTATCTGCCAAAAGCGAATTTTCTGGATTTGGCTGTTGGTGGATATATTATCTCCAAACCGATTACTACAAGGATCCAACCTTAATTTTTGGTTCGAATTTTTTTTAACCCAAGGGTTCTCGGGGACTACTGTGCTTGCTTGATGAAACAGACCATAGGTTTTATTTAAAAAAAAAAAGTTCTCATTTTCTAGTGGATTAATTTTTTAAAAGGATTTTTTTACTCTTGGAAATTGTTAATAAAAAGTATGGTGTTTAACCGTTTAAAGGCAGAAATCATATAATTTAAAAAAATATATGACTAAAAAACGTTGTCTTACCTGAAGGTGGTAGCGGTGCCCGGCATGTATGACAGAAACATTGCAGAACAGACTCTCTTACCAAAGTAATCAACATTTTGAGAAAAAAAAATCAACCACTATTTTTTTTTTCAATTTTTTTTTTTTCAAAAAAATAATTTTATTCAATTTGTCAAAAAAAAATTAACGCACTCGGTGTGATTATAACCCCTAACTTGTGCTCGTGATGCCGGCAAACTGCGTCTGCGGCCTCGAGGCAGGTGTGGTGGACGGCTTGGAGGACCGTCTCCGGTGCGCCGCCCCCACGGCGCATTTGCCGGTCGATATTCTGCGAGCGGCGCTAACGGTCTAACTCATAACAAATGCCGTAAGTTTACTTGGTAATTTTATGGTTTTTAGGCAGAAACTTTTCTACAAAGACTGAATTTTCTTTAAAACGGTGAATTTCTTGCTAAACTTGAATGAGTACATCCAGATTTGTTGAATATAAAAACGTCCCACGTTTTTTTTTTTTTTTCAGAGCAGGGGGTTCACTTAATTGATGCACTGCTCTCGACTCGAGAATAGTATATTCTATAACTAGTATGGAATAGACAATATTCCGCGCAAGCGGAAAGTTTGTCATACGAGCAGGCAGGCGAGTATGACGGTCCCGCGAGCGCGGAATGACTATTCCATACGTGTTGTAGACTATACTTTTTCTTCGACTGCAAATATGAAATACTGTATGGCTTTAAACTGCGGACAAGGTTAAAAACAATGTTTTTTGTGACTCGACATTGCAAAACCACATAGGTATTTTTAAATAAAGCAATTAATGTTATTTAATAATATTTTCAAATCAGTACTTAAAAAAGATTTTTATTTAATTTTAGCACATATTTACAAATTATAATGCAAAAATTGAAGATTATGTCATATTGTTGTGACAGATATCAGGTTTAAATATTTAACAATAGATGAAGCAGTTTTAATTTTTTGAACTAAATTGATAAAAAAATATTAAGAAAAACTAATAAACTTTATGTAATTTTAACGCAAAACTTTAAATTGCATTAAGTTATTCAATATTTCATGGTAAAATATATTTTTGCTAATTTTGCTACAGTTTTCTTTACTTTTATAAACAAGAGATGGCACTACATGTGCTCATTCTAACACTTGATACGAAATATTCATACCGTATCTAGAGCTAGAATGGATTCATTCTGTGTTTGAAAAGTGTGTGTATTTGCTTATATTCTAAAGCAGTCGTAGAAAAATAATATTTGCTTAGTTACGGCGTTTGCTTTATTCAGGGCATCACTCCGAAGACACTCCACGATGGCGGCGACACTATGTCGCAACGCATATACGTGTGGAGGTATTATGCCCCTAAGGGGGTGGTTGTAACTTATAATGAGGAAAAGCAATGTTGAGTAAGGGTTACCTGAGCACTTGCAAGCCACTATAGTTATGGGTAATTGTAGATTACGGTGTAGTAATACCAATACAACAAAACTAAAATTATAATACGAAGAGGTGGTTAACCGGTTGAGATCAGAAATAAAAAAAAAATAATTGTGGAATTCTGTTTTTAAGAGGGAATAATAAAACAGGCACACAAACAAGAAAAGGTCTGTTTCATCAGACGAGACAAACATATCTATACGTTTTTAGGGTCGCTGAATCCGAGTCTGAAGTTGGTTTGACTCGGTCAGGTCGCATTTTGTTGCTACCCTCAAAAAAGTGATGAAAGTTGAAACACACTTCATTACTTTTGTCTTTGTGTGCCTGTGTAATTAAATTAATAAGAATCATTAATAGTTATTTATGGTACTAGTGGGTAAAGTAAGATATTGCCCATGAGAAAATTAACCTGCCAGGCGTCAGCCAAGCCAATTTTCGAGAGGGCAATATCGGTTTACCCATGAGTGCCATACAAGGTTTTATCCAATAAATAGCTTAGGAATTCATATTTTTATTAAAAATTTTAATGACATTTACAAGAAAATATTTTGACAAGTGACAGTTGAGTGGGTAAAATAAATAAATTTCCACTCAATTAAGTAAAAGTCACGCGGGGGTTATTATTGAGTTTATCTATTTAAAATAAAGCTGATAATTGTCTTATTATCTGTATGTATTGGATAAAAACAATTTTGCATTTTGCATTTTGCTATTTTGCATTTTCTTTAGTCTCCCCTGATATTACTATTAGTTAGGCAGCTTAACACTAAATTTTGAGTAGATGTTTAAATGCCGGTAAAGCACTATTTTTTTTACAAACTTCCCATATCGTATACTTTGAATTTTGAGTAGGATCCACTTCACCCCACCACTCGCATGGAAGCCATCTTGAAAAATATAAGTTAAATTATGGGTCAGTTTCCAGAATTTCATAGGGGAAAAATAGATTTGGCTGTAAGTTTTATAGTACACTGAAAAAAATGACGTTTTTGGCAGTTATTCTTGTAGCTTAAAAGATGACTATCTTCAAACAATAGTATTTATCTTGTCCCAAGAAAAGTGTCGCTTTTGAAATATTTTTAAAACGCTCTTGGACCTGGCGCATTTGAGGCAAAAATCATTTATCTTGTTCTAAGACTGTTAATAATTAAATAATTTTAAATACTTTGGCCCAAGTATTTTTCTTTTGAGACAAGACCACTTGCATTTCACACAAGATCAAAGAATTTTAAGTTAAAGAATCACAAAAATCTTGGCAAGTGATATTTTCATGTTAAGAGAACGCGCTTTTGGACGTATTCAAGAGTGCGAAGCATTTGGCCTAATTTCATATGCCATTACCGCAAAGGATCCTTTTTTTCAGTGTAACTATCATTCTCTGCCACAATAAGTCAGGTAAGTTTTTAAATCATGCTACTTTCAGAGCAAGAGCTGATCAAGGAGGTCCCTGCATGAAAATGTTGCTGTTTTCGGCCATCTATATAAACCTTCCTAACTTTTTTGGTTTGTGACTGCTTTTAACCGTCAAGGTTTTAATTAAAGCTTTAGAAAACACTCTTTTTAAAAATGTAAACATATTTAATGTTATTTATTTTTAAGTTCTTTGAAAATGCCTACTCAAAATTAAAAGCTTACGATATAGGAAGTTTGTAAAAAAAAATGGTGCATTTGTCCGGCGTGTCCACATTTTAACTTTATGAAAATAGTCGGAAATTAATCTTTTGCAGACTTAAAGCTAAATACGCCTAGATTCCTTTCCCTAAAATGAAGGAATTTATACATTCTGCAGAAATATCTGAAATTTTATATCCTTTTAAAATGACATTGCTGTGTTCTCAAATTATAGAAGAATGTGAATTATTTCTTGTTATAATAACGTATAATAATAATGTATGTATTTTTTTAAGGATCCTTCTATACAGTACAGTATGTATTAGGCTGCTTTTTAAATAAAATATTTTAAAATTTAAATAAATAGGTATGTACCCATGAAAGTTTACTCGAAAATTTAAAACAATTTTTCTTTATTATCTATGATTTTGAAGATGTTGTGTTCCGCCATTTTTTTAATATAAAATTATTATGTTTCTTCAAGCGTACTAAAATGTTCATATTTTATAACTGAACACACTAGTTAGAAGTGATCTATTTTTTTACACTAAAAAAATGAGTTCATTGTTGTACGCCGTAAAAAAAAGTTAATAGCAAAACCACCACTGGCAGCAGCACTCTTTGAATTTTATGACAGCCATACTTCAAACTTGTTTGTTTATTATGTAAACAGGTGGTTGACTCGAGATTCTGTGCAAAAACGTTGTGTGAAAATGATTACAAATGATTGAAGAAGTATATATGGTTTATACACCTACAAATCTCTCCGATATTGCAAATGCTACATTAGACAAGCTACCATCGAAATCGCGAAAAGTGTACGATTTAGCCTACGAAAAAAATAATAAAATGAGCTAAGGAAGGTTTAAGTTTATTTCGAAAGGGTTTTATTGGCCTATTTTAATGAAAAAAAAAACATAGTTTATTACTGAATAAATTAAATTCAAAAATTATAATTTAAAAAAATATATATAGTTTGCTTGAAGAAAAAATAGTATGTTTCACTCAGAGGAAAAGTTCTTTTTTTACTCGTCTGTAGTTTCCGGACTCCGCTTCGCGTCGTCCGCAAATTCTACAGACTGTAAAAACAGGTTTCACTTTTCCTCTTAGTAAAATAATATACTAATTATTTCCCTTAATTTTTTTGCATTTGCAGAACGTAAAAAGCTCCAAATTGTGAGATTTGCAATTAATATTAGTTTAAATATGACTTGAAAACCTGTAAATTACAGTTTTCCAGTCATAAAAAATGTCAAATGGACTTTAATTCAAAATATCTTAGTGTATAAAATGAAAGAGTATTCCCATTCATATTTACTGAATGAATAAAAAAAAAAATTATGAAAGCTGTCTGTCACGATGACTAAAGTAAATGAGGCATGTAGAAAGGTAATAGGTCCGACTTAGCTAACTGTTTGGAAAACCGCAAAAAACTGTCCTTCTTTTTGTAGGAGTCTCGTAACAAGACCTATAAACTTAAAACGTGAGGCATTTTATTCATTGATACAAAAATTGCCGGAAAATATGATATATTTTCCGAAAAATTAAAAAAATTAATTTGGACTATCACTTTTTGGACGTATTTACTATTGATTTAAACTTTCTTAAGTTTTTTTTATAGACTACATTAAAAAGTATTAATGGTGTGTGCTTTATAAAAATTTTCTAATTTCTGTGATTTTATTAGAAGTTCAGCCTGATTTTCTGTTGATACCGAGGTTAATTATATTATGATTATTTTACTTAATATTATGATACACTGTTATTATTTCATCAGTCTTTTACTAGCGGAAACGCCAAATTGTTCGAATGTGTGGAGGGTTGTAGCAAAAATGTGTAATAGTTTTTATTAGTTTTAGCATTTTTTACTCAAATATAGAAAAAGTTAGAGTCAAAACCAATGTTTTACCCTATTTTAACCCCCTCATAAACAACAGGTGGACTTTTGTCCTTTTGATCGTTAAATAACCACCTCGAAAACAACAATAAAAAGGACTTTGACGCAGGCTATATACCTTATTTTAGAGCCCTGGGAATGTAGATTTGATATTATAAAAATCTTATCTCATTTGATCAATGCCTCACATATAAAAACCCAAAGTATTATGTTTTTTTCATAACTAACGGGACTCCCGTCCAATAATATAATACAGAAAAACAAAAATTAAAAACAAATAGAATAAACGAGAAATATAATAGACAAAGTTGTTGCCCTCTTTGGGATTTCGAATGAATCATTTCAGACAGGAGCCATAAGGGTCCTGGTTGAAAATAAACTGCGGAGGCGGTAAAGTCACACCCAAACAAGACATTTCCATCGAATATAAATATATATAACAAAGAAATAAAACTATAGTAATATTTGCAGGAGAAAATAAACAAATAATACATGGTACGGTACCGTTGGTACCTAGTAGGTACTACCTATATACGCCATAAATTAATATAATTATAATTAAATATAAAAAAAATAGCAAATTATTTAAAATACTTAATTAAAAGAAAAATATACATCGTAGAAGGAGACGTTCAAAACATTGTGTCTAATTTAATTATAATTTAATTATAATTAGTAGGTATTAAATACAATAGTCGTAAAAAAGTTTTTTATGCTAAAAGTTTTAACATACTTCTGTACTAAATAATTAAAATTATACGCTATTTACACTCCAAGGTGCTAAGCTCGGTGTTAAGTCTTAAATCTAGTACATTTATTTAACCTCCATCAAAGTAATGATAGTGTGATGATAAAATTGTATGTCAAAACTAGGGCCGTGTGAACCTGGCCAATACAGAGCGGTCCAAAAGTCACCCCCCCCCCCTCTTAACTTTTGAACCAGTTGAGATATTGACTTCAAATTTGGAACTTTTAAATAAGACAACTTAAACTATCTTTTAGCATATATTTAATACTTTCAGCTCATAATATGTGGGCAGGGGGGCATGGGGGAACATTTTTTTAAATGGAAAGGGGGGTCGTGTAATACATCATTTTAAAGCTTATAAAATTCTCCATTTAACTCCATATTTTTAAATTAATTATTTATTAATGTCAAAATTCCTCTAAAAAAAACAAATATTTTTTTAAAAATGCATAATTTCATCATAAAAAAAAGTTAATTATACTTTTAAATTAATTTTAGTTGACATAAATAAAAAATTATAAAAAAAAACTTAAAAAATCAAATGTTTTAGCACAAAAAATTGAAAAATAAAAACCTTAAAAAACATTTTTTAAAAATTTAAAAATGTTACTTTAAATAGAGAATTTTATAAGCTTTAAAATGATGTATCACACGACCCCCTTTTCCATTTAAAAAAAATGTCCCCCCATGCCCCCCTGCCCACATTTTAAGAGCTGAAAATATCAAATATATGCTAAAAGATAGTTTAAGTTGTCTTATTTAAGAGTTCTAAATTTGAAGTCGATATCTCAACTCGTTCAAAAGTTAAAAGGGGGGGGGGTGACTTTTGGACCGCACTGTATAATTAAGGACCAAGTCAGCAAATCGTTGAAAGTAGGGAAGAAGAAGAGTCGTACAGAACCGGGTATGAGTTAAAAAAAGTTATTCTACGACTGCTTTAGAATGTACGCAAATACACACACTTTTCAAACATAGAATGAATCCATTCTAGCTCTAGATACGGTATGAATATTCCGTATCAAGTGTTAGAATGAGCACATGTAGTGCCATCTCTTATTTATAAAAGTAAAGAAAACTGTAGCAAAATTAGCAAAAAAATATATATATACAGAGCGGTCCAAAAGTAACCCCCCTCCCCTCTTAACTTTTGAACCAGTTGAGATATCGACTTCAAATTTGGAACTTTTAAATAAGACAACTTAAACTATCTTTTAGCATATATTTAATACTTTCAGCTCTTAAAATGTGGGTAGGGGGGCATGGGGCACATGTTTTTAAATGGAAAGGGGGGTCGTGTAATACATCATTTTAAAGCTTATAAAATTCTCCATTTAACTCCATATTTTTAAATAAAAAAAAAATTGGGTATAAAATGGGGTTGAAAATGGGTATTAGTGTCAAAATTCCTCAAAAAAAAAAAAACAAATAATTTTTTAAAAATGCCTAATTTCATCATAAAAAAATGTTAATTATACTTTTAAAGTAATTTTAGTTGACATAAATAAAAAATTATAAAAAAAAACTTTCAAAAACGAATGTTTTAGCACAAAAAATTGAAAAATCAAAACCTTAAAAAAACATTTTTAAATAATTTAAATACGTTAGTTTAATTAGAGAAATTTATAAGCTTTAAAATGATGTATCACACGACCCCCCTTTCCATTTTAAAAAATGTTCCCCCATGCCCCCTCCCACATTTTAAGAGCTGGAAATATCAAATATATGCTAAAAGATAGTTTAAGTTGTCTTATTTAAGAGTTCTAAATTTGAAGTGGATATCTCTACTCGTTCAAAAGTTAAAAGGGGGGTGACTTTTGGACCGCACTGTATATATATAATGTAAATTTTTGTTACATCTGAAATGTAAAAAATACTTTTCAAACATCCATTTGTTTTTAGTGAAGTTAGATAGATGTTTAAGATTAAGTTCTACAATAACGCATTCATGAATTGCTTAAATTCGAATTTCTATATTTGGCTTGAAAATAACTGTATTGTCAAAGTAAGAACAATTTATGATCAATTCAGCAAACATGCATTGCCTTAATTTAAGACTGTAAAAGTACACAAATAGATAACTACGGTAAACTCACATAAAATTTTATTTAAATTACATTACATTTTGTTTAACCTCTTACTATTCTACTTAATTAAGAATCCCCTAAGTCCAGGACTTGTGTGGGCTAGTAGTAGAGGGAACCACCGGCTTTAATTGACTTTCGAACCAATTTATAGGGAGTGTCCGCTTCACTTACGCCTTCGCCAAATTTCAATTATTAATTAACTGAAAAAGGCAAATTGGCGCCGGTGAGAATCGAACTCACGCTATTTTGGGTAGTAAACTTTTCAATACTACACCAATCCTCCCATAAAATATGCAATTGTTTTATGTGCAGGGATTTCCAACCTTTTACTGTACTACTATACTATTATAATAATACATAATAGTAGGGGGAGATACCCATGAATGGGACAGTTTTTTTTTTAAATCCAAAAAATAAAAGTTTATTTTCTTGAATTAAGAAAAATAACGTAAAGCCCTAGCGCCGCAGGCGAAGTTTTTACAAATTCGATGGTCTATTTTAATTTTAAACCAGTCTTTTAATTTACAATTAATTAAATATAAAATTTACAAAAATACAAGGATTTATAGTGCCGTAGGCGAAAATTTTTACGAATTTTACGTTTAAGTTCTACAAATTTTGCAATTATATTATTCCGGCGGGGGGTAATTACCCCCCTTTGCGAAAATGTGCTAAAAAGTGAGGATCCTACCAGTTCGGGTGTGGTTCGCGTAACTCCGCCTGAGGGGAATCCCTTATACGAGAGCAGCAAAATACGTTTTAGGTATGAGTCACTGCAGTCTAATTCAGGCACGGATAATATAATATTCGATTATTTGGTATAGGTTTCGTGTTGTTCTAAACTATTACATAAACCAAATTCAGACAATTTCCTTTTGGCTTTCGTCAATAAAATATTTTTCAAAATTAAAAAATTTACTTTTGACTTGGTAAAACTGACTTGTTAAATTTGTCAAAAACCCAGCTGCCTAAACTTTGCCATTATTATTTTTTAACTGCACATGTAGGGTAACATGGTAACAAAAACCAAAAATTACGAAGCATAGTCCCATTCAATAATATGCCCCATTCATGGGTATTTCCCCCTATAATACTATCTATAACGAAAATTAAAGCTTTTCCATATTAGAAGTTTTACACTAAATCTAGTACATGTTGGGAAATAATCTTGACATATACCCCTCGAGCTATCTATTTTATCACGTAAACAACAGCTAGCTACATTTTTTCGAAAGTTTGCTTTAAATAATAATAATCCTTTATTCCAGCCCAGAGGGCCATATACAAAAAATACAAAAAATAAAAAAACATACAAAATATCTACAAGAAAATTAATAATTAGCCAAAAGTTCAAAAGAGCTACCGTCCCCCCATTAAAACTCTACTCCAGGTATGCCATAGATTGGAACGCCATTAAAGCAAATATATGCCTACCATCTATGGAGCGTTTAAAATTAGGTCCTATAATAATAACACAGGCCCTCAAAAAAAAAAATTTGAGCTCCGGTTGTTAAACGTTTTCGCGAACCGAAGTTGTTTAATTAACTACATAGTTTTTAAATTTTCAAAATCGTGAAAATTACCACAGTATAAAACATTTTTTTCACTACTAGCTTTAGAACATACCATTATTTATCATGTATAGCGATAATTTTTTCTCTCCTAGTAGGAGTAAATTTTATAAACAATTGATTTCTGTCACTTTAGATGTTTCAGTTCTTTGTGCAATTTTTACTAATCAAACCCAAGAAAATAGCTTTAATTAACTTTCTATTTATTAATAGTATATTATGCACCTAGTATGCGAAAGCATCTTTAGTGTTCGAGACTGAAGTTTTTTTGCTGAGACGTAGTCGAGGCAAAAAATCAGCCGAGAACACATAAGATAGTTCGCATACGTGGTGCATATACTATTTTTTCTACTACCTAAAGCTAGTAACTCCAAATATCAGTTAAAAATAAAGTTTGAAAATTATTTTGACATAGCTGTCAGCCCAGCTTTCAGTTTGACAAATAAGTTGAAAAAAGTTAGTGGTTGTCTCAAAAAATTTTCATTATTTTTCAAAAAAAAATATTAAAAAATAAATAGTTACACAGTTAAATAAAGAATTTTAAGCTCTTTAAAATGACTTATTACAAAACCTTAGGTGCTATTTAAAATATTGTCCCCCATTGCCCCCTGGCACCGTCTTACCGAATAAAAAATTGAAAAATATTGCAAGTAATAAAGTTTTTATTATGTGATATAAATATTCCAAATTTGAAGCTTATATCTCATTCCGTTCAAAAGTTACGGCGGGTGTACCATTTAAAAGAATAACCCTGTTTTCTTAGTATACTAAAGTAGGGACCTTTTACATGTTTTTAAAACCAAATTTCGGTATAACATAAAAGGGCAATGGTAGACACATATCAAGTCAATATTTGCAGAATATTACTGCCCAGTATTCCAAAACGCCGTATGTGACATAAAAACATAACAATTTACAAGATGGCAAAAACAATTTGACCCATATACGAGTTCAACTTTGACCATGTTTAATAGTTTAGAAACATTTTATGGGATGACACTTCTGGCAGGCAAACTCCGTGCACTATATAAATATATTAATCGCCGCAATTCTACATACCGGGTGAGTTTTATTTATGTCCACCCTAAAAATAAAAATTAATCTTCATTCGATAAAAACGAAACTTTGGTAATTTATATACAATAGCGGATTTAATTTATTTCTTTCGCTTCTGGTTTCGCCGGAGTGGCATAACTATGTTTTTATTTAATGGAACACCCTGTAATTTTGTTACATTTTTTAATTCAGTCGATAACTCTATGTATAAAAAACTGAGTGTTTTGTTTTACTTTTTTTTTTCGTTTTTACTTACTTAAGCTTAAAAAAATAAAACTAATATTAAAATAAAAATTGGATCAGTGCAGCAAATTATAGCTAAAAAAAAATGGTTTTTTGCCCTAAAACCTTTTTTTTATGTTCCTGAAAAACTTTATCTCATTTGTATACGATAAAAACGAAAACATAAAAAAAGTAAGTAAAAAAATCTGTTTTTTATAGATAGAATTTTCAGCTGGATTCAAAATGTAACAATTACAAGATTTTCCATTAAAAAAAAATATTTATAACAAAAAAATTGAATCCGCCATTTTATAGCCAATGTAAAATTATATAAATCACCAAATCGAATCGAATGAAGATTAATCTTAATTTTAGGGATGGACATAAAAAAAGGTGTGGTTCTCCAGACGAGACAAACATTTCTATAAGTTTTTGGGGTCGCTGAATTCGAATCTGGAATTGGTTTGACTCGGTCAGATCGCATTTCGTTGCTAACCTCAAAAAAGTTGAAATGTTACAACTTTCATCACCATAGGTTGCTATAGCAACGAAATGCGACCTGACCGAGTCAAGTCAACCCCAGATTCGGATTCAGCGACCCCAAAAACGTATAGCAATGTTTGTCTCGTCTGGGGAAACAGACCTTTTTTGTATGCCTGTGTTTTCTATTCCCTGAAAATTTGAAGTCGATCGGATTATTCTTTTTCGTACGACCTAGTGTACACGACATAAAGAAAAATGCATGTTCACTATATGATCTCGTTAGGATATTTTTCTATCTCACGAGTACATAGTGCATATTTGAATGAAATGAAAACTATGCACACTCATTTATCCAAACCTTTACACATAGCTTTCATTTTGACAAAAGTCATTTGACGTTTATAAAATTCTGAAATGTCAAAATTAAACACAGGTAATACACATTTTTAAAGAGTCTAGACTGTAGATCAAACAAAAATGTTGTTCGCAACTCGTTTGCGACAAGCCCTTAGTGCACTCAAATGATTAATGCATTAAGGACTAAAGTCGCTTAATCGTGACGAAAACTACTATTTTCACGGACACGTGAAATACACGTGAAATACACGTGAAATACGAACAGCTATTTTAATAGTATATTAAAGTACTAGTTTCATAACATACGTTTTTAGCGCACGAGTACAAGTTTAGAAAACGAGCCGCTTGAGTGCTAAAGTACTAGTGCTCTAAAAACGTGTTATGAAACAAGTGCTTTATACAATTTTTTCTATTCTATTCTATCATAATATTTAAAATTTTGGATAATTTTGTATGCCTAAATTAATGGGGAGTCCCTAGCACAAGCTTAAAGCTTATTTGGGACTCCCCATGACTTTGTAATATTTTGCTTAATAAATAATAATAATAATAATAATAATAATAATAATAATAATAATCTATATTCTATAAAATTTAAAAAACTTACATTTAAATTGATGACTGATTTAGGGATTTTTGTTTTGGGTTGGCAATTACAGTTTACACTATGTTTAAAATTCTAAGAACAAATGATATTTTGATATATTTTACACTCATCTCTTCTTTTTTCACTGCATGAGTTTGAAATATGTTTACCTATATAAATATACTAGCACAGTTTGATTTAATATTTTTGCTAAAAACCCTAAATGAAATAAAATGTAAATAATAATATATTAAAGTACTAGTTTCATAACATACGTTTTTAGCGCACGAGTACAAGTTTAGTAAACGAGCCGCTTGAGTGCTAAAGTACTAGTGCTCTAAAAACGTGTTATGAAACAAGTGCTTTATACAATTTTTTCTATTCTATTCTATCATAATATTTAAAATTTTGGATAATTTTGTATGCCTAAATTAATGGGGAGTCCCTAGCACAAGCTTAAAGCTTATTTGGGACTCCCCATGACTTTGTAATATTTTGCTTAATAAATAATAATAATAATAATAATAATAATAATAATAATAATCTATATTCTATAAAATTTAAAAAACTTACATTTAAATTGATGACTGATTTAGAGATTTTTGTTTTGGGTTGGCATTACAGTTTACACTATGTTTAAAATTCTAAGAACAAATGATATTTTGATATATTTTACAGTCATCTCTTCTTTTTTCACTGCATGAGTTTGAAATATGTTTACCTATATAAATATACTAGCACAGTTTGATTTAATATTTTTGCTAAAAACCCTAAATGAAATAAAATGAAAATAATAATATATTAAAGTACTAGTTTCATAACATACGTTTTTAGCGCACGAGTACAAATTTATAAAACGAGCCGCTTGCGGAGAGTTTTCTAAAGTACTGGTGCGCTAAAAACGTGCTATGAAACGAGTATTTATACAATATTTCCTATTTTGCTCTAAAATTAAAAAAAAACTTACATTTAAATTGATGACTGATTTAGAGATTTTTGTTTTGGGTTGGCATTACAGTTTACACTATGTTTAAAATTCTAAGAACAAATGATATTTTGATATATTTTACAGTCATCTCTTCTTTTTTCACTGCAATTAACCAGTGCACAATTTTAACACGGTAAAAAATAACCCAAACACAAAATTTTGTAAAAAAATTAAACTTTAAATCGACATTGACATTTGCACGCAAAACGTCAAGAGATAGGCTTTTGTATGTTGCCAACCCAAACGAAAAAAAGTAGAGCTCTTATAGGCCTATAAGAACACGCAAAATGCGTGTGATTATGAGCTTATAAGAGACGCAAAATAGAAAAAAGTTGTTAAGAATTTGATATAACCAGTCATCGGCGAATTTCCAGTGCTCGCATAGGCGCCGCGTCGATTCTATCGTTGACGCGAGGTTTTAAATATTTACATTTTTATTTTCTTCGAAAAACACCGATATATTTACATATTTATAGTTAATATATATTCAATATTGTAGTGTGAAACAAATTAGTCGTCAAATGTTTCGATTTAGTGACCTTTATAAAAATTTCCCTCATAATTTGGCAAAATTATTCCGTAAGCCTATGTTTCTGTGTTTATTTTCAACGTTGATGAGTCATAACTGAATTTATTCCAATTAATGGATATAACGTATTTTGGTAAAAAATGGGCATTTTTTAACACCGCATTTCGGGATCCGAAGTAATGGTATAATACTCTGTTGTGAAGCAGCGAGGTACTTAAACAACTAAGAATGGAATAATTTCGTATATGGCGTTTTGGCCAATTCGGGCAGGTTAGACATGGTGTCCCTCTGCAGGGACTGACAGGCAGTCAGGAAAACAGGTTGGCGAAATTGCGTATTCAAGGCAGCAGGTCTCGCCGAATATGGCAAGATACGAGCCTTGAAAGCGAACCTTACGACACTTTTTTTCTTCCTATTTTCTTGGTATGTGTATCTTTGATGACAAATTATTAATCTTGTGCGTTCCATTTTGCAAAACTGGCGTAGCTCCCTTATTTGTGGTCATTATACACAAATGTACTTAGAAAATCAGTTTTGCCGTTTTTGAAATAAAACCTTATATCATTTTAATGTTTATACATACAGGGTGATCCATAACGGGCATGCCAAAATTTAAGAGGTGATTCTAGATCCAAAAATATAAAAAAAGTTCCTATAAAGGTTGGTCCGGAAATGAGCCCTAAGGGATCTAGGGCCCTTTAAAATTGTAATAAAAATAAGATTTTTAATTAATAACTCTGGTACCCTTTAAGCTAGAGCGGCGAGCTTTTGCATGTATACTAGTATTAATAAGGGCAATAAGTTTGTTAATTTATTTTTTTAATTTATCCAGAGGCGTGCCTAGACGGACAAAATATATGAGGCTTAAAACATTTTTGCCCCAAACTTTTCTATGTGTATGTTTTTTGGATTTGTTGTAAAAAATATAGATTTCTAGAGTAAAAATACATATAAAATATCATATAGTGTAACACTGTAGGAGCAACCGTTATCAAAAAAAATTGCAATTAAGAGGAAGTAACATTTTGTGCCACCAAAAAGGTTACTTTTTAAAAGGCTATTACTCCTTTAATATTAAATTTAGGTGTTTTGGTGTAGAATACTTTTTTGCACAGTTTTAAATGAAGAATCACCCTGCAGCATTAAAATTTTATTGATGCTGTTTTTGTTCCCCATTCAATATGTCATCTTCGAAGGGGCGTAGCTCCCTTAGGGCTCATTTCCGGACCAACCTTTATAAAAACTTTTTTTCATATTTTTGGATGTAGAATCACCTCTTAAATTTTGGCATGGCAGTTACTGATAACCCTGTATAAACTTAAAGATACGACTCATTCGTACAGGCCAAAAAAGTATTAAAACACTTTGCCGTTCCAAAATTATGGACTCCCAAACGTGGGCAAAATTTCAACTTCCCGAATATAAAATATAATATTTTGCAAAAACTACACAATGTAACTAAATTTTAAGAACAGATATGGATTCAGCAGCTCAAAATCTATAAGGAAGCTTGAAGCAAAGATGAATCCCTGTTCCTTGGTAAAAGTGTCAAAGTTTAAGACGATGTCGTCAAAAAACCATCTGACGATATTTTCCATTTTTACAAAATGCATAAAATACACCACAGAATAATAATCAGAAAAAACATTGGAGTTGCCAGACCTTTTAGGTGAAAATTTTTAAAACTATCCGTGGCTCATTTCCGGAACAACTTTTATAGGAACTTTTTTTCATATTTTTGGATGTCACCTCCCAAAATTAATTATCGAAACAGGAGTATTCTGTTACTATTGACTACTACCCTTTAAAATATCAGCCCGTGTACATTTATTGCAATTTTACATAGGAATTTCTCGTTATTTGACTGGACTAAGTGTTGCAGATGGGAATTTTCGTAAAAATGTCTTAAACAAAATCAAAAAATTCCAGTTTAATGATTAATTCTATAATATAAAAACGCAAACTATACTTTCAAACTAATTTTAAAAGATATAGATGTAAATTTCGAAAAAAAAAAACTAAGAAAATCGCATTTTTTACACACAAAAAAAAAACCCTTAAAAAAATAAAAAAATAAAATTGTCAAAAAGGCTTTAAAATGATGCGTCACACGATTCTCTTTCCATTTAAGATAAAACGTCCTTCTTGCCGCTGCCTCCATTGTGACCAGGGCCGGATTCAGGAGGGGAAGATTCCCCGGGGCCCGGGCCTCCGAGGGGGACCCAGCGTCGATAGTGTGGCCCGGGAGAAAATTTTCTGCCAGGGGTAAAGCTTTTTTTCAGATGCAAAGAAATTTTTTCGCGAAAATAGGGGACCTGGGATTAAAGTTTCCCCGAGGCACAGGCTGGCTGTGTCCGGCCCTGATTGTGACCCCTATTAATATAAAATATATACCAAAAAATATTTGGGTTGTGTTATTTAAGTGTTCCAAATTACAAAAGTTGATATTTTTAGGGCCACTTGCACCAAATTTTGGTACGGGATTAACTCAGCTAAACCGAGTTTAAGTTAAAAATGCTGCGTTCTGATTGGCCATCCGTCAATTTAATCCAAGTTTAAAGTTAAACCATCATTGGTGCAAGTGGCCCTTAGTAGATAGTTCAAAAGTTAAAGTAGAGGAGTCGGACTTTTGACACGCACTATATACAATAAGGGAGATATAGGCAGTGTAAAACATTGTAAGACACCCTATATAGTGACGTAACACTTGAAAAAGTATAGGTATATTTTTTAAGCCTACTTACAATTAATTTTTTCCAAAACCGAGTCCATCATTTTGGAAATTTGCGATGAAACTTTTTTATTATTTAGTTTTGAAACTTCATCTTTGAGCGTTTCTTTGATTGTGTTCTTGCCGAATGCTAAAGTGCACAAATAACCCTGTAAATCGGCTTCCATGGTTTTGATCGTATTATTGACAGCATTTAATATCACTTTGTGATTGTCTATATCACACATGTCACAAATAAATTTCAAATTGTGATTTTCTTTCAAAATCTTGAGCGATACTTTATCTAAATTGACGCATTTTGGATGATAAATAAAATCACATAAACTGTCACATTTCACGAAATTTTTTTTTGGAACTGGCTTTTTGCATTTAGCACACGACGCGTCCATATTTAATGCCGAAATTTTACTAAATTTACATTAAACTGTAGGTATAATAAATATTCTCTTTTACATGACGGAACATAGTACCTGCCTATCAAAATAACCAGGTTAAATCCTTAGACTAAGACGAATTTTGCCGGTTAAACTGCGGATAGCTTTCTTGCGAATTTATGCTCAAAAAATGATTGAGACTTAATAATTAAAGTTAAAAGACCGAGACGAAGTCGAAGTTAAATTTTTTTAGTTTGAATTTTACACTTACGATGCACTCATGTGTAAGGAAGAAAAAAAATTGTGCTAGTAATAAAAAACTGAAAAAAAGTGTATTTAAATATGAACCAAAATACGCACATCAGTCTATTATTGTTTATATTTTTTGTGGTTGTGAAGGTCATTACCATTAATCGGAATAAATTCAGTTATGACCTATCAACGTTGAAAATAAACACAGAAACATAGGCTTGCGGAATAATTTTGCCGAATTATGAGGGAAATTTTTATAAAGGTCACTAAATCGAAACATTTGACGACTAATTTGTTACACACAACAATATTGAATATATATTAACTATAAATATGTAAATATATCGGTGTTTTTCGAAGAAAATAAAAATGTAAATATTTAAAACCTCGCGTCAACGATAGAATCGACGCGGCGCTAATGCGGATGTCAGAGCACTGGAAATTCGCCGATGACTGGTCATTACTTTGTTTACAGCAAAGTTTTTTATTATTTTGATGCCGTTGGGTGTGTTCATGCGACCAATTTGGGCTTATCCATCCATGCCAAATTGGCGTAATTGCGGCACGCCTACTGACCTAACTAAAATAAATTATATTTAACTAATCTTAACAGCTTTAACAGCTGTAACGGCTGTAACACGATGTTACATGATGGTTTTTAAATTTCAAAAATTACCTTATGCATGGTTTCCAGCGAACTTTGAAATAAAATTGTATCCTGAATTTTATAGGTTTTTCTGAGAAATGCCTATTTTAGACAATTTCAAAAAATATATATGCATCTTATATGTTTATAAGATGCAAGGTTTGATTGCAAGACAGAATTATGTCTTATAAAATTAAGGGGGACGACGAAGAAGCGTCCCCTCAGAACAAGTAGTAATTGGCGCTAAAACGAGCAAATATTACATACATATTGCGTAGACCATAGACCTTCAAATTCGTAAAATATCACATGCGGATTTTCCGATTGTCAAACTAGACCATTTTTTAATTAAATCGCTACATATTTTATTTTTTGTATATGATTTCTCTTTCAATGTTCGATGTTTGTATAATAAGAGAATTATAACCATACCCAAATACATATTTCTGTCAATTTTTTTGATAGAATTGGAGTCAAAAGATTTACGACTACTTAAAGTTGTCTTTCTAAATCTGTTTGTTGGTACTTAACCGCCTTTGCGCCGAAAATGAACCACCCCGTACTTTCTATCTTTTTCAATTAAATTTTCATGTGACATAAGTATTTGCTTATAACACATTTGACATATACCACCATTGTTAGATAATAAAAATACATAACACATAACATATCTGTGGCTTGGTTCTCAAAGGGCGGATGTCACTTTGTCAGTAGCAGCGTTTTCAAAATATACATCAGAGTTGACTTGAAAACGTTGCTAATGACAAAGTGACATCGGCCCTTTGACAACCAAGCCACAGATATATATCCTATGTTTCATAGGTTAATTTTCCGCACAAAATAACATAGTTTAAATAGGTCATACTCATTACCTATTTAATTATTAATTATTTACTACTAATTCAATATTATTAATTATATTTAAAACATATTAATGTATTCAATACTGATTTTTTATAAATAGATATTATTTAAATTACTTACAGTTGGGGGATTGTGGGCTTACTGCAACATCAGCCATTTTTTCAAATGATTGTAGGTCCTGCAAGTAAAATTCCAAAATATATTATTCCATTATATATCTGTGGCTTGTTTCTAAAAGGGCCAATATCACACTGTTAATAGCAGCGTTTTCACGTCAAGTCTGATGTAGTATTTTGAAAACGCCTCTATTCACAAATTGACACTGGCCCTTTTAGAACCAACCCACAGTAAATGGTATATTGCTGTTTCAAAAAATAAATAAATTAATTAAAAAAAAAATACATTTTTGTTTAAAGATCTTTTTTTGAAAAACAAAAAAATTTTGAAAAAAAAATACCCCATAACTTTTTTGTTTTTGTGGGGATTAATTTCAAAAACACTAGGTATCTTCCCCTCGTAGAAATTGATTTTTTCTGAAAATTTCAAGTAGATCGGATTATTCTTTTTTAAGTTATCGTGTTCATAAAAATCGTGACATCGGACAGACAGACAGACAGACAGACAGGCAGACAGACAGGCAGACAGACAGCCAGACAGACAGACGGATAAACAAAAAGTTGCTTATTTTTTCATGAAAAAAAATTATATCCAAGAATTTTTTTGTCTAGAATGATTTTTGAAAATTCGAAAATACCGTATAATATAATTCTAGCGCAGGCGCTGTAAATAATATAATAACTTTTTGCCCTTTGCCCTGGGATCCAGGGCCTGGGTTAGTAAAAAAAAAGGTTTGGACAGAATCCAATAAAATCTAACAGATTTGGCCGCCATATCGGATCCGCCATTTTCAATATTTATAAACAGATTCAGTTTCAGCATCCTCGAAAACCCCTTGTTACTAATTTTTACGATATTACGGCCAAAAGCCGAGTTTTCGCCAAAAACGTAGGTCTCCTGGCCCATAGTGCGATGCAAGACTTTCCTTAGGGCCCCAGAGAAAAGTAAAATCCCTATACTATGCTTATTTTGTGAAAAACATTAATATGTACCTACATTTTTTCCAGATTTCCAAGCCTCTTTAGCTCAGTGGCAGAGCACTGGTCTTGTAAACCAGGGGTCGTGAGTTCAATCCTCACAGGAGGCAACAACATGGTTGGTAAAACTTTTTTATTTTATTATAATTTATAAATTAATTTAAAATTTTTCTTTTAACACAAAGGGGAAAGTTTTCATTTAGTAAAAAAAACTGTTTTTTTTTCGCAAATAAAAATCTGAGAGAACGCTTGGAGCTACAGGGGTCAAACCAAACCAAAGCTTTGATCAAAATTTTTAAAGTTCTTGGCTGGGATTGTTTTTGGTAAAAATAGGGTGAAAGGGGGTTAAAAGTCTTTTTACTAATATATATTACTTTTTGAGATACCTTGCTTAATATTGGCTGTACTGTGCCATTTGTACAAAAAAAAATTACTGTAAAAATATCGAAAAATATTTTTGGATTTTTTTTGTAAATTACCTATTATTATAATACTGCCCTGATAAAATAAAGGGCAATAAGTGACACTGGTCAATAGCAGCGTTTTCAAAATATTACATCAGGGTTGACGTGAAAACGCCGCTATGTCCCTTACTTTCTCTTACTTTAATAGGGCAGTATTTTTTTACAAATTTTACAGTTTAGATTTATGTAATTTACAAAACTAAGAATTAGGCCCCCAAAGCATTTAGGCAATCTGTATCAAAAATGTTGTTTAGTTTTCACTAAATAATTATATGTTTCCTGGGACCTAGATTAAGGGCCTGGTCTCTACATTTAGGGTCTCATCCCTGGTTTTAGGTATTTTTCTGGGACCCAGATTTTGTCCCCTTTACTTAAAGAAAAAGATTTTACATTAGGTGGGTAACTTTTTTAGGTAAAAAGTTTAAATATAGTCTAAATAAATAGTCTAGATTAGTGGTTTAAATTATTTTTCAAACTTTATCAGGCTCCCCAAGTATTTAGGCATTCTTGAGGGCATTCTTTAGGGAATTTAATGTTCTTCAGATTTCACTAAATTGTTTGATTTTCTAGGACCTAGATTAAGGAGCCTGGTCACTATATTAAGGTCTGGTCCCTGCCTTTAGGGATTATTTTGGGACCAATGGTCCCCAGATTCTGTGTGCAGTAGCTGAAACCAACTACTTATATTTAAACTTTTTTAGGTATGGTACCTAATAAAAGGTCCTTTTAAAAAGAGGCTAATTTAATAGATCGTTTTTACTTCTTGTAGATTTACATAAAATATTTCTCGGTACAGATTGTCTTTCTTTACTTCTGAACTCGTTTAACAATACCTACACATCCAGGTACCTATTAAGTACTACTTTTTATGGAGGCCAGAACACAAAGAAAAATACAAAACACATGTCTATTCAACAGGTTTATATTTATACAAAATATAAATATTTTAGCTAAAAGCTATGTCTATGGCTGTTTCTTTGTAAAAAATTAATAATAATTGAAGTATTTTACCATAAAACTGCTCAAAACTGACAAAATGGACATAGACATTGACAAAGCCCTTGTGTCATGTCTTTGTTTGGATGCAAAACTATTAAATGATGCATTAAATTAACTTACCGACAAATGTAGATGATTAATCAGCAACTAATTAACACTTAAACGCACTAATTAGGAATACAACTTTAAAACTAATCGTTTTTAGCACTAAGAATATAGAAATGAGCCTGGCGGAAAGGTGATCTTTTATAAACAAGACACAAACGGCAAGTAGTGTGGCACGTGGGGACAACGTTGCGCTGTGATTGGTCCACAAATTTAAAATGCAAGTTTGTAATTGGTAGGAGTAAAACAATAACAATAGAGGGGGGAAATTTAAATTTTGCGATAAACCCAAACATTTTTACTTTCCCCTAGAAAGGACCTAGGACTGCAGCTGCTATTTTTTTATAGTTTTGTTTTTACGTTTATCGGCGTTTTATATTAATAAATTATCGACAGGGAGCGCGGTAGAGTTGTAAAAAACCGTTTTTGAGACCGGTCTCGGAAAATTTGAGATCACGATAACTCGAGAACGCTTTGAGCTAAAGACTTCAAATTTAGATCAAAGTTTCCTTATCCAAAGTTCTTCCCTGTCATTGTTTTTGGTTATATTCTGGGTATTTTTTTTACATATTTTTTGTTTTCAGAAATTTATTGATTTTTTTTGTTTAAGTGTTTTATTTTTTTTTTTTTGATGATTTTTTTTATTTGTAAATCATTTTTTTTTAGAAAAAAAGTTTTTTTTTACATAATTTTCTTTTATTTACCAGATTAATTTTACCAAGTAAAACAATTACTGCTCTAAAAATAAAATAGTAATACAAAAAATATAAAAATAATTTTTTTTTTTTTCGAAAAAAAAATGATTTTAGCGAAAACAATCCCCGCCGAAAACTTCGAGTAAGGAGCCCATAGTCCAATTTTAAAGTTTTTAGCTCAAACAAAAAAAAATATCAACAAATTTGTTGATTTAACCTGATTTAAATCAGGTTTAAAAAAATATATATTTTTTCTAATGAACAATTTTTAAACGACTATAAGGGAAAGTATTCTTTTGTTGGCAGCAGTATTTTATGGTCTAACCGATTTTATTCCTTATTAATTTTAAAAATCTTTCTGATTAAGAGTGGGCGAAAAGATTTAATGTTAACGGTCTTTATTCTTCCAAACTGGTCCTTCCATATAAAGAAATAGGTAGACATTTATTTCATTTCTTTGACCTTAAAGTGATTCATTCACCATAAATATTAAATATTAAGTAAACAAAGAAAATTTCGTTGGTTTATAACCAAGCTAGAAATTAATTAAGAAATCGCGGAAATCACTAATAAAATTGCCATATTTGTAATAATTATTATAATTATTTTATTTTGCTATAATTAAGGCTACAATAGTCACGCCTTTGTTTTAAATATATTAATTTTAATATTATATTAATAATATATATTATTTACAAAACCGTGCGTGTTTTTGTCAATGTTTAAATTTCGCGCTAAAGTATGGCCAACATATATTTTGACATCTGTAAACAAAACATAACCTATCTTTTACCGCATCATTAGATCTTTTTCAAACCATTCCTTAATTAAAGTGTTTTAAAATGTTTTATCACGTAAGTTTCACTTCTTAATAATTAATTTTTGATGAATAATAAACATCTTTTGTAGATATCGCTTGAGCATGAAATTTTACTTCATCCGCAGTATTTTGGCCCACAGTTACTTGAAAAGGTTAAAACAAAGCTGTACACTGAAGTAGAAGGTACATGCACAGGAAAGTATGTTGAACTTTCTTTTTCTATGTACAATAAATTGATTTAATTAACTTTTTAGGTATGGTTTTGTAATCGCTGTAACTACAATTGACAATATTGGAGCTGGATTAATTTTACCAGGACAGGGCTATGTAGTTTATCCTGTTAAATATAAAGCTATAGTTTTTAGACCTTTTAAAGGTGAAGTTTTAGATGCTGTAGTAAGACAAGTTAACAAGGTATGATTTATTCTTATTTTATTGAATGTGTTTTAAATTTCAATGTTTCAGGTCGGAATGTTCGCAGAAATAGGCCCCCTATCATGTTTTATTTCTCACCATGTAAGTTTTTTACAAAAATTTAAAGATATTTAGCTAATTTTATGTTTTTTTTTATAGTCTATTCCTGCTGAACTGGAATTTTGTCCAAATGCAAATCCACAGTGTTATAAAACTAAAGATGAAGATGTTGTAATAGCTGCTGAAGGAGAAATAAGACTTAAAATTGTTGGTACAAGAGTGGATGCATCAGGAATTGTAAGTAGTAGTTTTAATTTTTGTTCCTGTAACTAAATTTTATTTTAAATTATGAGGAAATATTTTTTTTACTTAAAATGTTGCATAGACTGCAGAGCTAGAGGCTTTTTTTAAATTATTACAAAAATATTAGAAATATCTACTAATATTTTGGCTACCCCCCTAATAGGTGGGGTGCCAAAATATGAAATCTCTACAGCGTTTAATAGAGAACCATGGTATGAAGTGTATGAATTTTGCCAAAATTTGCTTACATAATACTTGAATGTCCCCTTTCACCATAATTTAATTTTAAAATTGGTTACAGGTAAATTTAAAATGTTTAGTAAATGTGTGCTAAAATAATTAAAAATTGGTTTTAGTTTGCTATTGGGACTCTTATGGATGATTATCTAGGTTTAATAAGTAATTAGAATTTAAACAAATTTATTTAATATTTTATATATTTTTATTAAAAAAAGAGATATAAGTTACATAATTTAAGTTCAACAGGTATGTAATAAAACATAATTTATACATATATTGTTTTTATATTATCTATAGACCAAATTTTGTACAAAATACCACATATTTACAAATAAATAACAATAATTTATATACCTATATAAGAACAAAGTAGAAACGTTAAAAATAATGTTAGTATTAAAATCACTATTCCAACCCAGGCTGGCATTGTTTCTGAAACAAAAAAAAATACATGTTAAAACAGAAAACTGAAAATATACTAGTCCAGATGGTTTGAATTATTAGTTTAGACAATAGTTGATCTAGGTGTGCTAAAATTTAACAGACAAATACTTGAATTTGAAAAGCAATTCTTGATATTTAAGCATAAATGAAATGATCAAATTTTAAGTATGAAATTCTCAAATTCCAAGCATCTAAATGTGTATCAGGCCTGCAGATCCTTAATGCTTAACCCCTTCAAAGTAATTGACCTCTATGTATAGAGGCAAAAAAAAGTTAGTGCCAGCATCTCAAAGTATCAGTTTACCATTAGTTTATTTTCCATGATTTTGTAGCACCACGGGGTTTTTGCGGCGCTGATTACGAATCTGATGCCAGTTTTCCAAAATTCAAAATGATGGATTAGATTTTGTAACACCACGGGGTTTTTGGGGTCGCTGATTACGAATCTGATGTCAGTTTTCCAAAATTCAAAATGGTGAATTAGATTTTTTAAAGTTGCTTGGATTTGCTTAAAACTTGGTACTCGGGGGGTTTAGGGGTCGTTGCTTACGAATCTGGTGCCAGTTTTCCAAAATTCAAAATGGCAGATAAGATTTTTTAAAGTTTCTCGGATTTTCTTGAAACTAGTTACTCGGCGCTTTTTGGGGCCGCTGATTACGAATCTAGTGCCAGTTTTCCAAAATTCAAAATGGCGGATCCAATATGGCGGATTAGATTTTTCAGCGTCGGATTCAAATTTAGCGACCCAAAAACATACAATATGATATGTTTAAAAAAAAAAAAATCACATTTTTGGCATGAAAACTTTATTTTCACTGCACTGTGAAGAAGTTAAATATTAAATTAAATAATTTTTGTTTAAAAAAAAGTTTTGTAAAGGTCCCAAATAACTTTTTATAAAAGAATACTTACTTCTGTATGGCAACGTATGTATACAAACATGGTTATCAACTGATATTGATAAAACCGCAGCTTCTGCAACACTGGCTGAAGTATGATTATCAGCAGTTACAGGTAAAAATTCTAAACCAGTCACAAACATGGAATGTGCACCTTTTACATTTAATACTTTTTGTAAACTAAACGCTATATGTAAAGAAACAGAACCACTAAACATGGTTCCCACAGCCACAAAACGTCCATCATCTCGGACTGCTAAAGCAGACAAACTTTCATCAAACTCAAACGATTTTTTTATGATTCCATCCTCATGGTTCCACTGCTGTAAATAGGATTTTTGCTTTCTTGCCACACCTGTAGGGTTCACTAACATGTATAATGAACAATTTTTTCCTTCTGAGCCCTCAATTACAGCAAATCTAAAATACAAAATTAATTCATATTTTTTAAAATATTCAAACAGATCAAATCATTAAATAAAAGTTGGGAGATTTCTTTAAATTCTAAATAGAGATGTGGGAGTACTACACATTTTTATTTACAAAGGTGAAGCCAGTATATACAGTGCGATTATAAAGTGTCGAACAGTTTGAAAAGAAAATACTCTTTGTTTGAAGCTACACCTCTGTTAGAGTTGTGCGCGACAAGCCCATGTGATTGCTACGTACAACAGCTCGGTGGCCAGTAAAACGCACACAGCTTTCTTGAATTTTACTCATTGCTAATGCCAGTTTTGCATTTAAAAGTGTTCGGCACTTTATAATCGCACGGTATGTAATTAAAAAGAATAACTTTTGCATGTTTATACTTACCGACATCTTTTATATAAATATTTGGATCCCTCTGGTTGTTGCCAAGTTAATCTCTTGTATTCCTTTCCAGTATTGCTATTCCAAAGAATAGCAAGTCCATCTTTAGCGATGGTAATTAAGTATTTTCCACATTGACTAAAATCTATATCATCAATCTCTTTTTTATGTGATTTCAGAGTATGTAAAGGTTCTAAGTTTGGAAATTTCCATAATTTAACTATGTTATCTGTTCCACCTAAAATTTGATGTATATTAAAGTAATCAGGCATTCTATAGTACACAAGTTGCAAATATTTTTTTTCCTGGTGAATGTTTAAGTAAATTTGTATCGAGATATTTTTAATTTTTAAATGGTGCCCCTATAACTTTTTTTGTTTTGTTTTTCAGATTTGCTACAATTTACTCTTATAAAAAGGTATTTTTCTTCAAGAATATTAAAATGTTCATATTTTATAACTAGTTAGAAGTGATCTATTTCTTTACAGTAAAAAAATGAGTTAATTGTTGTACGCCGTAAAAAAAAGTTAGTTAGCAAAACCACAACTGGCGGCAGCACTCTTTGACTTTGATTACAGCCAAACTTGTTTGTTTATTATGTAAACAGGTGGTCGACTCGAGATTCTGTGCAAAAACTTTGTGTGAAATTGATTAGAAATGATTGAAGAATATATGGTTTATACTACTACAAATCTCTCTGAAATTGCAAATGCTACATTAGAATAGTTACCATCGAAATCGTGAAAAGTGTATGAGTTAGCCTATGAAAAAAATTTAAAATGAGCTAAGGAAGGTTTAAGTTTATTTTGAAAGGGTTTTATTGGCCTATTTTAATAAAAAAAAAACATACTTTATTACTGAATAAATTAAATTCAACAATTAATATTTAAAAAAATATAAGGATGCTTGAAGAAAAAATAGTATGTTTCACTCAGAGAAAATGTGAAAGAATGATGTTGATGGCACATTGCTTTTTTTTTAGTTTAGCCTCCTATAACCTCTAAATTTTACAAACCTGTGGCTAAAACTTTTCCAGTATGGGCTATCCTAACAATCCTTAATAAGGGTTCAGGTCCATTAAAATCAGTCTGCACACTATCTGAAGGTTTAACAAAAAATTTTAATCGCTTTTTAACATTATTATTGTCCGTCTTTTCTTTAGTTTTTGGTTTTCGTTGTCTAATTTCACTATGATTATTTCCAATAATTTCCACCTTATCTACAATATCATTTTCTTTGACTAGAACACTTTCAACACTGTATAGTTGGCAATGGCTTTCTTGTCCAGCTACTAAATATGAATGCTTTGTGTCTCTAAATGCTGAACAGTTCATTACAACACTAGGACCTGTCTCGTGCCTTGTAACTTCTTCTGCAATGAACTTTTTACCATCATGTGATAACTCAAATATTTCCTGAATAAAAATATTTATTAGTATACCTAGTTTATATAATAAAATATATAACTTACAAATCCATTTGCAACTCCTGTTTTTGAGGATCCACCTCCTCCTCCAACTATAACATGGCTTTTTGATACCATTTGTACAGTGTACAAAGGAAAATTAACTCGGGCTAATATATTGTCTACATTTTTACGTGTTGGGGCCATATTTTACCTAATTTAATTTAATAAGATCAACTATATTAAAAACTTCCACGTATATAACCTCTAAACATAATTTGACAATCACAACAAATGAATTACTACTACCAACCGCAAAACAAATTTACTAAAATGTATGACGAGGATTCTTCTGATTGGTTGGTTTAAATATTATAAAATTTGTACTTATATTTGCCTTTTAAATGCTTTTTTTTTAGAAACAGGCCTCGACAGCTTTAAATAAGGTTTAGGCTTGTGAATTTTAATATATTTTAATGTAGATTTAACATTTTAATTTAAGTCAGACGCATTCACCATATTTACTGCCTAAAGTTCGCCCGTGTCGATACATTGCGTTATTAAAAATTTTAATTTAAAATAATTGCTGCAGTCCTTCAAAATATTAGGAATTTAAAATGTTTACTACGGGCCCCTCGCTGGCGACTTATTCATAATTTTTTGTAAAAAAAGCTTTTTAATGATTTCCCAGCATTTGACCCTCAAAAAGAAATTGGAAGGGCCCGCATATAAAAAAAAAATTATTTTATAGAATTTTTTTGTTGCGGGTGCTAGAACCCGAGGGCCTTAAGGTCCTCGCAATTGCCGGCCCAGGCTAAGCAAAAAGTGGTTTAAAAAGTCACCATGAGGAAAGATTCTTGCCATAAATTAATTCTATAATAGTACCCCTTGCCCTCCTCTCATCTGGTTACCAAAGTTCTTAAAAAAATATATAAATAAGAAATAAAGATAAGGCAATAAATTTTTTTCCCAGGGAAGGTGTAGATTATATAAATAAATCAATGATTTCAAATCATTTAGTACATATTTATGTGTATATACAGAGCGGTCCAAAAGTCACCTCCCCCTCTTAACCTTTGAAGATATCGACTTCAAATTTAGAACTCTCAAATAAGACAACTTAAACTATCTTTTAGCATACATTTGATACTCTTATAATGTGGGCAGGGGGACATTTTTTTAAATACAACAGGGGTCGTGTGATACATCATTTTAAAGCTTATGAAATTCTTCATAATTATATTTTTTAATTTTTTTTGGGTATTTTTGTCAAAATTTCTCTAAAAAAATCAAACAATATTTTAAAAATTACTAATTTCATGATGAAAAAACGTAAATCATACTTTAAAACTAATTTTAATTGACATAAATAAAAAATTACAAAAAAAAACTTAAAAAATCGCATTTTTAGCACAAAAAATTGAAAAATCAGAACCTCAGAAAAATTATATATTATACATACACTTATAGTACACTTATTTTATTTAAATAGGATACATTTTTAAAACGTTACTTAAAAGAAATTAATATAATAATGATTAGGTATAAAATAAAAAAATATGTAATAAAAAAATACAATAATTTACAATCCCATTAAAAGGGTGGTTGCAGATACTGGTACAGGATGTGGTACAGAAGCCTGTCTTACACTCATTTCCCACGTATCCAATAACTGAGAGACGGAAAAGTGTTTGGGTAATTTTTTTATTCTTGCTAAAAGGGCTGCCTGCACATCAGATAAAAATTTTGTTGCGTTATACTCCTGTGGGGCCATGTGACATATTGGTGCTGTCTGGGGATAATCTGCCGGAACCTAGGATAGGATTTTAAAATTAAGTAAATTAGTTATATTTTGCTTCTAAATTAATTTTTTAGTAATAATTATTATTCCTGAAAAAAAATATGTAGTATTTTTTCTTCTACTTTTTTATTTTTTTCTCCTAATTAAAAGTTTACTTTTTTTATTTTTTTTTTCAGTTTTTTAATTTGTTACAAATGGTTCTTTTGATAAAGGTTTTTCTGAAATAATTACGTTGATCACACTTTTAATTCTGTTTTTTTTGTTTTCAATTTTTTTTTTAATTTTAATTTTTAAATGGATATGAGTTCTTATGGAGAACGTAAAAAAGTCACACAGTGTGTCAGTTGACCAAAATTTGACAAAATAAACTATAACAAAAATTGATACAAAAATATGCTCTGGATAGCGAAATTCAGACCAAAAATAAAGGCCAAAAATTGACAAAAAAAAAATAGTGAAAAGTAGCGTGACTACATACCTTTTAAAGGGCAAAAAAGCACATTTTTTCTATTTTTTTTAATACAATAAAGGAATTATTATATTTTGACTTTTGCCATATAAAAGTTCAATATCTCAAGAAGTTGTAAACAAAATCATCAAAATAATTAAAAAATGAAGCCGTTGACAGCTGGTTTTCGGAGACTACCTCGAAAAAAAGTGTCCACGCGGTAGGCTTATCCTGCCTCGCGACCTATTTAACTGAAATAAAAAAAACTAAATTTTTCTGAGAGTATATGCTTATAGCTCGTGCTTGAACGAAGGATTTGAAAAAAAAGTGTAATGGCAATTTTTGACAGAGTTTGAAAGTCGATAATATGATTTCCGGTAAAATTTGGCCATTTTTCGGTCACGTACTGGCTTGTTAAATGGGTTATAATTGAATAAATAAAAAATCCTTTATTCAGTCACGAGTTAATATTTAGAACGAGTGTGCAAAATTTCAGCAAGATCGGTTCAGTAGTTTTTGAGAAATCGTGCCTACCGACTTAAAAATATAGTTTTGAGAAAAACGCTTTCAATGGCTTAATTTTTAATATTTTTTGATGATTTTTTTTTACAACTTCTTGAGATATTGTACTTTTATATGCCAAAAGTCAAAATATAATAATTCCTTTATTATATTAAAAAAAAAATAGAAATACGTGCTTTTATTTTTCCCTTTAAAAGGTATGTAACCCCTTAATGGAGCTCTCTACAACTAGAATTATAAAACAAAAGACGTCTACCCTATCTATATCTCATTTGTGCTACACTTTCCAGCCAACCAATTAAATACTGTATTTGTTTTTCATACAACAAATACAGTATTTATTTGGTTGGCCGGAAAGTGTAGCACTGAGTGGCACGAACGAACATAGCTAATGTGAATCTGTAGAATAAGATAATTCTACTAAAATTTAGATGGCGCCAGTAATTTCTTTAATAAAAATAATATAGTTACACTTTTCGCCCGGCCAAGTAAATATTGTATTAGTTTAACAAAGAACAAATTTGTTTGGTTGGGTAGAAGTGGGAGTGTATGTATGTCTTCTATCCTTGTTGGGTAGAACTTTTGTCCCTGTCTAATCTAACGGGAGAAATCTCCATTACTGGTAATTAAATTAAATATCTAGGCAAATGCTTACTGTAAGGGAGACTGGGGGAACACAGGGCAGATTTTTATCATCCAACCAGCATATTAACTGTATACATTTTGATCCAGGCTGTTGATTTGGATCTAGTGACACTTTGAACCTTTGATCAAGCCTGGCTATTTCTCCTTGTAAAACGTCTGGTATATCACTAGTTGGCTCTTCTAGTTTTACTTTCTTTAATGGCGGTACCAATCTAAAAGAAACATGCTAAAATTTTATTTGGTTTGATATTATTCTATTAAATTTATCAAAATTTATTTATTTTATTAGTGTATTTTAATTAATGTGGACAGGGTTTGTAATAAAACTTTTTATAGTACCAATAGTACCAATGTTTTGACAGGGTGCTTGCAACATTTCATCTAGTTTCTTACTTGATTTCTGGTCCAAATAAAACCTCCAAAGTCGGCCCAAAAGTTCTATGTAACGTGTGATTAATAACAGAACTGGTAAGATTCGAACTCACAGCATCCAAAAGAGGATTTAATTCCTTGAAGGGCAACTGAGTAGTTGTTATTGTCGGGACGCTACTGTCCCCTCTTTTGAAGTCTAGTTTTTCCAAAACCACTTCACATTTAATAAGAGTATCCAGTGGCATTCTTTGTTGAGGATTGGAGAGGATTTCTAATAGTTTTTTCATTTTGCTCATCTTTTCAACATCTAAACCAACAAAAAATGAAAATTTATAATGAAAACAGAATTTTAATGTACAGTTGATTTCAACAAAACTGGAAAAGTGGGGTTAAGTAAAATTGCATGTTTTCCATAAAATTTAGTTGTGTGAATGTGCATTATTTAAATGGGGTTATGCCTGTTTGAAAAATAAGGTTAGTTTAACCATGTCAAAAATCATATGTTGTTCTATGCATTTGTGTTTAGTAAATACTATTTGGATTTTGAAGCGTATTTCTATTGTTAATTACTGTATTTCTGCTCTAAAATATCCCTATTCTAAAATGTCTATTATTAAATCCCCTTATCAATATATTTTGTATCTAATAAACTTGTTTTAAATACCTTTATTTTAAAAAAACACTACTAGTATATTGGTCTCCTACAACTAGGTATTCCTCATAGTTCCTTAATTTAAAAATTATAATTATGGGTTTTACACCAGTATTCTTCGAGTATTCTTGTTTTTCTGCTTTATCTCTCCCAATTTTAAAAAAATACACCAACATTTTTTGACTTTGACATTGATGTGGCAATAACAATATTGACACTAAATTTATTAACAAGTAAACAAATATTTGTCAAATGAAAGATAGTTCACAATGTAATTTTTTTTTATAACCCCACTTTTCCAGTTTTGTTGAAATAAACTGTAACATTCTGCGCAAAAAGGGTCCATGAGGCGATTAAATCAAAATAATTTTGCAGGGCTCAAAATTAATGTATACTGGTTTATATATTTCTGTTACAAAATAAAGTAAGTACTATTAACTTAAAGCTCTTTCAAGCACCAAGATTATGAACAGCAAAGTGGGAAGAATATATGAAGAGTGCAACTAACATAATGGCCTATCCCACAAAATTATTATTTTACAGGAGAAGCAAAAATGTGATTAGTTTTTTTTTTTAATTATATTTATTTTATTTATATTTTAATAGTGTTTGATTGTTTAAATCGTTTTATGTAGATTTCAACAAAAAAAAAACTTGAAATAAGGGCCTAAACAATAACCTTAATTATCAAAAGGGCCTAACCCACACATTTCTTATAAGGTTGTTTTTGTATAAAATTCTCTTTGCTAGTCTTAAATAGGTTCATAAGCCTTTTTTAATCAAGTGTAGTTAACGGTAAATATTTGGGTGCGGCAAAAAAAGGCAGATTATTAAAAAAGCCTTACCCATTATAAGATTGATTTTTTTTATAAATCGTGACTTTGCTAGTTTTAAATAGGTTGTAACCATTTTAATGTTATTATATATTTTTTCTATTTTGCGACTCTTATAAGTAATCACACGCATTTTGCGTGTTCTTATAGGCCCATAAGAGGTCTCTACTTTTTTTTTCTCTTGGGTTGGCAACATACAAAACCCTATCTCTTGACGTTTTGCGTGCAAATGTCAATGTCGATTTAAAGTTTAATTTTTTACAAAATTTTGTGTTTGGGTTATTTTTTACCGTGTTAAAATTGTGGACTGGTTAATTGCAGTGAAAAAAGAAGAGATGACTGTAAAATATATCAAAATATCATTTGTTCTTATAATTTTAAACATAGTGTAAACTGTAATGCCAACCCAAAACAAAAATCCCTAAATCAGTCATCAATTTAAATGTAAGTTTTTTTAAATTTTAGAGCAAAATAGAAAAAATTGTATAAAGCACTCGTTTCATAAAACGTTTTTAGAGCACTAGTACTTTAGAAAACTCGCCGCAAGCGGCTCGTTTTCTTGTACTCGTGCGCTAAAAACGTATGTTATGAAACTAGTACTTTAATATACTAATAGTTAACGGTAAATATCTGGGTGGGTAAAAAAAACAAATTATTAAAATTTGCACCCCTAACCTTATTTTCTAATGCATTTTTTGCCACTTCAAGTAAGTAAGTACATTAAGTAGTACCCGTTTCAAGCAAAAAAAATATTTCAAAAAAATGAGGGTTAGGCCCTTATGTTAACTGCACTCTTCATGTGATCTTGACTTGACACACTTGATTGTATAGAAGATGTATACACATTAAATTTTTTTTTAATGGAAATTAAATTAAATTTTGTTATTAGTAAATTTGATTTTTTGACTAATTTGTCCATTAAGGCCTTAATTTATGTAAAATCTCATTTTTGCCCAAATAAAGGACCCTTTTCGGATTTTCCAATTTTCTTCAAATACCTTTTCCTTCATTTCCCATTCTAGCAATCATCTTCCTCAAAGGTTCAATATATTTACTAAGTTGTTTAACTTTCTCCCTGTAAGCTTGTTCATCAGTTCCCATTCCTCCCATAGGACTCTGGTTAGGTTGTCCAGGTGTGTTTAGAGAGCCACCGGGACTTGGGGCCATTCCCACAGACCTGGGAGGTCCAGCTGATCCGATCATGATCATTTGTGAACCTGGTGAAGGCGCTAAAGATGGTGATGCCACTGGAGGTTGACCTTGAAGTCCCGCAGGGGATTGAACAGATGGGGAGGGACATTGGTTAAACATTTGGGGGGGATTTGGTGGTCGGGGGTAGTTTGGACCCAGGTTTATTCGCGACTGCTGCATTTGGTTCAAGTTTCCTAAAAAAATTATTTGGATTATTTTTCTATGTTACCATGAATTTTGCAATAATTAAATGAAAACCGGAAATGAAATAGTTAAACTAAGCTTTGTTTGTTTAACATGTATGAGAACTTTCCATTGGAAATGGAGAGAAATATCAACCACAAAATTTGATTTTTTCAAAATTTGTTCACACCATTTTAGTTAAATTTATTTGTTAGTTTATTTAACAAACTAAGGGGCTGTCCATATATTACGTAACGCGCCTGGGGGGGGAGGGGGTCAGAGAAATTGTTACAGTTTGTGACAGGGGGAGGGGGGTCTAGGTAAACGTTACGTAACGGAATTTAATAAATTTAATGTTTATTTCCTAAGCTTGGCAGATGTATTTTTATTTCAACATAAATTACTATTTAGTGGCCCATAATTCCCCTTTTCACACAAAAATTGACTAAACTATGCATATTTAAATAATATTGTAATCAGTAAAAAAACTGTTGACATTGATATTAAAAAAAATCTTACGGCCCTGTTCTTGCGTGATCTTGCTGATGAATCATCGGCGATGATACATTTTCGTTTGGACTTTTTTTTTTTTTCGTTTAAGTACATTAAGTGCTATATGTATTATTATAATAAATATGTATTTTTACACTGTCTTTTTACCGTCTTGCATTATGCGGAATTCTGTATCAAGATATGTTAGAAAAAAAATACAAATTTTTATATTGTTACGCATTACACAGGGGGGAGGGGGGGTGTTGGTAAATGTGACAGTTTGTTACGCAGGGGAGGAGGGGATCAATTTTTTTGAAAAATTGCGTTACGTAATATATTGACAGCCCCTGACAAAAAAAAACTAAAAAAGTGTGTGCAAATGGCAGGGTTTAATCATAGAGAATTTCAAACGTAGTTTTCTTCTACTTACCCATCATCTGGCCTCCCATTCCCCCTTGCATGTTTCCAGCCATGGGATTGGGCATATTACCCCCCATTTGCATTTGTCCACCCATCTGTCCAGGCATCTGGCCTTGCATTTGGTTTCCCATTTGTTGAGGATTGCCCATTTGTTGTGGATTGCCCATTTGGTTTGGCAAGGCATTTTGCATAGAATTTGGAATTTGATTCATATTTTGGCCCTGCATTTGCATGGGCATTTGCCCAGGCATCTGCTGCCCCATTTGCTGTTGCATCTGGTTGCCCATTGGACCGTTGGGATTTTGCATGCCCATATTCTGCTGGCCAGGCTAATAATAAAAAATATTCTTTTTACTTCCGCGCCAACTGGTACCACAGCATAAAACATTAAATATTATTATTATGTATTTATGGTTAAGGTTATAGTTTAAAATTCCATCCAGCATTTCCAAAACTGTTGTGGTGAAATACAAGTCCAAAAAAACTTGTAAAATACCCAAAATTTAAAGTTTAGGTCCTCTAAACAAACCTTAAATGAACCACTATCTACTGCAATTTTTTTTTAGTATATTGCCCTACAGAAGAATAATTTAACGTATAGGTAGTTTTCCAAATTTCAGTTTGAAATTTGGTGAAAACCCTCAGGTAATGTATGTAACGATTTTTTGGTAATGTATGTAACAACTATAATAATTTCTGAAAATCATATTTATTTATTTGTTTATTATCCCATATGCTTATTAGGAAGTTAATCTTTCACAAATTAAGCAAACAATTAAAAAAATCAAATCAGATTAGCAGATTTTCATTATCATTTACTTAATTGCATAAGTGTACTTTTGTACCAAATATTGTAACATACAGCCTGTTCCAGAACTCGCGTACCGAAATTTAAGAGGTGATTCTACATCCAAAAATATGAAAAAAGTTTCTATAAAGGTTGGTCCGGAAATGAGCCCTAAGGGAGATACGGCCCTTCGAAGATGACGTATTGAATGGGGAACAAAAAAAAGCACCAATAAAATTTTAATGCTGCAGGGTGATTCTTCATTTAAAACTGAGCAAAAAAGTATTATACACCAAAACACCTAAATTTAATATTAAAGGAGTAATAGCCTTTTAAAAAGTAAAGTTTTTGGTGGCACAAAATGTTACTTCCTCTTAATTGCATTTTTTTTGATAACGGTTGCTCCTACAGTGTTACACTATATGATATTTTATATGTATTTTTACTCTAGAAATCTATATTTTTTACAACAAATCCAAAAAACATACACATAGAAAAGTTTGGGGCAAAAATGTTTTAAGCCTCATATATTTTGTCCGTCTGGGCACGCCTCTGGATAAATTAAAAAAATAAATTAACATAAACTTATTGCCCTTATTAATACTAGTATACATGCAAAAGCTCGCCGCTCTAGCTTAAACGGTACCCGAGTTATTAATTAAAAACCTTATTTTTATTACAATTTTAAAGGGCCCTAGATCCCTTAGGGCTCATTTCCGGACCAACCTTTATAGGAACTTTTTTTATATTTTTGGATCTAGAATCACCTCTTAAATTTTGGCATGCCAGTTATGGATCACCCTGTATGATACGCACACATAAGCTTTATTATTTTTAATGCCTAATTTATTATTAAATTTATACGTAAACTAAAAGATGTAAAAAAGTGCCTGTAAGGATTATAACCTGAAATACAAATGAATGAACTATCGAGTATTTTTCTGAGACCTTAATTAATTACAGATAAATATTTGAAAACTCTTCTTTAAAAAAAAAAGAATTAATATTTGTATTACTTTTCTTTGTGTATTTGAGCTTTTCGGAAAGATCTATGAAAAGTCTTCGAAATATTGTAAAAAATTAGCAAGTTTTCGGCGAGATTATTAAAAGACTTTTTATTTTTTTTCCTTATTTTGTTTATTTAGAGGATTTTTTTTATTTTGTTAGCAACATTAAGTATTTTTGCTTAATTAAATTACCTGCATTGCCATCATCATTTGTTGTCCAGGTCCCCTATTCAGATTCTGGATTAAATTTGTAGCAGGTTGCTGGGGGCCCCCCATTTGATGTTGAGGTCTCATGTTCATCATGGGATTTCTTGTACCTTGGCTAGCCAAGTTTTGTAGAGCATTAATTGGGTCAGGGGGCATTCCTGGGCCTCCTTGAGGCGGACCTGGACCCATTCCGTTACCCTTTTTTGAATCTTTAATATTGGAAAAATACACTGAACCACAAAAAAAATTAAAATTTATTATTTGGACCAGACATATTATTCCTAATAAACTTGGACCTGCTGAACCCGAAAATTTCGTAGGTATATATTTTATGGTGAAAAATTTCAATATTTTGCAATTTTCTGAAGGCCCTTACGGCCGTCCCTTAAACGTTAGAGCCCTAACGTGCTATATAATTCGAATCAGTGTACTAAATTTATTTTTTTACATTTTTTGTTTTATTTTTTTTTGAAATTTTTTTTTTTTTCGGAATTTGGCCCACAGAATTTTTGATGGGGGGGGGGAGAAAGCCTATATGGTTTTAAAACTTTTTGCTAAAGTATCAAAAAGGGCCATACTTTTTCCTGAGGGGAGGGTGTAATAGGAAGCAGATTGAGTGGCATCACCATACTTTTGAATGTTCAACACATAATATTTAACGCCGCAGGCCAAAATTTTTATGTATTGTATTTTCCAGAATTTCATATGCAATTATTTTATAAAATCTATTACTGTTGTGTAATCGGATTATTGCCAATCAAGTTTAGCGCCGCAGGCAAATTTTATTAAAATCATATTTAGAGACGCAGGCGAAAATTCATAAAAATATTTAGGTTTTGCATTTTTTTTTTAGAAATCCGAAGGACCAAACACTTTAGAATTGTTAAAAAGAAAGCAAAATAATATGTCTGAAAAGCCAGGGGAGCTTGAGACCTCCTGCCCCCCTCAGGGTGCGCAAGCTTATGGTCTAATGCAAATGCTTGTGCAAACGTCTAAACTACAAGGGCTGTAGTGCCGAAAATATTCGAAAAAACACAACTCTAAAAACTTTTATAAAAAAAAATCCTGTACTTGTAACACTTGTAACAAAAAAAACATGTTATTGTAAAATTGTAGGTCAAAGTTTATGAGGAATGATATGTTTAGTCAGAGTAATACTTAGTATTTTATTAATATTTTTTTTTGTGGTTCAGTGTTATTAAAAGCGTTTGTGATTCTGCAAATTTTTAGTTTGATCCTTGTGCAATTTTTGTCTGGACCTTTTTACAGGAATCCATAAGTATTTTTTACATCAATGTTACAGTATTCAGGAATATACAAGGTATTTTATACCATGGAGTGTTGTAGTTATTAAAATTTATTATTAGGATAGTGTTATTGAGTGTTCTGCATGCATGCAATAGTACGTCAACCCACATTCACAGTTAGCATGATCCAAAAAGCATAGTTTTTGTGAAAAATATTAAATATAATTTGATTATTAGGAGCATTTTTTAAATCCTGCATTAGGTATATGGTTTTGAATAATCTTATAATGAAATATCTAAATAATTGGTTTTAAAAGTATCACACTAAATATTTTTAAAAGGGTAAACTTTGCTCAAAAATATGAATTTGGGAATTTTAAGGGATATCAATGAATTCCTATAAGCATCTATAGGAAATATTCTGTTTTATGTACCTACAGCAGGGCTCCCACAATTATTAAACTGAAATTTCCCAACTTCTAGGTTTATTAAAATTTGGGAACGTTCAAGTATTACGTAACGCAAATTGTACAAAAATTCATACACTTCCGGTTCTCGCATTATTATAGATTATAGAGATTTCATATTTTGGCTACCACCTCTAATAGGGGGTGTATTAGGGGGGTAGCCAAAATATGAAATTTCTACAGCCTTGAATAACGCGAGAACCGAGGTATGAAGTGTATGAATTTTGGTACATTTTGTGTTATGTAATACTTTACCATTACCTTAGTGACTTTAGTCAGAGATCCATGCCTAGGGTGACCATATGAAAATTTGTTTTTTTGATGTTTTACGGTTTAACTTTTACCCCCAAATGTATTTCTCCCTGGAATTTGGGGACATATGGTCACCCTATCCATGGCTTTTCTTTCTTAAGTTAGGGCTCCTAAGGGGTTCAATAAAATTAATGCAAATTAAATTTGTGTTATAAAAGTAAATTAGTATTACAAAATCATTATTAAAGAAATAATGAAACTTGAAATTAAAACTCCCTTATTTCTGTACATTTTTAAAAGCAGCTAAATTTCAGGTTTTAGAGATCATCGTTTTCCTCATCTGTGTGAACCTTGCCACAGTAACTTATAGATATACAGAGCAGTCCAAAAGTCACCCCCCCCCCTCTCTTAACTTTTGAACCAGTTGAGATATCAACTTCAAATTTGGAACTTTTAAATAAGACAACTTAAACTATCTTTTAGCATATATTTAATACTTTCAGCTCTTAAAATGTGGGCAGGGGGACACATTTTTTTAAATGGAAAGGGGGGTCGTGTAATACATCATTTTAAAGCTTATAAAATTCTCCATTTAACTCCATATTTTTAAATTAAAAAAAAAATTGGGTGTAAAATGGGGTTGAAAATGGGTTTTAATGTCAAAATTCCTCTAAAAAAAAATAATTTTTTAAAAATGCCTAATTTCATCATAAAAAAATGTTAATTATACTTTTAAACTAATTTTAGTTGACATAAATAAAAATTTATAAAAAAACTTAAAAAATCAAATGTTTTAGCACAAAAAATTGAAAAATCAAAACCCTAAAAAACATTTTTAAAAAAATTAAAAATAGTTTAAATAGAGAATTTTATAAGCTTTAAAATTATGTATCACACGACCCCCCTTTCCATTTAAAAAAATGTCCCCCCCTGCCCACATTTTAAGAGCTGAAAATATCAAATATATGCTAAAAGATAGTCTAAGTTGTCTTATTTAAGTGTTCTAAATTTGAAGTCAATATCTCAACTCGTTCAAAAGTTAAAAGGTGGGGTGACTTTATATTAGAAAGCTAAGAGGCCTTTATATTAGTTTTCCTTGTTGTTAGCAACATAAATCCTACTAAAACTTCAATTAAACATACATTATTATTAAATAAATATATCTACTTTTGCAGGAAATTGATTTTCTGGGAATTGGTAAGGTTTGATAGGAAAGTTTTGTACTTACTCATTTCCCGAACATGTAAAATCAACCTGGCCACAAATCCTAAATACTCTTCTTTATTTTTTGCTTTCATGAATACATGGTTTTCCATTTCTATACTGTTTCGCGATGTACTCATTCCAGACTGTCTTATAGCTTCGTCTCTAAAATAGTTACAAATTTTTAGTGAGGTAGATAAACAAAAATCAAGGTAAAAACTTACATTTTTGCTACAACACTTTGTCTAAAGGAGTGCGTTCTCCAGGAATCGTCAGTCATTTTGCTAATTTTAATAGATTTTGTCTATTTTTTAATATAATTTAGTTTTTCGATGTAAACTCTATTTTTAGCATTTTCTGTCAAATTTGACAATATACTTCACACCAAAAAAAATATCCCTCCATAACGTTGTAGCGCCCTCTTTTGGGTTCTCTATAAATCGGCATGATTCAGTACGCCTTTCATAGATGTCGCAAAAATATTTAGATTGTTTGATTCCTTATCCCTTTTCTAGAGGTCGCTATGTATACTAAAATTAAGAGTTATATATATATTTTTTTATTAAGAGGTCACTCCGTCTAGCAGTGGTACTTTTATAAGATTAATAAAAAACAAGAATAATAAAAAAGAATACATTCTTCTATTAATATATATTTAAGGTCTTGATCGAGGGGCTGACCGCGAGGAAATCTTTTGTACAAGCCAAAGGAACTCAGGAGGAACTCTGAAGAACTATGGAGGAACTCCGAGGAACTCTGAGGAACTCCGAGGAACTCAGAAGGAACTCAGAGGCACTCCGAGGAACTCTTTGCAAAAAGGAACTCTTTTGTTCAAATTTCAGACTCGGTCAGAAACAATTATTATTATTTATTACCCATGCGGATTAACGTTTTTATTTTAAAACTAGATGAGCCGTTAGAAAACATCTTATCAAAAAATCCTACCTTTGGGCGCCAATTTTTTTTTTTTTAAGGGCGCCAAGTTTGGTAGAAACCGTCAGGGACAAAGCTTTTTTTCCTGAAGGTATTTATTTTGGGGCGCCAATTTTTGTTTCGAAAGGGCGTCAAGTTTGGTAGAAACCGTCAGGGATAAAGCTTTTTTTTTTCGGAAGGTAATTTTGGGGGCTAAAAGTCATAATTTTACACTAAAAAAGTTGGGATTTCATATAAAACATCAAGAAATGTAGATTACATTACAATATTTTTTGAGATAGCCCGGTGGATTTTTGTTTCAAAAGGTTTGATTTAATTTTATTTTTTTTTAAATGTTTAGAAAAAAAAATTTAAAAAAAAATCCCAAAGGAGAATTCTTACAAGACTTAATAAGTATATATTATATACCTAAGCTTAAAAGTCTTAATCAATTGCTTATAACGCGTTACTAAAAAAGTTTTAAAAAATGTTTATTGTTTTATTTATATTTCTTGACGTTTTATACCAAAAAAATATGACTTCCATCAACAAATATTCTGTGTTTGGTAACCAAACAGCCTAGAACTTTGGATAAGGAGCCTACGGTCCAAAGTTTGGGCTGTCCGGGAAATTTGTGACCGCGATAACTCGAGAATTCTCTTTTCAAAAAAAAACATGTTTTTTGAAAAACAAACTTTTTTGACAACAAAATATTTAAAAAATCTCATTTTTTATGCTTTTTCGGGACAAAAATTGTTTTTAAAAATAATAATTGATTTTTTTATGAGCCTGGGCCTACATGGAAAAGCATTTGCTTGTTGCCAGCAGTATTTTATACTAATTAAGTAAAGGGGAATGTTTTAAGTACACTACAAGGTAAACAACTCTAGAAAGAACCTGGTTTTCACATGCGCGTAATTATCACCAATGAAATACTGGATACGTGATATCAGGCGTACGCTTTTACCTGCAGATCTGCAATCGCGCGCATGCGAAAAAAGGTTCTTTCTAGAGTGGTTTACCTGTAGATCTGTAAACTCTAGCTTTTTTGTTTTTCAATTTTTTAACCAACTTTTATTATTTATTTTTGTCGTTTTGTTAGTTACCGTTCCCGGACAACATTTGCTATTTCACGTGGAAGTCATTATGACATCATGTAATGATTTTCTCTGAGTTCATGAACGCATACAGATGACTCCTCATTGTAAAGTCATTACGAGATCATGTCATGAAGATCTAGCAGCGGTCTGCGCATGCGCAAACTTTAAATTAACCGCGAAATTTAAATTGACCTCGAAATTAAAAAAAAAGAAACACCTTTTTGCTCATATCTTGAAAACGCGAAGAGGTACCAAAAAAATAACGAAAAAATCAAGCCCCCCTACATACACCCCCACATAAATCCATTTTTAACAACTTGAGGACACCGGGATTTTCCCACTGGGAACTTCCCAGTGGGAATGTTCTCCAAGGTGACTGGGGGGGCACTAATTCCTCTAGACTAAAGCCTCCAGATGTCTACGGCTCACCATACCAATCCGATAATGTGTATCGAATTAGCTGACCAGTAAGTTAATTACCCATAAAGACAGCTGCATTTTAATACTAGTATTGCTTTATTCGTTTAAAAAGTTTAGTTATTGGTAGAAAATAACATGTGGCGCCACCTATCGCATAACGATGTCAAGTGCACTGAAATTGAAACATTACAGGAACCTGTACTATTCGGCAATCGTTCTCAATCGAGTCCCGGGCAACATTTGATATTTCACGTGGAAATCATTATGACATCATTTAATGATTTAACGTTAAATGTATACACCTCATAACAAACTCACAACATGATCACAAAATCATGAGATGTGCTCATCATGATCTTCGTATGAGTACAAAACGTGGAAATCATAACATGATGCTCTCATGAGGCCTATATGATTTTATGAATGTTGTCCGGGTTAAAGCTCAATTTTTTAATTTATAGTAATATAGGCATTCTACTTAGTAATTTCAATAGTACCTATATGCTAATAATGTGTGCGTGAATTGTTGAAAAAGATTAAAATAAAAAGAAAGTTGTAATTTAGATTATTTTTATTTATGCAAAATATTTAAAAATCCATATCCACACATGTAATTTTTCTTGTTCGTGCAATATACCGGTTACACTGAGATAAATTTTTACATCCACGTGCATGGGTAATTTACTTGCAGTTGCTGCTGATGTGAATTTACACTCGAAGCATTAATATAAATGCGGTGTGTATTATATTTTTACATCCAGTGTGTAAAGTTTACACACTGGATACAGACAACATACACAAGTCTTAACAACTCAAAATTTGCAGGCCAGTGTTACCGCCTAAATAACTAAAATATTATATAAAATATATGTTTTAAGGATATTGTATTAATCACACTTTTTAAATATTTACTTTTAATCAACACTTACCAATTATTTCTTTGAAAATTGTAGCATACACAAAGTTATAAGTACGCTCTTACAAACAATTATAATGGTCGACAGCCACCAGACTCGATGAAGCAGGGATTGTGGCCTCTCGAGTCACGTGACTAGGTTAACGCCCGCGATTGGCTGGCTTGTACATCAGAAGTGTGATTTTTACACTTCGGGTGTATTGTTGCTAAAGGAATGTTTATAAAAATACACTTTCTTGAGCTCCGAGTGTATTGTTGAAGAAGGTATGGATGTAAAAATACACACTCTAGGTCAAAATCACTTCACGTGTCACATCAATGTGTATTTTTTACACCTTTTCAAGTTAATTTCTTTCAGTATAGGTCATATTTTAAAAAAAATTTTGGCCCCCGACCCCCGAAAAAAAATCCTGGATACGCCCTTGGTTATTCCCAGTCAACACAAATACATGGCAGGAACATAGCAGGTACATAACCACTGTTCTATGTGATGTTGCAGACAAGTAATTTTTATAGCCCATGTATAGTCCTTGGACTTTAACAATTCCGCCTCAAGTTATGTATCAGCTACATAACATGCTACATATCAGATACATACTAGGTACATAACAATAAAAGTAGGCGTTTCCTAATTTTGCTTGTTATGGAGTGCATCATAGATTTAGACATGGTGAACATTTTTACGTCTTTTTGATAAACCTAATAATTAAAGTATATAAATATCTTTATATGTAGCATCCATCAGGCCTAATTCTTATACGATGTGCATTTTTACTGTGAAAGCAAACTTTCTACCAGGCTTAAAAATCATGGGCCACATAAAAAGCCAATTTTTAGAAAATATAATATATAAAATTTTTTGTCTAAAATTATCTAAAATCAGTTTAGTTGTCTAAAAATACATGCGTTTCTACTACTTAAGGGTAAAACTTTTATTATTAACAACAATTTTAAGAATATTAGTGATTATAACCTATAAAAATTAAAATAATATAGACGCCATATTTAGTATTGAATTCATAACATTTTATGCAATATTGCATGTTATGTATCATACATAGGTATGTTACATCTTATGTAATATGGCACATGTAACGTAAAAAATCTTTCTGTTATAGGGCATGTTATGTAGCATACATATGTATGTTATGTCTCATGTAATATGGCACATGTTACCTAAAAAATCTTTCTTTACCATGTTGCATCCATATATGTGCCGACTGGGTTATATCTTTGGGAGGTTACCCCGCGGATCCTGGATCCATGAAGGTATTATTTTGGCTAAATACAGTTCCGACACTGGTATATTAAAACGATAGTGTTACTTTGGTATCGAATCTGGGTAATCTGATTTAGGCAACCAACGGGCATGCACATAACGTTAGTTTGTTAGTTTGTATATATATTCCATGCACCTAGATAACTTCGTTTATTTATTATGGCCTTATGCAAATGATGGCCGTATCTGAGTAAAAATGCACGAGTAGTGTGCGATAGCGAACGATATAGCTAATATTTTGCAGCGACACGATAAAGCAAATACAACCAAAAACCCACACGTACACAATAAAAAGACAAACTTTCCGCCAGGTTTGGACTTTCCTAGATAAAACTATACTTTGTTTGTAGTATAGAGGGTTATCTTAAAGCCGTACCCTGTAAAAAAATTAATTGGGATTCGTATAGAAATTCGTATACGATTTTTATACGTCTAAGTTGAAATTTCAACTAGATTCGTATAAAATTTATAATTATAATAATTTTTGGCAAATAAGCCGTATAAATTAACGCTATGCAAGCACTACTGCCAATAAGGCACCCTCAAAAAAAAGCTTTTTCCCTGACGGTTTCAACCAAGGCTTGGCGCCCCTTCGAAACAAAAATTGGCGCCCTAAAATTACCTTCACGAAAAGAAGCTTTGTCCCTGACGGTTTCTACCAAACCTGGCGCCCCTTCGCAACAAAAATTATTGGCGCCCCAGAATTACCTTCACACCTTCACGAAAAAAAAAAGCTTTGTCCTGACGGTGTTTCTGCCAAACTTGGCGCCCCTTTGCAACAAAAATTGGCGCCCAAAATTACCTTCACGAAAGAAAGCTTTGTCCCTGACGACGGTGTTTTCTACCAAACTTGGCTCCACTTCGAAACAAAAATTGGCGCCCCAAAATTACCTTCACACAAAAAAGCTTTGTCCCTGACGGTTTCTACCAAACTTGGCGCCCCTTCGAAATGAAACAAAAATTGTCGCCTAAAGGTAGGATGTTTTGATAAGATGTTTGTAACGGCTCATCTAGTTTGAAAATAAAAATGTTAATCCGCATGGGGGTAATAAATAATAATTGTTTCTGACCGCGTCTGAAATTTGTACAAAAGAGTTCCTTTTTGCAAAGAGTTCCTCGGAGTTCCTCCGGAGTTCCTTGGAGTTCCTCGGAGTTCCTCCAGAGTTCCTCAGAGTTCCTCGGAGTTCCTCCAGAGTTCTTCAGAGTTCCTCCAGAGTTCCTCCTGAGTTCCTTTGGCTTGTACAAAAGATTTCCTCGCGGTCAGCCCTCGTATAAAATACATATACGTATTTAGTACGGAATTGAAACACATTTGTGCGAAATTTCGTACGTTTTCTGAATGAATTTATACGAAATTTCATATACGGTTTTTATACGAGTCTAGTTGAAATTTCATATCTGTATACGAAATTTCAATAGATTCGTATAAAAAACGTATACGTTTTCTGAATGAATTTATACGAAATTTCATATGCAACTTATATATTTGAATCAATGGTTTTAAACATACACACAAAAATTTTTGCTTTTATCTTGAATACGAGAAGGGATATAAAAAAAATAACAAATAAATGACCCCCCTAAAGTCACACTCCACACAAAAATACATTTTTAACAACTTGAGGACACCGGAAGTCCAAACCGGAAGTTAGAAATCCGGAAGGCCCCAGATATCTTGATCCATACAAATCCGATAGTGTGTATCGAATTAGCTGACTAGTAAGTTATAACGACAGTATTCAATTTAATAAGTTTCGTTAGTGGTAGGAAATAACAAGTGGCGCCACCTATAGCAAAGGAATATTCGCCTTAAAACTTTAATTAAGTCAATATGAATCTGCTTTAACTTATATGAAAATTCCTATAAAAACATATAGAAATCATATATGAAATTTGGTATAAAAACATATAGAAATCATATCGTCCATTAAAGGCTCTAGTTGTCTAACTCCAAATTTTTCAAAAATGTAAATATTTTAAGTCGCTTAGTGTCTAACTCCATCATATGATTGTGAGAAAACAATTAAATGAGAACTGTCACTAATGTCAAACTATTTCTCGACAACAGGGGATCCCGTTTCAAATATTTGTTAATTTACTGTTTGATGATAATTATAATTATTGCCATTAATAATGTTGGTCCCATATTCCGATACAGAAAGTGAAAGTGAAAAAGTTTTCGAAGTGCGTCAAAAAAGGAAAAGATGTAAAAAGACGGACGTCGATGAGAATGAATGGAGAAAAAAAAGCAAAAAATAGATCGGGAAAAGGGCCTTCCATTCCAAGGAAAAACATTAATTAATGGAAAATGGATTGTCATTTATCGAGAAGAAAAAAAGCTAAAAAGTTGTCAGTGCGTACATGAAGGAAACTCTATTTTACAATGCAAAGAATTTGACAACGATACAAGAAGTAACATTTTTGAAGATTTTTGGTCTAAGTCATGGAAGGAGAAAAAGGTTTTAGTGGACACTTTAATGCAAACCAGTTCAGTTAAAAGAAAGAGAGATAGAAAAGATATGAACGTTTCCAGACGAAATATTACCTTTCAATATCATCTCAAAAAAGATAACAAAGTAGTTAGTTTGTAAAAAATTGTTCTTAAATACTTTAGCGCTTTCGCCAACAACCGTACATAATTGGAAAAAAAAGTGTACAAATGAATTTAATAAAATTATCAAGGATGATATTGTAAGTGATGAAAAATATAGTCTTAAACAGAGGCCGTACATTAAGGAATTAGATTGTCTTAACGATTTTTTTGATTCTCTTGCTAAGTTGGAATCTCACTACTGCAGGCAGTCTTCTACAAAATTATATTTAGAGCCCAACTGGAAATCTTATATGGATTTATATAATTTTTATGCTAACGATTGGTGTGGAAAGGAGAATGTTTAACCGTTGTCATTTACGACTTTTAAAAAAAATTTTGACGAAAAAAATTTGAAATTGTTTAGTCCCAAAAAGGATGAGTGCGATGTATGTGTTGCTTACCGAACAGGAAATGTGAGTAGAGCTGAATACTCCAAACACCAACAAATGAAAAATGAAGCTAGAGATGAAAAAAACAAAGATAAAGAATGTGAAAAACATGTATTTACTATGGATACACAAGCGGTACTTTTAAGTCCCCAGTCTAAAGTATCAAGCATGTATTATAAAACAAAGTTGGCTATTCATAACTTTACATTTTATAACTTAAAAAACAAAGACGTGATGTGTTATGTATGGAATGAATCTGAAGGTGGTCTTAACTCAGAAGAGTTTGCATCCATTATTATAGATTTCGTTGAAAAGGTACCATTAGAAAATACCCAAGAAAAAAATCATTTTATATAGTGATGGGTGCACGTACCAAAATAGAAACAGCACTCTTTCTAATGCTTTGCTCAATATTGCGATAACAAAAAAAAAATTATAGAGCAAAAGTTTTTAGAAAAAGGTCATACACAAATGGAGGCTGATTCTGCCCATTCATGTATAGAAAAGCAATTGAGAGACAGAGAAATTAATGTTCCCACAGACTACATTGAAATTTTTAAAAATGCGCGGAGTAAACCAAATCCATTTAACTACTTGGACCACACTTTTTTCAAGAATTTGACGTCTATTAAATTTTATTTTTTTATCATTAAGACCTGGTAAAATAAAAGCAGATCCATGCGTAACCAATATCCGAGCCCTGCAGTACTCTCCGGATGGCACCATAAACTTTAAATTAAGACATTCCGATAATTGGAAGGATTTAAAAGAGTGTGGGCAAAAACCAAAAGATATTATAGAACCTATTAAATATAAAGATATTCCACAACTTTATTATGAACGGCTAGCCATAAAGAAACGAAAATATGAACATTTACAAGAATTAAAGTCCACCTTAGAATGGAAGTATCACGAATATTATGATAATATACCCTATGTTTAAGTTTCTATTTCAGAAAAAAAACTAAAATAATTATAACTTAAATCTTTTTTATAATAATAAATACTTAACTAAATCCAAAAAAACATAAATAAAATATGCAGCAAACTGTTAAAGATTCGTTATATTTATGATACATACATAATTATGTATAATAATATACATTAGAATTTAGTTAGATAATATTTGATTGTTTAATAATATTAGATTTTAATAATATTGACCACAAAAATGTAAATAAGGTATTTAAGTTTTGAATGTTGCTTAATAATTATTATATTTTTATTATAACATAACTTTACAAAATAAAATATATTTTTTTCTCATGGGATTTCATTATTTTTATGAAGGTTTTATAATGTATAAATTTTATAATATTAATATTATCTAGGTATATATATTATGCCTACCTAGTAGTAATATTATATATTAAATATAAAAATATAAATTTTTTGTAATAATATTACGCGATATAATACGATAGGTATCCTCTTTTATCTTCCATTGGAGTTAGACCATTAGTGAATTTAGATTCTGTGGTTAAAATTTTATTTTCAAATAATTTATATAAAATAGATAACAATGAAAAGTTTTAAATACATTAACACATTTCTACCTGTGAACAAGCTAGTTTTAAAGTTCTAAATTGCTATAATTAAGTTTTAAATCGTTTTTTACGTCTCCTGAAAAATATGACGTTTTGGAGTTAGACCGTTAGAGCCTTTAGATGACGATATATGAAATTTCGTATAAAAACATATAGAAATAATATATGAAATTTGGTATAAAAACACATAGAAATCATATATGAAATTTCGTAAAATGTCCTATTTAGTCAGGGTTAGCGGATGAAAATATTGATGTCCCCGGAAATCCGGGACGTATGGTCACCCTAGGTTACTGGTACTTTAATATTTAAATAATATCCTAGGATATTAGCATTTTCTAAATAAAAACCATTAAAAACGCCATAACCCTAAAAATAATTTCGGATTTAAAATCAATCAGTAATTAAAACAATCACAGATTGAAACAGATGGATTCTAAGTACGAAATGCAGATTTAGGGGAGAGTATATTCCTTTAATCCGTGTCTATGGTCTTGAGAAGCCCGGTAGAGCCTCCTATCCATTGAAAATCGTATAATGTGTATACAATTCCCTCATAATAATAATAATTTGATCTATCAACATCATCTTATATCGATTTTTTTGCTTCGAACGTCGGTGAGAAGCAAAATAACACGACATTCACGTGAAAGCCACGTTAATATTTGACATGTGATATATTTACAGCGTTGGTAAATATTTGTTATTAAATAACGTCTCACGTGTTATGTTGCAAATGTAAAGTTAAATACATGATATTTTTTAATATCCGAAAAAGGATCTAAAACTCTAATCGATCACTTCTTTGTCGGTTTCAGGAGTAGGGAAATAAAAAATAAACTAAATATTAAAACGTTTTTGTTGGAAAGCGCTATGACTGATCATCATAAAATTTTTCTTAGTATAAGTCACAAAGAACAAAAAATTTCAAATTTATCTGAAAACCAAATAAAAACTTATGATAAAATTAATTTTAAAAAACTGAAAGAAGAACTTAGTAAAGAAACCTGGTCTACTATTTTCCAAAGCAATGACTCCGAGCTCATTTATAATGAATTTATTTCAAAATTACAAGTTTCTATTATAAAACACAAAAAAACTATAAAGATTAAAAAATAACAAACAGGTCAAAATTAAACCATGGATTACCTTGGGTTTAGTTAAATCTATTAGGGAAAGGGATAAATTAAAACAACAACTTTTAAATAATAACACAACAGCGACAAAAAATCATTTTAAACAATATCGGAATATGCTTAATAAATTAATAAAGGATACAAAAAATATATAATATATATAATATATATATATATATATATATATATATAAATGAGCTCAGAGACGCGGGCAGCGACAGTAAAAAAACTTGGAAAATAATAAATCAGGCTACCAATAAGGAACCAAAAAATAAAACCGAAAAGTTTGAGATAAACCATAATAATGATATTCCTATAAAAGAAAGTAAACAAAAAGCAAATTATTTTAATGACTTTTTCATTAATATAGGTAATAAAATGATCAAAAATATTAAACCTGTTACAACAAAAATTAAATATAAAAATAAAAGTATACTGGGTTCTTTGTTTCTCACTCCTGTTTCTGATAATGAAGTGATTGGTTATAAAGCGCACCTAAAAAATAAAGCAGCAAGTGGCTCGGACGGAATCTCGGCTAATGTAATTAAATCACTGCACAAGCTAATTGTTCGTCCTCTAACACATATATTTAATGTAATTTTATCCACCGGAAAAATTCCCAAAGCCATGCAGGTTTCCATAGTCACTCCTATTTTTAAATCAGGCGAAAAAAAAATGGCCACTAATTATAGACCGATATGAGTCATCAACAACTTAGCTAAACTCTTGGAACAGATTCTAAAATATCGCCTTGTTAATTTTTTAGAAAAACATAACATTCTAAGTAAACAACAATTTGGGTTCAGAAAAAATATAAGCACAGAAACAGCTATAATTGATTTTACAAATTTAATTATAAATAAAATGAACGAAAACAAAAAATGCCTTACTATCTTTCTCGATTTAGCAAAAGCATTTGATACAGTGGATCATAAAATTCTTTTGTCTAGACTTGAAAAGCTTGGTTTGAGAGGTGTGACCTTGGAAATCTTTAGGGACTATCTGTCCGATCGTTATCAGCGCGTGAAAATATTTGACACACTAAGTGACCCTTTACTTATCTCACGTGGCGTGCCACAAGGGACAGTATTGGGTCCTATTTTGTTTCTTATATATATAAACAGTATATACAATATAAAAGGTTTAAATTGTGAAATATTTTCATACGCTGATGACACAGCTTTAGTTTTTGTAGGAAATACTTGGGATGAAGTATATGCAGAGGCGGAAAATGGCTTGTGTTTGATAAACCAATGCCTTGATATGAGTCTTCTAAGCCTGAACACTGATAAAACTAAATTTATTACCTTTACTTTAACTGCTGTTAGTCAACCAAAACAAAGTATCTTAAAAATACATACTGAAAATTGTAGAACAAATTGTCAATGTCCAGAAATTATACGAGTTACAAATATAAAATACCTAGGAGTTTTTCTTGACCGGCATTTAAAGTATGGAGATCATATTGACTATATTAACACAAGGCTTAGAAGACTCATATATAAGTTTTATGAACTGCGTAACATTCTTAACTTTAAAAATTTAATATATGTTTATAATGCATTAGCTGAGTCATTGCTGCGATATTGTGTTGTTATATGGAGGGGTGCTTCAAAATCATTTAACATGCCTCGAGGTTACGCTAAAGTTTATTATAAAAGTACTTTTAAACAAACCAAAAAGGTATTCTTCTAACAGTCTATTTAAAGAAACAAGAATTTTACCCATAAAAAAACTGTATGAATACCAAGTGACTTTATGGGCTTATAATAATCCGGATAGGCTCTCAATACCCACACATAATTATAAAACCAAATGTGTTAATAATAAATTACTCATTCTTCCTTTCTTTAAAAAGACTAGTCTGCAAAAAAACTTTCTGTATGACGGCCCCAAGTTCCTTAACTCAGTTCCAGATAGTATAAAACAAGTTAAAAGTAAAAATGACTTTAAAATAAAACTTAAACAGCACTTATTAACCAACCTTTAAAATACTATTTTTTCTGATATTTCACTTTTTTGCCTTTTTTTCTCATTATCTTTTTTATCTTTAAGTTCAAATGTGAATTCAAAATTTAAATTTAAAATATTTTATAGAAAAAATATATTAAAGTTCCGCACACAAACACAAACTATGTTTAGGCGGACAACCATCTAATTATAAATTATTCGTTATGTATTTTTCTGAATAAATTGAATTGAATTGAATTGAATTGAATTGAAATTGAAAATTTAAATATTATGTAATGTTATGATTTAGTTTAAAAATACACCTAAAAGTGATGTTAATTTCTAGTAATATAACATCCCTTGCTACCTGGGAAGCTTTTTAAAATTGACGCTACAGGGGCAATTAAATAAAAACAACAATGTTACAAATAAATAATTTATTGTCTCGAAGAAGGGTAATCTTTACTGTGTTACCTTAGGTATTGGCATTTTTGAAACGCCTCACAGTATTAATAATTATAACATGGAATTCACTTGTACATTAGGTATTTTAAATTGCAACTAAACTCTTGACTAAGAGGATGTTCATAAAATACGTCATTCGTTTTGGGGGGGGGGGGGCGAATGGACGAGTGACGAGGTATACTTAAAGTATAGACAAAAAGGAGAGGTAAGGATCCAAAAGTGACAAAGAGTGACGTATTTTATGCCCCTAAAGACAACAAAATGATATAAAAAGCTCGATACACATAATTTTCGTCTTAAAAAAAGAACAACTTTAATTTGCTTTGGCATAATATGTTTTATTATAATTTATACAAAAAATATTACTTAAAATATTAAAAACTAGAAATAAAAAAAAGAATAAATCTTTAATCTTTATACAAAACAAAGTTTAAAACCTTTTATATTATACATGGGAATATGATGGGTTATTTATATACTGGAACGCATGTTTGCGATCTACATTTATTTATACATGTAACAAGTACCTACGCGTATACAAAGACTGGCCGATTTAAACAAGTGGAAACAATAAAAATCATACAGTAAGAGAAAAAAAATATTCGAAACTATATATCGATATTAAATATAATACCAAAAAGTCCAAAAGTCACCCCCCCCCCCCTCTTAACTTTTGAACCAGTTGAGATGTCGACTTCAAATTTGGAACTTTTAAGTAAGACAACTTAAACTATCTTTTAGCATATATTTAATACTTTCAGCTCTTAAAATGTGGGCAGGGGCCATGGGGGTACTTTTTTTTAATGGAAAGGGGGGTCGTGTAATACATCATTTTAAAGCTTATAAAATTCTCCATTTGACTCAATTTTTAAATAAAAAAAAATGGGGTTGAAAATGGGTATTAATGTCAAAATTCTTCTAAAAAAAACAAATAATTTTTTAAAAACGCCTAATTTCATCATAAAAAAATGTTAATTATACTTTTAAACTAATTTTAGTTGACATAAATAAAAATTTATAAAAAAAAAACCTAAAAAATCGAATGTTTTAGCAGAAAAAATTGAAAAATAATTACCTTAAAAAACATTTTTAAATAATTAAAAAATGTTAGTTTAAATAGAGAATTTTATAAGCTTTAAAATGATGTATCACACGACCCCCTTTCCATTTAAAAAATTTCACCCCATGCCCCCTGACCACATTTTAAGAGCTGAAAATATCAAATATATGCTAAAAGATAGTTTAAGTTGTCTTATTTAAGAGTTTTAAATTTGAAGTCGATATCTCAACTCGTACAAAAGTTAAAAGGGGAGGGGTGACTTTTGGACCGCACTGTATAAACGTCTGTCAAGCTTACATCGAGCACATTTAGGCAATAGATTTTAGGCCTTAATTAGGCAAGGCGAGTTGTTTCTCTACTTGCTAACTTAAGACCTACACTTAGTGTACCTACCCGAATTACCTGCCTAGTTGTAAAAAAATCCAGAATTGTGATAATCTTTGATAATAAAGAGTCCACAATTACAATTTGGCTATGTATTAAAAAAAAGTTTATTTAAAAATTAAGTACTTTTTTCCACTTGTTTTAACACATTATCACCTTTTAAATGAAATATTTTTAATAATTATTACAAATAAATCCCCAGTTACATAATGTGCATTCACCAAATGATGAGCTTCATTTCACTCAATAAAGATATCTTAATTGCAAATAATATTTTATATTTAGTGTAATCATCTGGAAATTTCTTTAATAGTTAAACAAATAATCAAAAAAAGCTTCCAGATACATCCTGTATACTCATAAAAGCAATTTTTCGAGTTTGAAGACGGATAATTAATCTTTTTGAGTATTAATCCAATCAATAGTTACCATAAAAGACTTTTTGAAAAACGGAAGGGAATTCTTTTAAACTTGGTAGTTTGCTTTCCTCTAGAGAGTAGTAAATAATGTAGTAAATTTACGCAATACTCAGTCATCAATATCTTTAAATTTATTAACAAATAAGGAGAAAACAAAATGTATTTGTTAAACAAAAATCTACCTTCTTAACATTCCTCTTTTATGCCTTATTTATCATGGCCTGTTTAAAATTAATCAACTTTATTTTTTAACTTTCTGTGGAAGATTTACCATTTGCGATAAATGAGATTTAATAGTTCACTAAATAACTTTTTATAGTACAGATGCCTCTGTGGCTCTACTAGTAGGATTATTATTATTGTTAGCTGGGTTCACGGAAATCTCACCCGCATGGCTCGAACAATAAAACTTCTTGTGTGCTATAAATGTTTTATAATAGTTAAAATGTATGTCACAAGATTTACAGTATCTTGGACCGGATTTTGAAAATTCTTGCATCTCCTCTTTCGAAGTTGTGGTTTTGTGATCTAAAGGTTCCTCTTTTATGTCGTCTACTTGAGCGATTATGACCTCGGGTTCCATGGCTTCCTTTTTTATGATGATTTCTTCTTCTCCTTCTTCATCTAAGGCAGGCATTGATCTCTTATCCTCGTTACCATTGACGACGGTTTCATCAACAGAGTGAGGAGAATGGGAGAGTTTTACTTGCCCTAGAATGAAAGGTTTGGAATCGGACCTGGATTCAGAAGCTGGAGACATCGATCGGTCGATTATCACGCTGGCAGGGACAGTGGGAGCCACGCTAACGTCCATGGTGTTAGCACCGTCATCTTCTAGAATATAGGAGATATACTTTTCTTCCTGAAAAAAAAAAAAAGAAAATGTTATATTCATTATTAGTTTTGTATTGCACGAATATTTAAATAAACAATCTTTTTTAATCTCGAGATATTGAAAATAGGTAATGCTGTCTAATAGATGACTGGGAATTGAAAGTCTGGATTGCAACATTGTACTATATTGATTCATGGATTGCAGCTATTATGCATGCCTCTAGCGACTGATAATTTCATAAAAATATATTTATAAGAAAAGTCCCAATTAAATTAAAAAAAATCAGTGATAATACAAAATGAATATAAAGTTATATGTCTTCAAGTTCCTTCTATTAATTTCGCATTTAATGCCATATAATTAATAAACAATCAAATTCAATACATTTGTACCAATTGATTTGTTTTTCTTTGTTGAAATTATACAATGGAAAAAAAGAAAAGAATCATTTCTTTTGATACACTGTAGTCAAAATTTAACAGGGATATGGTTCAGACCAAATCACTGATTCAGTTTCAACGTATATGCTTTATCTAATATTTGTTTGTTGATTAGTGAACCGAATAGCACTATCACCCCATGAAACAGAAAAGGTAAAAATCCCTAGAGAACCATAATATAAGAATCTTACCTGTAAATCTGGTGATCTCTTATCAAAATGCATTTTGATGTGGGTTCTCATTCCTCTAAGCGTATTCCCTTTGTATTTGCAAATTTTACATCTGTACGCCTTGACGCCGGTATGTGACTCCATGTGTCGTTGAGCTGCACTAGCTGTAGGACTGATAACGTCACAGCAAGGACACTTCCATCCCGCTAAAGCAGCTGGTGGCGTGCATTGGTGGCCGGGCTCCATAACAGCTCTACATTTATTACATTTTCTTATTTCTACTTCACCGCGTTTTAAGCAATAATAAGCCTGGTGAGCATTTAAATTATCTAAAGAAGTAAATTTAATTCCACAAGCAACGCATATCAACTGCTGATATTGTCCAGGAGATGAGGTTCCACTACTTCTAGGACTAACTGGCGGACTTCCAGAGGTTTTGGACGCATCATCATCTTGATTTCTCGCCTGACAGTAATGCTTCTTGTGAATTACATAATTCTCATGTTTACAAAACACTATATTACATTCTTTACATTTTGAAACTCCTTGTTTGACCAAAACTTGAGGTACAACCTGAGGGATTAATTCAGCGTTAAGCCTCATTTGGATCTCTGGTGCGAATATTGGTAATGCACCTGCTCGCAAGAGTAGCGGATGTAATGTATTTGGAATATCAAATGGAATGGCGGATTCGGGACTAGTTCTGCTCTTATCGGATGATTTTGGGGTTTTAGCTAACCTAGGGCTGTTGCTCCTCGATGTTTCATCGTGTTTTCTTTTTGGCGAAATACTAAGAGCTGGTGATGTGCCTGCTTGTGAGACAGGAGTGGAAGGCGGTGATCCATGAATAGATGGAACGCATTCAATTTTTTCCGGACTTGGTGAGCGTTTGTGTAGATTTTCTTTTTCATGATCATCGAAATCTATGACAAGATCTCCGTGGTGTTCGGGAGATTTTTTAATGCTTAGGTCTAACGGTGCTGATGATGTTTCTCTTATAACCGTAGATTCTTTTGGTTTATTAGACGTTTTTAACACTTCTGATGGCTGATTTGGCGTATTTACAGCTTGGGTCATAGGTTGGAATGTACCATTCGGGAGCAGAAAACATGGCGTGTCAGGATTTGGAAGACCAATAGAAGGCGAGAGTCCCGGTAGAACGCTGGCCCCACGAAATAGCGAATATGGCACGATAATAATAGGATTTGTAGGCAATGCCAAAAACGGTTGCTGTGGAATCTGCGTACTTGGTGATGGCGGGGTTCTGCAAGTGGTAGATTCAACCGGAGATGTTGGCGATGAACCACTTGTACAACTAGAAGCTGTCTTAGATATGCCAGACGATTTAACCATATGCCTTGAATTGCAATAGTGCGTTTTGTGTGCTCTGTAGGTTTTTTGCGAGCTAAATCTTATATCACATTCTGCACAGTATCTATCAGTATTATCCGTATTATTATCGCCATTTGAAACAGCAGCAGCAACGTTGCTGGGACTAGGTGACACCGTATGCATCCGCATATGTCTATTTAGGCTGACTTTCTTATCTGCGCTGTACGAACAATGGGTACACGTGTACTGCTTTCCTGTTCTCACACATTTTGAGTTTGGCTCAGACGGGTCTTGATCAGACTGGCTTCCACTTGGTTCAGCTCCGGTCGATTTAGAATCGTCATCATTTGGTTTGTTAGTTCTATGTGAGCAGTAGTATGTCTGATGTGCTTCTAAAGTACTTAAGGACGAAAACCGGATGCCACAGGGAGCGCATTGATGAATGGGTACGCTAGGTGCTCGGTTTTCAACAGGTTCTGGATTAGGTCTTGCGGCAGATTCGGCTATTGTTAGAGCGGGAGGAATGTAGAATCCTCTGGACGCAAGAACATTTTGAATAGCTGTGGGTAACGATGCCCAAGGTTCACCAGATTTCGGCGACTGACTTGTTTCTATTTCAGCCTTAATGTTCGGAATAGTAATAGTTTGTGGTTGCAGAGCTGGGTCGGTTGCTAGGTTAGCTTTTAACCTTATTCGAGGCGTTTTTTCTTCTTCTTTTATTTCTGTTTTTAGTTTACATGTTTCTTCTTCTTCTTTATCGGGAGTTTTGCTTTTTGCCGGTGGAGTAGCGGACAATGAAGCCGGAGGCGTAGGTTCTCGTACCGCGTCGTCAGCTGCAGCTGCATCTTTAGGCCAATCTTCTATTTCACCTGAAATAATAAAAAGTTAGGAGTTAGTAACTGGTAATTAGAAAGTATTATTTAGATTAAAAATATATAGTTCACATTCCCGGATTATTGCATCAATATATAAAAAAAATATAACTTTTCATGAAAGACATGACATGTCTATCTATCCATATAAGAATATATTTGCGAACGCACTTTACTGAAATTTGCAGCATGATTATTAAGGCATTGCCATTGAAAAAAAACTCGTTTCTTTAGTTATGCATTATGTCTTTCTTTTCTTTAATATGTACAATAGCTGAAAAGAAAGAGTGACCGCAAAAAAAAGGCCTTTTAGCCTGTTTTTCAAACACCTGTATTGGAATTGATAAAATGTAACGTATAAGTGCTCAAAATTTTTGTCTGGTCATGAACTTGTGCAACAAGCTAGATTAATTGTTCTAGAAGCTAAACATCCCTATAACAAAGGGTTAACTATCCCCCTTAATTGTCTATTATTTTAGTAGTTAATATTGTTACTTATGTAAATAATATTCCTTGATTATTTTCAGGTCGTAGACAAAACTACCCCTATAGAAGAGGTGTAATCAACCCCTTTAAAGGGGTTAAAAAATAAAAAATTCAAAAAATATTTCTATCAATTAAAAAACACATTTTTCTGTAATAAGAAACATAAAAACAAGTAAAGGGGTTGATTACACCACTTTTATAGGGGTAGTTTTGTCTACGACTTTAAAATTACTTGAAAATAATCAATGAATATTATTTACATAAGTAACAATATTAACTACTAAAATAATAGACAATTAATCTTTTCCTCTCACACGTGTGCGTTTTGCAAGAATAAGGTGGGGTAGTTAACCCTTTGTTTAAGGGGATTTTTAGCCTCTAGAACAATAAATCTTGCTTTTCGCACAAGTTCATGACCTGACAAAAATTTTGAGCACTTTTACGTCACATTTTATCAATTCCAATCGAAGTTACAGCTGTACAGGTACAATTACAATTACAATGAAAACAAAAAAAAATGGAAATTAACAATTATGAATTAGTAATATCAATTAGGAAAATAAATTCCCAGGGGAACAACACATTAATTAAATGCAAATAAAAACCCGACGACGATTTTTGTCCAAGTGGTACAAAGCGAGAAATAAATGCAAATCCTATACAAGTGTTGGCTTACTAGGAAACATGAGAGCCGATAGAATCTAAGGCGGGTATTCGATATTGTGGTGCGATAACTATTAAAATACGACTGGGTCCTAGTAAGTTATGGGTGATGGCACGGAGTGGATAGATGGAAGAACCTGCTGGTACAAATGCATCGATGATAAGACTGAGCACACAACACGGTTCGGTCATGTATCCGTTGGGGCTCTAATGAAGCAGTCCGTCAAAGTGCTGCCCACGCGGACCGCGGGACAATGCGGCTAGTGACAAGCACCGTCCACTGCACTACATCAAATCGACGGCGGGATAAGGGCAAGACACTGCCACCTCCTCAATAGCTGATACTGCTCCAGAAAAATCGCAGGATGCAAATCTGGTTTATGGGAAATGATAACTGCAATCTTGGCGAATAATTTAGTGAAAATTAATACAGCACAGAGAAAAATTGTTGATTTTTGTTTATTCGTTTTTTGAGATGGCTCAAACAGGGACGATCCGAGGTTTTTGTCGTGGGGGGGTGTGAAGGTAAAATTTTCCGACTGAAAAAGGGTAAAACTAAAAAAAGGTTCAAGGTAAAAAAGCTCCTCGATGCCGAAAATTTTGATGTCTAAAAGTCATTTAGGTAGTGTGGCAGTTTTTTTACTTTTAGTTTTAGAATCATAAAATGAACAGTATTTTTTTGTAAAACTTCAATATTTTGTATTTTTTTCTCATTTTTGTGTTTTCTAAATCAAGTCCAGGGGAGTCCTGTTTTGATTAGAGCACTGGATAGGTGGATCTTTGGCGGAACCAAGTAAGCTATCATCCTACCTATCTAGTGATCTAGTTTCCATACCGCAGTTTTTTAATTTGTTTTAAAAATTATTATGACACCTAAAGTAAATAGGACATTGTCCTAGTAGAGCAGTATAAATTTTCAGTAGTGTTCAAGGTTGAAAAAATTATTAATCATAGTAATCCGATAGCTTAAAACGGCTTGAAATAAGTTCTTCACAAAAATTATAGTTTTCTTACTTGCAATAATAGGTTTGCTGTTTGTTATTAAAATACTCGATAGGTAGGCTGTGTACCTTAGGTAGCTAGGTAGGTGGTGAGATAAATAAGCTACCTATTACCCCTGCCTAGTCTGCAGGATAATTCAGTGATTTAATAACAAAAAGCAAAACACAATTTTTCCGCATAGCAGGTATTGTAATATTACCCACGATATGACTCTTTTATAATTTAATATGTCTCTTATAAGGTATATAGCTACTATTTAAATAGAAAAACATTAACTATTCCATACTTATAGGTAGGTCACCATAAATTATGTATTTCTACCCGATTCATTATTATGTAATTCTGATTTTCTCACAATGAAATGTCAATCAGGCACTAAACGGCTTAATTTAGACGACTGACTCATGAAAATGTAATGAGTAAATAGTATGTGATGAGTGCAAGTTTCATACGTGGTTAAACACCATTTTTTGTTTAAAATTATGTCCGCCATATTGGATCCGCTATTTATAATTTCATAATAACATCAGATTCAGTTTTAGCGACCCAAAAATTATTTTTTTTTGTAAAAATGGCTCTAATTTTTAAAATACGTCCGCCATATTGGATCTGCCATTTTGAATTTTAAAATACACCGGATTTGTGATCAGCTATTTCAAACACCCCATAGCTTAAAGTTTCATAAAAAAAATCAATTTTTTGGTCTTTACCCTTGATAACCAAGTGCCTAATTTACAATTTTATTGTTAGCTTTTTCTTAATTATAATAATTCTTGTTCTTAAATTGTGCATATCTACGTGTAAATTTCGAAACCTCGTATTTTAAAAACATCAGTTTTTGCTTCCTTGTACTAAATAACTCTGTACATGATATTTAAGTCTAGGAATATCAACGAATTAACAACTCTTCTCTGTATAATACGCATACCGTTAATATAAAGTATCGCCAACATATCGGCTTGTAGTAGTAGGTATATTCAGGCCTGAACAATAACAATTACCAGTAACTGTTATTGTTGTCTCTGTTAGAACAAAGCTGTGCGAGTAAGACAGACAAATGTATATGTTGGCTACGTTTTTGTCAATTTTTACAAATGAAATGCCTATTCTAGAGAAAAGAGTTATTAGTTCGTTGAGGAATACCAAATTACTATAAAATTTTTAATAATGTTTATTTCGGTTCCGCAAAAACCAATCAAATTTTTGTTCCTCCTGAATTATCTAGTCAATGGAATTTAACCGCTTATGAAATATATGCTCTTCAAGTGATTGCGAATGCATAGTTGCAAGTTCGAATCTTATTGACTTAATTAGAACGTTTGAGATAACGCATACCGTTAATATAAAGTATCGCCAACATATCGTTTTGTTTGTAAACAAATAGTAGGTATATTCAGGCCTGAACAATAACAATTACCAGTAACTGTTATTGCTGTCTCTGTTAGAACAAAGACGTGCGCGTAAGACAGACAAATGTATATGTTGGCTACGTTTTTGTCAATTTTTACAAATGAAATACCTATTCTAGAGAAAATAGTTATTAGTTCGTTGAGGAATACCAAATTACTATCAAATTTTTAATAATGTTTATTTCGGTTCCGCAAAAACCAATCAAATTTTTGTTCCTCCTGAATGAATTTAACCGCTTATGAAATATATGCTCTTCAAGTGATTGCGAATGCATAGTTGCAAGTTCGAATCTTATTGACTTAATTAGAACGTTTGAGATTGTTGGGAAAAGTGTCGTGAGGCACGATTTTTCCACTTTTATTTGCATATCGATCCGTACGATTTAAAATTTGTCGCGTGGATCTAAATTGTTCTCCGTTTTCGAATTTCGATTGTATGATATTGAAACTACTGTTTTTATTCAAATTACTATAGGTGCCTATTTGTTTCGTTTCATTTGAAGACTCCGATTAGCCGTCCCAACACAAACCCAGTGCTATTTTGGAGCCAGTATATCGTCGGCTTACAAGTAAAGAGCACTAAGTCCAAAAACATGGTTTTGAGATATTGACAAATTTAACTTTCATTGTTGTTTTTTAATTTTTGTAATAATTGTTTTTAGAAAAAAACTACCGCAAATTGCAATGACATGTTTGGACATAATGATGTCCCATTTGCAGTTAAATAAAGAAAAATTGAAGTAGTTTAATTCAACTAAATTTGAAAAAAGACATGGACTTAGTGCCTTTTACTTGTAGGCCCACGATGTCGGCTTACAAGTAAAGAGCACTAAGTCAATAAAATAATATTAATTAAACGTAATGTATAACTATAAAGTAGAAAACAAGATGTTTACATACATTTTCAAAAACTAGATTTTTAAAAGAAGGGTTTGGACTTTTTGATTGTTTAAAGAACGTTTCTAAAATTAATAAAATTAATAAGTATTAATTATATGAAACTGCTTACTATGCCAGAACTAAGACAGTTTTTAGAGGCCATCGGCTGTGCCGGCAAAGAAGCATCTCCTAAAGTCAATAATTATAATGAATCATTATTAATGATAAAACACTTCACGGTGCAATTCTAAGGGCTGTTTTCCGAACTTGCCGCGAACTTTAGTTTTTTTTTATTTTCTTGTTATTTATGTAACCAAGGATTTAAGAGCAAAATTAAAATAATCTATCAGTTAAAATTTGAATGCGTTTGCCAGTACAATAAATAACGCGTTATTGTATCATACAAATAATTCAAGCAATCATATTTTTATAAATTAACTCTTTTTAGAAAGTCGCTTAGTGCAGAAATATTTTAAATAATCTACAAGTAAAACGCACTAAGTGCACTAAGTGACTTAGTTCCTATTGCCAGATAAAATTTTAATCAAAATCAAATTGGTCCGTTTTGTATAGTGGGTAACTCCTTTGGTAATCCACCTAGAAGTTAGTTCGGTTTACCTATACATAGATCTTCAAAAATTAACTACAGTGCTATTAAAATCCCATTTTTGCAAAAAAGTGACTTAGTGCCTTTTACTTGTAAGCCGACGATATTTTTTTGAAATTTGGCACACTTGTTCTTATTTAAATAGCATCAAATATATGGTTTAATATTTAAGTGCTGGCCTCTAGGACCCCAAAATATTCGAAAAAACAAACTTCACCTATTAAAAATTTAAAACTTCCGAACGGATTAAGATATCAACCTATATTTGGCAGCATTTTGCAAGGAAAACTTTATAGATTAAATATATATACATTGTATTTATCCGAAACTCACAGCTGCAGCCTCCAGCTACACTTTTTCTCTAGGATTTTATTATTTTTAACAAAATAATTTGATGATATGCCTAGTCAGAGTAATAAATGTATTTGTTATTTTTTTTTGCTATTCAGTGTTATTATAGATACAAAAAAAAATAATGGTTTTGTAGCGAGAAAATATTCTCATGATTCCACATCACAGATTTTAACTTTAAAAAAGCTTCTGTTGGTAGGAGCAGCAATATAAAAAAATCAGTGATACTGATCAGAGGGCCAAAATCCAGAAAAAATCTAGCCTTCTATTACTAATAAAAATCCTTAATATTTTTTTTTAAAACCTAGAAAATGATCAACCTGAAATTATGATGATATGATGGCGTTTGAGACAATGACGTAGAGTAAATCTGGACAAGGCTTTCATCTGTGCGAGAGACTAACATGAGTGACCTCCATTTTGAATCTAATTTATTGCGCGAAATTTATAATATCAGATTGTGACCGGATATATTACCAACCAGAACAAAAAGTCCCTAGAAATTATTAATTTTAACGGTTTTACGATTTAAAAATTACGTTCAAAATGGTGGATATTCTATTCTATGAGACAGCATTATGAGTGAAGTAGAAGTAAGAAGTAAGAAAAAATACACCACGGTAAAGAAAAAATACACCACGGCAAAGAAAAAATACACCATGGTGAAACCAAAAATTTGGATGCGCAGAAGGTCAATGCGTATTCTAGACTCACTCTTATGTCTATGGTTTAAGAAAAAAACATAGGGTTTTCAAATAAACATTTCTGGTTAACATATCATGTCAGTAGAAAAGTGCTGGAATTCTATTAATCCCTGCCGTACCTCCCACGAATCGTTTTCGCCAGTAAAATACAATGTCAAATCGAAAACAATAGTAATAACACAAGACAAAAATGCCGATGGCACAAGAGATTAAAGATATTAGGAATTAATAAGGTTCAGGATGAGAATTCTCGCTAACGATAACTATCTTTAATTAGAGTTCGGAATGTGTACGGCCGGTAAGATAGGTATCTTTCACTCTCGGTGCTTCGCCGGGATACCTTACCACGGCCCACTATGTGCATATACACACGTGTTAGTGCCAATGAACATTTTTAACAAGTTATTTTTTCCAGCTGTTCTGAATTCGGTTCCTTTGGGTGCTAGAAGTCCAAAACGGTGCTAAAAAGAGGTATTCTTAAAGGATGTGTCTAGTCTGCCGACCGCTCGGTATAATAGGTAAAATACCTATTCTGCCGACCGAATATATGTAACGTTATTTGAAGTAAGGTTAGTTTTACGTGATTTTGTTTGGTAGCATACCTATGTTGCGCAAGAGTGAAATTTGCTCGGAAATTTGTTATGTACCAAAGAATTCTTAGACTTAAGTCTTCTTACATCTATGTTTTAAAGGTATTGCAGTTTGTATACTAGTATAATAAGTAATCATTAATGAATTCGGTCGGCAGAATAGGTAAAAAACCTATTACGCAAAATAGGATTCTTTTACTACCAAACCAAACCATTGTTAACGTAAACCAACGCCTCCCATTAAAAAAAACACCAAACCAGCAAACTACCAAACCAAACCATTGTTAACGTAACCCACCGCACCCATTAAAAAAAAAACAGAAATTCTTGAATATTTTAACAATTTCTTGTTAAAAAAATTTCAACAATTATTTTATTATATTTATTAATTTTCAGAGAATAGTAATAAGCAACCAGTTATATATCTCAATGTATAAATACCGAGGAAATTGAACTGGAGTTTACAGATTAAAAATGTAAAATTCAGCTGTGATAAAATAACTTGTAGAAAATGTTTAACAGCTCTCAGACTGTGTACGTTTGCGTGAATGCGTTTTCACTGAGATTACATACAGATTAGCTATTAATTACTAGAAATACTAGTCTAAACTAATAAGCAGTAATCGTAGTGAAATAACTTACTTCTCACTAAATCATCGCTCAATAACCGCACTTCGTATATCGTAAAAATACGTTTAATAAGCTCTTTTATCTCTGCTGGTAGGTATCCTGTGATGCTGAGAGTATTTTAATTACAGCATAATTTTATTATTTTCTACAATGTAATCATATGAGATACATTAGTATAAAACGAGAATTGCTGTTTCTTGCACCTGGTTTAATTTTATAGCTAGGAATGGTCAAATAACCAAATTCAGTAACATCTTCGAATACTTGGCCTTAATAAGCGAATTTTTACCGAAAAGAATAGTGTTTGCCCCCCCCCCCCCCCCCTTAGCCCTTCCCAATTTTAACTATAGTAGAGAAAAAGATGCAAGTCGCTTGCAAAACAAATTTACACTACGATATTTCAATAAATCTTTGACATAGAGACTTGAAATTTAGAACAAATTTTGTTTACTACTTAGAAAATATTTGTTCCAAATTTCAAGTCACTGGGTCAAAGCGTTTTTGAAATATCGTAGTGTAAATTTGTTTTACAAGCGACTTGCATCTTTTTCTCTTCTATATATTTGATTTGACAAAAACTTAATTCTATCAAAATCGTTCAAAAGTCACAACGTTATGACAAAAAAAACACAGACAGACCAAACTGCCTGTCTGTCTGTCTGGGTGTAAACTCTCTAACTCCATGTCTACTTGAGATATCGACTTGCGGTTTTTTGCATATTGTTTCTTATCGTATTCCGAAGAGCTGATTAGATTTTGGGGGTAAACGATTGGGGGTAAGGGGGTAAAAATAGGGTAAAACTTCTATTTTTAGCGTTTGTTGTTTATAATTAAGGCAATTATTATTGTATTTGGTTAATTTAGCACTTATATAAAAGATAATTTTAAATTGGTAAAAAATTTTTATAAACAATAGTGCCGATGTTTTGACAGGGTGCTTGCAACGTTTCATCTAGTTTTGAAATATATCTGAGTGAGATTTGTAAAAAGAAAGACCCTAATGTAACGTAAAATCATGAAAAACGGCAATCATTAGGTAACTTAGATATGAAGTATGAATGCATTTGAGGAGATTAATCCTGACAAAAAAAGGTGGCGCGTTATCAGTGAGCTGCGGGGCTTATTATCTGAGGACGAGTTCGCCTACCCTCAGGTGATTAGTAATGCTTTTCCCTGAACTGGTGACGCCTGCCGTCCCGACGTCATGATTGAGACTGGTAGAGCTATCGCTCTACAGGCCGGAAACAGGGAATTTTGAAATTTAACTCATACGAAAATATCGTGAAATATTAATTTGCACAATATTTTCCTTTTTGGAAAATTGTTTAAAAAATCCTAAATCGAAGATAAATATACTCATTTACTTTGTAAAATGTAAAATGTATGTATTTTTTTGCATATTTCCTAAGAAGGAACGTTATACTTCATTCAAAAATTAGTTCCGTAGCAGAAGCAATTTTTTTCTACGACTGCTTTAGAATGTAAACAAATACACACTTTTCAAACACAGAATGAATCCATTCTAGATCTAGATAGGGAATGAATATTCCGTATCAAGTGTTAGAATGAGCACATGTAGTGCCATCTCTTGTTTATAAAAGTAAAGAAAACTGTAGCAAAATTAGCAAAAATATATTTATTTTACCATGAAATATTGAATAATTTAATGCAATTTAAAGTTTTGCGTTAAAATTACATAAAGTTTATTAGTTTTTCTTAGTATTTGACCAGTTTTTTATCAATTTAGTACAAAAAAGTAAAACTGCTCCATCTATTGTTAAATATTTAAACCTGATATCTGTCACAACAATCTGACATAACCTTCAATTTTTGCATTATAACTTGTAAATATGTGCTAAAATTAAATAAAGATCTTTTTTAAGTACTGATTTGATAAAATTTTTAAAAAACATTAATTGCTTTATTTAAAAATATGTGTTTTGTTGCATTTGCAATGTCGAGTCACAAAAAACTTTGTTTTTAAACTTGTCCGCAGTTTAAAGCCATACAGTGTTTCATATTTGCAGTCGAAGAAAAAGTATAGTCTACAACACGTATGAAATAGTCATTCCGCGCTCGCGGGATCGTCATACTCGCCTGCCGGCTCGTATGACAAACTTTCCACTCGCGCGGAATATTGTCTATTCCATATTAGTTATAGAATATACTACTCTTTTACGTAAAGTGTAATAATTAATTTCTTAAAACTTAAAGTATAAATATTAAAAAAACCGACAAATGAACTATTTAGTTTAAAGTATTACCATGGACACACTTTCTGCCCTACTACGCTAGAAAGCAGTAACTCCAGTTGTCACATAGCAGCGTTTTCAAAATATTACATCAGAGTTGAAGTCAAAACATCGCTAGGCGACAAATGGAGTTACTGCTTTCTATCGTAGTAGGGCAGCTTTAGTAAATCATGATTTTTATGAACTAAAATACTTACTTTAGCATCGCTGTTGCTACAGTCATTGATTTGAGTCTGCTCACTCGCAATAACTTCAATAAATAACTTCAATATTGAGCAACCCCAAATAATAATTTTATTGACGATTATAGAATAAAAACAACAAATTATTAGTTTGGAAATAATACAAAAAAAAAGAAGAAAAAAACAAATTATTAGTTTAGCAAAAATATACCTAGGTACTTAATATGCGAGATTTAGCAGCGGTCATAGAAAACTTTATTGGAATATATATTGAGTTCGTCCCTGTTAAACGTCAACTGAACCTCCGTTATCAGTATAGCCAGAGTCGCCCGAGCCTTTTAATCATCCCTTAACACATTTCTCACTTTATCTGCAAGAAAAAAGCTTAAAAAACTTTTCACTGAGAACCAGATAGCGTTTTAAATGTCTACAGATGATAGAGGTACTGGCCTGCCAATGTAAATATAAGGTGTAACAAAAATGTGTTGGAAACATAAAATTATGTTTCCTCGTAAAATGTTTTTCTTTACTTTAGATTTATTCCTTTTTAAACTGTTTAGATATACGACATTTCTTTTTAAACTATTTGAACATACGAAATTAACATTTTTTTATGAAAATTTATAATTAAGTAAATAGAATTTCTGGAAAAAGTAGTTTCGAACCCAAGACCTTCCAGTTAGTACTCGGACGCTTTACTAACTGAGCTATCCCAAAATCCAAGGGTCACACCAATTATACTTTCAGACCTGAACTTTTTTAGTCAAATTATGTCGATAGGTACCGACAAGTGGGGTGACTTCAGACGGTGTGGGTGACTTCGGATATTTTTTTAAATTGAACCCCACCACTGATGCACATAACCCCACAACTTGTGCACACGTGCTTTGGTTCAGACAGTTTTGCGTAAAGTGTCCGAAGTTACCCACACCGTCCGAAGTCACCCCACTTGACGGTAAGCTCCATTTATTAAAATTATTATTTTACAATGTTTTTTATGAACCTACACAACAAACTACTAAGCTTAGAGTTTTCATGTTGTCAACCCACTATCATTTTCAAAAAAAACAGGTACAGTTGGACACACAAACAACGCAAGATTTAAATATGCTAAAATGTCAATTTTACTAATTATTTTATAGTTTAAGTAAGATTTTAAGAAATAGGTTAGGTTAATTTTACAATTAATTGTCAGTTTTTTTCAAAGTTTATTACAGAAAATACATGCGAATAATGTCGAATATTAAAAAAAATAATAATAATAATAAATAATAAACTGAAAAAACATTTAGAATATTTAATCAAATCAAAAATTAAAACACAATATTAAGTAAATCTTATGAAAAAATAAAAATTTGAACTACAAACCAAACCAAACATATAATTTATGAAAATTATGATTTTCGTTTAAAAAAAAAATTTCCGGAAGTTTTTTTTCGCTTTTTTAATCTTGGAACTATCGATGCGGCGTCGGGCGATGGTTTTTAACCCAGGAAAATTTGTATTGTTTGCACCGCTTCTTGTAAATTGTATTCTCTCAAATAATTAAGTAAATTTTCATCCTGTATTTCATTTGATATCTTCTTTCTTTCCGAGTCTGCACGCCCTTTCCTCCCCCATCTATTTTTTCTTCAATCTTAACCATTATTCTCTTTTCTATGATCTTAACACAACTCTTCGAAACACTAAATAACCTTGCAACAATTAAAGGTCTCTATAGAGATCACTAGCCACAATCACTTCCGTACATCCTGCTTCCAATATACTAATAGTTTGAGATTTCTTAACATTTCTTAACGCATTTCTAATTACTTTATAATTATAATAAGTAATTTTGACAAACATTGTCGACATGACAACGGCTTTGTTTGTAATGTAATTGCTGAATTTACGCAACTAAATTTTCAATCTTGTTTTTTTTTTCGGATCCAACTACCTATATGAAATTAGCTTAAATAGTTTTATGCACAACTGGACACGCTGTATGTTAGCGAATAAACCTTCGATGTAATGCGGATAGAATTCACAGATCAATTTTAGATTTCGAGCGATTTATAACTTCCTCTTATAGAGCGCGAATTCTCAAAAGATTATAATCTATCGATCACACTACATTAGCATAAGACATTGATTTATAATTATTTGAATGGTGAGAGACGAGAACCACCAAAGGATTTCTGGTTAATAAGCATGGAAATGGAAAGAAAAACAAGCCGTGAAGAAATATACTGCTTCGTACTTCCCAACAGCTATAAGTATCGTACTCTATTTTAAAATGAAATCACTCAGATGAAAAATAGTACTAGTCCGAAATTGTTAGATATAAACACAAAAAAACTTTTATTTCCGTAAATATTGATTTGACTGACTGTTCGCGTAAATGAAACTGTTCTTAAGCATAATAAATAAAGCTACAAATTTTGCATACGTTTGCAATATTATTTCAAAATGGATATTTTTGGACTAGTAAGTACTGTTCTTTAACTGACCCATTCAATTGTTTTTATTCAAAATTTTAAAAGTATTGTGGTATTTTTTTTAACTGAAATAAAAAAAAAATGGTATTTTTGAAAGTAAACCTAATACTCTTCTAGATGTACGAAGAGTAGAAGAACAAAAAACGCTTCTGTATCATTTGTTCGATCTATGCCAGTTTTGTGCCAAATGTCAAATTATATGCTAATGTATTTAATCCAAACTCAATCTCATGAGAAGAATTGATATTCAATGGTATATTGATTGAAATATTTGATTAATAGACCCTAAAAATTAATTATAATCCAAATGTTTATAATTTACAAAACATTTTTTTAACTCGTGTCAGAATTTTTCATTTTGTAAACTATTTTTCTTGTTTTTTTTTTTATATATATATAGATGGAGAGACGTTAAAAAGGTAAATAAGTTTAAAAAATTACGATTTTTTTAGTTATTTTCATTGTTACGGGTGGGACATGAATACTTTGTTTTTCAGTTTTAATTAGGAATAGGATAAGGGCCTTATTACAATAAGGTAGCACCCCTTACGGTCTTGTTTTACTAATTAAAACTGAAAGACAACGTAACAATTTCTTTTGTAGTAAACAAGTTTAAAACTAAAAAATTGAAGTTCGGTTTAAAGAACCGTAAATAATATTAGTCGTAAAATACCCAATTTTTGTTAAATGCCTACAAGAAATAAAAAAAAACAATTTTATTCACAAGCATACAGAAAAATGTTCTTTATATGCATTATAAAAAGTTTCAAAATCTATAATTTTTGTCTGTTTCTTTAAAAGTTAATAAAGCTTTTCTTATCTAACCTAGATGTAAGTTCATATCTAGCCTGTTTTTTGGCTATTGGCTATACCTCATAGATGGCGAAACTATCGCCTTGTCTGTAAACAGTTGAAGTTTGCGAATAAAATAACCTAACATTTTTGTTTATTTCTACGATTAACAATAAGAAATAATATTTATTTATATATTATATGGTTCATACTGAGACTAATAATAGGAAATAACAACGAGCCACTTATTTAAATTATTATTTAGTTGAAATTTAAAGTGACGTTAGAAATCTGCAAAATTTCTGTAGAAGATCATTTAAAATGGTGAATTTTACGAGGTAATGTGTTATTTATTTATGCTTGTGAATAAAATTCTGTTCTAACCACATAAGAAAATGAGATGCTAATTTGGCCTAGGCTACGCCTCGGCCAAATAGCATCTCTCGAGTTGGAAATCTTTAATTTTTTTATTATGTTAGAAATATACTATTCTTTAAAGTCCCATGTCTTTATTTCTCACGATTATTTTATAAATTCTGAAACTTAGTGTGAGCAAATCATCGCGGAAAACATTTGAAAAGAAAAATATCAAAAGAAATTTTATCTGACAAATTATATTCCTTTTTATTTAAATAGTTTGTAATAGTTTCAAATCATAACGGATCTAGATAAAAATATATATTTACGAATAAGATGAGCGCATCTGAAATAAATGCTAATATTCAAAATTATTTGCAATTTTGGCGAAGGCGCAGACACAGGAAAATAGTTTTGGACTTTTTTTTTGTTTGCTGATACTACATATAAAGGGGTTATCCGCGAGTTACACAACAGTTTCAAATTATTACACATTTGTTTCTTGGTTTATTTTTGTTATTATGGGGACCACAAGATTAAAATAATTGTATTTTAGGAAGTATGTCGAGAGGAAATGCAATATACCGGGTGTTTTTTTGACCTGAAACTTTCAAATATATCGAATACTATGCATTTTAGAAAAAAAATGTCGAACAAAATTTGTTTATTTTAATGGTGAAAATAAAATGGCGTATTTATTTTTTACGGATATTTACGTTTTCAAGGTCATTTCAAGGTCAACTTTGATTTTTAAGTACAAACATATATTTTTTTACTGTTATTTAATTCCACTCAAAAAATAAAAATCTTTTGTAAAAAACTTTTTTTGATCGGACTTTTAGTTGTAGAGAAAACACAGCCACACAAAATTAAAAAAGTTGCATCTCCGACGGACTTGACTAGTCAATTCCCATGTATTTTGAGCCGCTGAATCCGAATCTGGTCAAAATTTAAAAGTTGGCTCTCATTTTTACCATAACCTCAAAAAACATATCATATCATTGCGAAAAGTATGTTTTTTGAGGTTCTGTTGAAAATGGGAGCTAACTTTTGAATTCCGACCTCAGATTCGAATTTAGCGGCTCAAAATACACAGGAATTGACTAATCAAGTTCGGCGGAGATGCAGCTATTTTAATTTTGTGTGGCTGTGTTTTCTCTGCAACTAAAAGTCCGATCAAACGAAGTTTTTTACAAAATATTTTTATTTTTTGAGGGGAATTAAACAACAGTAAAAAAAATATATGTTTGTAGTTAAAAAAACAAAGTTGACCTTGAAATGACCTTGAAAACGTAAATATCCGTAAAAAATACGCCATTTTGTTTCCACCATTAAAATAAACAAATTTTGTACGACATTTTTTTTTCTAAAATGCTTAGTATTCGAGATATTTGAAAGTTTCAGGTTAAAAAAAACACCCGGTATACTGTACTATATACTATGGAATGCGAAGCATTACATATCTTCTCGGCTTGTTTTGATATTTAAAAATAAAGTTTTTTGGATCTCGATAGGGCATTTGACTTTGTTCCCCCAGATCCGATCTTATTTCTAAATTTAAGGTTTTTAAATAATATTGCCCAGATAGCATCCAAGTGCGTTAGATAATTATATTTATCTACGTTCTACTTGGAATTTAACACACATATGGGCTTTGTAATGTTTACATTACAACACTAGTGATTTTTGAAGATAATATGGAACTCTAATGCTTTTGTTTTTCCATTTTGATAGTACTTTTTCTATTTTCAAATAAAATTAACATTTTTTACATTTAATGTCAGTGTAATCATTTTTAATTTTTTCGTTTTTTTTTTTAAGCTTTGAGCCGCCTTTTAGTGCACTCGAATTATTTTTCCACCGAAGGAAAAAAAATTCATTCTTGTGCACTAAAAGCAAAATAATCTCATAATATACTATTAAAGATTTCAATGTAAGTAAAACATCTCAAATTTAAAAACAAATTGTTTCAGAAACATAATTTAGTTCCAGTAATTTAATTTTCTTAGATGTTCAATTAGCAGGTACTAGAAAGTCTTGTATTTGCAAAACCGTAGGTGTTTTAATTGGATTGCCAAGAGTGTGAATAATTGAAGAGTCAAACTTTCAAAAGAGAGCCAATTCTGGCGATATGCGATTCTTGCATAAATAATAATAAAATCGTAAAATCCGTAGTTTGACTCATTCTACAACGATATTGCAGCTGGAAATTGTAAAATAGGGTGGCCTTATTTTTTTACTCAAAAATCTTTGGCCCGCTATATCTTTCAAGCTACTGGATCTGACTTTTAAAACTTTGACATCGGATTTGTATTCAGCGTCCCAAAAAACCCTATTCAATAAAAATACGAACTTTTTTCATGGCGTTTGCTTTGCAAATCCCCTTAATTTATATTATTTCTCTTAAACTATCGCCTACAGTTTACGAGATATAACAAATTCAAAATGTGATGTTAAAAATTACTATTTTTGTTTTTTATGATAGTTTAGTAGATGCTTTATCCGCAATAAACGTCTGTAAACCTACTGGAAACCAATAAATCATACCTGTCTGCAATATTTTACCTCGTTCTAGATTAGCCAGAAACTTGAAATATATATAATATTTTATATTTGAATTGATTTCTTTGTTTTTGTATAAAAAAATTGATATTTTTATAATAAAATATAAACTATTATCATTTTTTAACAATAAACGTTGTATTCCTTTGGTTTTTATGCTAAAATCCAGTTATATTCGACTAAACAAAAATTATTGTTTTTTTGCGTCTTATAGATGAGATATTTAGAAAAAATACCCGCGGTTAAGGAGTTAATAACATTTAACCCCTTATAAAAGTTGTGCTCTTTAAATATGTTAATTAGGCTCGTCAAATTCGCACATAGCCGATCAACCAATTAAACTTCATCGTCAATTCTACAATAAACACGCGTTTAATGGACTTTGCGAACGGTTTGAGATTATTATGAAATCGTATAACCTTTTACTTCAACCCGTAAAACAATCAAAAATGAATTACCAACAGATTTTACGTGTTTATTTTAATTCGCGTCAAATTGTAACTATTGTGACATACGGCCGTGTCAGTTTGATATAATTCAACTATAATTTATTAGTAAGTAAAAATCATCCACTGCACTTATTAGAAAACACTTACTTGATGAAAAAAAAAAATTCGTTTTGCGACTCTTATAAGCTCATAATCACACGCGTTTTGCGTGTTCTATCTCTTGACGTTTGCCGTGCAATTGTGAACGTCGGTTTAAAGTTTAATTTTCTACAAAATTTTGTGTTTAGGTTATGTTTTACTGTGTTAAAATTGTGGCTTGGTTACTTGCAGTGGAAAAGAGAAGAAATGACTATAAAATATATCAAAATAATATTCGTTCTTAGAATTTTAAACATGGCGAAAACTGTAATGCCAATTCGAAACAAAAATCCCTAAATCAGTCATCAATTTAAATGTAAGTTTTTTAAAAGTTTAGAGCAAAATAGAAAAAATTGTATAAAGCACTCGGTTCGTAACACATTTTAGCGCACTAGTACTTTAGAAAACTCACCGCAAGCGGCTCGTTTTCTAAACTTGTACTCTTGCGCTAAAAACGTATGTTATGAAACTAGTACTTTAATATACTATAAATATTTCCGCCCTAGGCACATTAGTTTAAGTGAGCGAACAGTTGTCAACAGATGACTCTTAATTTGAATTTTGAGGTTATATATGTTGAGAGTTACAACTGTCAGTTTGACTATTGTTACGGATATCCGTAACAATACATTGAAGCTTTATAACCTCAAAATTTAAATTAATTATTAAACGTCAAACAAAACCGTTATTTTATACACAGATAAAATTAGCAACACAGCTATACACTGTACAAAGTAAACTGGATATTCAGTTGCAAATGTACAGCACAGAACACCCACCAGAAGCCCAAGCCCCATGTTAAAGTTAGGCAACACATAATACCACGAATGGTATGTGTCGCCGCCCTATGAATGATATGCGAAAACTAAACATCAGCTGGCACATAATGGCGGCTTATTCAAATTAAAAATAATATTTTTATTTTTTTTTGGACCATTACTTTGATTTAGGCATTCGACAAAATTGCCGAACGCCTAAATCAATATAATGGTTGTGTGGGTAATAAAAAAAACAAGAAATTAATAAGGTATTTTTTTTTAACAAAATTGTAATATAACTATAATACAAACTTTATGTAAATACCTAAAAAAAAATATATAAGTATAAAGAAAAATATTTTATCAAACAGGTGCGTAGATATGGGGGGGTTAGAGGGGGTATTTACCCCCCAAGAGTCTTTGTTATATATTTTTTTGTTATTTTAAATAAAAAATTGAAAAATTAAAATAATGGGTGTTTTTTGCTTGGGTCGCCAAATTTTGTAGAAACGCCCAGGGACAAAGCCTTTTTTTTCGGAGGTCGAGGGGTGTTGTTTTTGTTTTGGTAGGGGCGCCAACTTTTGTAGAAACGCTTTTTTTTTTTGGAGGGTGTTTTTGTTTTGTTAGGTAGGGGTAGGGGCGCTAAGGGAACGTTCAAGTATTACGTAACGCTCCTATGGGGGGTGGGGTCATTTTGAAGTGTTACGCCCATTTTAATGGTATAGGAAAATAGCGTTACGGGGGGGGACCAAAATGATTAAAATTTGCGTTACGTAATACTTGCACGTTTCCAAAGGGGGGCGTCAAATTTTGTAGAAACGCTCAGGGACAAAGATTTTTTTTCGGAGAGTGCTTTTTTTGTTTTGGTAGGGGCGTCAAATTTTGTAGAAACGCTCAGGGAAAAAGCTATTTTCTGAGGGTGTTTTTTTTTGTTTTGGTAGGGGCGTCAAATTTTGAATGAAAAATTTTATTTTAGAAAGGAAAAAAAAATACATTTTTAATAGCTGGGCCCCATAGGCTAGAAATCTCACTAGCCTTGGGCTTCCCAGTCCGACACTGGAGGCTGACTACCCCCCCCCCAAGAAAAAATCCATCTACGCGCCTATTATCAAATAGGTACTTAATAATTATAAACATAATGTTTACTCTAACATTTTTAGGGGCTATTCAAAAATTACGTCCCCACAATTTAGACAACTTTTGACCCCGTGTCAATTTGGCTTCTACCCCCCGAAAAAATATCGCTACTAATACATCAAACCCCCCCACCCCACTTTTTGTTTTGTAACTTGACCTCTGACCCCATGGTGACCTAATTGTTGAATAGCCCCTAAAGAAGTAGTTCTTAGTAGTAAAAAATATTATGAAAATAATTCAGCTGATATCCTGGGACAGGTCCGTAACTTGGCGCCCCTGTAAAACAAAATTGGCGCTCCAAAAAAATACCAGGGGATCAGCGAAAAAAAATTGTCGCCCCAAAAATTAAAAAAGCTTTGTCCCTAGCGGTTTCTGCCAAACTTGGAGCCCCTGCAAAAAAAATGCTGCCCCAAAAATTACCTTTACGAAAAAAAAGTTTACCACTGACGGTATCTACCGAACTTGGCGCCCCCTGCAAAAAAATGGCGCCCCAAAAATTACCTTCAAGGAAAAAGGCTTTGTCCTTGACGGTTTTTACCAAACTTGGCGCCCCTGCAAAAGAAAATTGGGGCCCCAAAAAATACCAGGTGGACTCAAACCAAGGCCGGGGGGGCTGTCCTGGGATCCCATTAAGTTGAATTGTATCTTCCTTGTATCCATCTTGTCTTATCTCCAACTTTTCCTAAAAAAACAAGAGGTGTTTAAATAATTGGACATGTATGACTTTGTTACTAACAAATAGTTATTATTTCAGGGTGAGAATATTTTTTTTAAAGAAATTATGCGCATATCTAGGGGGGCTTAGCGGGGCCTAAAATAATAAAAAATACTGCTGTTGACAAAAAAAACAGGGATGATATAAGGAGGTCTGTGTGGTTAACAAAGGTCAATAGAGACCAGGTGTTGGGGGCTATGAACCCCGTACTGAACAAACAAAACTAAAAACTAAATAAAAGTGGGGCATTTTGGTATTGTATGTCAATTCTCTTATACACTTGCTAGAGGCTGGCGGGAGAAATATTTTTTATGTCAATGTTCATGTTGAAACCAAATAGGGCCTGTTTGGCATATATAGTAATGATTTTATTTAAAAATACTCGTACTAACAAAAAACAAATACTAAATTGTGACCTTCCAATAAAGAACAAATTTCATGACATAAATTAAAATTGTCAAGGGCATTCTAGTAGTAAATAATAAAACAATATTAAGCGATATTTATTAATGTATTTAAACAAATTCAGGTGTACTTACTTTTAATAGAAAAATCTATGACCCTTGTTTCTTCTAACTTTTTGGTCTTATCAGCTATCAATCCAATCAAACATTCGTTTATTCATTCCATAGTACTGTAATTAGTTAAACATAATTGTTATTTTGCTTTATATTTATAATTATTGCTAGCTTTTTTATTTTACTTACTTTTATTCACATGTTAAAGAATAGGCGCCAAAAGCAACAGTATTTATAGGTTATGTCAAACCACAGAAAAAACGTGACAGCAGCGCTTAAGTGCAGCTCTTTATGCCGCGTTTTGATAAACTGCGCATGCGCCGACCGTTTATCGATATATTATTAAAAAACATTTTTTTACAAAAAAAAACACCAAATAGACGCTAAAACTAACGTTAACGTAAACCAAGGTCCCCTCATTAGAAAAAAGAACACCAAAGAACAAAAAACCAAAACAAGCTCCGGCACGGAGAGCTGAAATTAGGCGCTTGTCTCGTGACGGTCCAAGGTTGGCGAGTAGAAGAGGTTAGCTCAACATACGTAAACTTTATTTTTTAACAGAAAAAACATTATATTATAATAAACTACATGTTTAAAGACGATAAAAATGTAATAAATAATAACAATAAAAATAAAAACATATAAATAGTTAAATTCAACGAGGGGATTGAGGGGTGCGAGCCAACCTTGTTTTTTTATATCTCGAACATCACGAATTAAACACCCAGCGCCATCTAAGAATGGTATGCGAAACTATTAATTCCTTGTTGCTAGGTCTGTAATACCAGATGATACCCCCTGATGTACAGGAAATCAAGTTATTATCCTATACTATTGTACTTTAATTTTTGTTAAAAACATTTTATGTCCGTCCTTAAATATTAAAGTACGTCACTTTAGAACTATACACGGAAAAAAAAATTATAGCTAGGAGCGCTATAACACACATAACAAGCAAATTATAATCGCTTATTATATAAATACAAGGCTTTCTCTTACAATTATGGCAGTCAGTGTAAAAATTTATATGAAATACTTTAATTGTTTAGTGAATAATAAAATATAACAAATAGTATGGCATTTATAGCTTAAATAGATTTAATTATTGTCCGTGCTAATAATTTTTATAATATAATAAAATTTCTGTAAATTTATAATAGTGCCTGTAATAAATATAATCGTGTCTGTAATATATATAATCGTTTCGAATTTATTTTTAACATTATTAGTTATTGTGTCCCTTATAATCTATAGCTTAAATCACTATAATTTGCCACTGTTACCAAATATCTTATAATGTATAGCGCAGAGCTCACTAATTTCTTTCCGTGTAGTGTTTTTAACAAAAATAAAAGTTATTTGTATAGGATCATATCTTCCTATCCATTTGTAACTGAATATTTAGTTACAAAAGGATATAAAATGTCGCGTGTTTTTGCCAAAAATTAAAGTACACTGGTATAGGATAATAACTTCCGATTTCATATCCATTTGTAACTGAATATTCAGTTTACTTTTTACAGTGTACCACTACAGATATGGTCTTCGAATCACCTTAAAGGGGAAAGGTGGGTAATCTCAGACGAAGAGATGTAAGTCTACTACTTATGGGAAATCTGGTCCTATTAAATTGCCTTTGTATGTAAACGTTTTGACCGACTAGTTGACTGGTCTTCTTCAAGGTTAATTTTCATTCTATAATCTAGATACTATTTGTTGTAATTACTAATTATGCAAATGAAACTCACCTAATTCGCCCATCACACTATCGTCGCCTAAAGCTGCCAATAAACACGTGTTTCCCGGTTGAAAGGAACAACAATCGAGTAAGCCGTGCTTTCAGTGACGGTAATAATAGAGCGGGGCCGCGGACGACACCACAGCCTACTAATAGCTGCTACTGTGCACCGCCTACTTTGCGCCCGAAGACAACTTCTTCAGCATCTCTGCACTCAGTGCGTGAGAGAAGTGTCTCGGCATATTAGACACACTCAATTAGGCGTCTATTGATTGTTTTTACCTGCCGGTAGTTTGTAAATTGACAGCTAGTAACTTAAAAAATCATTAGAAAGTTTTCAACATTAATGGTGTCATATAAAGTGGTTAAACATTCTCTTTATTTTGGTTGTTTATTAATAATTATTATAATATGAGTATTTTATAATTTTTTAGTAGGATATGACACAGTATTGCACGGTGGGGTAATATGATTAAAAAATGTGGTTTTCCTACGATCCCCTATGAAAATGACATTTACCACACTCTCTTGTTCTTTAGAAAACGCCTTATATCACCCTTGTTTGATATTTTCATATCACCCTAGTTTGATATATATGTGTATGTAGGTTTGCCTAATTTTGTTTAGATATAAAAATAAAAACTATAGTTATAACCTTACTATTTTGACCCAGGTCAATATGACTTAATATGATTTAGTTACCTTTAATGTTATAAAAGACATCAATATTTCCTCATGAAATGTAAAACATTGTAGAATTTTAGTCTTATATGGTAGCATATCCACAGAAATCAAATTTAATTAGTAAACTGTCAAATTTTCCTTATTTTAAAAGATGCTTGCGATTAGGTAACCCATTAAACAGTGTTAAGCTTCCATAATATGTTGTATTAAATATAAAACCAAAAAAACTAAATGTAAATAAAAAACATATTTCCTGTTGACATACATATATAAATTTGTATGCTATTTTGTGTTTTGCTTTTCTCAAAAATTCTCGGAATAATTAATAAAAATTAGAAAATATTAAATGAAGAATTCTTAAAGTTTAAACTTTATATTTTTTTGGGATCGTAGGAAAAATAGTGTACATAACTCGTTGGAAAGTGTATTTCTTACACTGGTGGGGTTTCTTCACTCGCCTAACGGTTCGTTCGCAAACCTTTCCACTCGCGTGAAATATGTCACTTTCCACACGAGTTATGTAATATACTATAGATAATGCGATTTTGCCAAAATTTTGTGTCTATGATGATTTATGAATCACAAAAATATTTAATTTTTTTTTATTACAGATATACGACAATAAAGAACCCAAGAAACACACAGTTATATTTTTAATAAAATTTTCGCGTAAATTTTGTAATTTAGGTATATTAAACGTTTAATAAGCGGACGTTTAACCAAAACATATACCTTTGGGTTGCTTGTGTAGAGCTCACAAAGAAGTAGCAAATTTAGAAACGTTTTTGCTTATATTGAACCCCAGGCAGTTATTAATTATAAGTTGTTACAGTAAAACATAACGGTCTGTTATGGTTTACTGTAACAACTTATAATTAATAAAAAATGTTGCCTGGGGTTCCAAATAGGCAAAAACGTTTAGTATTTACTACAATAACGAATTTTCAGTGTAGGAAAATTTGTTTATAACAAAATGGATATCTTGTGTTTGGTTATATAATAAGGAACTGTCTCCTATAAGATATTTAATTTTTGATTTAATTTTAAGATAAAATAAGAAAAAGATTAAAGTATATTGTGACCAGACCCTAATTCTACTATTAGTCCCAAACTAAGGGACGAAATAAGGGATAGAGATATCGGTTCATCATCAAAACGACTTATGTCTATTCAACTCACAAAAATAACATATTCTCTCCACACTCCAAATAATAATGTTTATGTCACTTCCACCTATAGAAATTTTGTATGGCAAACTAGATATGTTGGACGTAAACAAACTAGGCATTACCAGTCTATCTATCCTTCTTTTGTCCGAGGTTTCAATTAAATTTTTTAATATCGCTATTCTTTTTGCAACACGGGCGGTTTTTAACTTAGAAGTCAATGTTGCGTACAACGCTCTGCAGAAACAATTTCTATATTTTTTCAGTGTACTTATTCCCAAGTTAAAAATAAAAAGAATACAGACTTCGTAATCGGTTAAATGCACTTAATGTAGTCTCTTATCAAAAAGCATTCCTCGTTATCTGAACGTCGAAATGGTATACGCAGTCTGCATCTAACAGTTCTGGCGCCGAACGACCATTGAAAACCATCTCACAGTTAAGTTGATCATAATCGAAAATGTAATTAATACATGTGGCGTAAATATAGAAAACGAGGTCACTACTTTATCAACTCCAAACTACCAATCTAGTTACCTACTTCAGGTTAAACATACCAAAAAAATCGTAACATTTGTGTAGCATACACTGACAGTGCCCCAGAAAGAAATAACCAAAATTTACTGTTCCATCAACCAATCGTGATAATTCGTGTTCAGAGACCCAATGCGAATAAAAAGAGCCAAAAATGAAAAAAAATCTGTCGAGGATTTTTTTTTATAACGAAAATCGTGTTTTTTTTTTAGCGTAGAATTGGATAATTTTGAGAAACTTTTTCCGATTGGGCTGAAATTTGTACCAAACCTTTTTATTATACGGTACTTTTTAGTTGGTATAAGAATCAACTTTACCCTATTTTTCTAAGACCTTCAAAATGGGTTTAAGCACCAAAAATTAACACTTTTTTAATTTTTGATATTTACTTAACGGAACATTTATAAGAAAATATTCCCATAGAGAATCAATCAGCATTTTACAAGCTTTAATTTTCTATTTTTATTTTTAAAATTGGTTAATAAATAAAACAGTTATTTTGTTATGTTTTGACAGTTACCAGTCTAACGGTACATTTTACGAAAAAACGTTAAAAACAAAAACTATACGCCATTTTACAGGCTTCAATTTAGTTTTTTAATTTTTTAAAGCGGCTAATAAACAAAAAAGTTATGGCTCCGAAAAGATCACAAAAGTTAAGGTAACGTAAGTGAACGATTTTGTATATGAAACCCCACGCAACTTAAGTTATCGTAAAAATTTTTACACTAACTCAAAAAAAGTCGAGTCATATGGTTAGGTTTGGTTAAGTAGTTTAGTAAGTTTAGTTTAGTTCAGTGCGGGGTTCATGACCTCAACACCTGGTCCCTAGGGACCTTTGTGTTATCCGCACAGACCTCCTCATATCATCCCTGTTTTTTTATAAAGTCCAGGTACTGTTTCAGGGGAGTGTTCATGATCTCGTTTGGTTCCAGCGAGTCGTTACCAAAGTACTTCCATCTTAGGCCTATTAGAGATGGACATTCACATATGAGGTGGTAGGGTTCTTCGTCCCCTTCCCCACAACTCCTGCACACGGGGCTCGTAGTCTGTCCCATTTGGTAAAAGTAAAAAAGTATGGTTTTTTATTAAGTTATATTTTTGATTTGTTTAAAATAAATGCATAAACTAAGGCTGATAATAATGTGATTAATAGGTCTTGTAGCAAGTTGCGTATCCCAGAATATCTCAAACAATAAATTTTAGTAGCACCAAATCTGTTCGAACCAATCGCGTTCTCCTTGGGAGAACCTTTGGTCACGATCTCATATTTTATTGAATGTGTATATCGTAATATTAATTACAAAGCCAGATTGCATTTAGGAAAAAAATATACAACTACCTTGCTATTTTATTTGTAAATAAAACGAAAGATACTAGATAGTACAATAAAAACTTAACAAATTTTACTGAGTAAAGATGCACTCTAAAAAAAATTAAATAAAAACAAGTTTTTAAAGTTAAAACCCTTCTTAATTAGGTAAATATTACGTACCTGTAGCTAAAAAGTAGAAAACAAGATATTTATACAAATTTACAAATACGAGATTTTCAAAAGAAGTGTTTTGGAATTTTTAATTTTTTGATTTTTGGAAACATTTCCAAAACCCTTAAATTTTATATAAAATTGTATTGTCAACCGAGTTAAGCACGTGTACCAAATTTTAGCTTTCTAAGTGTATTCTAAGAGGGTAAAACATAGAGAAGGTTAACTTAGCCTTATTCGCGTATGGGGGGTGATGGGGAGGCGAGGGGGGACGTAAAGTTTATTGCAAAATTTTATTAAATGAGTTTGTAACCTAATTTTAGTTGTAAATTATCTCATGTGGGTAAAAAAGGGATCTTTTTAATTTTGGGGGTAAATTTTATATAAAATTGTATTGTCAACCGAGTTAAGCATGTGTACCAAATTTTAGCTTTCTAATTATATTCTAAGTGGGTGAAAAAGGCTTTTGCAGATTTAAGGAAAAATATATTTATATCTATCTATATATCTATATAATATATAATATAAGTGAAGTGAATAGAAGGGTTATAAAAAAAATATGGTAAAATTTCCATGTATTTTAAGCAACTGATTATTAACTCATAATGATGTAATCATTATTAACTGGTGACCACTTAATATTTAAAAGTACGCATATAAAAATCATTACATACCGGGTGTCCCAAGTCTATAGCCCAGCGATTTTCTCGAAAACTGAAGGAGATAATCAAGTTCTGCGAAAACCGTCTTAAATTAGACAACTTAAACTATCTTGATCAGAAGTTGATTATCTGTCTCAGTTTACGAGAAAATCGCTGGGTAAATAGAGTTGGGACACCCGGTATAATTAAAAACTCTTCTACCTCTAAACTGAATCTCAGAGAGATTTAAATACAGGTATCTGTATAGCAATTTTTCAAAGCAAACAAGATATATGGACCTGAAAATAACACCCAAGTAGAGGAAGTCATAAAATATAACTAACCAAAGCTTGATTCATTCGTTTTTTATAAACGACCAAGTTAATTAAATGAGTGTAAAACAGTTTAAATTAATTGCGGGATATTTAGACGAAAATCTGCACTACTAAACTTGTCAACGGGCAATAAATATATAGAGATTTCGAACAGATTAAGATCCCAGGCCGAGCCAACAGGTGTGGACAACCTTGTTAGCCCAAGTTCACTTCGTTTGTGTTCCCCCTCGGTTCCCCTCTTTCTCCCCCACGTTCCTCCAATGTGTCTCTTCTTGATTCAGTGTCGAAGATGCGTAATCGCGTCTGACACCTCGTGACACACACAATTACAATTATGTTAATTTGTGGAATCCTTTTGGACATAATCAACGCTCGTTTTATTTCCCATGATCCGATTGAAAATTGAGGAATCTATATTCAAATACTGCCACGTATTAATAGATCTGTTGCACCAAAGTCGCCAGCTCGAAAAAAAAAACAATTCATTGTACACAAGGCTATGTCAAAATGAAAAAAATTAGCTTAGCTTGACTTGAATCAGCTCTTCTCTCAGCGCTGACATAGCTCTTTAAATTATTTGGGGTTATGTGACTTTTTGTAGGTACAGTGATGTCAGATTGTAAAGACAAGTGATTGTCCCAAGCTTATGTCCCGTGTAAAAGACCATCATTAGGCCAATAAGAGGACACTATTACTAATAGTGTTAGCAAAGCCTTTAGATCTAAAAGTCTAAAAACTGATCCCATACAACCATAAAATTCAGTTATTATACGATTTATTATATCACGTTTTATTCTTTAAAGTCTAGACTATTGTAGACCGAACCATTAGTGCCATTTGACAATAAAATAGGTATTAATATCTGTTATTTTATGTACCAAATTGTATTTATTTATTTATTTTTCTATTTTGCGACTCTTATAATCTCATAATCACACGCATTTTGCGTGTTCTTATAGGCCCATAAGAGGTCTCTACTTTTTTTCTGTTGGGTTGGCAACATACAAAAGCCTCTTTTGACGTTTTGCGTGCAAATGTCAATGCCGATTTAAAGTTTAATTTTTTACAAAATTTTGTGTTTGGGTTATTTTTTACCGTGTTAAAATTGTGGACTGGTTAATTGCAGTAAAAAAAGAAGAGATGACTGTAAAATATATGAAAATATCATTTGTTCTTAGACTTTTAAACATAGTGTTAACTGTAATGCCAACCCAAAAAAAAAATCCCTAAATCAGTCATCAATTTAAATGTAAGTTTTTTAAATTTTAGAGCAAAATAGAAAAAATTGTATAAAGCACTCGTTTCATAACACGTTTTTAGAACACTAGTACTTTAGAAAACTCGCCGCAAGCGGCTCGTTTTCTAAACTTGTACTCGTGCGCTATAAACGTATGTTATGAAACTAGTACTTTAATATACTATTAGTTTATGTATAACGTCAAACTTTTTGTTTCTAAATGTGTATACGTTGACAAACATTAAATTTTAGCCAGGAGTATAAATTTAAGCTTGGTTTGGTAACCCAACAATAATATTAGATAGTAGATGGCTGGATTAGGGTTGTGCCTTTTGAAGAAGTTGGAATAAAGCCAACGAAACGTCGGCAGTTTTAGTAAAAAAACGTTTTTTAATATAAATAACCCTAATCCAGCCATCTACTATCTAATATTAAATTTTAGTTTGCAAGTAATTTTTTTATATAGTGGCAGAAAATGTGTTGCTCAAACCTTAACAGAATTTATTGTTGTTAATTGTTGCTAATTCAGTATTTATTAATTACAGGTTCGAAAACGACGGAAAATTCCTGTCGAAAAGTCACAATTTAAAGAAAATAACTTACTTTAATATCCCCTAATACTCCAAAAATCCAAACTAAAATTAATGTTGAGTTAATAAAATCTAATTTTTAGAAATATAAAAATTGGCACTGTTTTAAGTTTCCTTAGATACACAAGTTGTGAAGGCAAGGTGGCATCTGTTTCTGCAAATCAGTAAAATTGATCTTATTAAAATAATTTATTCATTTACTTCTTTGTCTGTATTCAAGATAACTTGATACCAAGAATGTTATCTAAAATCCTCTCGAACAATCTTTTCTGTTAGTTTTGAAAAATAAAATATCTTTGATTGTACGTAGATAACTCCTAAAAGATCCGTCTTATTTGACACCTCATTTTAACTTTAAGAAAGAAAAATACATCTAATTTTATATGTTTTATTTTTATGAATTATTTATTATTTATAAGCTTTTATGTCAATAGAATCGCACATTGACATCAACTGGATATAAAATGGAATAAAGTGCGTAGGTTTTGCTAATAAAGATCTACTAGATATCGTTTTTGATATTGACGTTGGAGATAGAGAAATAATAAATGAAAGTAAGCTTAAGAGCTAACAATCTGCAGATACTATATCCATTAAATAGGCATATAAACATAACAACAACAAAAAAAACTAAGAATATTTTTGATATAATTGAACTCCATTGCACTCTAGTTTTTATGACCTGCTTTTATAATATTATTTTTTTAGCTGATATTATACAGCCTGTACCAGAACTCTCGTACAGAAATTTGAGGGTATATTAAAAACCCTCTGGAAAATATGAATAAAATTCCAAAAAAAATCCATCTTCAATACTAATTAAAAAGGAAGCTATTTAATCTGACCAATCCTGTTGCTGATGTTAAATTACCTACAAATTAGTTTTTCCCTACTTATTAGTAACTATGGTTGCATTTTAATTGTTGACGCGTGCATTGTTTGAGACTTTCAACTTTAAAATGTTTTTAGGTTCTTATATTTTGACAAAACCGACAGAGGCTATCAAATATTCTATTTTTATAGGGTCACTCCATCCGGCGGTGGTTTTTTGACATTAATAAATATTTATGTCACATTAATCACCATATCAACCTACAGAATATGTACCTGCAATAATTAAATTTGCTTCCATAGCTACAAGTTCAACTTATAGGTAATTTAACATCAACAACAGTATTTTCCAGAGGGTTTTTAATATACCCTTAAATTTCTGTACGCGAGTTCTGGAACAGGCTGTATGTGCTATTATTAAACTATTCGCAGCGTCTAGCGTTAGAATAGTATTACCGGGAGTTTGGAATTTACCAAAATCGCCAAAAAACTTCTTAGAAAAAAAAAACTTGGATACAAATGCGTTTCATAAAAAAATAAAAAACTTTCAAAATGTCCGTCTGTCCGTCCATCTGTCACGATTTTCGTGGATACGTTAACTCAAGAACGAATAATCCGATCGACTTAAAAATTTCAGAAAAAATCAAGGGAAGATCCCTATTGTTTTTGAAAGTAATACCCCCAAAAACGAAAAAGTTAAACCTTTCAAAAAAATCAAAAAGAGCTGAAAGAAAATTCCGATTAACGTAAAAAATAACTTTTATTATGACAAATAATTTTACCAATTTGAAAGTAATCCCCCCAAAAACAAAAAGTTATGGGGGGTTAAACCTTTAATTTTTTTTTCAAAAATAAAAATAAAAAATAAATGAATTTTTTTCTAATTTTCTTTTTGCTGAAAACGAAATTTTGGATTTTGTTTATTTGTTTATTTTTTTTTGTTTTTTAAAAATGATATTATTATTATTATTAAAAAAAATATTTATTTTTTAAAATTTTTCATTTTTCGAAAAAAGAAAATTAAAATAAACAGAACGTTTTTTGTCCTAGAATTCAACGATTTTGAAACATTTTGAAAAATCAAACAAACAAAAATGGTTATTTTTTTGCGGCCCTAAACTCTATCCAATAAACCCAAAATCAAAACTCCTTGAATTATTTCCAGGTAAAGCCTCTTTTATTTACCTGAGAACTGGATTAAAAAACAAAAAAATAATTACAAGAATTTTACTTACAGCTCACATCTTGCATACGCACAGTATATAAAAAAACAAATTCTATTCCATATAATTAAAATAGTATATTCTATAACTAGTATGGAATAGACATTATTCCGCGCGAGCAGAAAGTTTGTCATACGAGCCGGTAGGCGAGTATGACGGTCCCGCGAACGCGGAATGGCTTTTCCATACGTGTTGTAGACTATACTTTTTCTTCGACTGCAAATTGGAAACACTGTATGGCTTTAAACTGCGGACATGGTTAAAAACAATGTTTTTTGTGACACGACATTGTAAATGCAACAAAACATATATTTTTAAATAAAGAAATTAATGTTATTTAATAATTTTATCAAATCAGTACTTAAAAAAGATTTTTATTTAATTTTAGCACATATTTACAAATTATAATGCAAAAATTGAAGGTTATGTCAGATTTTTGTGATAGATATCAGTTTTAAATATTTAACAATAGATGGAGCAGTTTTAATTTTTTTAACAAAATTGATAAAAAACTGGTCAAATATTAAGAAAAACTAATAAACTTTATGTAATTTTAACGCAAAACATTAAATTGCATTAAAATATTCAATATTTCATGGTAATATTAATATATTTTTGCTAATTTTACTACAGTTTTCTTTAATTTTATAAACAAGAGATGGCACTACATGTGCTCATTCTAACACTTGATACTGAATATTCATACCGTATCTAGAGCTAGAATGGATTCAATCTGTGTTTGAAAAGTGTGTGTATTTGCTTACATTCTAAAGCAGTCGTAGAAAAAATAAATTCTTTATTCAGGTAGCTTGATATAAGTATTAAATAAATACTTCTGATAACCATATCTATCCTAATTTTTCTTTTATATTTCTGGTATTGTTATCTTCAGACACTAATCTATATAAATAGACAATGTTTTTTTAACTATTAATCCGCGCCAGTCTATCAGCTGATATCACCTTTATCAACCGTAGACGAGACTCTTTGTCGTATCGTTTCAAGAAATAAAAATCTATAAACGTAAAAATAAACTAATTAGGATTCTTATAATGGTATAAAATGGTATTGATAAGGAAACTGGATAAAATACGACACCTCAATTTGTTAAAAGCAGACCACAAAAACTTGTATTGAAACTCGATTGGTAATTTTTAAATTATGGACAGAAATCTTTATCTAAAAAGTAATAAAATTAATTTGTACAGATTATATGGCAAAAGTGCCTGTTTTTAACGTTTATAGCCAACTTGGTTAATTGAGTTTTTCATAATGACCTCACTGCTCGTAAACATAATTCCATTAGCATAACCCAAAAGAAATACCAAACACTAAATTTAGCATTAAGCAAATTCCATATTAAGCTTGTGGAAGTTATTTTCTATGAATTTATTTTATATATTTCTGCAGAATTTTCAAAAATTTCTTTAATGCATTTTGAAACATGTCTGACTACCAATAAAACTTAACATTGGAGAATGTCCAAACTCCTCCTCGCAACTTCCATTCCATTCACAGGAGACACAGCATAGTTTAAGTTCTGCATTTATACTTGTAGTCCCTGTTTGACATTCTCCAATGCCATTTTTAATTTGTTTATTACTATTTTTTAAGCTTTAAATTGTTTTTAAATTGTGTAATTTTTTAATTTTAATGTAAATTCTAACTTTTAAAATGTTTTTATAATATTAGGTAAGTTTTTTAATGAAATCTTTTTTCATCACTTTTTCTTATTCCGCCTTTTGTTATTTTAGTAGTATCTGATGATGTTAACGTAAATAGTTAACTGCAGTAATAAACAATTTTATCACACGTGAAGTTTGACTAAAATAAAATAAATTTTAACCTAGTTAATATTAAATAATTGTAGTTAACGGAAACATAGATTTTAAAACTACAATAAATAAAACAGCTGAATCGTTAAAATTCGAACTCTGTGTCGATATCTTGAACAGTTCTTGTTTTTAAGCACTATATTGAACAGTTCTTGTTTTTAAGCACTATAAAAACATTTTAATTCAAACGCGGACAGACAGAGACATCCACGAATAAATAAGTGAAATACTAAATTTTAATCAAGAATTTTAATTTACAAGATTTAAAAACTGTTACACTAAAATAAAACTATACTTAACAGATTGTTAAGTATATTGTATATTGTACTCATATTGTCCGAGTCGTATACACCTGATACCCGAGAAGCGATAAATAAACATTGAATGTATGTTGAAAAAGAGCAACAAGACGGGTAAAAATAAAAGGGTGATGTAGCTTTGGGCTTGCCGTTGGTCTCGAGAAGGAATTGAGGCAATTTGTTTAGCAAGCAATAAATAGCTAGCAGGCGGTTAAATACGAACGGCCACCGCGTATAATGGCTCGCAACACCATAACTCAGACTTCAGCCATTACTTTGAGCATACAATTACCAACAAATCCAGTGGTGGTACTTATAGTCGGAGAGCTGGTGACCATTTTTATTTCATTATTTGCTCCCGGCTATTTTTAATATTGATACCCCCAAGCAACAAAGCCGTAACTCATATATTGTCATTTTTCACGACAGCTAAATTTCTAAAATATACATTTTTTGTTATTTAAGGGTGAGAAATGATTGAAGTGGAAAAAGAAGCCATGTGATACATCATTTGAAAGCTTATACAATTCTTTATTAAACTGTATAAGTATTTATTGTTTATTTATTGTTTGTTTCTGATAATATTCAAGTTTAGAATTTCTTACTTTAGTGTTTTTAGGTAAACTTTTGGTTAAAATGGCCTGTGGAGAAATCTGAGTAGTACCACCACGTGTGTCTTTTTTCAAGGGATTTACTTATAAGAATAACTCAAAATAGGTCTAACTTGAGTTACATCCTTGTTGCATGGGAGTGTCGATATATGTCTTAAAGTACATTCAAATTAAGCTATTTTCAAATTTCTAGACTCCGGATCCGGTTCCTTTGGGTGCTAGAAGCTCCAAAAGCTACGGCAATGAGCTACCAAAGAATCTATTTTTAGAGTCATATACATTTCATTTAATACATTCAGATTAGGCTGTTTTCATAGTTATACACAATACTTCTGTGGCCAAGGGGTAAGCACAGTCTTTAAAAAGCGCCGCGTAAATTATATTGAACACAATGAAAGCGTCAAATTTTTAGGTTACAATTACAGCTTAAGGCCTATCCAGAGGCTCGTATAACAACCATTACAAGATACATGACGACACATCAAGCCAATCTTGGCATCGCATTCTTATGTACTATGCTTGTTATGCGAGTCTTAGGTTAGGCCCTTTCCAGAAAAACAGTACCGACATCTGTTAAATTTTTGATACACTACGATTTATGCATAATTATGCTATGTATGCGCTCTGTGGTGTAAAACGGGCCGCGTCCCTTACTATCTTGCATAACTGGACGGAGTATAGTTCGTAACATGACAGACAGAAAATAGGCTAGCAGCCGAATATGCCAATAAGTCACGACATAACGGCAATTGATGTGACATAAGAAAACCAAAAAAGAACTGAAACATATTTTTTGGATTCCAGATACTTGGAACCCCTCGCAACTATATTTATTGAATACAAGTTACAGTAACAATAATAGAACAACGTTTTGTTTTACAACTTGTATTCAATAACAAAAGTTGCTACGGTTTAAATATAAAAAATAGTTCCATATTTTTTACAGTACAGTGTAGTACAGTGCAGTACAGTGCAGTATTTAAGCGTGCAGTTAATTTTATTTTTATTTTTATTTTTATATTGCAGATTTACTGTACCGTAATGTATTCTATTGCAAAACGAATTCTATTCTAATTCAAAAACTGAAGTCATATTTAGTCATCTAATTTGCACTTGCTTTTGGAGACGCTACTGTTAAACTTTAGGCCTAACAGATCTAAGATCAGCGAATAGCAGAAGACGGTAATACTCAGCGAGACTAACAACAACGAGCTTATGGTTACAATACCTACTATTTGTAAATGGGAAGTTTTTGAGAGATCGAAGTAAATGATACTTACACACATAAAAGTTTATTGATCAAACATACGGGGCCGGTGAACTTACCGGCCACACGAATTCTCAATTTTTTTTTAAACCAAAAAAAAGTACTTACCTTAAATAGTATTTTTGCAAAAAAAAATTTGCGGATTACTCACAAATTAGCGAGAAATTAATTTAAAAAAGTACGAATTTTGTGCATTTTTAAGTACATTTCTCTTCTTCTTCTGCTTCTCTACTTCAATTTAGTACCCTGCTAAGATGATAAATAAACAGCGTTGTCAGATTGTGCATATATTGAAAACGTTTTTTCTGAGGTTAATATTAAAAATGTACAAAAAGCAATCAAAAACTATAATTTTATTATAAAAAAAACACAAACGTAAACCAACGCCTCCCATTAAAAAAGAAAAACACCAAACCAGCAAACTACCAAACCAAACCATTGTTAACGTTAACCAACGCCTCCCATTAAAAAAAAAAGTCCAAACCAGCAAACTACCAAACCAAACCATTTTTAACGTAAACCAACGCACCCATTAAAAAAAAACACTAACCAGAAATTCGTGAGTATTTTAACAATTTTTTATTATAAAAATTTCAACAATTATTTTATTATATTTATTAATTTTCAGAGAATAGTAAATAAACACTAGGTTACTACAAACCTCGCTAATATCTAAAACTTACATCTGACAACGCTGCATTTTTTTTACAAACATACACGAAGTTAGAAACATACATGCACGAAGTTAGAAACATGTAATCTGTCATCATTCTTTGTAAAATAAACAGTTATTTTTAAATATAAATTTGTTCTAGATAAAAAACAACATTTTCCGCATTCAGAATTATTTATAATTGTTAGTTTTAGCATTACAGTGAAAAATTAGTACAAGATTGGCTTTATTTTTTGTGTCTGGTAAGTTCACCGAAACCAAACATACTTCTATTAAATTAAATTTAAAGTTGCTTGGTTTAATTTTTACCAGATTATTTTTTCTATTTAGAGTTTATAATTTAAAAACTTTTGTTGAAAAAAAATTGAACAATGAGTCTATAACACATATTTATTTCTTTATGATGTTAACATAACAATATTTTATGATAATAAGAAATATCTTTAAATTTAAACTCACATAGATTTTAACAATTTAAAAATCTGATAGGTTGAAATTGGTAGCTAACTGGTTTGTCTCTTAACAGGTATGCCTGCAATAAATATGGTCACATAAAAAAATTAAATGGCTTTTTTAAAATAAGTATGATTCTAGCATTCACTTCAAAGAACTTTTTTGTGTGTATTATTTGTAAATGGGATATTTTCAAGAGATCGAAGTAAACGATAGCTAATCTTATGGTGCAGGCAACATTTAAAAATTTCTTGCGATACGTACGATGGTCCATAGTGTGGACATACGGAACCATTGTATGTTAAGTTGGTACAATTAGAGTCGCGGCGTCGCGTACCAAAGTCCTCTGCCACCAAGGCAATATGTTGTTTTGCATTTTTATACCTTTTTCTGCGCGAACCGCACACCTGGTTATTGAATTAATGGTTGTATTTGGTGTGGGTATACGATTCAATTTAATTTGCATTAGCAAAAGTAAAAGTGTTTTATCACTAGCAGTGGGATAACTTTGGTCATATTAGTAGGCAAAAGGCAATATTTTGTTTTTTATTTTTATACCTTTTTTTTGCGCGAATCGCACACCTGGTTATTGAATTAATGGTTGTATTTGGTGGGGGTATATGATTTAATTTAATTTGCATTAGCAGAAGTAAACGTGTTTTTATCACTAGCAGTGAAATAAAGGGTCTTTTTACTATGGTCATATTAGTAGGCAAAAGGCAATATGTTGTTTTACATTTTTATACCTTTTCCTGCGCGAACAGCACACCTGGTATTGAATTAATGGTTGTATTTGGTGTGGGTATACGATTCAATTTAATTTTCATTAGCTAAAGTAGAAGTGTTCTTATCACTAGCAGTGGGATAAAGATACTCTTTACTCTGGTCATATTAGTAGACAAAAAGGCAATATGTTGTTTTGTATTTTTGTACCTTTTTCTGCGCGAATCGCATTTCTGGTTATTGAATTAATGGTTGCATTTGGTGGGGTATATGATTTAATTTAATTTCCATTATCAGAAGTGAAACTGTTTTTATCACTGGCAGTGGGATAAAGAGCCTCTTTTATTCTGGTCATATTTGTAGGCAAAAGGCAATATGTTGTTTTGCATTTTTATATCTTTTTCTACGCGAATAGCACACCTGGTTATTGAATTAATGGTTGTATTTGGTGGGGGTATATAATTCGATTTAATTTGCATTAACAGAAGTAAACGTGTTTTTATCACTAGCGGTGGAATAAAGAGTATTTTTTACTCTGGTCATATTAATAGGCAAAAGGCGATATGTTGTTTTGCATTTTTATACCTTTTTCTGCGCGAATCGCACACCTGGTTATTGAATTAATGGTTGTATTTGGTGTGGGTATACGATTCAATTTAATTTTCATTAGCAAAAGTAAAACTGTTTTTATCACTGGCAGTGGGATAAAGAGATTCTTTTACTCTGGTCATATTAGTAGGCAAAAGGCAATATGTTGTTTTGCATTTTTGTACCTTTTTCTGCGCGAATCGCACATCTGGTTATTGAATTAATGGTTGTATTTGATAAAATCTCCAAAATTGCTTATTCCCTTCGCCAAATTTTAATTATGAATTAGCTGAAAAAGGCCCACACTCAATTTGGAAAATTCTACGGTACAGAGCTGCCGTGCTAAGCTAAAAGTTCCTATCTACATAGGTTTAACATACACAGATAGGACCTTTCAGCTTAGGAAGGCAGAGAGAGTGACAACATTTTCAGAGTTGCACTTTGACGTGCTTTGTCGATACGGCAGACAAGCTGCTAGATTCGACTCTCTTTTATTTACTATTATTTTTTAAAAAACATACTTGTTTTTTTTTTTTGCTATGGATTAATTCGATTACGTATAAATATTGAAGTGCAAGTAAAAAATTACATTGAAAGCTCATACAGTAAAATTATAGTAAGTTTTCTATACTAAAATATTACCAAAATGGGAACAGAAAACCAAACAGTGAGTATTTTTTTAAGAAATACCTTTCTGAAAATGGGTGCATTAATTTGCTTCATTTATATAAATTCTTATCTTCGCTTGACTTTATCAGTGGAAAGAAATTTGGTTGGTAAATATGGTCTTTTGTATTCTGCTCCCTCTCCGTTTAAGTAAGTGTAGATAAAAAATCTCCGTAAAATAATGAAACTGAATTAATGATAGGACGTCACCAAGAAATTAATAACTAACGATGCTCAGGTTGTTTTACGTATTTTACACTCTTCCCCGTTTTATAGCCAGAAGAAGAGCATATAATGTTTAGTATCTCAAAAAAAAAGAGTATATTTTAAGCTTTCACGGCCATTAAGATATAAAGAACTTTCACTTTCGGGTTTAGATATAAGAAAGAAACAAATTTCCTTATCGGCAGTAGCCGAACATGTACATGAAACAGGTCATAAAATCAATTTGTCTGAAACAAAACAAATATTAACAGAAAACAGAAAAATGCCAAGGAAGATACGGGAATCGATAGAAATCATCAAGCATCCTAACAATATCAATCGGGACACTGGTTACCACTTACCTGCAATATTGAAGTCTTTGATAGGAAAAACCTCGTCACGGGTGAATAACCACAACTCGTCATAAATAGTGACACAAGTTGATTCGAAACTTAGTTTCAGATTAATCCCTGAAGATGTCTCTAGTAGTAAGAGACGAAACGTCGGAAAGTGAAAATCCATTAACACGGTCTAATCCCGAAAGTGAAAGTTCTTTATAAAAAGAGTATAATATAAACTAAACCAACTAAAATATACGGCGATAAAATACCCGGAAACAAAATATTCCGGCGTCTAAATAACCTGACGATAAAATATCCTGGCGAAAAAATACCCGCAATTTGCTAAACCTTTTAAAAACGTCTATAACAAATTACAGAAAAAATAATCAGCAAAATGATAATAAACCAATAGAAACTCAACCAACCATTAAAAACCAATCCCGCCAAAGCTTAAACTACCTTGCCCAAATTAATCCTAACCAAAATAAACGCAACAAATCAGAACCAAGCCAAAATAATACAAAATTTCTTCCATTTGTATTTTGTCGCCAGATTGATTTTCTGGAAAGCAATATTTTGGGAAATAATAAAACTAAACTCCGCGCATTATCTATCTGAGTTGATGGTCATTTGTTTCTTGTTATTTGGTTGGCAGAATATATTTAGTTATGTAAGGTTTTCATCTTGTTTAAAATTTATTGTCAATCAAGACATTATTTTGACATTTATAAAAAAATTAAAATAATTTACTTTAGCAAGAAGAAATAACAAGAAAAGTGCATAAAAAGAAAACTAAAGCATCAATCTATAAACATTTTGTTTAAATGAAGTAATATAATGCAGTGCTCTATACATTTTTGAAATAAACACTATAACAGAGAATTTTTTGGTTAAAATAATACTGGTCCGTAATTTTATTCAGGTAATATTAAATTTAAGTAAGTAATAGCACTTAACTTACTTTTATTATAATTTTGAACAAAGTTTTACTTTTTAAACAGATTTTGTTATTATTTGTAAGACGTAAAATGACAGTCAATTTAACCTAAATGTTAAAAATTATCAAAAGCACAATGGGCTACAAAAATATTACTAAAAGTCATTTTTAAACCACTAATCATAGCTTCCTTGATCCAATTTGTTACTCAGATAGATAATGCGCCGAGTATATGGCCTGGTTTTAAGAATTTGCTTTAATTATGCGCAAATGACAAATTCATAAAATAATGTGAGAGTTAGGGATTGCAATCCTGTAAGTATTAAGGAACAAAATATTGATCAAACAGAAATAATGGCCGTACAAGTGTGTAGGTAATCAAAGTTTAATTATAATTGAAACAAACCGTGAAGATATGTATAGTTCTCCGCATGAAAGAAAGTCTCCGACGAAAGAGGGAGGAATCCTTCGCGCTTTCTTCTTTTCGTCAAGAGCGTTAGCACACACATTCCAAACATTTTTCCCGTAGCTACAGATCCGTGCGTCAAACTATAATGTTCACAGTTAATGGTATATTGCATTTTACCAAATACAAAAAGAAATTTCTTAAAAAAAAACTTTAAAACAGTTCTTTTTATTTCCTTTTTGCGAAAAAAAAAATAAACAATTTTTTTTCTTTATTGTCAATTTGCAAAAAAAAACAAAAAATTATTTTATTTTAATGTTTTATTTTTAAAAAAGTTTTTTTTGTTGTTTTTGTAGGGATTACTTTTAAAATTGGTAGAATGGATCTTTATAATAAAAGTAATTCGTCTTGAAAAAGTTACGTTAATCGGAATTTTCTTTCAGATTTTTTTCACCTATAACTTTTTTGTTTTGGGGGGTTAACTCTCAAAAATAATTGGGATCTTCTCCTCATAGAATTTGATTTTTCGATTTCGAGTCAATCGGACTATTCGTTCTTGAGTTATCGTGTCTACAAAAAACGTGACACCGGACAGAAGGACACTAAAAAAAACATTGCTTATTTTTTCATGAAACAAATTTATATCCAGAATTTTTTGTCCCGGACGATTTTTAAAAATTCGAAACTACCGTATATTATTCTAGCGCAGGCGATGTCAATAATATAATAAGGTTTAGTGTCTTATAGACGGAAAACTATATAAATCTAAAAAGAAATTGCACTGCTCTACTACATAATTTTTTTAGTCATTGAGAAAATCCCTACCAAAATGACATAGCTACTTTGCCGAGTCCACTTGCTCACATCCTGCTTCCAATAACCCAATAGCTTTATTAAATTAATTTAATTAAATCCTTTATTGATCATGTACTTTATAATAATTATAAATAATTTTGACAAATATTGTCAACATTGACAACTGCATTATTCAATTTACACAACTAGATTATCTATCTTGTTTATTTTTTTTCGGATCCAACTGTTCCAGTTTTTCTGCGTGAACACTATATTATAAATATTTTTATTTTCAATACCTGAGGTCCTTAAAGGCTGGGCAACAATTTCTTTTTTACTGTAAGATTATTTTTATCATTTAATGATCAGATAAAATCACCTGAAAGGACACTGCGAAGACATGGCTATAAAATGCCGAGCAATGAATATCTTTTAGGCTGGGATTTTTTCCAGAGTAAACTTGATATTAGTTTCAGATTGCATTTGAAGAATTAAAAACTCAGATATCTTAATGATTTCGTTGCGTTTCGTATTTATCGTGATCGTATTGGAAACGATAGCAGGATTATTAATTGGAATATATCTTGGGAGTAATTGACTTCTTTTTAATATCGCTTTTAATTGGACCAAGGAATTAATTTCAAGTAATTCCAAGTACCCTATCAAACAAAAATGCCCACCTTGGTGGTTTAATTTTTTATACAGGATGTCCAGTAAATGTTGTTATTAATTTCAAGGGGTGATTTTACATAGGACAATATAAAAAAAGTTCTCATAAACATATCGTCGTATCGGAACAATAAGGTTTTAACTGACATTGTGAGATTGCAGTAGTTGTCAGTACATTTTGTAAGATAAATTTTAGATGCTTTTACTTATAAACTTAAAATATTGTACAAATTACAAAAATATTGTAATCCGTATCTACAAAAAGTTTTAACTCTTCAAGGTAAAGGATTTTAAATTTATCATAGAAAATATACTGACAATTACTGCAATCTCACAATGTCAGTTGAAACTTTGTTGTTCTAATACGACGATATGTCTAAAAATGCGTCGTAAAAAATTCGGTTCAGGAATGCTTTGAGGTACAGCAACGAGGTTTTGAACGTAAACTAACCTTAATAATAAGGCCCTTCTTCGTATACTATCTTCATGTACTTATTTTTAAACAGGGGTGTGCGAAACTGGTGGGCCTTATTAGTTTTTTGTCCCAAAATTTTTTCTGTGTAACTTTTTTGTAATGTTATTTTTGGATAAGATTCCTCAGGTGAAAATACAAGCAATAATATGTTTAAAACCAAAATTTCAATGATGCATTATTATTCTATATCAAAAACTAAGAAAAAAAGTTTATATACATCTAGGTCGAAAAATCGATTTTAAAGCTACTATGGCCCTTTAAAAATAGTGTAAATAAAACCAAAATTTCAATGATGCATTATTATTCTATATCAAAAACTAAGAAAAAAAGTTTATATACATCTAGGTCGAAAAATCGATTTTAAAGCTACTATGGCCCTTTAAAAATAGTGCATATTTAGGAGCCCATAGCTCCCTTAGGATTGATTTTTGGAAGTACCTGTATATGAGATTTTTTTCTTAGTTTTTGATGTACATTCTTGCATCATTGAAATTTAGGGTTTCAACATTTTTTGTTCGGGACAATAAGGGAACGTTCAAGTATTACGTAACGCAAATTGTACCAAAATTCATACACTTCATACCCGTTTCTCGCGTTATTAAAGGCTGTAGAAATTTCATTTTTTGTTCGGGACAATAAGGGAACGTTCAAGTATTACCTAACGCAAATTGTACCAAAATTCATACACTTCATACCCGTTTCTTGCGTTATTAAAGGCTGTACAAATTTCATGTTTTGGCAACCCCCCCAAATAGGGGGTATGTTAGGGGGGGGGGGGTATGTTAGGGGGGGGGTATGAAGTGTATGAATTTTGGTACAATTTGCGTTACGTAATACTTAAACGTTTCCTAAGGCCCCCAAGTTAACCCACATTGACAGTAGGTCGTTAAATATTTTACTTAATATATTTTAAACGGTTTGAATTAAAGGTTTCAATTTTTATACATGTTTGTTTGGATTTTTATACACTAAAGCAAATGCTGTTTTAGTCAAAACGTTAAGAAAAAATATGAACAACTTACTGTCATTTCAAAATGTGGGATAACATTATTGCATAACACAATTCATATATTTACTATATTTTACATCATGTTTCTATAATCATGATTACAAATAAATCCATGTACCACTCTGTAATGTGCTAAATATGAAATATAAAATATAGCAGACCCCAAAATGGGAATAATAAACCACGTGACAGACTGCACCGTATTGTTAAAAGTAAAAAGTAATTTAATTTTAATTTTTACTGTGAGATAATAAAACGTGGTGTAAAACGTTAAAACAATGATGGAGGAAAACAGTTTGAAAAACAAAAGATAGTAAAATTACACGCTATTATCAGAAATAATCAAAAATTGCATATGGCTGTGCTACGCCGATCCACCAGATAAAAACTGAAAACAAATTTTCGGCTATATAAAAACAGTGACGTGCATAAAATAATAATCTAATCAGAAGAGATAACTATTTTAATATTTGTATCAAATGAAACATCGAATAAAAACAAAAATAAGCCAAGGTTATTTACACCGAAAATATTTTTTATTAAGGAATAGTTACAAATAAATATTAAATTAATCCCTGATGATGTCTCTAGCAGTAAGAGACGAAACGGCGAAGAGTGCAAATACATTGACACGGTATAAACTGTATTTCTATAAGTAAGATTAAATGAAAAGTTGTCCTTCCAAAAGCCGATTTAATTCACTTCAACTTAGTCTAGTTCATTTTTTTTATTATGTATGATTAAAATGAATAAAAATTCGAAATTTTGAGACCAAGGAGTTTTTGAAGGTTTTATTAAAATCAGCGTAAAAATGGCTAAAAAAGATAAAGAATTAGGTTCCAATGTCAGATTTCGTGTTTCTGCTATTTTAGACTTATCTTAACCATGCATTAAATTTGTTTTATCCAACACCTTCACAGAAACACTTGTTTTGAGCACTATTTTAAATGTCAAAAGTGAGTTTTTTCCACTAGTGACTAAAAAATTTTTCAGCCACTCTTTTACGTACAGCTTTTGATCTCACACAAAATTAGTTACATACCCTATTAATTAAGTATTACAACTATTCTATAAATAGAAGCACGTTAACTAAACCATAAAAATTAAAGAAAACCCCAAATTATTCTTTAGTTTTTGAATAAAATACTGTTTTTATTAAAAATTCTGTCATCACCGCGTCCATTTTGACGTTTGTAAGAAATGTAAAACTAGCAATTGTTTATTTTTAGTAGGCATACTTAGGCCATGGCTACCTATTATTTTAGTATTAAGGAAACTTAATCTTAATATTTTTGACACAATTTTTCGCAAAATTATAGATTTTTATTTAAAAATAAAAGGTGTTGGATAAAATTAAATTCTCAACTCGTGTATTAAGTGATTTTATCCAATTAATACACTAGTTAAGAAAATAACTATTATTCATGGTGGTTTAACACCAACACTATTATGTCAAATTTATACGACGAAATACCACCTTTAATATTTTACGTAATGAAAGATACGAAAGTCAACAAAAATAAATGCTCTAGATATAAAAGCTCGTATAAATTAAAAAAGCCTTTCTGGAGGCTTTCATTAAAATACTTACAAATGTATGAATGACTACTATTTTTAGGATATATTTGCATACTTTCTTACATATTATGTGTATAGTCTTATAGCTGGTGACCATTTTCATTCCAATATTTTCCCCCGGCTGTATTTTACATTTGTATTAAGGTATATTCAAATTAAGTTATTTTTAAATGGCCAGGGTCTGGATCCGGTACCTTTGTGTGCCAGAAGCTCCTAAAGCTGTGAAAATAAGGTACTCCGATATTTTTAACTTCCCGAGTCATTATTCGGAGAGCTGGTGACCATTTTTATTTCATTATTTGCTCCCAGGCTGGGCATCCCAGCTGTATTTTATATATGTCTTAAAGTACATTCAAATTAAGCTATTTTCAAATTGCTAGGCTCCGGATCCGGTTCATTTGGGTGCTAGAAGCTCCAAAACTCTGGCAATTTTTAACCTGCCGAGTCATGTATTACAGTCAGATTTTAAATATAAATATAGTTAAACACAATAATTAAAAAGTGCCTTTGACACATGTGATACTTAATTTTTTAAAGAAATGAGAATTGATGAAATGAAATTTTGATTAAATGAAAATTCATTAGAATTATTAGTGTTGACATATGTCAAATAAACATTTTAAAGCCTTTTTACCCCTTGGCCTGCCCAATAATTGTGTAAAACTGCGAAAATAGACTAATCTAGATGGAATAAATGTAATGTATTTGACTCGGTAAGTTAAAAATATATTTTTTGTCCACCCCATTTCACCACCTGTTCGATTCTAGCATCCAAAGGAACCTGATCCAGGACCTGGCGACTTGAAAATAGCTTAATTTGATTGTACTTTAAGACATAAAAATACATCCGGGAAAAAATAATAAAACGAAAATGGTCACCAGCTCTTTGACTATTAGGTATTTTATAAAATATCTATAGTTACATTGTATTAATAATTGTATTAATGTAACGCATATAATATTTTATATAAATATTCATTAACAATGGTAATTTTATACAGATAATTAATCATTCATTATTATACAGTAGATTTATATCATTACTGGGAATATAAAAAATAATTAAAAATCTGATAATTGAATATCTGATAAAAATGTATACATTTACTGTGGATAGGAATCAGAAAGGATAATTAGGGAGGTGCATATAACGTCATCAGGTAAAATGATTAGATTTCGTACACAGTGCCATTTTAAGGTATGTTTTTCGTCAAAAATGCATTTAACAGGTTTGAATAGGGGGGCTACGCCCCCGTATTAGCATTGAAAACAATAAAACGATTAAAAAAGTTAGGTTATGTTTACATAATATATTGATATACAACAATGCTAAGCTATGTGTACGGTTAGTCACTCCTGTATTAGATAGATATGTTAATAGCAAGTATTTTTGGAGATATATTTAGTTTTTTATAATATATAAGACTATAAATAAAATATCCGTTTTTAACTTGTCGAGTCATATACATTTCATTTAATACATTCAGATTAAGGTATTTTTATAGTTAAAACACAATAATTCTGGGGCCAAAGGGTGAGCACAGTCTTTAAAAAGTGCTTCTGCATTATGTCATACTTATTTTTTTAAAGAAATGAGAATTTATAAAATGACATTTTGATTAAATGAAAATAATTAAGACTTTTTAGTGTTGACATATGTCAGTTAAAGTTTTTTTTTTAACCCTTAGCCTACTAAATAATTGTGTAAAACAGTGAAAATAGACAAATCTAAATGTAATAAATGTAATTTGTTAGACTCGGTAAGTTAAAAATATATTTTTTGGGAACTCCATTTCACCACCTTTTGGAGGCTTTTAGCATCCAAAGGAACCCGATCCAGGACCTGGCGATTTGCAAGTAGCTTAATTTGAAGGTACTTTAAGACATATATAAAATACAGCCGGGAGCAAATAATGAACTAAAAATGGTCACCAGCTCTTAGAGTAGAATATGAAATATATACTCCATACTATATTTTTAGTTGGTAGGAATCATAAATAATAATTGAATTTCGTTATGCCCTTGTAACTACATTATATTTTATATAACGATTTCAACTTATCATTCATCTCTTTTTGAATGCCTTATCTCTCCCATATCGCTGCATATACATTAGGGCGGTTAAAAAATAATAATAATAATAAAAAAAAATATTTGTTTTTGATTTCCACTAAGACGGAAATGAATTAGGAAATAAATATTCAGTTTTAAATGAATAGAAATTTATGATCCTATACAAATGTTCTTTAATTTTTGCTAAAAACACTATAGTTCTAAAGTCACGTACTTTAATATTTAAGGACGGACATGAAATGTAGCGTGTTTTTAACAAAAATTAAAGTACAATTTTATAGGATGATAAAATCCGATTTCCTATCCATTTGTAACTGAATATTCAGTTTACTTTTTACAGTGTACAAGAAAATAATTCGACAAGTGACAAATGAGTGGGTATATAAATAATTGTCCAATCCGTAAAGTAAAACTATAAGAGAAACTTGGCATATCCGGAAAAGGCTAAGACCACGTTTGCAGGTTTGCCGTTTTCCTCGAATGTCTCCACTCTTTTTCTTGATAGAAAACGTCACATTGGGGCAATCTATTATAAAACCATAATACGTTGTGGACAAAGAACTTTTACCTCAAGAATGAACATGATGAAATCTACCGTATGCTTTGTTTGAAGCGTGAACCAACTACGGTGAGGGGCTGGTGGGGAGTGACTATTGTTTACACTTAGTACGCGTAAAGAGAGAGATAGAATCTGTAAACGCACAGTCTAATGTCGTAAACTTTGTCAAGCATACAGTGTTGCCGGTTGCAACACCTGCTTTAGATATTTTATTGTAAATTTTAAGAAATATTAGTTTTATTTGAGTTTTATATGAACTAGTAGTTTAATTTTAATAAATTTAATTATATAACATTATCAAACATAATTATAGTATCGTAGTATAGTAGTTTTTTAAAAATTTAATGTAAGTATAAAGATTTATCATAATGATAAAGTGAAAATTACGCAACATCGCTCTGGTCACCAGAAGGTCAAAACTAGCGATACTTATGTTTACACCAGAAGCAGTATCGCGTACGTTTATGTAAACAAACAAACAAAAAGATGCCACCTTCATAAACATTGGTCTGAAATAACTTCTTGAAGTAAAAGTTCTTTGGTTGTGGATGAAATTACTTATAACCGAGATACTAGCATTTGAAATTTCTGGATTCGCTGTTACAAACAGTCTACGTATTATTATTTATTATTATTATTTATTTAATTACAGTGTAACAATTGTATTATCCATTTAGTGTCCACCCTAATACACGTATATGGCAGAATTTTATATAAACGTAGCTTATTATTAAATATACAATATGTGTGATTTATAGTCAGATTGATAACATATCGGTACAGTACGGCATAAATGTTGCAAAGTTAGAATGAATTTGTGTTTTAAAATATGAACCGAATTATATACCGGAATATATTTATCATTATACTTCTTGGTTATATCTTCGAGAAAAACTAAAAAAAGTTAATTGTTTTAATTTCTAATAATAGCTATTGGTTGCAACAGTATAAGTAAAATTATATTTTAACATTAAACATTAGAGCTGTTTAATTAAAATTACTGTTTTTACTTATATTTTTGTAAAAAATGCCAGAAATCGTTTGTCTGTCTGTAATAATACTATTTTAACCAGAGTTTTGTGTCTAAAATCTTATTCATATTTTCGCGGACTGTATATGGTTTTTATTAGCATTAAAGAAAGCCAATTTAGTTTCCTAGATCAAGATCAAATTTCAAAACTAAACCATGTATTACAAAATATCATCTTCTTGCGCTATTTTTAAAACCTAATCTCTTCCATCAAATCAAAAACACTTTTAAAGTTATCACATGGCGGCATTTTTCCTTTTGTGTTCTGCTGTATATTTTTTGTTTTATTTCGTTATCGCTCTGAATTTTTAAAACGCGAGATGACTAAAAATGAGCAGCTCAGAGATATTATTAAATTGTTTAAATTATAACAGCCAGATTTTTATCTTGTATACAAAACATACAAAAATATTCGAATCAAATGGAATGGAATGGGTTTTTTATGCGCATCAAACGAAATATTTTCAAGATAGGATACAAATAAATTTATCTATGTATTTTATAAAATAACCATTTTTTATTTAGTTTGGAATTGTTATAATAAATAAATTCGATAACTCTAATAGCATTTTTTTTATAAAATTCCTTAGATTAGATTTAAAATATAAATACTGCAGACAAAACAATGCTCTCTCATAAAAACATCTTTTTTGGACGATAAATCGCTTATTCTTTATCGAACAATAAAAAAGTTAACATCATCTTGGCTTCTCACTGCATTCGTAGTTGAGACAAAGTTATCGCGAAATATAATATTTATTTTTTACCTGCCCACATCATCTCCACTTTTTATCAAAAATAATCTCAGCTGGAGGTACGAAAGCTGCTTTTCCAAAAAGTGTATCTTAACGCAGTTTAATAAACTCAAGGAGAAAGCAATGAGTGCTGGTTTTAGAGGGTTCATATTATTGCTACGTAGTAAATAAGTAGGTGGTAGACCATTGAATAGGGTGTTTATAAGGGATTAGTTAGAACAGAACAATTTAGAGGCCACAAGTGATCTCAGTGATAGGTAGTCAGCAAGCAGTGGCGATAACATCGTGATACACATGCTGACCGTAATGAGCTGTGTGTCTGGTAGTTGTTAGTAAAGCAAAGAATAAGAACGGAACGAAAATAAAAATAGAATTTGGTAAGAAGATAAACAACGTTATGGAATAATGAATAAAAATAGAAAGATTATCTTGTAAGAGAAGAAAGGATAAAACAAAGCATCTAAGAACAACGTAGAGCTTTTAAAAAGTACAATGCGTAGCTATCAATTTGCAATTTTCTACAATAATTTATTGTCAATAATTTAAATAAATACATTATTTAAAAAAAAAACGCTAAAAAGAGAATAGATATTAAAAACTACATGACGTAGTCCTGTATGCAAAATTTATAATGTTAATGGTTGCGAGAGCCTTCTTTCAGTATTTACAATATGTGGAAAGCGGGTGAACTATTTAAGGAAACGCGTAAAAGCACTTACATTTGGTGTGTCTGACATATTTTTCATCTAGCTGCATGGATGAGGGAATAAAAATGGAGAAAAAGCACCACCTCGCGCGGTATATCTCAAATGCGGTAAACTAGAATGTCGGTAACCCACTTGTTAAACCGGTGCACTGTGTCATTGCTTGTGACAAACTGTTCTATATTCTGCCTAGGCGGCAGCACTTGAATCGCCCTATAAACGGAAAGGTATCCGTTAGGCTATGAGTACATAACACAACATACTGTCAAGCTACATAGTCATATGCTTTGTGGAAATCGATAAATATCAGTATTATAATTTTTTTCATAAAAGCCGCTTTAAAGTTTGAGGTGACCAAAACACTTTAAAGGTTATTTGTATTAAATGTTTTTATAACGAGAAAGAAAGAATTGTACTGAGGCAATAGAAAATAGGACGAACAGAAAGAAATAGAAATCTATATATCAAATAAAGGATAAAAAGCGATAAAACAATTTTTTTTTGTTAGCCTTTTGAAAGAAAAACCACAAAATGTTTTGTTCTTAGTCTCAGGTTTGGCAGTTGTTAGTAAAGAGAGAGCCTGCCATCTCGGCCATTATCTGGGGGTAGATAGCGACTGCTCTTATCGTCAACCTTCTGCATTCTGCTTTAATTAGGCCACCGTGTCCATTTCGAATACAAAAAAAGGTGTGGCAAGACCTAAGATCAATCTATTTTGCCATTTCTCGCTCCTTATTAATCTTGGTGATAAAACGGGGCCTTATTTATATGCCTCCAAGATACGGGACCAACATACATCAACATCAGATACAAATCGTTGGGTTTTCCTTCGGGAACTTTAAAACTTTAATTACGCTTATAGCTTTAATATTTGGATTTATAATTTCTATTTTTTATTTGTTTTTTTTGTAACAAGTATAAAAAGAAAAATGTACCAATACAATTACTCTTCATTGCCTCTTAGTTTCGTAGCTTCTACTTTACTGACGTAGAACCAACAGAAAATTAAAGTGGAAATTAAATTCGCATTTTTTTATGTTGCCCGGAATATATTTTCTCCGAAAAGCAAAGAATAAGGCAAACCCCAAATATTTTTCAAGGGGACAAAAAATTAAAAAATCATTTATTAAATTATAAAAGGCACCACCACTGAAAACTGCATGGGCTTAAATTGGGCTTTCCTGTTGAAAAAAAGGCTTATATGCTAGTTTTTAATATTTTATATGCGTAATAAAATAACCGTGTTAACACGTTCAATGCTGCGGTTCTTTTTACATGGTTACCGTAGTAGTATCTCTGGGGGACGACTGTACCTTTACGTTGTTTGCGGGGCGATCCCCGGGGTTCGACAAACACTCTTTTACTCAACCAGTATTTATAGAGACTTTACATAACGGATTGGTTAAACAAGTTTGAGTTTGCAGTCTGCCAAAGCAGGAGAAGTTTAAATTGAAAAAGAAAAATGATTTTAAAAATAATAATGAAAAACTCTCAATCTAACAAACATTTCCTGACGTGTTTTTTTTTGTTTTATAGTAAATAACTTTGGGAAGGGTAAAAGTTCTCCCCGATAATCACCACGGCTTGTCACTGTTAGAAAAGCACACGTAACACGTGACGACCTAGGTCGTCTCCCTCGAGACACGACCGCATTATAGTAAAACAGTTGCACTCAAATGTCCATCCCCAGTGGATGACAAACTATTAATATATTATTTTTTTTTTTATGGATAACATATATATTTTTTGTTTGTTTGCATATTTAGAAATTAAAATAAAACGTATAGTATTTTTTTTTGCTCCACTTGGTATAAAAAAGTACCTATTTATCTTTTTAAAAATAAATAGGTACTTTTGTATACCAAGTGAAACAAAAAAAAATACTAAACGTTTTATTTTAATTTTTAAATATGCAAACAAATTAAAAATATATATGTTATCAATAAAAAAAAAATAAAATATCAATAGTTCTTCGTCCCCTGGAGATGGACATAGCATTTGAGTGTAACTGTTTTACTATAATGCGGTCGGGTCTCCGGGGAGACGACCTGTCACGTGTTACCTATACGCTTGCGCTTTAATTTCTGTTTCGAACGCCACCTGTAACATATAAATCTGATAAAAAACAACCTAAAAACTTTAGTAAGTTGGAAAAGATTTCAAATTTTCGTAGCATCACAAGAAAGTAGGTCATTCAGCGTGGGTGACGCGAAGGTGATACATGTTATACATTTAAGGAAAAAATTAAAAATGGCGCAAGTTTTTTGCGCCAGCTGCATCAAGTAATTTATGTAAAAATGTGTTTGTTAAGAAATTTTATTTATTTGAAACAATTGTAACACTTGTATCTGGTGAAAAAGGACGATAGTTCAATACCATAAGTGACCAAAAGGTCATAATTAATGAAGAGAAGAAGTAAACATTTAAGAATTCTTATAGAAGACCAGGCCAAAAGAAAGCGATGGTATGGTAACAACCAGGCGAACCATCTGCAGAAACTAACAAGAGAGCAGCGAGCTGGCCAATTGACAAAGACAAATGCCAAAAATAAAGAAAGAGAGAGAAGAAAGTAGGTGTCGATCCTCGGAGGTACGCATAGCCTTAAACGTGTTAAAAAATCTCGTGTTTTTGGACTTTTAACAGATCAAAACAGTTACAGCAAGAAATGGAAATAAGTAAATACACCAAAGCATCGAATCTGGACTTCATAAATCTCTGTAAATTTCTGTACTAGTCTGCACATTATATATTTATTATCTACGCCCGAGGCGAAAATAAACAACCATAAATCACGTTGCAATGTTTAATAAGAGAAGAGTAAAAAAAAGTATGCCCCTCGCCGTTTATCAGCATCTGGTTGTGGGTGAGTTATTCTATATGGGCGTTATTGCAAACTGTTATCTGTAAATGATCCTACCATATTTACCTAGTTATTATATAAATCTTTAAAATTACATGTTGTCGTGCTCGATTAGACACTTAAGATGCAATATATAAGGCGAACGAGAAATTATATGTTTGCACTTTTACAGATGGCCGTAAGATAACGGAGTCCGCCGTTGATTTATCGTGATTTCTTAAACACGATTAACGAATATTTGTGTTTTAATCTAAATTAAATATTTTAACGCCAAGACCTAAGTGTAGAAGATTTTTCTGGAGATATTTGGATTATTACATCACTGCAGTGAGATATAAATTCTTATTTTCCCATGGACGTTGGTTGCACTATGTCGCCAAATGAAAAAAAAGTTTCCAAAATTATTTTATCATTAAAAAAACTTTTCTATGTCTCTAAAAAGTAAAAAATAAGAAATACTTAAATCGGTGCCAATTTCACCATTCCCTAAATTTATTACTAACAATTGTTTTTTCATTATTTTATTATTGTTTGCTGTAAAACTGGCATTGACTTAAGTATTTTTTATTTTTTGCGAAAAGTTTTTATTTTTTACTTTTTAGAGACACGGAACTTGCAGATTTGTAACTTTATCTAAGCTAAATTATAATTGTCCTTCCATCTCGGCAAGCTGCTGACGTCACAACGCACTAACAGTGCAGTGCAAATAACGCCTTATGGTAAAATCACAAAATTTATCATTTTCTCTTGGTATTTTAATATTACAGGTCCACAGAATCAAGTTTAACGGCATTTAAAATATTTTTAGTGTGCCGCAATATTTGAGTGACCCATTAATCAAGTTATCCAGCTTATCCGAGTTATCCGATATTTCTGTAAAAATTTGGTTGGTAGTAGAACCAAATTAAGCCGTTTTTAAGTGAATTGCGTTAAAATTATTAGATTTATCTTAATTATCCGGCTTACCCGGCATTATCCGAGAGTTAAATTAAAACGGGACCTCATGAATGCCCCCTTTAAGTTTCAAGAAGTTTTATCAAATTACGTTAATTCGTTCCAAACTTATGCGGGAACAAACATAAAAAAACAAAGTCACACGTCAAATTGATAACCTTCTCCTTTTTGGAAGTCGGTTAAAAAATAGTCACAATTTTGAGAAGTGTTTTTTGACTTATTTGAAATATATATTTTTACACACAACATGCGAGGGGGCGGGGGCACGGGTCTAAATAATTATATTTCGATTATTTACGGTAAGAACTGCATACCAAATTTTAGCTTTTCCGACGCCTATAGTTTTTAAGAAATGAGTACCCAAGCTTATAAAGCCGGCTGGAAATTTTTGATATAAATTAAAAAAAAAAATCAAATATTGCAAAATAAATGCTTATATTTTCCAGTGGGCCAAAATGGGCACTCTAATATTTATAGTATGACTATTACATATTTAAGAATAGTTTTATGTATGTATATGATGTACGACGATGGACGAGCAAAACTATTATTAAATTTTAGGTGCCACATGTATGTATACACGTAGAAAAAAGGGCCGCAAAATTATCTAATGTAGAAAAGTATAGTGAATAACTTTAAATGGTTTTTGATCCTTATTTCTTAATTTCATTTGCCTATTTATGGACACTCTTTTCCTGTTGGCAACATAGTGCGTTTCAACAATAAACAAAAATTTGTGTTTGTCAAGTCCTTCTTGAACTTTAAATTCACGAAGAACAAATTTAATTAAAAAACAAAAGGAGCAGATGTATGCGACCAAACTACCATTTTTCATTTTCGTACTTAAAACTGTTTTTATATGGCAAGGAAAATAAATTGCAATGTAATAATACAGAACTAAACTACCCTTTAATTCAGAAGTTTAATAAAACTTATCAGCGTAAGGTAACTATGAGGGAAGATTATCTTAACTATTGTTTTCTGTAGAGCATTAGTATTAATCAGACAGTCTTATCAGGGTAGTATAAATACACGTATGTGTGTAAGGGACGATAGGTGCACGGTAAATGGGGGTGGTTCACCCCGCAGCCCCCTTGTATACGGGCGGGCCTGTACGAAGGCCGATAGCGCGAAAGATACGAGCTGGAAGTAGGAACGAGACATGAGATAAGAAAGTAATATTGCTGCTGGTTCAGAAAGATAAGAGCGCGATATGACCTGCACCGTGTTGCCATTCTTAGGGGTTGACTTTCTAATATTACAAACCAATTCCGCAAAAACTCTATTTATTATTTACAAATATTTGTTTTGTTAGTTTTGATTATAATAATATAATTATAATTATTAACAGATTGTTTTAGCTAAATATTATTTCACAAGAACAAGGAGTTTACTGTTATAGTTTCGCTCTATTCTCTCTACTCTAATATTTTTTTTTCACTACTAGCTTTAGAACATACCATTATTTATCATGTTTTCAGACTGTAAAATCAATTTTCTTCACCTATAGCAATAATAATTTTTTCTCTCCTAGAAGGAGTAAATTTTATAAACAATTGATTCCTGTCACTTTAGATGTCTCAGTACTTTTTGCAATTTTTACTAATTAAACCCAAAAAAATAGCTTTTAATAACTTTTTATTTATTAAATATAATTAATTATAATTATTACCAATTAATACAATCAATAATTAGATAAATATTATGAAAATAAAAAAAAAAACTAAATTTTTAAACGTCATTTCAAAGTATTTATTTGAGCAAATGTCATTGATCAAGGCTACTTGATTTTTATGAAAATTGCAAGAAATATCAGTTCTGTTAATAATTTATTTTATTATTTGAATAAAAATATATAAACTACGGTAGAGAAGACTATTATAGCCTCGCACTCTTAAATCCCTCGCTGTTATGCTCGACTATAAAAAATGTCTTGTCTACCTTGGTATATAATTATTATTAAGTATTTTAATATAATTGTGAATAAAGTTATAGTAAAGGTAATTTTACTCTTCCTCCTTAAAAACGCCCTCAGGATTACATCCACGCAGATCCTGAAATTGTATTCAGTTGATACAGCTTAAATCAAAGCTCTGCCACTGTGTGTCCCCAAAAAGCTGTGGATTTGTGCTAGGGACTCTTCATATTTTCTCAGAATATTCTGTGGTAGTATCAAAAAATATACTCTTGTACTTAGTATGTATAAAAAAAGAGATACATGTTGAAAGCCTATTACAAATTTACATATTTCCGGACACACACACACACACATCTGTGATATGGACAAATCCAAATATAAATAAATAACTTGTATGGAGTTTCCAAGCAGATAGGTATTGCAGATAGATCTGAATGAAGAGAAATGTTTTCCTACCAAAAATTAGCAGAAAAATTGTATTTAATTTGAAAAAGTTATTTTTTATACAGTTAAACAATTATAATTAAATAATCCAAGTACGTAACAGTATAATTGGTATATTATTTAAGCTTGGTAGGACTTGTATTAAATAACCAATTGTGTTAGCAGCATTGCACAAATATGACCTCTTCATCTTAATATTTACTTTAAACTAAAGATTTTATCGTTGGATGTTGAATATAAAGCTGATTGTGTCCGGGAACGTTATAATTTATAATTTTAAGATTATGATTGGAGGTAGTTTGGTTCATTAATTTCCAGTATAAAACGTGTATTTAAGTCCAAACGAACTAAAAACTCTTCTTTATAAAATACGCATACCGTTAAATTAAAGTATCGCCAACATCTCGGTTTGTTTGTAAACAAATAGAAGGTATATTCAGGCCTGAATAATAACAATGGAGATTTCTTCATTTAGAATAGACAGGGACAAAAGTTTTACCCAAAAAGGATAGAAGTATCATCAACATAAAGAAAAAAAAAATCTCATAGGTTTTATGTTGGCTGCACTGTCAGTAACGCCATTTTCTTTAGCCACTGTCATTATGTGAGCTGCGTTTGATATTGTTTTGATTTCAGTTTTTTGTGTGTTTTACTAAATATTGTGTTTTTATTGACTATTATAGTACTTTTACGAGTTTTAATATTTAAATATTGTTTGCCAAAGGTAAGTTCTTTCTTTATACCTTTGATTTAAAGCCTAGGCGAAATTCTTTTGGACTTTTGCAACCCTTGTAAAAACATCTTGGCATTTTGGTAGCTATAACAGAAATAACGCTCGTCGTAAAATTAATTTCTTAAAATGTAAAAACTGGTAACGATATTAAAATATATAATAATAATAATATATAGTTAATAATAATTATGATAAACATTAAATAAATTCATATTTATCTTTTCATATTTGAGGTTATGTTTTGTAAATAAATAAACAGATTAAGCAACCAACCTAAGAACAATTAATAGGATTTATATTTCATTCTTTATTTTACTATTAAATCATCAGTTTTATTTCTTAGCTAAAAATATTCATTTCTTTACTTTAATTACAAAAATCAACGGTAATTTTTGATAGAAATTGAAAAAAATGCAATATTTTTTTAATTTATTTAAGTTGGTAGTGGCGTTCCGTGCACAAATGAGATAGAGATAGGGTAGACGTCTTCTGTTTCATAATTCTAGTTGTACAGAGCTCTATTGCCAGTAACTGGTATTGTTGTCTCTGTTAGAACAAAGATGTGCGAGTAAGACAGACGAATGTTTATGTTGCCGACGTTTTTGTCACTTTTAACGAATGAAATGCCTATTCTAGAGAGAAGAGTTATTAGTTCGTTGATTTAAGTATATAATCTACATTGTTCAAAGAATTTTTGAAATTAATAGTTAAGGCCTTAAACTTTATGGACCTTTCTGCATTTTTTGTATTTTAACTGACACACAAATTAATAAGAATGAATATAATAGAAAAAAACGTACAACTAAGGTAATATTCTTTCATCAGTTACGATTTTATAATTATATACATATTTAATATATTGACTCCTTTTTTACTGACTATTCTTTCTCGGATCCTTTTTGCAATTTTTGCGATTTAAAAAGCTTGTTACCTCTAATTTGTTATCAAATGTTACTTTATAGTTGCTATTTAACAATGAAAATAATGCTAATATATGAAGAATGTAAACGTAAATGTAAAAGTCCTGCAAAAATGTAAACAAGTATTTTGGAAACTAACCTGAAATCCAGAATAAAACTATTTAGTTCTGTTTAATAGCGAATAAATGATATAGCGAAGCTGGCAATATTACATACACTTACCCTATATTAATTATTAAAACAACTAAGATATCTAGATATTTTCAAACTAAGAAATAGTTTAGATTGGACGCGCGCCTGAGTAATCACTGACCTAAATCTTTGTCGCATAATTTATCAAGATACGACTCTTGATGTTTTAGCTTCATAACAGTTTTAAAAAAGATGACTACGCCAACAGGGCAGATATGTCACTCGGTCAGCAGTGTTTCATATAAAAGTTTTAAAACGGGTGGTAGGTGGCTGTGATAAAACTTTTTTATCGGTGTGGTATATTTAACTTGAAGTTTTCATATGAAGTTGCTTATCTACGTTTTGAGGCAAAGAGTTGGCTTAAGTTTTGCAGCCATGTAATGTGTAATCTTATCTCGCCAGTATGTTGTATATACCACGGACATTCTCATTGAGACTTATCTACATATCTCTAACTATTCTCCTTCGGACTGTCTGAAGACATGCATATCTTCAGAGAATCGTCGTTTTTGTTTGTATATAGTGTATTCTGCCAGGTTTCACGTTGACGGCTTTTACACCGAAAAAACGTATGGTTAAACCATATCTGCTAAAATAAATCAAACGTTGAATTGGCCATACCAAATGGATAGGAAAAAATTAATATTATGGTTGGTATTATGTGCGATTTGTGTACCTTTCCATAAATGTCCTCTTAGCAATGGAGTAACTTCAAGAGGTCTGCGGGGCACTCTCTCTTACACTTTTCTTGACCCTTTCACATATTAGTGCTGCAGGCTCAGCCGGCTCATAGCTTGATTAACAATTATTCTCCAGATATTTCTGTCTTTGGCTTTTTCTTTCCAGTTTGATATTAAGTCGATTGATATCTCCCATCACTTCATCCCTTCACCTATATTTGGGTCTGCCTCTTCTTTTTCTTCCACCTATACTGGTCTCTATTATCTTTTTCCTGCATTCTTATTAAATCGCCTCCTATGCAAGAGTAAAAATATAACTGAGGCGTATAGTGCAAGAGTGGCCCATATGTGTTTTTTTGAGATTTGCGTTTTTTTATAAATTTAATAAGGACATCTATATCTTTCATTACATACTATCCTCATAACAGAGGGTTTTCTTTTTGGCACGATACAAGCATTTAAAGCACTATTGCATTATTAAAATTATCGCTTTTATTAGTGCAAGAGTGGCCCACAGCTATAGGCTATATATAATTTTTTAATGTTATATACCATTTGCCACCATCTTTCCCTTAAAACGCAGCGAAACGTTTTAAACACGCCCTCCCCTCTAGAGCGTTACGTCATACTTCAATGTTCCCTAATGGGTTGATAGTGGTTATATTATTGGGGATGTCAAAAAAGCCAACTGCATCATTAAAAATGTCAATTATATTCTTAAAAAAGCTAACAAGGCAAGTTTTACCAAGGATTTATAAAGATATTTTTAGAAAGATTCTTAAAAAAAGCCAAAATTTGTTTTATCGAGAAAGTTATTTGTTCGTCCCAAAACAAATCATTTTCTGCACAAATGCAGGAGCGTTATGTTACCAATTTTGTACATTTAGCTTTATTAATAAAAAATAATTACAACTTAGCTTAAACTTTGAGATCATAGGAACTGAAATCCATTTAGGTACTTTAACAATGTTTACGCATTAGTTATTCTTCATTTTTAAAGGTAATTACACCAAGAACAGTAAAAAAACGTTTATTTAACTATTCCAGAGCATAATTATTGGTATTTTGACTATTCTGTTATTAAATAACGAACATTTCTTTTACATGTAAAAATAATTAAAATTTCAAAATAAAGTGTGAGGTTAAATCTACTCAAAAAAAAACGTGTTATTGAAGGTCAGATCTCGTTCGTAATGCAATGTGGCCCAAAATGAACACAATGTATAGTGCAATAGTGACCCACCAATTTTTTTCTCTAAGAAAGTAAAGAAAGTAAAATAAATTTGTCATACATTACCTTAATGTTGGTTGAGTCTAAAAACCCTAACAGAAAAAATTTAAATAAAATAATGCGTCCTAGATCAAAGATTAAAAATGGGAGAAATTTAAATAGCCATTATCTCGATTTTTCCATAAAGTGAGATGGGCCACTCTTGCACTATACGCCTCAACTATCACTATTACTTTAACCATAAAATAACTGGAAACAAAAGCTAATACATCCAGAAAATATTACGTGACAGCAACACTGAAAAAATATTAAAGGAGTTTTTTTAATTAATATTATTTCTAAATAGCAACTTTCAAAGTTCTTAACGTGATGAATCAAACCATGTGAAAAATACCAAATTTAATAGATTTAAAATAAAGTTTCAAACTAAAATTAGTCTTTATGTACTAGGTATATCAAAAAAAAAATATTTTCAAAATGTTTCATTTAGCAAATTAGTCATCTAGTCTATCGTGACATGAAACTTCAATTAAGACTTTCTAAATATTGGTTATTGCGAAGATGGCCTTCCTGGATACAAATATTTCCTGAATAATAATTATTATAATTAAAACCTAATTGGATCCTCTAATCCAGGTATTATTTACTGGTAATAAAATACAACAAACATCACCAAAACTATTGGTCCCTCCATAAAAGAACATACTGGTTATTGACATCTTTGTTTCTCTTATTTTGTGACAACTTTTTTTTTCAATAAAAATTTATTAATAGGTAACATTGCGGTAATAAATTCAGCTTCTACCAACATTTATTTATTTTATGTATTTATTTATTTATTGTAGAAAAGTATACAAATTAAAATACATTACACGGAAAAAAAAATTATAGCTAGGAGCGCTATAACACACATACCAAGCAAATTATAATCGCTTATTATATAAATACAAGGCTTTCTCTTACAATTATGGCAGTCAGTGTAAAAATTTATATGAAATACTTTAATTGTTTAGTGAATAATAAAATATAACAAATAGTATGGCATTTATAGCTTAAATAGATTTAATTATTGTCCGTGCTAATAATTTTTATAATATAATAAAATTTCTGTAAATTTATAATAGTGCCTGTAATAAATATAATCGTGTCTGTAATATATATAATCGTTAACCAATTTATTTTTAACATTATTAGTTATTGTGTCCCTTATAATCTATAGCTTAAATCACTATAATTTGCCACTGTTACCAAATATCTTATAATGTATAGCGCAGAGCCCACTAATTTCTTTCCGTGTACATTGTTTCGTTATAACAAAATAAAATTTAGTATAAAAATCCTACATTTTAACTTGAAAGTTTGTGCACTGCACTGAAGTTAATTAATAAACATTAACACAAAGCACAATATTTTATCTTTACATTATTATTATGAATTTCTTATAACACTGTAAGAAAATTGATTTGGCCATTCTTTAAAACTTAAACTAACCTCAGGACTATCGTTACTATTTATATTTGTATATTAATAATAATATAAATGAAATATAGTTATTTCAGAATGACAGCATGTCTAACCCTACTTTTAAAAAATGACAATTAACTCATATGTCACGATCTATGCAACTATAATTTTAAATATTGGGTATTCCGCAAGGATCTTTGCTGTAGCTGGATTTAATGGTACAATTTTTTAAATTTAACTTGTGGCCGTGACTTTTTAGCAATGTATGTATAATAAATTTTTGCAGTGTAGTGTCTGAAAGGTGGGAAAGGGGCATCATAAATATTGTAATCGATTGGTGTCAGGCACCTAACACCGGAAGGATATCGCTAATAAATTGCTGTCGTAAGAGGAAAGCAGTAAAATTTTAAGAGAGCGAAAATGTGATCTATCTGTCATCGACGTTAATGACATAATCAAAAACGGGACGCGTTAACCACTCTGAAAGCTGAAAAAGGCAGATTTGACATGCCGCGTCGCACTTATAGGTTAGAGAAGTCGAGAGTGGCGCACTGACTTATCTCGAGGATTATTACACTGGTATAAACGATAATGGGCCAGTCAATATTGCAAAAAGTACATTAAAATATCAAATGTTAAATTTTGTTTATATAATTAAAAAAAAGAATATGGTGAGAAATTCCAAAAGGCAAGTTTTGAATGATTATTTTATCTTCTCCCGCGTATAAACGCTTTGGTACACATAGGAAAACCTGATTTTAATATGAAGGTATTTGTTATACCTACTTGTGTTAGATTAGGGTGGGCCAAATATATTTTTATAACATCTTAAAATTTTCATTTATGTGTAACTAGAAAATTCTGAAAATTTGAGAGTTTCATCTTCTCTAAGGGTTCTAATTGGGCCCTAAAATTCGTAAAATTTCCCATAAATCATAAAAAAATCGTTTAAAATAGTCTTTAATTTTTGTATAAGAGAAAAATTTAAAGGTCTTGAAATTTTATTTTTTCTCCTTTTGAGCATACATTATGTGCCAAATTTCAAAATGATCAAAAAATCCTAACCTGTGCCGAAAATCCCTAACAATATTTATTTATTTATTTAAATGTGAGTCAAATTGTAAACAAATACACGGTGTATTTGAAATAGCGTCGGAAATTTTAACAGATGATTCTACATCATAAAATATGACAAAAAGTTCCTATAAATATATGTCTAAAAATGCGTCATAAGGGAGCTACGCCCCTTTGAAAGTGGCTACAAAAATCGGTTTTTATTTAATAACTCAGGAACCCTTTGAGATATATCAATGAGGTTTTGCACGTCAACTAATCCTACCAAGGCCCGTTTTTATGTGTTATTTTCATGTACTTTTTTCAACCAGGGGTGTGCGAAACGGGGGGGGGGGGGGCTTATCAGGTTTTTATCCCAAACTTTTTTCTGTGTATCTTTTTTGCAATTTTATTTTTGAAATATGATTCCTCAGGTCAAAATACATAAAAAAGGTACTCTTGTTGTAATACTGTAGGATTAACCGTTTTCGAGAAAAATTCATTTGAAGGTGAAATTCCACGGTTCGAGGACGAAAAATTAAATACTAAAATGTTGAAAACCAAAATTTTAATGATGCAGGGCGAATGTACATTAAAAACTAAGAAAAAAACCTCATATACAGGTACTTCCAAAAATCAATCCTAATGGAGCTATGGTCTCCTAAATATGCACCATTTTTAAAGGGCTATGGTAGCTTTAAAAGCGTTTTTTCGACGTACATGTATGGAAACTTTTTTTCTTAGTTTTTGATGTAGAATAACATTGCATCATTAAAATTTTGGTTTTCGACATTTTAGTATTTAATTTTTCGTCCTCGAACCGTTAAATTTCACCTTCAATTGAACTTTTCTCGAAAACGGTTAATCCTACAGTATTACAACAAGAGTACCTTTTTTATGTATTTTTACCTGAGGAATCATATTTCAAAAATAAAATTGCAAAAAAGTTACACAGAAAAAAGTTTGGGACAAAAAACTGATAAGGCCCCCCCGTTTCGCACACCCCTGGTTTAAATAGGTACGTGAAAATGACATACAAAGATGGGCCTTATTAGGATTAATTCACGTGCAAAACCTCGTTAACATATCTCAAAGGGTTCTTGAGTTACTAAATTAAATTTTTGGTCTTGGAGTAAAATTTGTAATTTTTTTTGACGTTGACTGGCCTATACTGTAATTATTTTCGCATAAAGAAGACATTTTATGGAATCAGTTAATGTTGCGATTCCGATTTCAGATTCGCGTTTTAATTGAAAATCACGTAGATTTATTTTAACAATGATCCCACTTTCGATAAGACCAAAAACAATTTGCAAGATTTTATATCCCGCCTTAAAGACCGTTCTTCGTCATATCCGAAATTTATTCCTCATAAATTTCCTGCATTAAAAATGAATTGCGTGTCTAAATATTTTAATTAACTTAAAAATAAACGTTTATATGAAATATTTAAAGGACTCTAAATGTTTTTGTGAAATCCCAAAATCAATTATTATTTTTTTTAGTAGAAAATGTAATAAAAATAATTTTTTTAATAAAAAAGATTTTCTTTTTTATAGCTTCGTTAACAAAATTCTAAAAAAATGTGGCATATGGCTTTTCCAGTTTAATTTAACACTATCAACTATGGGAACATTCAAGTATTACGTAACGCAAATTTTGATCATTTTGGACTTTTTGTCACAAATTATACATTAACGATAAAGAGTTGCAGTTTTGTTATTTTATATTGTACAACTCTGGAGCAATTTTTAGGGAAGTTATTAACGTTTTTTTTTGCTTATTTTCCAAAATTAGCTAGCTATGACTAAATTTTTGTAAATGCAGAAGTTTTACTAAAATTATAACCAAAAAGTACCGATAAAAGTTAATCAAAGATTGGTTTACCCAATAACACTAAACTAGAAAATTTAACCTGTAAAAAGAAATGTGATAAAAAAATCTAACGTTTTATTGGCCAGTTTCTTAGTTCAGTGTTAATTACACTGCTCTACAAAAAAGATTTTTTTTATTTGCGAGGGACTTTTTAGTTACACCTGGCTCTATTTGATACGTTAATTTCGGAACTTTTTTCCGTTTTTCTCGATCATCTCGTTTTCTTGAGATATAGCGCACAGTGGTAGTAAACAATATAATTAATATTTGTTTTTGCCGTCGATTCTTTCTCTATTAATGAGGCTCTAAACCAAAAACAGGTGGATTTAAAATGTATTTATTCGTTTGTTCTTTATGGGCTTCTAAATTAAAAAAAATGTTTTTTTTTCCTATTTTTTCGATATATTTGATAAAATTTTTATATACATACTAAAGATACGACTCTAATTTTTATACGTAACACTAAATTTAGTTTTAAAACAGTAAAAAAACATTAAGTAAACATAATTCAAAATATTTTTGTTCTGCTTTAAATAACTCCCCGTAAAATCTCCGTTACTGGATTAAATCTAAAGCTGTTTTTATTTTTACAAACCTCATATGTGTATTAGTTTCGCTTATATCTTTAGTATTTATAGAAAATTTTCATGAAAATATAGCCAAAAAAAATACGAAAAAATCTCATTTTTTGACTTTAGAAGCCTATAAAGAAACAAACGAATAAAGATATTTTAGAGCCGCTTTTTTTTGGCTTAGAGCCCTAATAATAGAGAACAAATCGACGGTAAAAAAAATAATTAATTAGACCTACTACAACTATAGGCAAAAAAACCATTGTGCGCTATATTTCAAAAAAACAATGATCGAGAAAAATGGAAAATGGTTCCGAAATCAGCGCATCAAATAAAGCCAGGTGCAACTAAAATTGTGTCGGCAAATTTTTGAGTGTTGTGCAGTGGGTAAACCTTGAAAGTACAAAATATAAAATTTAAAGCTGAATTTAAATTTCCAACAGTGTTTATCTGCCAACAAGTACCTCACCTCATTGCGGTTGAAAAAGTGTCAAAATTATAAAAAATCTCTAGTACAACATGGCTCTAGAGCCATATTGGGTAATATTATGCACATAATATGTATTAAGACCAATTATTCAAAGACTCTCTATATATTGAATACTTAAAGTTTCGATTACGTACGTGTGATAAGATTTTCCTGTAATGTATTGGAATTATGCTATTGTTGGTATCAGGTGTATAATTTTCTATAGGATCAAATCCTAAAGCAGGCAGCATTAGCTAAATACAGAAAACAATACCTATAAGTATTAGACCGGGTCAAAAATACATTTTTTAAATTTATAAATCTTGCCATTGGGGTATACCTAAACGTTTTAGTAACCGAACCTCATTAGCAAAAAAAATAATCATATGTATTTTTTACTACTAAGACGACCTTCTTTAGTTTGCAGTTTTAAAGTGAAAGATTTTATGTGATAAAAATGAATTGTTGTAGATCTGGAAAAACCACAGTAATAAGCCCTTTTAACTTTATGTATATACATTATATAATAATATATTCTTACTTAATGGGACACTTTCCCGGGCGAGTCCATTATTAAAAACTTCCCCAAACTGTTCTAGGTAAAATTCAATGCTAAAAGTTCACCTTCCAGCAAACTGATGTCACTACTATTAAAAACAAAAGTTTTAGCCTTTGTGAACAGATTAATTTTTTAATAAACAGTTTGCCTGTAATCTGAGTGCAACAATTTTGGTACTGAATACATATTATTACCTAATATGTTTAACTGCATAATATTAATTTTAACTATCTTTTAGCATATATTTAATACTTTCAGCTCTTAAAACGTGGGCAGGGGGGCATGGGGGCACATTTTTTTAAATGGAAAGGGGGGTCGTGTAATAAATCATTTTAAAGCTTATAAAATTCTCCATTTAACTTCATATTTTAAAATAAAAAAAAAATGTTTTTGGGTTTAAAATGGGGTTGAAAATGGGTATTAATGTCAAAATTATTCTAAAAAAAAACAAATATTTTTTAAAAAATGCCTAATTTCATCATAAACAAATGTTAATATACTTTTAAACTAATTTTAGTTGACATAAAAAAAAATCTTAGTTTAAATAGAGAATTTTATAAGCTTTAAAATGATGTATCACATGTCCCCCCATGCCCCCCTGCCCACATTTTAAGAGCTGAAAATATCAAATATATGCTAAAAGATAGTTTAAGTTGTCTTATTTAAGTGTTCTAAATTTGAAGTCGATATCTCAACTCGTTCAAAAGTTAAAGGGGGGGGGTGACTTTTGGACCGCACTGTATATGTAGTATGCTGTACTGATAATTGAAAATACCTTACCCCTACGATGGTTTTTTACCCCTCTTTTCTCTAATCTATAATCGTACTTATTGTTTGCTATTTAATTTATAAAATATAATTTATTTGTGGATTAATTGGTTATAATTAATAAATTCCTAAATATCAATTCGTGATACTAGGTTATTAATCCCAATTTTTGGAAAATGCAACTCCTGCTAAAGTAGTCGTTGTATTTTCGTCATTGGGATTAATATTCGTAAAATTTATGTAAAACACCACCGATACCTAACCTAGTATCACTTATGATATAACCCCTGAAAATATTTTTGAAACTTTAAAGTAAAACAGCAGACTTAAGAAGCAAATTGGTGATCTTCAAATTTGATTTTTTGACCCGATCTAATAGGCATACCTTATGCTATATTGCCTAGATCATTGCCCAGATGTGCAAGTCGGTAGGACCTTGGAAGGGGGTCGAACAAAGGGTTCTAAGAGAATGCACAGGAGGCGGTGGGCCGGTACAATGCAACGGTTACCGTCTTGAACAAGTGTCTCAAATGACTACTTGAGATAAAGGTCCAAAAGCCACAATTGTCACCTGTAGTGTTACCTGTGTGACAGTGTTTGGAGAATTGATAAAATAACAATTATATCGCAGACGTGAATGTCTTTCGGTGGTCTATTTATGGAGATGTCTTTCTTAGCAATAACAATAAGTTTTGTTCCTACAACTATTGACAATTTTTCGCTGGAACTGATAACCGAAATATAGGTAAACCTGTTTTATCAATTACATCGGCACTTAGTGCTACTAAGAGTGCCGATGTATTGAAATCTTCGCCGAAAAGTCAAAATCTTTGACCACGTTTTTTTTCACATTTCTCGACGTTTTAGGCCACTCTCGAAAAAAGTAAAAAAAAAAATTGCGTCTGTCTGTCTGTCTGTCTGTCTGTCTGTCTGTCTGTCTGTCTGTCTGTCTGTCTGTCTGTCTGTCTGTCTGTCTGTCTGTCTGTCTGTCTGTCTGTCTGGGTATAAACTCTCTAACTCCATCTCTGCGTGAGATATAGACTAGCGGTTTTTTTGCATATTGTTTCTTATCGTATTCCGAAGAGCTGATTAGATTTTGGGGGTAAACGATTGGGGGTAAGGGGGTAAAAATAGGGTAAAACTTATATAAAAGATAATTTTAAATTGGTCAAAAAATGTTATAAACAACGTTTTCCTAAAACGCATTGTTTTCGAGATATTGGCGTTTAAAGCAGTAAAAGGTTTTTTTAGCATATCAAACATATTTATAACCCGATTTCAAAAAATTATATTTTAAATAAAAGCTCTTTTTAAGCCCTATAAAAAATGTTATATACAATTTTTAGCTAGAATATAATGTTTTAAAGATACAGAATTTAAAATCAAACAAAACACCTAGTTTGAAATTTGCAAACTAGATGGCTCTAGTGTACAAGAGTGCCGATGTTTTGACAGGGTGCTTGCAACGTTTCATCTAGTTAGTTATTATAATATTCGCAGCGCACGGTAGTTTCGAAATTTCAAAAAGTTTCAAAAATTTTTAAAAATCGTCCCAGACAAAAAATTCTTGGATATAAATTTGTTTTATGAAAAAATAAGATTTTTTTGTTTTTTTTGTCGGTCTGTTCGATGCCACGATTGTTGTAGACACGAATAATCCGATCGACTTGAATATTTTATGAAAAATTAAGTTCGATGAGGGGAAGATCCTTATTATATTGTTTTTAAAAGTAATCCCTAAAAAAAAGTATATGGGGTGTTAAACTTAAAACAAAAATGGAAAAAATCTAAAAGAAAATACGTTTTTCGCAAAAAGAAAATTAATAAAAAATTTGAAAGATTTTGTTTATCAAGTTTTTTTTTTGATTTTTTTTTCATTTTTCGCAAAAAGAAAATTTAAAAAAATGATTTTTTTTTTGATATTTTTTATTGTTATTTTTTTTTATTTTTTTTTTTTGAAAAAAAAATTTTAGCCACTCAAGCAATTATTTATCTAAATAAAAACCCCATATCGATATCTTTATTAATGTCAATCATTCCATTTTAACCAATCGGAACTGGGTCTAACTCACTCACACATATTATTTTTTGTTCCATCATGGACAAGAAAAACTTTATGATTTTTTTTTATTCGAAAGGACCCTTAAATTCTAAATAAGGATATTTTTCTATTTTGCGAATCTTATAAGCTCATAATCACACGCATTTTGCGTGTTCTTATAGGCCCATAAGAGGTCTGTACTTTTTTTCTTTTGGGTTTGCAACAGACAAAAGCCTATCGCCTGACGATTTCCGTGCAAATTTTCTACAAAATATTGTGTTTGTGTTATTTTTTACCGTGCTAAAATTATGGCATGGTTACTTCAAGTGAAAAAGAGAAGACATGACTATAAAATATATCAAAATATCATTTGTTCTTAGAATTTTAAAGATGGCAAAAACTGTAATGCCAAACCGAAACTAAAATCCCTAAATCAGTCATCAATTTAAATGTAAGTTTTTTTTTAATTTTAGAGCAAAATAGAAAAAATTGTATAAAGCACTTGTTTTACAACACGTTTTTAGCGCACTAGTACTTTAGAAAACTCTCCGCAAGCAGCTCGTTTTCTAAACTTGTACTCGCGCGCTAAAAACTTATGAAACTATACCGGGTGTTTCAGGAAGGTGGTTCATCCCCCTTAACTTTTTTACTTTTTTAACTAGGATCGTGAAATTTGCAGGAGCTATATTATGTATAATGTAGGATTTTTTGACAAGGTTAGGCAGTTTTTGACACTTTCGATTTTTAAATGGAACACCTTGTATATTTTTACATATTTTGATTTAAAAATCAATTCTGAAAACAAGCATGTGCCACTTGTCAATTTTTGACAGGTCATGTCATTTTCAATTTAAATTTTTATTTTAAATCTAGAGTGCCCTAAATTAGCTTATTCGCTTAATTGTTGGTATAATATGTTTAGAAAAATACTATTTTGATTTTTTAAAGGTTCGAAAATCATACTTTGGTTCATAAGTCATTATTTTCGAACGGAAAGAGCGTGGCTCATTGGGTTAAAATGAAAGAGAATTTACTTGCGAACATTTTGATACCACACATGAATAGTTTATTTCAAAGAACTTGGCATTAAAACACAAAAGATTTTATAATGAAGATTTAACTAAAATATGAAGTGACCTGTCAAAATTTGACAATTGACGCATACTTGTTTTCAGAATTGATTTTTAAATCAAAATATGTAAAAATATACAGATTGTTCCATTTAAAAAACGAAAGTTCGATTAATTCCCGGCGAAACCGGAAGTGCCAAAAAATGTCTAACTATGTCAAAAAATCTTAAATTATACATTATATGTGAAATCTTCTTAATAGAACAGTATATAGCAAAAATTTAAATTTTAAAAACTATATTTCTTCCAACGTTTCGAGTATTATTGTGTACTCTTCTTCAGGGAGATTAAAAATTACAAAATTATAAATTAAAAATTATAGACATTTGATAAAATATTATGACAATGTCAAAAAAAGTATAAAGGTAAAGGTGTGAAAATGTAAAAGATAGTAAGATTTGTATATGTGTATTAAAGAGTGAATTAAAAAACAAATAAATATAACAAAACATGCAATAATTATAAATAAACACTAAAAATACATATGTGCACAAATACATACAATCACATATAACCATATACAATTACATACAACTACATGTACATATATACATAGATACAAAAAAAAAATCATTCACTAATGTCAACATATACAGAAAATTGTACACATATATACTCACATTATCATTCAATTATGCTATTGTACACTGAATTTAAATTTTGAGTATCTGTTCGAAAGTATAATTAAATTATACATCATATAGCTTCTGCAAATTTCAAGAGCCTACCTAAAAAAGTAAAAAGTTAAGGGGGTGAACCATCTTCCTGAAACACCCGGTATAGGTACTATTTGCGACAGATTTTGTGTCATTCTCTATGTATAGCGCGTGGTTGCATGCAATGCATCCCTTATTAATTATAATAGCGGTGGCTTCCTATCTCGAACAAAAAAAGCCATTTGTTTATGTAAAATACAGGTTTGCAAAAGGAAATTTTAATTTAGTTCTTATCAGATATTTAAGAAATTTAATTTTATGGAAAATACTAGTGGAAAATATAAAAGAAAACACGACCGATATGGATCTTGATATGGAAAGAAATATTTTTATAGCGTCCGATTATAGTCCAGTCAAATAAAGAAAAACTCATATAAATTGCAATAAAAGTACACGGGCTGATATTTTAAAGGGTCTTAGTGGATGGTAGCAGAACACTCCTGTTAGTTTTTCACCGGGTGGTTTGGTTTGGGATGTCCGCTATCTTAAATTTTAGGGGTGAGTGCGGTTATCTCACTAAATATGCATCTTATGATAAAAATGCATATAACTAATTTTGTTAAGGAGAAAATTTCCAACAATTTTGTCTGGATAATTTTTTTATTATATTAATAACAATCGAGTTAAAATATTCAAAAATGGCCATGTTGGGGGTGAAATTGTTTTTTTTTAGATTTTTTAGCCAAATCATTCGTCGGATGGTTATGAGCAAACTTGTAGCTCTTGAAATTCTCTATGTACTATGTACAAAATTATAAACTTTTATTCCATCACGTTTTTAAGAATGATGTAGGCCTAAGATGCAAATTTTATTGCACACGGCGTTCACTAAATCCTCTAAACAGAAAAAAATAGAGATGGAAAACCATAGGCAATAACCGGTTTTCGGTTAACCGGTTGAGGAAATTACCTCAGACCGGTTTTTGGTTAAGCAATAACCGCTTAAAAAGTCCAAACCTTGAAGCCAAATTTCCTTTTAATTTTTTTACTTTTAAAAAAAAAAATGTTACATAACAAATTTTGCATTACGTAATGCTTGAACGTTCCCTTAGGAGGCACCAGGGACGCAGGGGGGCAAGGGAAAACATTTTTTTAATGGAAAGGGGATTGTGTGAAAAGACTGAATTTTATTTTTTCTTAAAAAATGCAATTTTCTTATTTTTTTTTTAATTTCCATTTATATTATTTAAAATTAGTTTAAAAGTATAATTTACGTTTATTTATCACAAAACTAATAATGAAACAAAAATTGTTTGATTTTATTTAAAGAAATCTTGACGAAAATTCTAATTTTCAACTATTTTAATTTCTTCAAAAAAATGCTGAAAAAAAAAATAAACAATATATGGTCGAGTAGAGAATTTTATGATATATTACATGAACCCCATTTCCATTAAAAAAAATACAATTTGTCCCCCTGCATCCATTCCCCTAAACATATCAAATCAAAAAACAATTTGAGTTATTTTTTTTTAGTGTTCTAAATTTAAAGTTAATAACTTAAGGCGTTCAAAAGTTAAGGGGGGGGGGGGCTTTTGACATGCATGGTATATTAAATTGTTACTGACGAAGACCTCAAGAATTCAGAATATGAAAAATAGGCAAAAAAAGCTGAAAAAGCTTTAAATCTTGACTCTAAACATAACATAACATTACGTGAACATTACGTGAACATTACGTGAACATTACGTGAACATTACGTGAACTTAAAATATTATTTGACAATGAACTGTATAAAAAAATACCATCTTTTAAGGTTCCATCCAATCATAAACTGTAAATAAATAAATAATAATATATTTTTCGCTGACAAAAGTATAATTATTTTCAAGGAAACTTTATCTACTTACGACAATATAATATATAACACATTATGTATTGTTCATCAAATTAATTTCAAAGCTAAAGGGCAAGGTTAAAAAAGACATAAAACAGACCTAGATTAACCTATATTCCAGTAAGAATATTTTATGTTAAAACGTGCAACTAAAGTAAAGTGATCGTGGTGAAACTTTTTTATCGAAACCTCAGTTGTAAACTGTTTAATCTCAAAATAGGTCAATTTAATAATTCATCAATTTCTTGGAGTACCTCAAGCGTTAAGTAAATGCCTACTTGAAGAATTTACCTGGTAACATCCCCAATGATCCTCGAGTTCTTTTTTTTTTGAAGAAGAAGAACTGGATTGTTTTTTGAAGGGCACAAAGTTATTTAAACGCTGCCCTCTTTTTTGCGCTAGAACCTGATGACTTGAAATTTTTTAAATTTAAGGTTTTTCATAACAAACATTTTTCTCCGCACCGACCCTGACTTTGCCTCATAGTAAGGCGAGGAACATTGCTGCTCATAACTGGTGTTTACTTAGATTTTTGTCTGTATGTTTTTTGAATAATTCTACACATGTACATATGATTGTTTAACCTCGTACTATTCTACTTAATTAAGCATCCCCTAAGTCCAGGACTTGTGTGGGCTAGTAAAAGAGGGAACCACCGGCTTATACTGACTTTCGAGCCAGTTTATAGGAAGTGTCCGTTTCACTTATTGCCTTCGCCAAATTTCAATTATTAACTGAAAAAGGCAAATCGCCGCCAGTGAGAATTGAACTCATGCTAGTTGCCTTGCTATGCATACGCGCTAGCCACTACGCATGTCTCTTATAAATGGACCGGGATATTCATTATTGGGTTTATTTATGCCCTGGTCAGGTTTTAGGTCACTTTTAATCATGTATCGTCGCTTCCATGAATGGGTGCCGCCCCTGTGTTATTTGCAAAGGACAAGGTTAAAAAAATAATATAATAGAGCTAGATTAACCTATATTCCAGTAAGAATATTTTACATAAACCGCATGGTTTAACGTGGAGCTAAAGTGATCGTCGTGAAACACAAAGGGAAAATATTGGCTGCTTGATGTCCATTTTGCCGACATACCTCACAGTATTCTAATAAACATTTCTGCTCATAACTGATAAGACGGCATTGATGAATATAAATAAGGCTGTGGCGACGGCGTTATCGCAGCATTGCATTGGGGGAGAGCCGCGGCGGTGGGCGGCGGCCGCCCCGAGAGTGCGGACTCCAGCTAAGGATATTTAGATATTCTAATAGTGGCGGCATTTTGCTGATAACATGTATGCTACTGCTTGGTCTGGAGCGATAAGCGTCGAGACGGAGAGGTCTGTGCTGCTGATAAAGACGCTCCGCGTCGCGCTGCTCTTCTGTTTCTCCTTAGACGGTGCGATAACGTGAGTTCGTGGCCTACTGTAGTTTTTCCGATGATATTTTTACTATTCATACTTGTTTCGAGTAATAAATATTCGGATTGTCAAGATGTGTGCAAATCCTGACCCATCTTCGGGTTGCGATAACGTAGGGCTTGCCAAGATCTATGGGTTTTCTAACGATATTTTATTCAATTTAATTGCTGATATCGATACTATTTTTCAATGTATAACGATAAAGATCTGTGAATTTATGTGTTCTTGAAAAGTGCATATTATAATTTCATTATCACTAAACTGCCACGAAATCTTTCATTAACTAACTTACAGAGCGGTCCAAAAGTCACCCCCCCCATCTTAACTTTTGAACTAGTTGAGATATCGACTTCAAATTTGGAACTTTTAAATAAGACAACTTAAACTATTTTTTAGCATATATTTAATATTTTTAGCTCTTAAAATGTGGGCAGGGGGACATGGGGGCACATTTTTGCAAATGGAAAGGGGGGTCGTGTAATACATCATTTTAAAGCTTATAAAATTCTCCATTTAACTCCATATTTTTAAATTAAAAAAAAATTGGGTTTAAAATGGGGTTGAAAATGGGTATTAATGTCAAAATTCCTCTAAAAAAACTAATAATTTTTTTAAAATGCCTAATTTCATCATAAAAAAATGTTAATTATACTTTTAAACTAATTTTAGTTGACATAAATAAAAATTTATAAAAAAAATTAAAAAATTGAATGTTTTAGCACAAAAAATTGAAAAATCAAAACCTTAAAAAACATTTTTTAAAAATTTAAAAATGTTAGTTTAAATAGAGAATTTTATAAGCTTTAAATGATGTATCACACGACCCCCTTTCCATTTAAAAAAATGTCCCCCCATGCCCCCCTGCCCACATTTTAAGACCTGAAAATATAAAATATATGCTAAAAGATAGTTTAAGTTGTCTTATTTAAGAGTTCTAAATTTGAAGTCGATATCTCAACTCGTTCAAAAGTTAAAAGGGGGGGGGTGACTTTTGGACCGCACTGTATAATTATTTAGAAGTTTAAAATAAAAATTATAAAAAAAAATGTTAATTTTGTCGTTTTTTGGAATTTGGAAAACATTCTGAAAAATAATGAGTGACTAAATTCAATTTTTGGCATAGGTTTCTATGGAATGCATTAAAAATGTATGCCAAGCGCATGCGTGCATGGTTCGTGGTAGACTGAAGATATGTTTATCGTCTGCAGAAAAATGCCACGTATATTGCATACCAAGCGGTGCATAGCAAGTTTATGCCATTGGTGTAAAGCGTCTTTTAGCATTCTATAGGAATTAATTTTTAGACTCCAAATAACTTTAGAGCTTAATTTCACAGGTTTTTTCTGCGAATCAAAGCTTGTTTTATTTTTTTTTTTGTTCCACCATAACACAGTATTTTCCTAATCAAAACCAACTTTATGGTTGAATTGAAATTCAACTCATAATGCTAATTTAACTAATTTACCATAAACCAATTTATTATCAAAATTTAATACAAATCAATTAAATTTACTAGTCAAACTAAATATATAATAGACAAATAAAATTAATCTATTCTCAGATTGTCATGAGAGAAAGAATGCATTTGAGAATCATTCCTACTCAGGAATGGCCATTTGATGATAAAAGCAATTTCAATCAATAATTTAAATTCGCTGATTTACACAAAGAAAACACTTCAGTTGCGTCAACCAGATAAATAAATAAATAAATATGGCTGCATTATTTTTTTGGTTCGGAAAACCAGAAATCTGTAGAAAAACCAGAAAATAGTTGGTCGTAATTTACTTTTTATTTGGCTAAGGCAACTGGATTATTTTTCCGTACTCCTTATTCAGGGTAGTGCACTTATACTAAAGTTTTTTTTTAAGGTATAGTTATTTTAAACCTTCCCGCTTGTAAACAATCTCAAAATTACCATAGCAACGTAAGATACGCATGCGTCGTAAGCGAAATGACTAGGCCCAATTTACACAACCGTAAAACGTTGACGTGCCATTAACGAGAACAAAACAATGGTTTATTCCTCTAAATTATTAGAATAACAGCGATTTTATTAGCAAATTTTGTTTCTACAGGTATACAAAATTGTTTTTAGCAACAGCTTTATCAATTCTCTTTTTTTTTACATCAAAACATCATAAAAACAAGGTAAGTAAACAAAAATTATAAATTTTGGTTATGTTGACGTTCAAAATAGAGTAAATCGGACTTTGTCGAGTATTTAGCGGCAAATTTAAAATAACTTTACCTTAAAAAAATAAACTTTTTCGACCGAATATATTTGGGAGGTAACCAAAATAAACACCTATTTGTTAGGTCCTCGTATGACAATAAATCTATCTATCTATCTATCTATCTAAAATAAGAACTATAATAAGTTTGAAAAACCATCCAATGTTTTGACAAATTTGAATTCCAATGACAAAAAAAATCCTTTCCTTTGGGTGTATACTATGGTACACTGTAAAAAATGAATAGAATCATAGGTAATTTGTTGCCATGTAGGTACAAGTAATACTTACGAGATTTTATATGTAGTTTTACAATTTTATATAAATATTACATGTAAAATCGTAATTTTTACTTGTCTCTGTATTGCAACACATTACCCATAATTCTGCATGTAAATTTACATATTTTTTACAGTAAACTGTAAAATTTACTAGATTTTACATGTAATTTTAAAAAGCAATAATATTTTTTCTGAAGCTCCTGCAGTTTGTTTATTTTTCTGTATTGCAACACATTACCCATAATTCTGCATGTAAATTTACATATTTTTACAGTAAACTGTAAAATTTACTAGATTTTACATGTAATTTTAAAAAGCAATAATATTTTTTCTGAAGCTCCTGCAGTTTGTTTATTTTTCGGTATTGCAACACATTACCCATAATTCTGCATGTAAATTTACATATTTTTTACAGTAAACTGTAAAATTTACTAGATTTTACATGTAATTTTAAAAAGCAATAATATTTTTTCTGAAGCTCCTGCAGTTTGTTTATTTTTCACCCATTAGAATAAAGATATGTTTATTGTTAATGTAGTATGAGTTTCAGGTGGTTACAAATAAATATGAATGCAGTAAAAAATAAAATGCAATAATTGGGTCACCCACCTTAGGGGCTGTCCATATATTACGTAACGCGCCTAGAGGGGGGGTCATAGAAATTGTTACAGTTTGTGACAGGGGGGAGGGGGGGGGTCCAAGTAAACTTTACGTAACGGAATTTAATAAATTTAATGTTTATTTCTTAAGCTTGGTAGATGTATTTTTATTTGAACATAAATTACTATTTAGTGGCCCATAATTCCCGTTTTCACACAAAAATTGACGAAACTATGCATATTTAAATAATATTGTAATCAGTAAAAAAACTGTTGACATTGATATTAAAAAAAATCTTACGGCCCTGTTCTTGAGTGATCTTGCCGATGAATCATCGGCGATGATACATTTTCGCGCGGAATGTTTACTCACAGAACACTAATACTATTTTGTGTACCTGTGCATAAACAATATACGTGTTATATGTGACACTCAGTGTAAAAAGAGGTAACTAGTATTTTTTCCCTGTGTGATATTGATTATGAATATTTTTTTTAAAGTTTGAGTGATTTTTTCGTGTAAATTTTTTTTAAGGTTATGTTATACTATATTTTAGGTTCATGTTTGTTGTGTCGAGAAAAACGAATCAATAGTGAGAATACAGTTAAATTTATTGCGAAACAAAAATTTTATATTGTTACGCGTTACACAAGGGGGGGGGGATGTTGGTAAATGTGACAGTTTGATACACAGGGGGGATGGGGCGTCAATTTTTTTAAAAATTGCGTTACATAATATATTCTTGCGTGAACTTGCCGATGAATCATCGGCGATCATACATTTTCGCACGGAATGTGTTGGTAAATGTGACAGTTTGATACACAGGGGGGAGGGGGCGTCAATTTTTTTTAAAATTGCGTTACGTAATATATGGACAGCCCCTTATATCAAATAGGTTTAAAACTATCTATGTGTTCTGCGAGAATTTAGTTTGATGTACAATTTCTTGTAGTGAGCTTCTGCGGTAGCGCTTTCAGTTTGTCTGCGTATGTGCCAGCAGGAGTGTACACGACCCGAATCAGTAATGATGTATTCTGGGTATTGTTCTTTATATGTCGGAACTAAGTGATTCCGAACACGTTTAACACACACGCGATTCGCGATAAAAGTCGATGTAACATAGATCCTTGTTCAAACATTCGATGTATTATAAGAATGTCATAATGTTTTTTTAGAAGAATATATAGGATTTGCTAAAGAAAAGGAGGGACTTACTTTATAGCACGAGGCTCTTTATGACTGTAAATAAATAATAATACATTTATATTAATCATTAAATATATTTTGCGCTAGGGCGCGCCAGTGCCAATTGGGCTTCAATGTTTTTAATAAATATGCTTATTATTATTTATTTGATAAAATCAGTTTTAGATATACGGATGCATTTTAAGAATCTTCAATGTTTGCTCAAAGAATACACGGTTCGCAAAAAAGGTCAAATAAAATAAAAAATTGCCCAAGAACTTTGAAAATAAAATTTGATTCCTGGCCCTTTCCTTAAATAGGAAAAGCAAAAATTAAAAAATTTTAACGACAAAGTTTTTTTTATCGCACTTTTTTGTTTTGAGTATTATAAAATAGATACACGCTGATTTATAATTTTCCCAATTCACCAATATTTGCTACAGTTTACTTTTTTCTGCTTAAACTTTTTACCTGTTACTCAAAAATTAAATTTTAAATAATATCTAACAAATAGGACCCCCTTGGGGGGCCTTAAAGAGGACGAAAGCCTAAATTTTTAAATTTTCCTGGGCTTATCTTGTATGCTCTATTTATATACAAATATAAGCTATTTTAGTAGTATATTAAATATTTTTTTTTTAAATAGGGAGGTTTGGGGGGTCTCAAGCCAATTTTCAATTTTTTTTTTAGAATTTTAATGTACAAAAAATATTATAATATTATAAATATTTTCTAGATATTGTAAAAGAGTGATTAAAATGTCGGTTTGGGGGTTAATTATTATATAATATATAATAATTAATATTTAATAGTAATTATATATGAAAAATTTAAAAATTCAATAATATTTTATAACAACTCTCATATATAATTACTATTAAATATTAATTATTATTTTTTTAATGTTATAGTTTATCATATAGTTTGCGTTAAATTTTTATTGTGTTTATTTACCCAGCTTTAGAAAATAAAATATTTTTGCTTTTATTTTTTCTGTACTTTTATATTTCAATTTTGTTTAATACAAAGTATAATTTCCACTCATTACTTTACTTTGCTTTTAATTTATTGCCTTTCCTCTGGAATTAAAAAATCCCTTCAAACCTTTCAAAAAAAATGATTTGTAAAGTAAGTTTTAAAATGTTTTTTTCCGAGGTTTTTTCTTTTTCTTCCGATCATCTGATATCTCTTCTTTAAGCCGAAAGTAGAGATTTTAAAGTTTTAGGCATAATGTATTATAGAAATATTATGTACATAATTATGTATGTATAATTATTAGATATAGTAAGTCTCATAACCCTATTGAAAATGACGGGTCTGCGCGGGCATAGACCGGACTTGAGCTGGTGAATTTCATCCGCTCAAGTCCGGTTTATGCACCATTTATACTCTCCAGACCCGTCATTTTCAGCAGGGAAGAGACTTTTTTAACAACTTGCAGGAGAAATATAAACCGAATTTGACACGTACGCGTACATAATAATATTATTATTATATATCTTTTTTATATTAATATATAATAATAATAATATATAATATAATATATAATAATATATATTATATATTATATAATAATTAACCCCCAAACCGACATTTTAAACACTCTTACAATATCTAGAAAATATTTATAATATTATAATATATTTTGTACATTCTAAAAAAAATCTGAAAATTGGCTCGAGACCCCCCAAACCCCCCTATTTAAAAAAAATATTTAATATACTACTAGAATAGCTTATATTGGTATATAAATAGAGCATACAAGATAAACCCAGGAAATTTAAAAAAATTAGGCTTTCGTCCTCTTTAAGGCCCCCCAAGGGGGTCCTATTTGTTAGATATTATTTAAAATTTAATTTTTGAGTTACAGGTAAAAAGTTTAAGCAGAAAAAAGTAAACTGTAGCAAATATTGGTGAATTGGGAAAATTATAAATAAGCGTGTATCTATTTTATAATACTCAAAACAAAAAAGTGCGATAAAAAAAATTTTTTCGTTGAAATTTTTTAATTTTTGCTTTTCCTATTTAAGGAAAGGGCCAGGAATCAAATTTTATTTTCAAAGTTCTTGGGCAATTTTTTATTTTATTTGACCTTTTTTGCGAACCGTGAATATAAATAACCTATGTTTTGCAACTATTAGGATTTAAATGATTAAATAGGGTTGGAAATATCTGTATTATATTTACGTTAAATTAAAACGTACCTACCCACTGCGCCATATTATGGTAGTCATCAAAAACTAATTAAATTCATGATACAATTTTTATTACAATGTGTTTTATTTTGAATTGATGGTTATGTTTTAATATTTATTAAATCACCCAATATTAAAATAATTGTAAATTGTGAATTCTATTGTCATTTATAAAATGTATAAACGCATTTAATGTTTTATAGGTATATTTTCAATTAATTTTCGTTTTCAACTACCCAGAAGCAATACAGTTATGATTAGCTGGACACAGATCTACCGACTGCGCCAACTGCTTTTTATCGAAAAATAATTTTATTCATATTTCTTTGTAATTCATGACGAATGATTGATTATGTTTTAAATTAAAACTTTAAATATTAATTAAATAATAACGTAATGATGTTTTATAAATAGGGTTAACATTTCCAATAAATTTTTATTTTTAACAATCCAAAAGTAATAGAATGATTACCAAGGGTCGGATCGAAGTAGCCATTTACCGGGGGCATGCAAAAATTTGAATTTTAAAAAACTATTTTTTTAAGTAAATAGACACTTTAAACTATTGTTCACCAAGCGGAATATCATGTCGACTCTGTTAATACTCAGTGAGTCACTTGGTCATGGTCTATGACTCATAGATTTTTTCTGACAATTGTTTCCCCTTTTAAAAAACGAATAATTAATAAAAAAACAATACTTTTGTATTAACTATTCGTTTTTTGAAAAGAAAATTAAATCCTTCTCCATGAGTCATGGACCATGACCAAGCGACTCACTAAGTATTAACAGCGTCGACATGACATTCCGCTTGGTGAACAAGAGTTTAAAGTGTCTATTTACTTGAAAAAAGAGTTTTTTTAAATTCCAATATTTGCATGCCCTCGGTAAAGGCTACTTCGATCCGACCCGTGATGATTACTCTGGTTTACAGGTATTTTCCCCCAGTCACTACAGTGACGGAAAGGGTTATTTTAGGGGTTTCTGGGGTAGACAAATCCAAAAGTTTATATATCATCTTCTTTAAAAGTTACAGGGGATGTACTATTTAAAAGAATAACCGTTAAAAATGTGACGTGAGCGAAGTTTTTTGATAAAAAAATTGGATTTTTCGATCCCAAAAACCCCCAAAATAACCCTTTTCGTTATAAGGAAAATACCTGTAAACTTGTGTTATTTATAAACAAACCCATTAAGGACTGACCCATGAGTTTATTGAATAATATAAGATATATTTATCAGATATTACTATTATTAGTAAAAATAAGCCATTTTTAATAAAAAAATAATTTAAAAATGACGTTTTCGCTTGTTAAACAAGTTTAGTAGTAAAATGTAAACAATTTACTCGCTAGAAATAAAAAACCATAATTTTTGCATAAGCTAAGTCATAAATAAATAAATTGGAAACTACATGCATTTTAAAATACTCCTTACAAAAATCTGTAAATCTGTATGAATATATAGACGGTAGTCCTTAATCGGTTAATAGAAAGATTTTTGTCATTCTTAAAACAACCAGACGCGACGAAACATTTCTGTCTGTATATTAAATTTACAGACTTTTTGACAAATGACAAATTTTGTCATCGGTAGAAATGCAAGTAACAGAAATATAAAAAGTTTTTTTTGGGGGAAGACAAAAGTTAAAATTTGCAAACTTGTGTTATTAGCTAGACATATGCGATACTATGCTTTTATTTCAAAAAGTTAACACTAAATTCAGACTAAGATCTACCGACTGCGCCAACTGCAGGTTATCAAAAATTAATTTTATTATATTAAATATAAAATTTATATTTCTTTGTAATTCATAGCTATACCTGTATAGGGTTGCGTTTTATATTAAAACTTTAAATATTAATTAAATAATATCATAATAACGTAATAATGTTTTACAGAGTTTACATTTCCAATTAATTTTCATTTTCAACTGTCCACAAGTAATAAAATTATGATTGGCTAGACATATGCGAAGCGTTGCTCGTTTATTAGCCAGTTAACTTTTTAATCAGATAATTATGATATGGTTGGAAAAATCGTCGGGCTAGCTAGGTATACATATAGCTTCAATTATAACAGGTGACTACCTGGTGTGTGTACGTAGGTATAACACACTATAATTTATAATTTAATTTAATAACCGAGGTTACCTACGAGGTTAATTAAATAAAATTAATTCGCATTTTATACGTTTTTTTTTAACTTATCTTCTATCTACTTACAGGCTAGGAAGATTATAAGACGGATCAGCCGTTTTCTGTGCATATTAAGAAAATTACTTTTATAAAATAAGAAGTTATATTTTGCAAACATTTTCTTATTAGGCTTCAGAAGCGACTAACCTGTCTTAGTTGCTTTAAATTGGTACCCACCTGAAAAACAAAAAAATACTTTAGTCAAATAAAACTGTTTTAAAAAATCAAACTTTTAGTCATCATTCACTTTATTAATAATTTAGGTTAGTTACCGGTTTCGATTATCATCGTCAGACTACAAGAAATTACACAAGTTAGAGATTATTTTAAGAAAAACAAACTTTATCTTACCTAGCCAAAAATATATAAAAATACTATATCCATAAAAGGTCAAAAATAACCATAAGAAAACATTTATAAATGTAAAACACAGTAACGTAACGTCCACTTCAATTTACAAGACAATATAAACATAATATTAACAATAAAATCACAAAACACGTGTTTAAACATACAGTATATAAATAATAAATGTCAAAAATCAAGAGTTTTTTTTTTTTTTTTTTTGAAAATCTATAACCAATATTAGGGATGTTCTAAGCTAAGGTGTGTAAGAAAAAGAAGTAGAAGAAGAAAAGTAAAAGAGAAGCAGAAGAAGGAAAGAAAAGGAAAAGGAAGAGGAAGAAGAATAGGTATAAGCATTTTAAGGGATGGGTAAAATATTTTTAAACACTATTCAACACAATTCTGAAAAATTGAAATTGAAACATTAAGAAATGTTATTTCTTAAAATTCCAATCTACTTATTGCAATAATTATACACAAATAGATACATAAATGTATGCACATACATAAAACAACCGCAAGTATTACAAGAATAAGCTAAAAAGTGTAGTGTTAGAACGGGGGAACGTAAGCTGTTTATTTAAAATATTTTCAGGATACTTATGAGCAAAACTACTAATCTCTAATTCTTCATAAAGATCCAATTTAACTCCACCATCTTGTATATGTAGAATTTCAAAATTAGAATTCCGCTCGAATGTATGTGTTTCGTCTCTTAGGTGATTTAAAAAATGTGAGAACTTCTTTCCTTCTAAATGTTCGCCCAATCTAACACCAAAAGATCTTCCCGTTTGTCCAATATAAAAACACTCACAAGAGTTACAGTTGATCTTATAAACTCCCGATTTTGACAACTTTTCAATAGGGTCTTTGTTTTTAATTAAGTGGGTTTTAATATTTGAAAGTGGTTTAAATAAGACATTTATTATTTATATACTGTATGTTTAAACACGTGTTTTGTGATTTTATTGTTAATATTATGTTTATATTGTCTTGTAAATTGAAGTGGACGTTACGTTACTGTGTTTTACATTTATAAATGTTTTCTTATGGTTATTTTTGACCTTTTATGGATATAGTATTTTTATATATTTTTGGCTAGGTAAGATAAAGTTTGTTTTTCTTAAAATAATCTCTAACTTGTGTAATTTCTTGTAGTCTGACGATGATAATCGAAACCGGTAACTAACCTAAATTATTAATAAAGTGAATGATGACTAAAAGTTTGATTTTTTAAAATAATATCTCTTCACTATAAGTATACGTACGTTAAATTATGGATCTCAATATTTTTGATTTTCGAAATTGGGTAAATAAAACTGTGGTACATAGTAATATTTCAAAATAACGTATGGAATTTTATCATAGACAAGGAAAGACCTCCAAAGCCTTTGCGGAAAAGTGTGATAAATGTGCCTTTCGCATCTGCAATAAGCTTGCACATGCGCACTATTATTGTTGTTTTTGACAAGTATTGTTTAACCTTAGTTTTATGTGTCAAATAAAAATTGTAAAAAATGCAACAAAAAACAATAAATATTTACGAAAAAACGTCGAAATAGTTTTTTTTAATTATTTTATAAGAATTTCTCGAGTGTTAGAATTTCGGGATTTTGTACACCTACTTTGAGTACACCAGGGATTGACCCTTTGCTCTTCATAAAGCATCAATACAGGTCATGTTTAAAGTTATAAACAAATGCAGCAAAAAAAACAATTAAAACACAGTAGAAGTCGAAAAATAAACAGAAACAAACGATGATCTGACAGTATTGACAGTATAAACAAACTACTAATAATTCGTCACCCCATTATTGGTTTGCCATACCTCTATTTTCGGGCATTTTGAGATTTTTAGGGGGGTTTTTTGGAGATACGACAAATGAATACTGGGGTGACGAATTGTTTTACGACCGACAGTATTTCAAAGTTGACAGAGATGCGTACTGCGCAAGGTCAGATAAATTGCGTTACGTCATTTCGCTGCCCCGTTCTGTCACAAAATAATCTTGCGCAGGCTGGACTTTTAGTCCTCTTTTCTTCTCTATGAATTTTATACAAGAGGTACTTTCTTACTGAGCTAGCAGTAGAGTTAGAGACAGAGACAGAGAACATTGTGAATTTAAAAGAAGTTCTGTTTAATATATTCTTTACAAAAGCAGGTTCTCAGCAAAAACTGTAACTAAGATATAGCAAATATTTAGGTACAGTGCGTGCATTAAGTCTGGAATCACCCGAATAACTTTTTAGTTACAAGTAAAATATAAAAATCCTCGGACAGGTCGATTTATATTTTTAATTCTGCAAATTTTGGTCTAAAAAAAGTTATCAAAATTGGCACCCCCTTGCACCCTCACCCCCAACTTTTTTTTTCAAATAGCAACCTACCCCTTGTGATACATCATTGGAAAGGTAATTTAATAAGCTTTCCAACAGTGTATGATAAAGCCTAATTTGTTAAAGGGTCTATGAAAAAACGCATGTTTTATTTAAACATTGTTTGTGTGAAATATTACGCATAATATGGTAATTGTTGCCCTATTTCCTACTTGGCACCTTCCTGAGAATCTAAATAAGGTTGTTTTAAACTTATTCTAATATTTTATACCCTGTTGAAAAATGCAATTTTTTTTTCTTTTTATTGACCAATTTTATGTTTACTATTTAATCGATTTTAATCCCGTTTTTTTACTGTCCACTGTCAAAGAGCTGAAGGACATCAATTTGAACATTTATAGTGAACTAAAGTTATACTTTACATGTCTTTATAATAAACTAAATTGTGCATTTTATCATTAGCCCTTTACCAAATTAGGCTTTATTATACACCGTTGGAAAGCTTATTAAATTACCTTTCCAACGAAGTGTCACAAGGGGTAGGTTGCTATTTGAAAAAAAAAAGTTGGGGGGTGAGGGTGCAAGGGGGTGCAAATTTTAATAACTTTTATTACACCATAATTTGCAAAATTAAAAATAAAAATCGACCTATCCGAGGGTTTTTGTGTTTTACTTGTAACTAAAAAGTTAATCGGGTGATTCCAGACTTAATGCACGCACTGTATTAATAAAATTTTACTGATTCTCAGTCATTTTCACTGATTATAAGTAAATACATATACTCAATAAATGTCACAGTATACTACTGAGAAATTGGTGAATATGTATGTTCACCAGTTCCTTAAATGCATGCACCAATTCCTTTATTGAGCGTAATAAATAGATGATAAATCACTTTATAAATTTTATATACCTAAATAAGTAAATTTATACCTACATAAATTTAACAAAATTACATTTAAATTAAATTGGCGATGATAAAAGAAATGAGTCCATACATTAGGAAGGTATTATACCGGAAGGGGGTGGGTGGTGAGGAGTGTGTGTGTGATAAAAGTACACTGCTTTATCTATCGGCAGCCAGTGTGGCGTAATCAGAATTGCATGAAGAGAAAAGCCCGAACAGAAAGACCACAATGATTTATTATTTTTATCTCAGAGGTTTAGAAAAAGTGCGCGCAGATTACCTGAGTCCTAATGATACGCCATTAGTGGTTTTTGGTACGGAATGGAATACCCAAAAAGTTTGCTTTTTACACGTATGTGAGTTTAAAACAAATATCGATTAAACAAATTACTGCTTCTTGTCTGCAGACAGTGGCAGGCTTAAAAGGAGGGGTATTAAAAAATCTTTTTAATTTGTAAATTAAAACACCTTTTAGTTTTGGGATTTTCGAGAAAATTGTTTAAGAAAGAGAGATAGTGTCCTATGGATATGGTCTAGTTTATTATGAACTGGAGCTTCCAATACTTAAGTTGTAATTTGCTGAAGCCTATACATGTTTAGGTGAAATTGGTTTTTTCCATTTTTCAGCCAAATTATTCATCGGACGATAAAAGCGGTTATGAGCAAACTTGTAGCTCTTGGTTCGGTTACAGAGGGCGCAACTTTAAGCGCTTACTGAGTAAGTATGCTCATAACCTTTTATCCTCCGATGAATAATTTGGCTAAAAAATCGAAAAACCCATGGTTATGAGAGAACCTGTAGCTCCTAAAATTCGCTATAAGTTTTATACACTATGCATTTTCATAAATATTTTGTTACGGTTACAGTGGGCGCTGAAAGTCAAGTTGTGCCCTCTGTAACTGTACCAAAGTACCTATGAAAATTTATGATATATGAAAGTTATAGAGAATTTCAACAAAAATTGTTGGAAGTTTATTCCTTAACAACATTGGTTATATGCATTTTTATCGTAAGATGCATATTAACTCACCCCTATAATTCAAGATAGTGGACACCCCTTACGCAAATCACCCGGTAAAAAACTAACAGGAGTGTTCTGTTACCATCCACTACTATCCTTTAAAATGTCAGCCCGTGTACATTTATTGAAATTTACATTTATTATTTGACTGGACTAATAGGAATTTCTCGTATTTGACTGGACTATATATCTGTCTACCAAACAGTTTGTTACAAAATTGGTTAAAAGAACCATATTTGAAGTACTATACTGCCCTACTACACTAGAAAGCAGTAACTCCATGTTTAGCATAGCAGCGTTTTCAAAATATTACATCAAAGTTGACGTTCAAGTATTACGTAACGCAAATTTTGATCATTTTGGACCCCCACCCTCACCCTGTAACGCTATTTTCCTATACCATTAAAATGGGCGTAACACTCCAAAATGGATTTCAGTAGTACGAGAGAAGACATTTCTCCATTTTATGTAATGATAATATAATCTCCATTTTATGTAATAATAATAATAAGTTTTCATACACAATATTGGGCGAATATATCAAAGGATGGTGTTAGTCTCTGAGGATTAGCAAAAAACAATTGCATAAAATAGTGATTTAAATATTATATATACATATAAAGTTTATATCTAAATCATTAAAATTATAAATAATTATTTATTAAGCATTTACATTAATAATATGACGTTAATAGGTGTGATATCGGCAATAAAAAACCACTTTAGTACAATATTCTCTTGATTTAAGTTCTTTCTCTCTTCCTCCGCTCCTGGTTGACTGTAATGCTTTAAAATGGCGTAATGGATAACGTCGCAAATTAAGGAAGCGGATAGAGCTAATCTTGCATGGCAAATATGCAATCGAATGCATTTTTAACATTCTTTAGGTTGTAGTTCTCACACCCGTATCGTTATTCAAATATTTTGTCTCCTAATACCCGTTTTACTACCTCACTTATCGATTTTACGGTGCCGACATATTTGGACGTCCAAAGGAAAAAAGTTTTTAGTTAGATTAGGAAACTTTAGAAATATTGATAATATGTTATCGAGTAAAACTGTCCATTCTAAAACCAAGTTTTTAAATTATAATTTAGCAATTTGTTATACGAGTTAGTAACCCAGATGCAGGTCCAGATGGTGCTATTAGGCAACCTAAAATGAAAGGACGAAACACTGGGCAATTGACATTTGACATGACATTTTGTTTAACCTCGTACTATTACTTAATTAAGCATCCCCTAAGTCCAGGACTTGTGTGGGCTAGTAGTAGAGGGAACCACCGGCTTTAATTGACTTTCGAACCAATTTATAGGGAGGGTCCGCTTCACTTACGCCTTCGCCAAATTTCAATTATTAATTAAAAAGGCAAATGGGCGCCGGTGATAATCGAACTCACGCTATTTGTTTAGTAAACTCGCCAAGTACGGCGCGGTAGTCCACTACACCAATCCTCCCATTAGAACGTTTTTTTTTCATTAGTGAGGACGTTTTCTCTAGTCATTAACTGTGACCTAAAATTTAGTGAGGAGCCCCAAATTTGGCCTTTCCTCCATTAAAAATATTAAATTTAATAAAACTGCTAAAATAGTATTTTGGTTGCGTTGCTAAATATAAAGGAACTAATAAGATATTGTTAATAATTTAGATAAAAGCTAATTTTTACATTTTACAGAAAAATCCATCTGAAAAACATAACTGCGATTCATCTTTTTCTTTTTAATTCAATTTATTCAATTAAAAATTATATAATAGAGGAGACTGTTGTTCCTTGATAATAGTGTACCTTGGATCACCCTTCAGTTTCTTGTCAGATGCTGCTATCTACATGACAAAACTGTACTAAGGCAATGTTTACTGAGTGGAGTGTAAGCAAGCGGGAGAGTGGTTGTCAATGTGCTATTGTTTTCGAGTAAAATAGAAATACAATTTTTCAGCTCAAAAAGTAACAACTTTTGGTTTTACTGTTTATTTTTTTGCAAGTTGACGATTGTGTTTTGTGTTTTAAATCAAATTTTATCTGAATCACTGCTTATTGGTGAGTAATTTGTTATGCCATATTTCAGGTTTAAACATAAGCTAGAATGTTGAGAAGTTTACATTTAGAAAAACGGACCATCATGTACCGTCGTCGAAACAATGTCCTGTGCCATTGATCAATGATTATAGGTAGACTTTTCTAGCTTTAAAGTTAAATGATTTAATTAACTAATTTTGAGTAAAATTTAATTTACATTTCGAATTTTTCTATTGCCTATTAATTTTAAGTTATAAATTTCATATTGTAACATCTTGTAAACATGTATACAAATAAAAATTAGGGTATACTTTAACACAATATTGCCATCTTATTTCTTTTTGTAATAAAACAATAAAATACAAATTTCTGTACAAAAATATTGTTTTTAGTACATATTATCTTCCTTGTACGTACATAACGTTGATAATCCAAGGTACACTAGGATGTGATCAATGGTACATTAATGTCTTGTATTAAATTACAATAAAATATAAATACATATTTTTATATATATTTTAACTATTCTCATAAATTATCAAAAAATAAATCGTGTGTAGGGATAATATCAGGAGAGACTCTTTCCGTTGTTACATTTTAAAAAATGGCTTTTAGAAAAATATAAAAGTAAATTGTGATCCAAGGTACAACAGTCTCCCCTATTACTCAACTTGTAAAGCAAATTCTAAATAAATAAGAATCTTCTGCTTTCTAAATTTTAGAATCCAAAAACATTATTTCGATACCCCCAAGCAACAAAGCCGTAACTCATATATTGTCATTTTTCACGACAGCTAAATTTCTAAAATATTTTTTTTGTTATTTAAGGGTGGGTAAATGATTGAAGTGGAAAGGAAAGTCATCTGATACATCATTTGAAAGCTTATAAAATTCTCTATTTAACTGTTTATGTATTTATTGTTTTATTTACTGTTTGTTTCTGATAATATTCAAGTTTAAAATTTCTTACTTTAGTAATTTTAAGTAAACTTTTGCTTAAAGTGGACTGTGGAGAAACCTGAGTAGTACCACCATGTGTGTCTTTTTTCAAGGCGTTTACCTATGAGTATAACTCAAAATGGGTCTAACTTGAGTTACATCCTTGTTGCTTGGGAGTGTCCATTTAGCTTTTAACTAAATAATGTTTTTGGACCATACGACAATCATGTACTTGTTCTGGTGGACATACGCATATTTGCAGCGCGATGATGCATTCTGTACATTAATAAAATAATACACTGTAGCGTATAAATAAATATAAGATAACCTTAATGTTGTGCCTTTATGTACCTATGGTATCTTAATGGACCCAGATGTATAAAATATGATAAAGTAATATTTAAACATGAGATATTGGTAGACGCGTATATAAATTATAAAAAAAGCCATCGTGTAAACAAAACTTTATGGATTCCGATCTGGCTGTAAATTTAAGTACAATTGACAGTATTTAAAGCTCGATAAGAACCACTTGGGAGGTTAGTATGATGATCACTTTAACAGATTACATATTGCGTATAACTACAAAGTATTGTCTAAAGAATACATATGTAAAAATTCTCTTATTTATGAGAATTGCACCGGATCTTAACAATAATCATACCTGCATATCTCTTTTAAATGCGTAAATGCTGTCTTATCTCCCACGTCAAGGGCATTGCAGAATGTTGCCCCTTTGTGTGCATTGTCAACTAAATTTTGTATCCAATCTTTCTATAAAAAATATAGTATATTTAATAATAGAGTCTATAATTTTAATGCGGGAAATTTTATGTCGGTGAATCTTCTAGGCCTTTATCTGTCCGTTCAAATTAACTGTCAAAAAATAAAAATATTTTCTTCAAAATTAGTTAATCACTCATTTAATAAATGTCACCATTTTTTATTTGATAATACAAGAATTTTAACTAAAGAGCCTATCACAGAAATACGAAAGCTAAAAGAATCAATTTTCATAAAATTATGCAGAGATAACTGTATTAGCGAATGCTTTTCATCTTTATCTAATATTTGGACACCAATACTTAATGATGAAGTATTACGCGGTGACTTAACTTTGCCCTTTTTTCAATAAAAAAGTTTTTACCAAATTAACTTTTCTACACGTTTTCAATAAAAACGCAATTTCAAAATTAATTTATCTACACCTTTTTATTGTTACGGGTGTCTTTGTTTCAATTATCTCGAAATGAAAATTTTTTACATTTGTCATAATTTGATTGATAAAACCAAATAATGCACAAATTCTTTCAAAAACTAATAATTTTCTTTGAAAACGGGATCAGATTAGATCCCGAAACGTTAGAAGTTCACTTTTATTCAGTTTTTTGTTCTTTTTAAATTATTTTAACGATTTATCAAGAATTTTATTCAAAATTCTTTATTTAGGCAAAATTTGTAAAGTTTGGTAAGGTATTGACTAATAATATTTTTTTTAGTAAAGAAGATATAGCAAATAAGTATTATTTTAAACGCAATATCTTACCAGCGCATCTAGAAATAGGTGCGCCTGAAAAGAACATTTTAATTTTATTTTCTGTTTTAGATTTTTTATCGATATAAATAATCATCGAGACGAAATGGCTCAAATTAATAATACTATAAATATTTAATAATCTGCCGACAATTGTAATCTAAACCCATCTTTGTACAGGTCTGCAAAATTATTGTAGCTACTTTAATTATTCCCTAATTTCTAGGAAAAACATAGAGCAAAAATATAACTTTTTTTTCTTCTTTAAAGTTGTTTAGTCTCTAGAAAACTCCTGTTAACCAGTTACAGTTTAACAATATAACTTGGAACATAAAAGAAAAGAGAAACATTCCTACAAAGAACCTCAAAACTGAGTGGTCAATAAAATGATTTACCTATTGCTATTTTTATAATATACTTTTAAATTTTTCTTTCTTCAAGATGTAGTTTGTTGTTATTTAGAAAGAAATGGTTATTTTTAACTAAGAATAAATTAAGAAGTTTATTCATTTTGAATGTCTACCTAAGAAGAGGCATATCATGATATATCATTATACTGATAGGTATTTTAAGTTCCATCAATCTATTTTCTAATCATCGTACAGAGTGATATTGGTAGACTGACAGTTTCGGGCTGCTGGCCCTCTTCAGTACCAAGAGTCAACTCTGCACGCTGATTAAGAAAACGTTTTTAGAATTTATTCGCAAAAGGAATATAGCCATTAGATTGATATAGACTTATCACTCTGTACGATGATTAGAAAATAGATTGATGGAATAATAAATTAATATTTTTATAATTTTGTTTAAAATTAAAAATTTCTTTCCTTATTTTAAGATTTTAAAGTTCTGCGCAGGCGCTGTGAATAATAATAATACTTGTTAGGCTGCGTTATTCAATAAACTTATAAACTTAATGATAAATCACAGCCAGTTATGTTTTTTGAGATGCAATTTGTGTAATTAAATTAATATGCAAAGATATATTTCAGTGTTTATAAATGCGAGCTTTATACTAATCAGTTTTGGTAAAGTAATGCAGAGATTTATAGAGTTGTGAGCTATTTGCTTTGGAATATATAAATCAGCCGGTAAAGAAGCAAGTATAAGAACCGGGTAGATCGTGATTCACATTACCGACCGTGTTGTTCGTATTACGGTATTAGGGTCACTCCATCCAGCGGCGGGTTTTGACATCCGCCGCACTATGTCAAAGTGTCCAAAATTATTTTATCATTAAGATGAGGTGGGAACACTTTAATATATATAAAAAAATAGTTTAGTTGCAATTTTGAGTTTTAATATTAAAGTTTTAGGACTAAAATGGTTCATTTAAGGAGTGTTTTTTGACTTATTTGAAATATATATTTTTACACACCACCTCCGGGAAGGATGGACCGGTCTATTTATATTTTGCTAATTTAGGGTAAGAACTACATGCATACCAAATATTAGTTTCCCCTTCAAATGGGCCAAAATGGGCACTATATGACAAAGATTATTAAACAATTGTATAGAAAATGTGACTAATGACTAATTGGTGTTTAAAAAATGGTCTAGTACTAAATAGGGATAAAACGAATCTAAGGATCAAAATTTGCGTTACGTAATACTTGAACGTTCCCTAATAGGCAAATAAATAATTTATGGACACTTTCTTCCCGTTGGCAACATAGTGAGCCGTTAAAGAGTAAAGACAACCTCTGAACAAATGAATCGCGCCGTAAACTGTGTCAAGTAAAAAGATGGAGAGAGCCCGTAAGAGTTTTTAAGCATACGAAGCTGGTACTAGATATATAAACAAAAGCACCTTACAGTAATCTATGAAATAACAATAAGTATAATATACACCTTTCGGTTAGGATTACTAGTAGTAGTAAGGGTGGGGAGGCTACAAGCCAGGCAACTAGGCCATTATCCTATTACTAAGTAATCTATGAAATAATCAAAGTAACAATTAAGAAGTTGCTCTAAAACAAGACAAACGTACTATGTTTTCTTTAGAAATAAAGTTTAAATAACAATATTAGGTCTATAATATTGTAATGACAAACCAAAGGCGTATTTTACACGTTTGGGAGTTACACTGAGATAAATTTTTACATCCACGTGCATGGGTAATTTACTTGCAGTTGCTGCTGATGTGAATTTACACTCAAAGCGTTAATATAAATGCGGTGTGTATTATATTTTTACATCCAGTGTGTGAAGTTTACACCAACGCGTAAATATACTTTTTACCTAAAACCCTTCAATTTATTATATATATAAAAAAATAGAATAACCATTTTGTTATTTTTCTATTTATGAATAGTGTTTTATGGAAAAACTAAGCAACAGAAAAATAAAACGTATATTCGTAATCAGCGCTACAAAAAGTACCAATATAAAATAGAAACAGAAAACATACACAAGTCTAACAACTCAAAATTTGCAGGCCAGTGTTACTGCCTAAATAAGTAACATATTATAAAATGTATGTTGTAAGGATATTGTATTAATCATACTTTTTAAATATTTACTTTTAATCAACACTTACCAGTTATTTCTTTGAAAAATCTAGCACACACAAAATTATACGTACGCTCTTACAAACGTAAACAATTATAATGGTCGACAGCCGCCAGACTCGAGTCACGTGACTATCTTAACGCCCGCGGTTGGCTGGCTTGTACATCAGATTTTTACACTTCGGGTGTATTGTTGTTAAGGTATGTTTATAAAAATACACTTTCTTGAGCTCCGAGTGTATTGTTGCAGAAGGTATGGATGTAAAAATACACACTCTAGGTCAAATACACCTCACGCGTGTAGTGTCACATCAATGTTGATGTACATTTATATAAAGGTGTAAAATTTACACATTTATAGAGTGTATTTTTTTACATCTTTTCAATGTAATTTCTTTCAGTGTAGTTAGTTAGTTAGCCATATTCATAGAGAGCAGGGGCAAGCTGCTGCTGGATGAAGTGATCCTAACGGTATAGGAAGGAACGTCGCTGGTAATCATTTTTGCCTTGCCATTGTGATATGATATATATTCGCTCTTATCTGATGCTGCTTATCGTTGTCTGTGGGGTATTATTACGAGAAGCAGTTCTTCATCGCCAGTTGCCTATTTAAGATTAAATAACTTCAAATATTTCAACTTTTAGATGAAACAAAAAAGTTATGAAAAAAGCATCAAGTTTGATGGATAGTATCTTTTCCAGAAAGTTCGTATCATTCTAAAACTTTATTAAAGTTTAAAGAAAAGATGCATGACAAGGAAATATTACAAGAATTAACCACCACTTTTACAAAGTACATAAAAATGATAGGTAATTGATGGGAACTTTATTTGGTTTTAACTTAATACTATTCCATAATAATAATGGTCCTTCTTTTTGTTTATCATCCGAATTTGGGATGATGAACTTTTTCCGCTTGGCGGTAAAAATTCACAATAAATAAATATATAATAGTTATTTATCGTACTAGTGGGTAAAGTAAGAGAGGGCAATATGGGTTTACCCATGAGTGCCATACAAGGTTTTATCCAATAAATAGCTTAGGAATTCATATTTTTATTAAAAATTTTAATGACATTAACAAGAAAATAATTTGACAAGTGACAGTTGAGTGGGTAAAATAAATAATTATCCACTCAATAAAGTAAAAACCACGCGGGGCTTATTATTGAGTTTATCTATTTAAAATAAAGCTGATAATGTCTTATTATCTGTATGTATTGGATAAAATATTTTGTTTGGGCCAACTTCCATTCTAGTCTGGAGTATATAAATCAAACATTTAATCGTCATTTAAAAGGCCACTTGCACCAATGATGGTTTAACTTTAAACTTGAATTAAATTGACGGCTGAGAAATCAGAACGCAGCATTTTTGACTTAAACTCGGTTTAGCTGAGTTAATCCCATACCAAAATTTGGTGCTAGTGGCCTTTAATGACTTAATTATTACAACAGTCAAAAAGTGTAAATTATTAGGTTATAGTGGATATAGATAGAAAGTTATCCACATTAATAAAGCTATAAAATTTAAAGCATGTTTTCCCACATTTTTAATTTAATACAATCCACTAATGTCTAACATTAATTTGGTCTTTTAAACAAAATTGTTTCTATGTCCGCATGATAAAGCTATCTTTATATTTATTATTCGAGATTTTTTCTCATCAGTAAAAAACGTGATAGAGTTGGTAATATTTTATAGCAATTAGTCCATTCTATCAGAGGTTGCCGTGATAACGATATCAGTTGTATTACGTTCATCTCAGTGGGCCGTTGTGATATCTTTTTTACCCTCCCGCCTCCCTAAACTTTTCATTCCAGAACAGATAAAAAACAAGCATCCACGCTACGCTAATGCGATGTGAAGATAACAATGTACTCAGCATGCTAGGTTTTTTTTTGTTGAAAATGACAGGCGATAAGTCAGTGTATATTTAAATAGGATGGTTGTATGGCAGTTTTGCCTTCGATGTGTCTCGATCTTCCTGTTTCAAAGTAAGATAATTTTTCAATAGGATTTCAATAGATGATAATATTAAAGTGACATGTAAGATAGATACTTACTGGCACAAATAATTATTTATTAATAGTTTAGATTGTATTTTGAGATTGTTGAAAATAAGAAAATTTCTTGTTGTTCTGTTTTTAGATATAATATACTGAGTGATAGTTAATAATATCTAGGTATAATTGTTCTTCATCACTCTTGTCTTTTTATCTTTGTAGTACCTATACATATTTTTGATCCCAAATGTATCTAGGAAAAAACATGTATACCATCTGTCAGGATAATAAAGAGCGAAGGGCTCACTTTGTTAAACCATCTTCTTTACAACCTAGATATTTTAAATGATATTTAAGTTAAAAATAAATATCACCCTGTATACCGGGTGTCCCAAATTTTACTTCCCGGCCAATATCTCCGTTATTTTAAAGGATAGAAACTTAATTTAAAAAACATATAAAATGGGATCAAAGGTACTTTTAAATCTCATACCAAAACAGACCACTTATTAAAAAAAATAAGTATTTTTGAAAAAAAAAAATTCCAAAAAAAACTTTTTTAATAAAAAATTTTGAAAAAAAATATATTTATTTATTTATTTATAGTGAAACACGGGCCTTCAAATAATTTTTCTTTTAGGATACTTCCCCTTAGGGTAAATACAAAGTGTAATACATCGTTAAATTAAGAATTTACAGTACTTTCAAAATCACTAAAAAAACTATATGGGTGCTATTGGAAAAAAAAAAGTTTGAGGTGGTTCCAAGGGGGTGAGTTAATGAGGGGTGTGTTTTGGTATGGGATTTAAAAATACTTTTGATCCATTTAATAAGTTTGTTTAATTAAGTTTCTATCTTTTAAAATAACGGAGATATTGGCCGAGAAGTAAAATTTGGGACACCCGGTATAATACAGATTTAAAACGCAATTGGCTATATCAATAACGTTTTATTATTAGGGGAGATAGTGTAAGTCAACAATCATACCATTAAAGATTAAATAGACCAAATGGTAAAAATTATCTTTGATATCAAAAACAAATATGACTAAGCAAATATTTAAAGTAAGATAGTGTTAAATTTCCTATTTTTCTGAAATAAAAAAGTTTAAAGAAATACAAGTTTTAAATATAGGTAGTTCCAAAGTTACTTTGGATGTGAATTTAAAGTAACATAACCGTTTCTTGGTAGAAGGTTTTTCATTTTCTTTTGGATCAAATAATTTTACATTATAGTCACTTTCTTGGGTTAGGGGAAAAATAAAATTCTAAAATATTTCAGCTGACCGGTTTCAGAGCTCTACAAAGAAAAAATATATAGTTAATACAAACATTACAATAGAAAACAAAACCAGAAATGACAATTAAATAGTGTCCGGTCAATTTATTTATTTCTACAACCGTTGTCTAGTTAGACACAAAGTATTTGGAAAACTTAAGGTTAACCAATAAAATTTAGGTAAACAAATAAGTTAAAAACACTTACCGCTGATACATGTAATTTACAAACTAAATAATTTACGTCATTGTTAATAAAAACTAATTTAAAGAGTATTATGATCAATTAATTACACACAATACAGAACCATACATTTTGTTTAAAAAGCTATATCTAAGGTTACGGTAAAACCGTACCGTAACCTTAGATATAGCTTTTTAAACAAAATGTATGGTTCTGTATTGTGTGTAATTAATTGATCATAATACTCTTTAAATTAGTTTTTATTAACAATGACGTAAATTATTTAGTTTGTAAATTACATGTATCAGCGGTAAGTGTTTTTAACTTATTTGTTTACCTAAATTTTATTGGTTAACCTTAAGTTTTCCAAATACTTTGTGTCTAACTAGACAACGGTTGTAGAAATAAATAAATTGACCGGACACTATTTAATTGTCATTTCTGGTTTTGTTTTCTATTGTAATGTTTGTATTAACTATATATTTTTTCTCTGTAGAGCTCTGAAGAAGCATAAATATATTTATATGCGAAACCGGTCAGCTGAAATATTTTAGAATTTTATTTTTCCCCTAACCCAAGAAAGTGACTATAATCTAATATTTTGGGAAAAGAAGCCTTTAAACAAATAATTTTACGTATACGTATACCGGAATCATACCTTTATTGAAATTTTACTATTATTGCTAACATTCGGGTTGAAATTATGCGCAATTTTGTTTACGTTTATAAATTTATTAGAGTTTAATGATTGCCTTTTGCTGTAATAGTAAAACATTACCCAATAAAGCACTTTTATTATTAGTTAGCTCTCGTTAAAAACTTTTAAATTTTCTGTAGTTTTTAGTTCTATACCTTAAAAACGGAATCCGTATAGTATCACAGTCATTTATCTCAGAAACTATATAACCTAGAAATCTGAAATTTGGCATACATATTTATTGCCTTAAGATCAATCTGGTCCAAGCATAAATTATTTTTAGAATATTTTTTTGCCCAAAAGTCCAAAATAAAATATGGCCAGAGAATCCTGTCAAATTAAATATTATATAAAAGACCATAAGTAACTCACAACACATCTCAAAAATGTACATAAAAAAAATAAAAAAAAGACTCTAAAATTTTTAAAAACAGTGAGAGATAAAATTATAAAAAAAATAGGGATTATTAACATGAAATAAACTATACGTCTGTCACGGTGAGGCAATGGGACAAAAACCAATTTTATCGACAAATCGTTTACTTTTTTATCGTATGAAAAAAATATCTTAAATATTTCTCTATGAAAATGCTCTATTCATTTTTGAGCTACCTACCGTAGCTTAGCTACAGGCACGAAAATAAAAAAAAATATATAAAAAAAAATTGAGCAAACTATTTATTATACTAGTCCTGATCGGAAAATTAGATCAGCACTTAGTGCTACTAAGAGTGCCGATGTATTGAAATCTTCGCCGAAAAGTCAAAATCTTTGATTACGTTTTTTTTACATTTCTCGACGTTTTAGACCATTCTGAGTCGAAATCAGTAAAAAAAGTTTTTGCGTCCGTCTGTCTGTCTGGGTGTAAACTCTCTAACTCCATTTCTACATGAGATATCGACTTGCGGTTTTTTGCATATTGTTTCTTATCGTATTCCGAAGAGCTGATTAGATTGGAGTGGGTAAAAATAGGGTAAAACTATTTTTAGCGTTTTTTGTTTATAATTAAGGCAATTATTATTGTATTTGGTTAATTTAGCACTTATATAAAAGATAATTTTAAATTGGTCTAAAAATGTTATAAACAACGTTTTCCTAAAACGCATTGTTTTCGAGATAGTGGCGTTTAAAGCAGTAAAAGGTTTTTTTATCATATCTCACATATTTATAACCCGATTTCAAAAAATTATATTTTAAATAAAAGCTCTTTTTAAGCCCTATAAAAAATGTTATATACAGTTTTTTGCTAGAATATATTGTTTTAAAGATACAGAATTTAAAATCAAACAAAACACCTAGTTTGAAATTTGCAAACTAGATGGCTCTAATGTACAATTGTGCCGATGTTTTGACAGGGTGCTTGCAACGTTTCATCTAGTTTTAAATATTTTATTATTTTTCATTATATTATTTTTAAATTACCTTTTACTTTCGGAATATTTTTAAAGTTTTTATGAGCACCATAATATCTGCGTTTAAAGAACTTAACTGGTGGTCCCTGCACGCATCTAACGTCCAAAACCATCATGTTTAAACTTATATCGACCAAATTCTACCTCGAACTGTTTCACATGATAGTCCAGTTTACTATAAACACAAATTTTCTTTAAACCAGATTCGATTCTCATTATAGAAACACATGCAACCGACAAGAAACCTACTAAAACGAGAAAATGCCACAGCCACCTTTATAAATAAATGTTTCTTATCGATGTATGTATTGTGATAAGATATAGTTATTTGATCTTTGTTATCTTCCATGGGTAATAAAATAATAAAATAAATATCTGATGAATATGAATATATTACCGACATTATTATGTACGTCCATAAAAAAAAGTACCAGTCAACAGGCTCAATAGTTCCCAAGGTCTGTAGCCCAGACATTTAAAGGTATCTAATATTCCTCCTTAAAACGTACCTAAAGTAAAATATTGTAAGTAAGAGCGTGTCTTGCATTGTTTATTTTATATATAAGAATTTATTTATATTAATTTTTTTTTACATGAATACACAGTTAATGAATTACCATTCAATGCAAATAATTTAGGAACCCGACCAGTCAATGGCGTCAATGATCGCATGGCATTGTGGGGGTATATTTAACTAGATTTTCCACATATTCCTACGGCAAATACCTCTAAATTGTCCGAGTCTCGCGACGTCTGCTCTAATGTGTACACCTTTTTCCCGCGAAGCTTGTGCTTGATGGGGTTTGCGTCGGGCGACTGAGACGGCCAATATCGATCGATGTTTTCCTGGACCCACAAGAGTATTTTTTCTCTGTTTTTGACTCAACAAAGGTTTCTTCGCCACCTCAAGTCGTGAGCCCGGAGATAAGTACGAATTATTTCATGCGATAATCAAAATCTTTCTGCATCAGTATTTTCGCCTCTTACACGGAAAGAAATTAGTGGGCTCTGCGCTATACATTATAAGATATTTGGTAACAGTGGCAAATTATAGTGATTTAAGCTATAGATTATAAGGGACACAATAACTAATAATGTTAAAAATAAATTGGAAACCATTATATATATTACAGACACGATTATATTTATTACAGGCACTATTATAAATTTACAGAAATTTTATTATATTATAAAAATTATTAGCACGGACAATAATTAAATCTATTTAAGCTATAAATGCCATACTATTTGTTATATTTTATTATTCACTAAACAATTAAAGTATTTCATATAAATTTTTACACTGACTGCCATAATTGTAAGAGAAAGCCTTGTATTTATATAATAAGCGATTATAATTTGCTTGGTATGTGTGTTATAGCGCTCCTAGCTATAATTTTTTTTTCCGTGTATCTCAGGGTTAATTGAGGATTCTGAAAAAACATGTTTAAAAATATTTTTCGTGCTTAGCCGACACTTTTCCTGTTGAGCCACGATCTAGTAGGTCGTCAACATTGTTCGTTTCCGAGTATCATTTCACTCACTTTTTGACGAATGTCCCCGACTTGCCCACATACTTCGCAGTCGCTGTAGGCGTCATTTTCGGACTTTTCGGATTCGAATAGAGGAAGACAGCCTCGAACCGTGACGGGTAGGCAGCACTCATGTTTTAAAACGTCAATTCACCAAAAATAAGCTTCACAAAGAGTCTCTATGTACAAAGCATTGTGCGTCAGGTAGTAAACTATATCCTCGAAAAAAAAAAAGTAGGGCTTTCTCTTACCGACTACACGTTATAGAAGACACGGTCTTACTTGACCGACTGTATATTTTACGCTTTTATTATTATTTTTTTTGCAAATTAAAACTTAAAGTTAAACAATTTCATAATGCAGCTGTGAACTCAAGGCTCATAGTTGTCCTCCCATAATATAACACTATGTCCTCAATATATTTTATATTTAAGTATTTCTCAAAACTTCTATAATTTGATTTTTTGAATTCCACTATTTAAGGTTTCATAGTACTATTATTAAAAATTTTACAGGAACATTTTTTAGTTCAGTAAATAAACCTCGCTATGATAAAATACCTTTTTCTCTGGACTCACGCATTTAATTTTTTGATTAATCTTTAGATTGGGGCAATTGACTCCTAATAAACTATAAATATTTTGTTAGGTTGAATATTTTTATATACCCTATTATAATTATAATTGCTGCACATTTCAATATCAAAATAAAAAAAATTATAGAAAAATATTATTTGTTTATTGAATGATTCGGATTTCATCTAATTTCAAAACCGTATTGCAAGAGGTTTAAAAAACATTAAAACATTAATATAAATAGTAATTAAGATGATATTGATCTTACACTGTAAAAAATAATTTAGGTACGGATAACCTGCAATTTATGCTATGGGTACCAGAATTATTACGTAACGCAAATTTTGATAATTTTTGTCATATTTGATGTTTATGTTTGTTTTTTAACCTCGTACTATTCTACTTAATTAAGCATCCCCTAAGTCCAGGACTTGTGTGGGCTAGTAGTAGAGGGAACCACCGGCTTTAATTGACTTTCGAACCAATATATCTAGGTAGTGCGCCTTCGCCAAATTTTAATTATTAATTAACTGAAAAAGGCAATTGGCGCCAGTGAGGTTTGAACTCACGATCATTAGCTCAGTGTCAATGCTATATCGATCCCTTATACCGCTGAGCTAAATCTCCCATATAAACTTTTGATGATGTAGCAAATGTCGGACTCTATTTCAAATACACCCTGTATACATATACTTTGACGCACGGATCTGTGGCTACGGGAAATATGTTTGGAATGTGTGTGCAAGTGGGAGGCCCGTTGCAGGCACGCACACCTTATAACGCTTTTGACGAAAAAAAGAGAGAGCGAATGATTCCTCCCCCGTTCGTCGGAGACTTTCTTTCATGCGGAGAACTATACATATGTATAAAATTATTTTAGTTCTTGATTTTTTTTTTAATCATAAGTATTTTATTTTTCCGGTATATTTTCCAAGTATCTAAGGTAAACAAAGATAATATTTTATCCTAAAATCCGTGCAAATGTCTAATTATCCTTAAAAATTATACACTATGATATTTTAAAATTTGCCAATATGCTTGGATTTTTTCAGTAAACTTATACAGGGTTATTAAAAGTTCCTATAAAGGTTGGTCCGGATATGAGCCCTAAAGGAGCTGCGACCCTTCGAAGATGGACATATTGAATGGGGAACAAGAAAAGCACCAATAAAAAATGCTGCAGGGCGATTCTTCACCTAAAACTAAGCAAAAAAGTATTCTTCACCAAAACAGCTAAATTTGATATTAAAGGAGTTATAGCCTTTTAAAAAATAACATTTTTAGTGGCATGAAATGTTACTTCCTCCTAATTGCATTTTTTTTTGAAAACAGTTGCTCCTACAGTGTTACACTATATGACATGTTTTATGTATTTTTACTGAAGGAATCTATATTTATTACAAATCAAAAAAAAAATGCACATAAAGAAGTTTGGGGCAAAAATGTGTTAAGCCTCACATATTTTATCCGTCTCTGTATAAATTAAAAAAAATAAATTAACATAAACTTATTATTAATACTAGTATACATGCAAAAGCTCGTTGCTCTAGCTTAAAGGATACAAGAGTTATTAATTAAAAACCTTATTTTTATTACAATTTTAAAGAGCTGTAGCTCCCTTAGGACTCATTTCCGGAACAACCTTTATAGGAACTTTTTTCATATTTTTTAACATAGAATAACCTCTTTTTGTATAAATATCTTGTTTTCTACTTTTTAGTTATAGGTACGTAATATGTACTTAATTAAGAAGGGTTTTAAAAAAAACTTTAAGCATGAATTTGAAACCACTGATCGAATCATTATTGTTTGCGAATTCAAATTGAGCACTTTAAATTAGTCCAAAAAGTGTATACAATTTAAGGGTATACTGATCGTATTAATTAGTACATTTTCTAAATTCTTAAATTTTGTATTACATCTGTAAAATTATATTGATTAGAAAAGGTGCAGTACTATTATTGACTTTGTACCAAACTCTTTAACCTATTATCAGTCCATATCAACCTATCTATATATAGACCAGGTATAAAATTTTTAAGTGGGTTTAAGATATATTATGATTAAAAGATGCGATAATTTTTTTAAGAGTGTAGGTAAATTTAATACCGTCATAGACTAGAAGGCCTTAACTTTAAGGCTTTAAGGGGTCTTTCTACCTTCAAATTTTAAAAATATTTTGTATTAATTTTTTTTTTCATATAGAAATAAAAAAGATATAATTGTGAAATTTTGTAGGTATGTATATTCTACAGAGCGGTCTAAAAGTCACCCCACCTCTTAACTTTTGAACCAGTTGACATATCGACTTCAAATTTGGAACTTCTAAATAAGACATCTTAAACTATCTTCTGCCCACATTTTAAGAGCTGAAAATATCAAATATATGCTAAAAGATAGTTTAAGTTGTCTTATTTAAGAGTTCTAAATTTGAAGTCGATATCTCAACTCGTTCAAAAGTTAAAAGGGGGAGGGGTGACTTTTGGACCGCACTGTATATGCTTCTGAGGGCACGTTAAACAGTATAAAACAAACAACGTATTGCACTACTGTCCATTTTGTTTAATTAAAAAAAAAATCATTATTTTTTTTTAAATTTAATAAGAAATCTCTGTTTCATTTCCCACGAGGTACGCTTATATTAAGCCACATTTTTGTACGCAGACAAATCCGAGCCTCCTTATAAGATAAGAATTTATGTGATCGTTATCAATATGTTGGTTTCCATTAACACTTGTATATGGGCTATAATTTAGTTTTTTTATTTTTTGTGGGTTTTAAAGATAATATTAATAAAATGGGTTTTAAATTTTTAAAATAATAATATCTTAGTGTTTTTTTTACCCCGGTTTTTTCTATTTGTTGATGTTTTTTTGGGAAGAGGGTTGAAATTAATAATACTCAAACTATTTTCTTAAATCGTGACGTTTCGAGGGTGGTTTCCCTCGTCCTCAGACCTTTAATATAAGAAAAAAACAATATTTAGATTTTTTTGGTATAAGCTTTAACTCTTTTAGAAATTCTTTAAATAATATTAGATTTTAGATTAAATTAGTTTTAATATATTAGTTATTTGATTACGTACGTCTTAAATTTTATTTTTATTTGTAACATTATGTATTGGGGTTTTCCCGTTAAATAAACTTATTATTAATATTAAAATTATTTAAGAACCAGTTTCTGTATAACCAAAATTTTGTTTTTGTTGGGTTAACCAAAAATCATTAAAAACTACATACAAAAATTTAAACCCAGTTTGAATACAGGTTCGAGACATACATATATACACAATATAATAAATAAAACATTATTAAGGACTACACAATACTTTTACAGTTATTAATAATAAATTAATACACAAAACGTATCAGCTGACAGACAATTAAAACAATACTTCTTCTTCTTCTACTGTGTCCGCTACAAGTATTTTTTTGTGGTTAGTTCGGTTATGATGACATTTCGTTTTCTTTTAGATTGGTTTTATTTTATTTGGGCCATAATTAAGTTAAAATATATACCACTAAGTCCCTCTACATCAGTTTTTCTATTCATTGCTTCCTGTTCTTTCTTTATAAAAATCATTTCAGCGAATTCACGTTTTTTTTTGTCTTTTTCCGTATATAAAATTTCTACCGATTCAAAGTCCATTTGATGTTTGTTTTCCAATGCATGTGAAGCCAATGCAGTACTGTTCGTTTTTCCTGTTGTAATCATGCTTCTATGCTGAGATATTCTCGTGGCCAAACAAAATCCAAATTGGCTTTTTGGTTAACCCAACAAAAACAAAATTTTGGTTATACAGAAACTTGTTCTTATATAATTTTAATATTGTTTTTTTCTCATATTAGGTCTGAGGACGAGGGAAACCACCCTCGAAACGTCACGATTTAAGAAAATAGTTTGAGTATTATTAATTTCAACCCTCTTCCCAAAAAAACATCAACAAATAGATAATAATAATAAAAAGTACGTATGTATTTGTGTTACACATAGGTAGCTACACTATTACCAGTCATCGGCGAATTTCCAGTGCTCGCATAGGCGACGCGACGCGACGCGTCGATTCTAGCGTTGACGCGAGGTTTTAAATATTTACATTTTTATTTCTTTTTATCTTGATTTATTTTAATGATTCCATTTAAACGAGTTAAGTGGGAAAAAAGTTAGCGTTCAAGTATTACGTAACGCAAAATTTGGCCATTTTTGACCCCCATCCCCCCCCGTGTAACGCGGCGTAACATTTTACAAAAAGTAAAAATAAATGAAAGGAAATTTGGCTTTATGGTTTAAACCGGTTTTTAACCGGTTACTGCTTCCGTGTTTTAACCCAAAACAAAATCTGATGTAATTTTCGAAACCGGTTAACCGAAAACCGGTTATTGGCTATGGTTTTCCATCTCTAATTGTTTTTGTTTAGAGGATTTAGTTAACTGTTAACCACGCCGTGTGCAATAAAATTTGCAAGGAATCCGTCTCTTTAAGCCTAGATCATTGTTAAAAACGTGATCCAATAAACATTTTTTAAGTTTATAATTTTTTAAGTGTTACGTAACATTTTTACTGACCCCCCCCCCCTCTGTAACGCGGCGTAACGTTTTCGAGACCCCCCAAATTTAATAATCCTATTGGATACTTAAAAAAAACACTGTACCTTTTATCAGTATTAATATCTATTTTTGTACTTATGTAATTATTTTAAATATTAAAAAGTTCAACGATTTATTTAAAAAAATTAAATAGGGTTTTGTCTCACTTTTGAAGTGCTTTAGTAGACATAAAATATATTTTTTGCACGACCAAGATTAAAACCTAATTTTACGCTTTCATTTTCGGGACTAAACTTGCCGTTTTTCTCCCTAGGGAATAAAAATCACGGCAACCTTGATAATATTAAAATATTATACTTACTATGTGCTTTGCTGGTTCAAAAATTAGGTTTGGTGGTGTTTTGTAATAAATTAGCGATTCAAACCAATTTATTTGATTTTAACAAAGAAAACTTTTAAAAATAACATTGTTATAACAATTTATACATAACTTAAAATTCATCATCTTCGTCCATTTTTTGACGTTTGTGTCAACTATATTAAAAAACAATTGGAATCGCGATAGCCATGAAACTGACTTTTCGCAATTTACAGGCATCTTGATTAAATTACGAAAATAAAACAACTGATTTTAGACGCATGGTTTTTAATTTTATCTACCTACCTAAATTATGTTTGGTCCTGCAAAAAGTAGTGTATATACCTCAGGACTTTTTTACATTTACATTTTAATTTTTTTATCTTGATTTTTTTTAATGATTCGATTTAAACGAGTAAGGTGGGAAAAAAGTTATCGATAAATAAAAATTAAAAACTTTCGTATTATCGTGCGTGCGTGCAAGTGAGAGGCACACACATTCTTTACATACTTTCGATAGCCACAAAACCTCGAGTCAAACAATACCTAGGACATTTATTCTTTTTACCTAACCTTGGGTTATCAAACCGGTTTGTTTTTGCGTTCCCTGGAAGTGGTTTTTTAGGTAAAAGCCAAATTTAGTAAGAATGTAATATGCTATTAAATTATTCCCCATTCACCCCTTAAAATAAAACAACTGATTTTAAGAGAGAGGAAACTTTTGATGCTAAAAGAAGTGCCCCTAAGTAGGAGGCAAGTGAGAAATAAAATAAATGGGTCATGTGACACATCATTTTAAAACTCTTTAATATTTATTTATACCGTTTTTTAATTTATTTTCTAAATATAGTGAAAAAAATTGTAAAAAATGTTTAAATACCAAGAAAAATATCAAAATTATGAGAGGTAAATTTGACATATGAAAGGGAAAGACTTTTGACGTTAAATTAAATATACCCCATTTAACCGTCTAAGTACAGGAGGAATTAAAAAAATAATGCGCGTCATGTGATACATTTTAAGGCATTTAAATCACGCGGAAACAGAATGGACCAGCAGGTCTAAGTGTATAGCACTTGCTTTGTATTTCTGATTGGTACTGATGATGATAAAGATAAAAATTTCTTTTAACTATATACCGGGTGTCCCACCAGGTTCTTAACAAGCTATATCTCCGTTACTTTAAAAGATAGAATTTTTTGCAAAAAACAGCGTTAAATGGGAGCCGTTAAAGTTTTTATTGACGTGTTCAAAACCACCCCTTGCTTAGCCACCCCCTTAAAACCACCCCCAACTTCTGTTTTTCAAATATCACCCCCCATTTTTATCAAAGAATATGAAAGTAAATGTTATTCTTAATTCAACCATGTATTATAAGTAGTATGTTATTTCTTAAAGGGGCATCAAATAACAACTATTATTTATTAATAATATTGTTCCCCCTATTTTTACTAAGGAATATGAAAGCACATTTTATTCTAAATTCAACTATGTATTATAAGTGATATCTTATTTTTTTAAGGGGCTCCAAATTACAACCCCATCAGATCACAAGCAATATTATTCATCAATTTTTTTCCAAAATCAAGTTTATATCTAAAAGAGAACTGATTAATGTATCCAAAACCCACCCTTAATAACCCACTCTCCTGGAACCACCCGCAACTTGTTCTAAATACCACCCTATTATTAATAATTAATAATTGTTATTTGGAGCCCCTTAAATGATAAGATACCACCTATAAGACATGGTTGGATTCAGAATGAAATGTACTTTCATAATCTTTGATAAAAATGGGAGGATGTCATTTTAAAAACAAATGTTGGAGGTGGTTTCAAGGGGGTGGGTAAGCAAGGGGTGGTTTTGGATACGTGAATAAAAACTTCAACGGCTCCCATTTAAGGCTTTTTTTTGCAAAAAATTCTATCTTTTCAAATAACGTAGATATAGCTTTTGAAGAACCTGGTGGGACACCCGGTATTTTTAATACAAGTGGAGGGATTTTTAAAAATTTTAATATTTTGTTCATATTACAAAATATCCATAGGCGCCGACTTGGGGGGGGGGGGATGGCCCCCCTGTACAGGGAGCGCTCCCCTTGAAATATTGTCTATACTTTTAAATATTATAGAAGCTTCACAATTTTAAAATGTATTTTTAGTTTTTTTTTATTTAATAAAAATTTATTACTTTTATGTATTTTTTTTTACTTCAAACCCCCCCTGAAATTTTGAAAAGTCGGCACCTATGAAAATATCCACTTCATATCAAGTGTATTGCTTTAAAATTTATTTCTAGATTAAGGCCTATCCACAATGGGCATTTGGCCTGCGTGCAATTGATATTATCATTCATTACTGTGGTATTATCCCCCTTCAATGTAACTTTGCCAAAAGGCCTACCCAGAAGCTTGCATAAGAACATAAAACATAAAAATCCGATGCCGTGATGGGCTTGATGTGCCGCCTTGGAAGCCAATCACGGCATCTCATTCTTATGTTTTAGGTTCTTATGCAAGCTTCTGGATAGGCCTTCACTCTGTATAAAACCTTATTAACAGTAGTCGGCGAATTTCCAGTACTCGAATAGGCGCCGCGTCGACTCTAGCGTTGACGCGAGGTTTTAAATATTTACATTTTTATTTCTTGATTTTTTTAATGATTTCATTTAAACGAGTAAGGTGGGAAAAAAAGTTATCGAAAATAAACATTAAAAACTTTCGTATTCTTAAAAGATAAAAATCGAATGTCGTTTTTTTCTTTGAAAAACACCGATATATATACGTGTGTATAGTTAATATTGTTGTGGGTAACAAATTAGTAGTCAAATGTTTCGATTTATAAAAATTTCCCTCATAATTCGGCAAAATTATTCCGTAATCCTATGTTTCTGTGTTTATTTTCAACGTTGATGAGTCATAACTGAGTTTACGCGGAATACTGCTTATTAAATATCTATATACCGACAAAACAAAGAATTTATTTCACATGGCTAAATAGTACTACATAAAAATTTATTTTAGTTGTTAGGATTTTATCTTTTACACGAAACAATTTGTTTCTTAATGAGATTTATTTCTAAAGAAATTAATTAACTTGCTAAAAAAACTTTCCTCTATACTCAAATTTTACAAAAAACTACGGGATTATTCAGAAATAGGGTCATTAAAAAAAACAGAAACTCTTGGTTAAAAAACAATTTACATTTTACTGATTTTAGAGCTGGGTTGACACTCAATCATTGTTTTATTTTAATTTATAACAAAAAATATAATATTCTATAACTAGTATGGAATAGACAATATTCCGCGCGAGCGGAAAGTTTGTCATACGAGCCGGTAGGCGAGTATGACGGTCCCGCAAGCGCGGAATGACTATTCCATACGTGTTGTAGACTAAACTTTTTCTTCGACTGCAAATATGAAACACTGTATGGCTTTAAACTGCGGACAAGGTTAAAAACAATGTTTTTTGTGACTTGACATTGTAAATGCAACAAAACACATATTTTTAAATAAAGCAATTAATGTTATTTAATAATTTTATCAAATCAGGACTTAAAAAAGATTTTTATTTAATTTTAGCACATATTTACAAATTATAATGCAAAAATTGAAGGTTATGTCAGATTGTTGTGACAGATATCAGGTTTAAATATTTAACAATAGATAGAGCAGTTTTAATTTTTTGAACTAAATTTATAAACAACTGGTCAAATATTAAGAAAAAGTAATAAACTTGATGTAATTTTAACGCAAAACTTTAAATGGCATTAAATTATTCAATATTTCATGGTAAAATATATTTTTGCTAATTTTGCTACACTTTTCTTTACTTTTATAAACAAGAGATGGCACTACATGTGCTGATTCTAACCATTGATACGGAATATTCATACCGTATCTAGAGCTAGTATGGATTCATTCTATGTTTGAAAAGTGTGTATTTGCTTACATTCTAAAGCAGTCGTAGAAAAAATCACTTTCAATTCAATTTATGTAGGTATACCTTCCTAAAAATTAAATTTAATATGGAAAGTACTATGTTTATTAATTGGGCAGACAAAAAATCAATATATCTATATGATACATAGTAATCAGTTTACTTAACCTACATTTATTTTCATATCTTAATCCATCAACCAATATTAATTACCAGATACTAAAAAACTATTTAGGTATAGCTTATTTTTCTGAACCTTATTAAGTAAAAAAGAAATTGCGACAATATATCTTTTTAAACTAAAAAAGTATATGATTTGAAAATAACAAATCTTTCATACAAATATATGTACATAGAGAAATGGTTACTAAAAGCAAGTATGTAATATTCAGATCAAGTAGCCCAAGAGTTTGTATATCCGGAAACATGTTAAGTACTTAAATCAAATGTGTTGCTGAATTGAATACGTATTTTTCTTATAGCAAGGTTAAAACTTGAATTGAGTAAAAGTGCCTTGTATAAATATTTTTTTTTCATTGAATTTTAAAGAAACAAAAGATGGCAAGCAGATATTTACCGAATATTCGCTGTACTTGTCGTTGATTTGGACCGGCCTAATACAAGTATTACAAATTCATTTTAGAATATATTTTTTCTGTGTGTATAACATGTATTACTTCTTTCTTTCTTATTCCTCTCCCCTTAGTGCATGATGTAATTAATAAATAGCCCGTTATATAGTCGGTGTCACATTTATAGTAGAATGTTTACATTTAAAACAGATTAATGTAAGACGTAATACAATTTTATTATATAAAATACGTGTTTATCCCATAAAGCTAGATGCACAGAACACAAATAAAACAAATTAAAGCCAGTCCAGTAAATATATATTGCTACAAATGCCTTGTGGGCGTGACTAAATCTTTTGTGAAATATGATTGGATAGGATCGAACGTTAATTAGCTGCAAGTCCACGTGGAATTGACAAAAATATACAATTTTAATAATTATAATAAGTTAATTCTTTGCACCAAATTATAAAGCTAAGTCAAAACCAGTTTATAAAAAAAGGTATAAGCTAAAAATGTAATTGATATGAAAGGTAATATGGCGAATAATTTAAAAAAATGGGTCATAAAATTACACGTCGAGTTCATTATATCTTAGTTTATTATAAAACTCTTCACAGTTCCAGAGCTGGAAGAGTGTAATACATGCAGGGCCGTAGCGAAGGAAATTTAGCGGGGGGTTGAAAATCACAAGTTTTTTTTGTCTAAAATAGAACAAAAATAAGACAAAACAAAACAAAAAAAATAGAACAAAAACAAGACAAAACAAAACAAAAAAATTGATGACAACAAATAACGTTACCATTACTGTTAAAACTACAATTTTTATCCCCTTGAATAAAATTGTTAATGACTAAAAAAACGTTCCCACTACTGCTAAAATTACAACTATTGTTCCCACTACAGCTGTCTTGTATTTGTTTGGGAGGCAGAAAAATTTGTGATTCCTACCTTAACAAAAAAGACATTTAGTGAAAAAATTGTAAATTTCATGAGGCTTCCCCCATACCCCCATAGCTACGGCCCTGAATACATGACGGTTTTAAAACAATATTTAGTTCGACTTTTAAAATAAAAATAACCCAAATTTAATTATTTAGAGACTAAATTTTGAAAAACCATGGATGTGCTTTAGAGAAAATCGATTTTAATTTTTTATAACAAAAAGACATTCAAAAATTATTTAAGATACCTTTTAAGTACCGTAATTTCACACAACTATAGTCCAGCTAAAAAAAGTCCAGTCCATTTTTAAATGTTTACAGGATCTTATGAAAGTTGGTGTGTACGGGATATACAGTAACACGTTTTCAAAGTTTTTTTAAATACGCTGTGTGATATTACGTTAAGAAAAAAGTTTATATGAACGTTTATATCAAATGTCTTTTTAAAAGGGAGCTAGGTCACTTTTAAGGGGCATTTTTACAATATTTAATTACTTCAAAATTTAGAAACCGTTTAACTTATTAACATGTAATTTGCAGTGTAGTATAAAATTAATTGATAATATTTTAGGGCATAAAATATTTATATATTTATATCTACGCCCCTGATAAAAAGTTAATTTTATTAAAACATTTATTGGTTAAGTTGTTCATCAGTTAGTTAGATCATATATACATAGATATGGCATTAATGTTGATTTGTTTTATGTAGAACATATACAAAGCCAATTGTAAACAAACCACTACAGCGGTGAGGTTGCGAGAAGGTGAAGTGTAACATATTTGTCAACAAACCACTATAGCGGTGGGTGGTGACCAGAAGCGGTAAGATGAAATCTGCCTGGAAAACAATGAAAACATTTCGGTTTGACGTGGACTCAAGGCGCATCTATGTATATGTGATCTAATATCAGTTCCTCAGTTATACAGTGATAATATTCAAAAAATGCCCCTTAAAGCGATTTAAAACAAATGTCATATTTTTTGCGCGCACGATAACACAAAAACTATATGTCCGATCGATATGAAAATTTAAGGAAATATTACGTTCTATAAGAAAAAGAACCCTATTGGGTGCAACTATTTAAAAAAATATTAAAACCAGAAGAAAGCTCTGATAAACATCAAATTTTCAGAAAACATCTTATATTAAAATATTGAAAATATGCATTCCGATTTTGAAAAAAATAAATTTTTACGTCTAAAATTACAAGGTTATAGAGGACGCCACTTTTAGTACAATATACAACATAAAGTGTGCGTTGGACCAGAAATCACATTTTGGGAGGTAATTCGAATGAAAACGCAATATCCAATCCACTGGGAAGAGTAAACTATGGAATGCGAAGCATTACATATCCTTACGGCTTGTTTTAATTATGAAAATGTATATTTTTATAAAAAACCCGTGACAGTTGAATATAAACCATGTATTTGAGCTGGCTCTTATCAGCACCGTTGGTCGCTACATTATCCCAAGGTTGCTGTTATCTGGACAAAAACGCTTCTATCATAGCTTATCGCCAACCAACCCCTATAAACACCCTTTCGGTTGGTACGTTATATTCATTCACGGAATTTCTTGATTAAAAACGCGATAATACCACACATATACAAATATGAAGTAGACTGGGTTAAAAAGTGTGTATTTTAGCCCCTATTTTAGGGTTAGTATATTCTATAACTGAGTCGTCTATTTGGAAATACCGGGTATATCCCTTTTTGTTCAAGATAATTTTATTTTAAAGTTTGTCCGTTGGGTCCATTCAAAGAAGAAGGAAATGAAATCAACATTACCGAAAACACTGTCGGAGCATATTTTGTCAAAAAAAGCAAAAAATGTTTGTAACTCATTTTTTTTAGTTGTCCTGAACATTTAGCATCAAAGGACATACCCGGTATTGGAAATAGACGATTCAACTAGTATGGAATAGACAATATTCCGCGCGAGTGTTCCCACGATAGCGAGCGCGGAATGAATATTCCATACGTGTTACATACCATACTTTTTCTTCGACTGCAGATATAAAACACTAAATTATTTAATAGTTTTATTGAATAAGTGCTTAAAATGGTATAATATTCAATAATAGTTATTAGGTAATCAATTAGGGTGAAATTTGGGACACGAGTCGAAAGGCGAGTGACCTAATCACCCGAATGATTAATAGGTATTATACGCCAGTAGAATACTATACTTTATCCATGGTCGTTTTAAATTTTAAACGATTTATTTTTACAGACCCGTGATTAATAGGCCTATTAATCACGGCCGTGGATAAAAGATTTTTATTGAATTTTACTACCTAATTACAAATTATAATGCAAATATTAAAGGTTATGTAAGATTGTTTTGACATATATTATTTTTTTGAATAATACTAATCAAAAACTGGTCAAATGTTAAGAAAAACTTATAAACTCTATATGATTTTAACGCAAAACTTTAAATTGCATTAAATTATTCAAATTTCGTGGTAAAATATTATTTTTTTGCTAATTTTGCTACAGTTTTCTTTACTTTTATAGATAGACAAGAGCTGGCACCACACATGAGGTCATTCTAACACTTTATATGGTCTAGACATGCCGTGTCTAGAGTTAGAATGAATTCTATGTTTAAAAAGTGTATTTGCCTACATGCCAAACCAGTCGTATAAAAAATATATTTTATCCAACACCTTCACAGAAACACTTGTTTTAAGCACTATTTTAAATGTCAAAAGTGAGTTTTTTCCACTAGTGACTAAAAAATTTTTCACCCACTCTTTTACGTACAGCTTTTGATCTCACCCAAAATTAGTTACATACCCTATTAATTAAGTATTATAACTATTCTATAAATAGAAGCACGTTAACTAAACCATAAAAAGTAAAGAAAACCCCAAATTATTCTTTAGTTTTTGAATAAGAAAAGAAAACTTAATCTTAATATTTTTGATATAATTTTTCGCAAAATTATAGATTTTTATTTAAAAATAAAAGGTGTTGGATAAAATTAAATTCTCAACTCGTGTATTAAAAAGTGATTTTATCCACTTAATACACTAGTTAATAAAATAACTATTTCCCACCCTATTGTTTTTATGTATATATTGAAAGTGTTACATTTTATTTTATCATCGTGTGCGATGGCGATGTACTGAGAAATAGGCATATCTTCACTACACACCTTCGCCATAGTGTCAGTGGAGAGTAATTTATGTGGTCAGATTTGCATACCTACATTATACTTAGAATATATTAATTAAAACTTTTATATTAAGCTAAAGCAACAGTTTATGTTTATTCATGGAGTGTATATCGGCTACATTGTAGATTTTTATTTTAGAAAGAAATTAAGGGGTCTTTCTACCTTTAAATTTTAAAAATATTTTCTTTTTAAAATTTTTTTTATGTAGAAAGAAAAACCTTATCATTGTGAAATTTTGTAGGTGTGTTTATTTATATTTAAAGAATACAAAAAAAATTTGGTTAGATTTTTAAAGTGTCATGTTTTGGCCAAAAATAACAAAATGGCAGACGTTTTTCTTGAAAATAATTTAAATATTTCTGAGAAACATCCGCCATTTTGTTATTTTTGGCCAAAAAAAATTCTTCTAGATAGGGCTGTAGCGATTTCAGTACTGAATAATATCCCGTTTTTTTTTCAATCGATCCAAACCACCGTTTTTTGATGTTTTTTTCAAAAAATTTTTTTGGCAAAAATGGCACTTTTCTAAAAAAAAAATTGTATTCTTTAAATATAAATTAACATTCCTACAAAATTTCAAAATGATATCCTTTTTCTTTCTATATATAAAAAATGTCTAAAAACAAAATATTTTTAAAATTTGAAGGTAGAAAGACCCCTTAATTAATACATTTTCTTTGTATATAATAGCCCAGATATGCTTGTCACTTATTTTTTTTTTTTTAGAAAATTACATTTTATTCGATATTTTAGTTTAGTTTTTTTTAGTTAACAGGCGGCTTGCGCCTTCGCCAAAATTCTAAAAGCTTACAGAAGAATGTGTCTATAATAACTTACCACAATTTAATGCATTAAAAAAATTAGATAAGTTCTTAAAGTCAAAAAATAGTTATTTGAGGTCCTAGTATAGGTAAGTGAATTTTTCTGCTGGAGGTCGTAACCATTTCTCACTACCAACTAGGTTAGTTGACATTACTTAATCAAAAAGTCGACAGTAATGGAAAGTACTATATCGAGCACACTTAGTAATATATGAAATCAATACAAACAAAACCGTAACTAAAGACAGAAAAAACGATTTACCGCACAAGGACATTAAGTGTGCTTACATTTACCGCAGGGGAACATCTAGACACAACACTACTATTTGTCTTTAGTAACAGTTTTGTTTGTATTGATTTGATCTATCACTAAGTGTGCTCGATATAGTACTTTCCATTACTGTCGACTTTTTGATTAAGTAAAGTCAACTTACCTTAATAAATTATTTTTCATACAGCACTGATTTAATAAAATTATGATAGCTGATATCAAATACGTGACTTAAATTCCTTAACCTCCTGAAACAAAAGCCACGTATTTTATAAAAGAAACTTGATTCCTATTGTCGATATATCTATTAAATCACACTTTTTAATTCAAAGTACGCTTCATCCGGTAATGGATATGTACAGGGTGATACAAATTTCTTTGAACAAGCCAATATTACAGTAAACTCTACTGACAACCTAAAGCTTTATTTATTTTATGCTCTTTCGAGACTTATTATAATAAGGTATTTTATATCAGTGTCCATCAACCATAAGTTTAAGTGATTCAATAGTATTTACTATTCCAGTGTTATATTTTTATCTGGTCTTGAAATTGGGTTAATCTTACGCATCATTTTATTTTCGGCCAAAAATTGGCTTTTAATTATTTTAATAGTTTTAGACAATGCTTTTTAAATGTTGTTAATTAGTTAAAAAATTGCGCTTTAAGTTTATTTCTTTAACATTAATTTTTTAGCTAATTAAGTAAATAACTATAAAAATAAAATTTTCAGTTTTTAATAAGTTTACAATTTTTATAAGAACTTATTATTATAAAAAGGGTCCACAATTTTTATAAGAACTTATTATTATAAAAAGGGTCCACAATTTTTATAAGAACTTATTATTATAAAAAGGAAAAAATAATTATAATTAGTTTTCTTGTTGTGGCCTCCCTTACAATACAGTCCTAGATCTATATACACTTCTACGTCCACTTTTTTGTTGGGAGAAATTTTATTCATAAATGCTTAGAAGAGGTCAAAGTATGTAATTGTTTTACACTGGGGTAATAATTCCGAATCGTTACACAAAAGTGGAAACAGAAGTGTATCTAGATTCTAGACTAATAAGAAATCAGAATTTTAAAGGTCAAATTAATAAAACCAGGAAATAAAAGTTAAAACAAAATAAATTGACTTGTTCTGTGAAATATGGACCACCCTGTACTTATAAATTTTGAAAAACAAAAAATTAATACGTGGATCTAATAGTCAAGTGGGCGGATTGGAAAACAATGCGGGTTTCCTCGAGTAGCAGTGAAAAGCCCACCCGTAAATTCACGCAGCACGTGCCGAACCGACGAAACAATGCAGATGCTATCGGGACTACGAAACATCCGGAGTCAATGACAATGTTTAAAGTGAAGAAGAATCTTCTTCAAAGATTCGTGGCCTTTTCCTTCGGACTTTGGCCAGCCGATACAAATATGTATTTGTACCCTATTTTTTCTTCCTGTAATCTAGGAATTCGGGTCACAACGAAGTGGTCTGGGAATTCCCATCCTCGAAGTGCAAATTTCTGGGTTATATTGTTTGTTTTTCTATCTTGACTTCTCACTGTGTAATGATCTTTGCGCAAACGCAAACCTGTTATCTATAAACTTAATAAAAACTTATCTTCCACGTTGTACGTTTCAAATTAAATTCATCAACATTTTTTGCGATATTATTCAGTGTTTATGTTATCAATTTAAGGCTTTTCTGTGCATATTATACTATGTTCATTCAATTAAATTTTATTAGCATTATGTACTAATATTATGCACTAGTCTGTGATAAAAATGTGAAAGCACTGTGATAGTAATGTGAGTCGTGAGTCGCAACAAACACTCACCTAAAAACTAAATTACTTAACTAAACATTAATCTGCCGCCTTCATTGGATGAAGACGGCGAACGGAGTTTTTAAAGTGTTAGGCGTTATTGCAACTAGTCTCGGAGAGAGAATTATTGGTTCACCATGAATAATAGCCAATTTTTTGTGGAGCAGCGGTTACTAATATGTATTTCTTTCTTTTTTTTTAACTCGAGAATTAAACAGAGAAAAAAATACATACAGGTTAATCGACGTTACCACAAAAAATTGACTAATGACTTGTCTTTCGCGATGCGGTGGTAGTGCAATTTAAATCAACCTCAAATAAGCCCATTTCTGTTTCTGTACGTCGATTTTATGAGACGTAATGATGATTTTAACCAAAAATAAAAAAATCTATCGAGCACTTTTTTTTTAAGCAAAAACCCCGTATGAGGGTGCTTCTTAAATTGCGAAAATTCGAAATGTTAACGGGCTGCCCCCTTATTTCATTATTCCCTTGGACTTTTTTTGCCAAAATCGAACCATTCCTAGAGGTCGCTACCAGCAAAAAAAGAATTTTTGATTGATTTATTATATATGGATACATCTTGGCTTAAAATAATCTAGCTTAATTGTTTAGTAAAAGTCGGTCAGAATCAGCTGATTGTCACTTTCCTCGTCACTTTCCAACCGTTGTCATAAGCAACGGGTGGAAAATAGGCACTAACTACTAACTACTAACTAGGTCGTATGATATAGTATATTACGCACCGAGTACGCGAACCTAGTTTTTAGTGCACGAGAGAGCACTGAAATGGGTTTGCGTCGAGGTGCGTATACTATTTTTCTTACGATCTAACACCTAAACATCCAAAAAAACACAAAAATAGTCTTAAAATTAATTTATCAATTTGAGGTTGTGTTTGACGTTTACTTATTTTCTGACAGCAGATATGTAAGATCAGCTGATTGTCACTTTCTGACCGTTGTCATAGGCAACGGGTGGAAAATATGCAGTAACTACTAACTAAGTCATAGCCTTCGCCCATGAGGGTGAGCTGGATTTGTTTTTAATTTCTTCTCCTACGCATTGGAGTAGACAAAATATTATTTGATGGATAAAAATACGAAATAGGCCATTTGAAGTGTATGATCATTCAATTTGCGGTGAAAATACCAATCGGTTCGATCTTCCATTGTGCCTCGTATTGTTCGTTCGCGACACTCTTGTCAGTAATAAAGTCACTGACGTGTGATGGACTGAGTGACATATCTTTAGAAAACAGTTGTGTACTTCCGCCAGTTATATGCCTCATTTGGAGTTAGATTGCAGAAGCACATAAACTACTAGTACACTTCCATTAAAAATTAATTAAATAAGAATTAAACTAAGAAGCTTATTAAAAAGGAACCAATTATGTCGCAAAATGTTTAATATTGAAAGGAATATATTTTGAATTGATGAGAAAATTTTTCCACGGGACTCTATTAAATTACATTTTTTTTATATTTTCACCCGACTACAGTAAATTCGGAAGGAGGGTTATGTTATTAATAGTTAGTCTATACTCCATCCAGTTATGCAAGATAGTAAGGGACGCGGCCCGTTTTACACCACAGAGCGCATAAATAGCATAATTATGCTAGTATCAAAAATTTAAAAGATGTTGGTACTGTTTTCCTGGAAAGGGCCTATCCAAAAACTCGCATAACAAGCATAGTATATAAGAATGCGTTTCCAGGATTGGCTTGATGTGTCGTAATGTATCTTGTAATGGTTGTTATGCGAGCCTCTGGATAGGCCTTAAGTTGTAATTGTATCCTAAAAATTTGACGTTTTCCTTGTGTTCAATATAATTTACGTTTGTACAATATGTAGAATATACTAGTTTAGTGTGAGTGTATGAAGAATAAACTAAAAAAGTACTACTATATCAAGCACACTTAGTGATATATGAAATCAGAACAAACAAAACCGTAACTAAAGACAGAAAAAACGATTTACCGCACAAGGACACTAAGTGTGCTTACATTTACCCCTGTGGGACATCTAGACACAAGACTACTAATTTTAATTTTATAGAGTGATTCCATAAAAAAAATGATTTTTTGGATTCTCACACATATAAATGTCAAAAATATTATTAATAAAATTAGATTTTAACTCCTTGGTAGTGAGAAAAACGAAATGCGCTACTCGTAGGTAAGTTTTTTTCTGTCTTCGGTCATGTATATGGACCTCAGCTTCGGTTCGGTCCACAAAATACTACCTCACACAGAAAAAATTACTTACCCCTTTCTTAAAGTTTCGGCCTTTAACCGAATAACAAGGCCCTCTTTGGCGCTGTTCCACAGCTATCTACGAAGGAGACACTTTTGCGCCTCCTAGGGGCACCAGTGACATTCGGCCCATCCCCTGGCCTTATCAGTGTCCCACAAGGCGGCTGTGGCGGCAGCAAAGGGCTATCGGTGTTCGGCAGTCTGCTGGTCTAGCCAACAGTGTGGAAAAATGATAGCTGTGATGTCGCTGCCACATTGCTCTCTTTATTCGGCCCGTGTACCAGTGTATGCTGTTTCTACTTTGTTTGGTTTGCTCGTGTGACAAATGTGGAACACCGATTCAACATATTGAATAATTATCAAACAATGTACGATATATTTTTTTCGAGTTTCATTCACACGTTTGAATAGTTTACATGATCGAAAAATGTCACTACTAATTCTATTCTATTTGTAAATGTACTGAAAACTTGAAAAGTTTCCGTTATTTTTTGTTTTTTATGTTTTATTTTTTATTAGTTTTTTTTTGTTATATTTTTCTTTGCATAATCATATAACCATAAAAATAATGGCCGGCCAAAAAGTGGGAATCTGTATCATGGAACGGTGATTTATAATTATTGTGGTTGTGGAGGGTATCAAAATAAGCAAGTTTTCCTTATAAACCCCTCCCCAGAAATTTGCTTTTGGGTCCAGGAAGAGAAAAAGAATAGCAATTTTTACCAGTTTATTGATACAGCTTACAAAAATTGCTCAAAATGTCTTCCACGTCATTCAATATATGTGTATACACGACTTTTTTTGGTGGTTGGGGGTAGTTTAACCCTCTTTATGGGTGGATTTTCATCAAATCCAATTTTTTATTTTTAACCCCTTTAATATTTAAAAAACACATTTTTCTGTAATATGAAAGTTAAAAAACACGTAAAGGGGTATCACTCTTGGATTTGATGAACATCCACCCCCACAAAGAGGGCTAAACTACCCCCAAGCACCAAAAGTAGTGTACATATATATTGAAGGACGTGGAAGACATTTTGAGCAATTTTTGTAAGCTGTATCAATAAACTGGTAAACATTGCTATTTTACTTTTTTTCTTTCTGGAGCCCAAACGAAATATTTCCGGATAGGGGTTTATAAGCCAAACTTGATTATTTTGATACCCTCTACAACCCCTATCAGTTTGTTACAATAATTATGAAACACCCTGTATATTTTTTTAAACTTATTCACAAAAGTATCAAAAATCTTGTCTTTGTGAAATGTAACTTTTTATCTGCAAAATTTTTTTATTGTGTATTTCAACTTTAAATGATTAGTAACACATTTAAAATATGTTTTTTAATTTTTTTTAATATTTTCCATTGAAGAATTTAGACCAAAAAGGAAAAAAGTGGGAAAAAACTAACCAAAATCATCTTATTGCGTATTTCAACTTTAAATTATTAGTAACACATAAAAAATATGTTTTTTAATTTTTCAATATTTTCTATATTTTGATACAGGAGTTAAACTTAGGTCAGCTGAAATACATAGGAATATTATGGTGCTATCCATGGCGCAGACTACTTTTATTTTTTTGTGGGCCTGTGTACTTATTTGCACTGGTTCTTTATTGTTTTTTTCTTATTTAAGGAATCCTATATTTGCGAGAAAAATTGATATTAACCATGAATTTCATGATAATATGTATTAACTTTTAAAGCTCGATTAATTATAATTATTAACCACTATATATTTTCTTAAGGTGTTAATTATATGAACTTATGGATCAGAGATTAACTTGTACAACATACTAATGTCAGGATTGCGTTCCAAAAGGTGTGGTTGTACTTTTGACTCAATTAACTTCTTAGTTATAACAAGCCGTGATAATACGTAATGCTTCGCATTATAGTATATTAAAGTACTAGTTTCATAACATACGTTTTTATCGCGCTAAAATCGTGTTTTGAAACGAGTGCTTTATACAATTATTTCTATTTTGCTCAAAAATTTAAAAAAAACTTACATTTAAGTTGAAAAATGATTTAGGGATTTTCGTTTTGGTTTGGGATTACAGTTTACATCATGTTTAAAATGCTAAGAACGATGATATATTTTATAGTCATCTCTTCTCTTATTTGTTTATTTAAATAAAATTACATTATTTGTACATAATTCTAGAATCAGTACTTTTTGATAATAAATAATATTTAAAACATGAATTATATTTAGTTAAAAAGTTGCGCCACTAAAACTTTTTCATTTTTGAAGGTAATTTTTTAAACAAATGGGTTCTTCCTTAGTATATTAAAATTTCATATCGAAAACATATTTCATTTTTGACTTCGTATACACAAGATTTGTGACATATGGACGAACGGACGGCAGGCGGATGGATAAAACTGAAAGTGTTTAGAATTCGATAAAAGCATTTGTGGCAATAGGGTAATTTTTAACCGACTTTCAAAAAAGGAGGAGGTTATCAATTCGACGTGTTACTTTGTTTTTTTTTATGTTTGTTCCCGCATAACTTTGGAACGGATGAACGGAATTTGATGAAACCTTTTTCAACTTAAAGAGGACATTCATGAGGTGGTCCCGTTTTAATTTGATGCTCGGATAATGCCGGGCAAGCCGGATAATTAATATGAATCTAATCGTTTTAACGCAATTTTACTTAAAACCGGGTTAATTAGGTTCTAATACCCACCAATTTTTTAGAAAATGATCGGATAACTCGGATAAGCCAGATAACTTGATTAAGGGGTAATTCAAATATTACGGCATCTTTTAAATGCCGCTAAATTTGCTTCTGTGGACCTGTATATTAAAATACCAAGAGAAAATTATAAAATTTGTGATTATACCATAAGGCGTTATTTGATTATTACTTAACGCTTAAAGTTTAACAAAGATTTTCTTTGGTATTTCGTTTAGAATAAGGTTGGTTGGAATAAAAATACTATTAAATTTATTTTTTAGAAATTTATCTTTAAGATCATGACGTCAGAACGCACTAATAGTGCGTTGTGACGTCAACAGCTTGCCGAGAAGGAAGGACAACTATAATTTAGCTTAGATGATGTTACAAATCTACAAGTTCTGTGTCTCTAAAAAGTAAAAAATAAAAACTTTTCGCAAAAAAAATGAACCGACTCCTGTCTCTAAAAAGTAAAAAATAAAAAATAAGTCGGTGCCAATTTCACAGCAGACAATTTAACAACAAAAATAATTGTTAGTATTTAATTTAGGGAGAGTTAAAATTGGCACCGGCTTATTTTTTATTTTTTTCTTTTTAGAGACAGAATTCGGTTCATTTTTTTTGCGAAAAGTTTTTATTAAAGTGTCTGGAAATTTTAAAACCATCGTATAATACTCTTCCAGCTGTGTAGTGGTGCTGTGAACTGTATAATCAGCATACCGTTGACGTAGCAAAATGTAAAACTCGTTTGTCCATAAAATGATTAAACATCCAAACCATTTAAAAAAGACATATCGGAATAAATATCTTTGTATGTTATATTTAAGCATAATTAATGCATATAAAAATTAATTATACTAGTCAACTAATACAATATGTAGATTAATATGCCTATTTAAATTATTATTTCGTCTTAATCCATTTTAAATTGACAGTAAAGATATTTTGTTAATTTTTTTTTCAATCAGTTACAAATATATCTGCTAATTTATTTCTGACTAATCAACATTTACAATAAATCGCGTATAACTTTCTGCACAACACCGGTTCATGTTTTTTACTTTTCCAGTTTTTGACGAAACTGGACAAATTATACATCAGTAGAGACACACATTAATAGATAGTTATTTTTATTATTTTTTGATATTTTGACGGTTCTATTTTAATTTGTTTGGACTTGTATATTAAAATACCAAGAGAAAATTATAAAATTTGTGATTATACCATAAGGCGTTATTTGATTATTACTTAACGCTTAAAGTTTAACAAAGATTTTCTTTGGTATTTCGTTTAGAATAAGGTTGGTTGGAATAAAAATACTATTAAATTTATTTTTTAGAAATTTATCTTTAAGATCATGACGTCAGAACGCACTAATAGTGCGTTGTGACGTCAACAGCTTGCCGAGAAGGAAGGACAACTATAATTTAGCTTAGATGATGTTACAAATCTACAAGTTCTGTGTCTCTAAAAAGTAAAAAATAAAAACTTTTCGCAAAAAAAATGAACCGACTCCTGTCTCTAAAAAGTAAAAAATAAAAAATAAGTCGGTGCCAATTTCACAGCAGACAATTTAACAACAAAAATAATTGTTAGTATTTAATTTAGGGAGAGTTAAAATTGGCACCGGCTTATTTTTTATTTTTTTCTTTTTAGAGACAGAATTCGGTTCATTTTTTTTGCGAAAAGTTTTTATTAAAGTGTCTGGAAATTTTAAAACCATCGTATAATACTCTTCCAGCTGTGTAGTGGTGCTGTGAACTGTATAATCAGCATACCGTTGACGTAGCAAAATGTAAAACTCGTTTGTCCATAAAATGATTAAACATCCAAACCATTTAAAAAAGACATATCGGAATAAATATCTTTGTATGTTATATTTAAGCATAATTAATGCATATAAAAATTAATTATACTAGTCAACTAATACAATATGTAGATTAATATGCCTATTTAAATTATTATTTCGTCTTAATCCATTTTAAATTGACAGTAAAGATATTTTGTTAATTTTTTTTTCAATCAGTTACAAATATATCTGCTAATTTATTTCTGACTAATCAACATTTACAATAAATCGCGTATAACTTTCTGCACAACACCGGTTCATGTTTTTTACTTTTCCAGTTTTTGACGAAACTGGACAAATTATACATCAGTAGAGACACACATTAATAGATAGTTATTTTTATTATTTTTTGATATTTTGACGGTTCTATTTTAATTTGTTTGCTTCTAAGGCAAAACGTTATGATTTTCGTTGTTTAATTGCCTTGATATGTTCAAGGCAATTAAACATTGGCCTGGCATGGGGTATGTACTACATACTATGTTGCCCGACTCCCTTGGATAGGTGGTAAATTGTATACCCACAATTTGGTACACATTACTGAAGGATATAGGCACAACAACATAATGTAGCACCTAAAATGGGCCATCTATTTTCGCAATTACGCAAGTTACACATGTTCTGTGTAAGTATGTACCTAATTTATGTCTCATCATTGGGAATTATCCGCCCATCATTGGGAATTATCCTGTCCAGGCGAAATTATAGTCCCCTTGGTGGACATTATCCCCCTATCAGTAAAAATATCATCTCCTAGCAAGAATCAAGTTACCTCCGTACAGGATAAAAAGACTAGTTAACATCTTATATTAAATCCTGCTAAAATTTGAAGCTTTTGTACATCGATAAGTTTATGCATGCTCCAAGATCTTCACCAAGTTTTTAGGAATATTTTTTTTACACTTCCATATTACTTCTGATATTTGTCTCAGTTTCTAACTCAGAATAGGATGCAAACTGTAGCCAAAAGACACTCAGAAATAAAGAACAAAGAAGATCGCGAGATTGCGATATCGCTCAGCTTAGTACAACTTTGATACAAATGAATTAGTGTTTATACCACAAATGAACTAGGTGTTACATATTCTTTTTATTCGATTGATTCTAAAAGCGGCACTTTCTGTTCATGTTTTACGGGCGAAAAGTTGAACTTTGTGGCGCTTTACCTTTAGTGTAATATTTATAAAGAAATATGACCTTTTGGTCACTTTTTGTCTTGAACTAACTGTTCTTTTTGACCAGATACAGTTATTATAATCATTACATACAAAATAAAAATTTCTTCTATAACATAACCTCAAAATATATGTTAACTGATTAACCACTAATATAACTTAAAAACACAAAATTTCAATTGCAAAATCAATATCAATATTTATAATATTCATAGAACAGTTTTGGAAGTATTTTTATTTTCATAACAGACACATTTTAACAGAAATCACCAAGCTATAGCTCTTTTAGTTTGAAAATGAAACCGCACGTAAAATAAACGATTCAATTGTTTTTTTTAGCGATTTGATTGGATAGCAATTTGTCATGGATAACTAGATAAGTAATAAAACAGGAAAAAGAAATATTTTTTGCACTTTAAAATTAAGTATATTTTAATAATTTATTATAATTAATTACTAATAAAAAATATTGTATAATACACGGGCAAAAAGTTAAATTTCGATTAAGTAGGTTTATTACCCTCGGGCCGACCCTATCGGCCGGCCCTTGGCTTCTCAAAACCTACTCAATCGAAAACCTTAACTTTTCGCCCTATTATTGTTTATTCCCTACCTTAACGTTGGTTGAAATAACATGGATTTAGCCTATGGCTTCGACTAGACAAAGTAGACTAGATTTTAAAAATCGAGTTTAATTAGTTTTTAAATGTGTTATTTTATTTTAATTGGCCCCTACAGTATTATTAGGGTCGCACACTTAATTGGAAACAGATTTATCTCGTGTTTTTATCGAGAACGATTAATCAGACAATCAACAAATGAAATGGGAATTGGTGTTCTTAAAAGGTTCAGTTCTTAGGAAAGAATAAATTAAAATGTATATGACTAAAAACTTGATTTAAGATTTATATATAATTTGATAAAGTTTAGATTAAACAAGAAAATATAATTACAATATAAAAATAATGAAGCCTTATCGACAGTATGTTTATCCATTTTTAACAGTCTGTCTTAATCTAACAAGAATCAGACGAATCTTTAACACACCTGGTAAAATTACATAAACATATTGGTAATACCTATCTTTTACAGTAAAAGTTTTATGACTATCCAAACCACGGACCCCGAGTCGTATTTATTACTCAAAGTATTTATTTATTAAGACTCTTAAATAATTAGTTTGTAAAAAGTCTTTTATGACATCGAATATGAGGAGCTTATTTTCATATTGCAATTTTAGGACTTTTATAAAATCTAGTCATAAATAAAACATCCCAAGTTATATCTTGGTCAAACTAGTATGGTTATAACTATAGTTTTTATTTTTGACATGAAAAACAGAAATATCTGGATTGAAAAACATAAAAGGCTGTGATGAAAGGTGAAAAATGGCATATAAAACGAGGTGAGCTAAATTCGTAGAATTTACAACGTAAATTAAGGCAAACCTACATACGTGAAATTAGGCAAACCCACATACATAAATATCAAATTAGGGTGATATAAAAATATCAAACTAGTGTCATATAAGGCGTTTTCTAAAGAACAAAAGAGTGTGCTAAATATCATTTTCACAGGGGATCGTAGGAAAAGTTATTTTTTATTCACTTCGATGGTATCTCCAGTCGAGAGAAATCATTTAATTTCGCAATATTTCCCAGACGAATTTTCTATTTTCCTTTCTCCGGCTGGTTGGTAATATTTTCCGATACCCTAGAGTCTCTGCAGATTTCTGATAAAGCCTTATTTACACAGTTGATTTGCTTTTCAGACGTCAATGACAAACAGAGTAAGCCTTGGAAAAATCAATTTATAATGACATTCAAATTTTTAAATCACTCGCTATCGGATATGGACACTTTTCCTCAAATAGATTACTACTTTAAAACCTTTTATAAATTAGTTTGTATTTTCATTTTACACGGAGCGCTATAACACACATACCAAGCAAATTATAATCGCTTATTATATAAATACAAGGCTTTCTCTTACAATTATGGCAGTCAGTGTAAAAATTTATATGAAATACTTTAATTGTTTAGTGAATAATAAAATATAAAAAATAGTATGGCATTTATAGCTTAAATAGATTTAATTATTATTCCATCAATCTATTTTCTAATCATCGTACAGAGTGATATTGGTAGACTGACAGTTTCGGGCTGCTGGCCCTCTTCAGTACCAAGAGTCAACTCTGCACGCTGATTAAGAAAACGTTTGAGTAGTTGTCTACATCTAGAAATAGATGGCGCACAAGTCTACATCAATCTAATGGCTATATTCCTTTTGCGAGTAAAGTCTAAAAACGTTTTCTTAATCAGCGTGCAGAGTTGACTCTTGGTACTGAAGAGGGCCAGCAGCCCGAAACTGTCAGTCTACCAATATCACTCTGTACGATGATTAGAAAATAGATTGATGGAATAATAAATTAATATTTTTATAATTTTGTTTAAAATTAAAAATTTCTGTCCTTACAGATTTAATTATTGTCCGTGCTAATAATTTTTATAATATAATAAAATTTCTGTAAATTTATAATAGTGCCTGTAATAAATATAATCGTGTCTGTAATATATATAATCGTTTCCAATTTATTTTTAACATTATTAGTTATTGTGTCCCTTATAATCTATAGCTTAAATCACTATAATTTGCCACTGTTACCAAATATCTTATAATGTATAGCGCAGAGCCCACTAATTTCTTTCCGTATATATTAAATATTACGTTGAGCATCGCCACAAGAGCTTTTTTTGATCACCACAAACCGAAATTTATTTGATTAATTTGATATTCTAACCTCACTGACGGATGGAAGCGGCAAATCGCAAATTAAAACGACACAAACCACAAAAATAGCAAAAGTCTCTCTACTATTAAACTGACGAATAATCTTTGAAAATATAGGGTGCATGTCACACATATGTGTCACGGTTTAAATATGTGTTTAGTATGTAACACATGTGTGGCAATCAGCGCTTAACGTATTAAGATAGAATATCTTTCTATCGTATTAAATCATGTGATGACAATAATTGAAGAGTATGTTGCAAATGGTCTGTAACTGTAACTTATAGTGCCAACTATAATTGAAGAGTATAAAAGGGTCTAAGTGCCAATGGCACTTAGACTCTTTGCAACTTATACTCTTCAGTTGTCATTATTAGAATTATTCTTAAGGCGCCTTTTCATGGAGCAATTTATAGGCAAGTTTGGTGCTATGCAAGTTTGCTGCCAGATATGAGGACAATTACACATTCATTTGCCTTTTCACGGAGCAAGTTATAAGCAAGCTTGACGCTATATGCAAGTTAAACAATGCTGCCAACCAGACAATTTTGACGTGTCTCTGCATTTGTTGACAAAAATATAACCTAGCATTTGCTTTTTGAATGAAGCTTTTTCGTTAGACAGACCGGCCTATATTATTAATAATAATAATTATTAACATGTCCAGTTGCTACTATATTAGTAAAAAGAAATCGATTCAGTAACTTTTTTCCAGGTTGGTACCACGAAAATAACTATAAATCTTGCATGAAAATCTTGTTTTAATATTTCATGGCTCGAAAATAGCATCAAAGTGACTGAATCATTCTTGCAACAAAAATGCATAGCACCAAACTTGCGTACAAATTGTTCCGTGAAAAGGTGCCTTTAAAAAGATGCCTATAAGTGTGAACCACAAGGTGCGATATTGTTTATTTTAGTAAAACGGACATGTAATTGGAAAGAACAAAATAAACTTGTGAAGTACTTGTAAGGATATAGTACTACAAGTACTTGGTAATTTTAATAAATATAAAAAATAATATAAATAAAATTACCATCTTTCACATCATTGTTTTTCGACTAAATGATTAAAAAATTTATTTGTTTTCAATAAACTAATTTTCCACTACGTGTTTTCCTCGAAAATTAGTTTTACAGGTTGTTGTTATTATGATATTTTAAGGTATTTTATAGTAGATAACCTAGTATACTGCCGTGCTTAACTAGAAAGCAGTAAACTAAGCCCCCCTGGCCTTGGTTTGAGCCCCCTGTCGTTTTTGCTGAGCCCCCCTGGTATGTTTTAAATCACCTACCTTTGGGCGCCATTTTTTTTTGCAGGGGCACCAAGTTTGGTAGAAACCGTTAGGGACAAAGCTTTTTTTCTTAAAGGTAATTTTTGGAACTCCAATTTTTTTTTTGAAGGGGCGCCAAGTTTGGTGAAAACCGGGACAAAGAGCTTTTTTTCTTGAAGGTATTGTTTGAGCCTCCATTTTTTTCTGCAGGGCCACCAAGCTTGGTAGAAACCGTCAGGGACAAAGCTGTTTTTCATGAGGGTATTTTTTGGGCGCCAGGTTTTGTTTGAAACCGTCAGGGACCCATAAGGTAATTTTTGGGTTTTTTTTTGTTTTTTTGGGCGCCAATTTTCTTTTTAGAGGCACCAAGTTTTGGTTGAAGCCGTCAGGGACAAAGCTTTTTTTTTAGAATGCCACCCTGTGGGCTGAGCCCCCCCCCAGATTTTTTTCTGGTTACGGCCCTCCTGGAACGCTGAAATTACCCTACCTCTTTCCAAAGGTGTTTCACTTTTAAACTTTGATGCCCTTTGAACCGAGATATTTTAATTCAAAAAACACAACTATAACATTACATCTAACGTCATAGGTCCTAAGCTAAATTTTCACTGCTTACTGCTAGCATGCGCTAGACATTTTAAGGAAAACACCAATTAAAATGTAATTCGATCCTCCACAGAATAAAAACGACGTCCGTTACATTTTTGTGAACGAACTAGATGTCGAACAACGTTAAGACATTGATACAATCTCGAGTTTATTTAATGGTCAATATTCGACGAACAAAAAATGTTAAAATCTAAAAGCATTCATCGAATGCAATGGCTACAAAACGGGTAGAAAACAAGAGATCTGTATCTCGGACGTTCTCTCGCCGTGTTCTTACCAAAACAAACAAAAACTCTAACCTGATGGCATGCTATGGTTCTGTTTCCGATCATCGAGATCATTCAGGAATACTATATCTACTATACCATGCGCGGACTGGCTTCGTGAAGCCCGGTAGAAAAAATGAAAAAACCGAAGAAATATGGTAAAGTCGAGGAACCAAAATTACTAAGACAAATGCCCTTTTAGCAGTGGTGTCTGGTCGGCTTTTGCGAAAATTGAAAAAGGGATCACTTTTAGTTAATCATGGCCATTTTTATTTCGTAAAGATAAGGTTTAAAAATGATCAAATCAAAAATTGTTGGAAATTTCCTCCTTAACAAAATTGTTTATATATAAAAATGCATATATGCAAGTTGTATTTTAAGCAACTCACCCCTAAAATTCAAGATAACGGACACCCCTTACGAAAATCACCCGGTGAAAAACTAACAGAAGTGTTCTGTTATCATCCTCTACTAACCTTTAAAGGGATATAAAAACCTGGCTTAATCGAAGTTTTATCCAACACTGGGCTTCCCAATAGGTTCAAGCAAAATTGCTCATCAAAGAGCCCTCATTTTCCAATACAAAAACACTTATTCAATTAAATAAGAAAAAACTCAGAACTATTACCAGTTTTCTAACTGATCATGGTACTTTCAACAATCTTCTTTATAAAATGAAAATTGTCCAAAGCAAACGCTGTAGATTCTGCGACTATGATAAAGAAACTGCATCCCACATTTTGGGACAATGTCCTGTCTTCTCACAAAAAAGACTGCGATTTTTAGGTTCACCATCAGTGCAACCTAGCGATTTAGTCGAACTTTCATTGGGGCAGATCATCGGCTTTTTAGATGCCTGCCCCCATGGCATATCATCCTAAACAAATGATGTGTCATCTAGATGACTGCGGCATGCACAATGGATCTCAGGTCTGAATGCCGTGGCTATTACTTGGTAATAACCACACTGCTTCTGATGATGATGATGATGACCCTTTAAAATATGAGCAGGTGTACATTTATTGCAATTTACATTTATTATTTTACTGGACTTTTAGCTCAACATATATTTTTATTAATTTAAGTAAAAAAGTGTAGTGCAACTCTGTATATCCACATTTGATATTATTTTAAAAATCTGCATTTTTTACGGTAAAAGCTAGTAAAATTCCCTATTTTTACTTCAAGATTAGATTTGATTCGTAAATAATGTTTCATTTAGCCTTCATTTCTTAGATCTTTATGATATCATATATTTTTAAAATGTTATTGTTTTAGATTAATAAAACAATAGAACTCTAGATCATATCTTTAAGATAAAATATCTTGATCTTAATATCACATAAATTAAAAAGATGGAAACTTTACAGAGCACACTGGTCCCCAGAAAAATTAAGATGAACAAAATTATAAAAAAATAACAGAATTAAAATGAACCGACTTCGAGTCTCTAAAAACTAAAAAGTAAAAAATAAGTCGGTGCCAATTTCAACATTCCTTAAGTTAAATACTAAACATTATTTTTGTTGTTAAATTGTTTGCTGTCAAATTAGCAACGACTTATTTTTAGATTTTTTACTTTTTAGAGACTAGAAGTCGGTTTATTTTTTTTTGTTAAAATTTTTAATTTTTTACTTTTTTGAGACAGAATTTATAGATTTGTGACGTAATCTAAGCTAAATTATAGTTGTCTTTCCATCTTAGCAAGCTGACACCACAATTTTTTAAAATTAAATTAATCTAGTAATATTTATATTTCAGCGCCCAAAAGTCCAACCACCCTATTTTAAACAAAATACCAAAGAAAATATTTGTTAACTTTAAATTTAAGCATTAAGTAATAATCAAATAACACCTTATGGTATAATCAATCAAAAATTTTATCATATTCTCTTGGTATTTTAATATTACAGGTAATTGCCGTAATATATGAGTGACCCCGGTTTATCCGAGTTATCCGATATTTCTCTAAAAATTTGGTTGATATTAGTACCAAATATGCCGTTTTTAAGTGAAACTGCTTTAAAATTATTAGATTTATCCTAATTATCCGGCTTACCAGGTGCTATCCGAGCGTCAAACTGAAACGGGACTACCTCATGATTGCCCTCTTTAGGTTGCAAAAAGTTTTATACAATTCCGTTTATTCGTTCCAAAGTTACGCAGGACCAAAAATTAATTTTTTCATGTTTGTTCCCGCATAATTTTCGAACGAATGAATGGAATTTGATGAAACTTTTTGCAACTTAAAGAGAGCATTCATGAGGTGGTCCTGTTATTAGATTTTTAAAATTTTATAGAAATAATACAACCTTGGAAAATATTAAATATAAAATAAAGTTTTTGTTAACCCTTCGTTAGGCGCGCGGTCTACGATCGTAGACCATGCTTTTTTTTAGCTGGGTAACTTTTTACACGGAGTGTTTACGCTTGCGCCCCTTTGAGTAGCTGTGCATTATGCATGAATCTATTAGATAAATAATAATTCACACTTTGAATGGGTATAATATTGTTTTTATTCATATTGAAACCTGCCTGGTCTACAATTGTAGACCGCGCGACTAACCACGTTACCTTTTTTATTTTTGCATTTTTTTATTTTGTGTAGGTTTTTATGGTTTCTTTTTGTGAATATTGGTTTTCAAAGTTAGTTTATTAGTTTAAAGATAAATTAAAGATACAATATGTCTTTACCACCAAAAAAAATAGCGGTTTATAGGAAGACACTGGCACGAGTCTTTTTGGGCATGAAAGAGCTCATGCGTAATGTTTTTCATAAATAAGGTAATTTTCTGTTCTATAAAATTAAAAATTACTTTGGACATTAAATGTGCCTAAGAAGGGAAAATAAATCGAAAAAAAAAATGCTCAAAATATCATAACTACGATTGCAAAGAGCACATGTACAAGGCGCATGAGTTACTAAAATATTGCATGATTTCGAGTCAAATTTTATAATATTTTTTTCTTTTAATTTAGGTGTTTTTAATTTTTTTATAATCGTACATGTTAAAAAAAACAAATGTTTTAGTTTCAGAAAGTTTTTTAAGTTATTTTTATTTTTTTTTACAAATTACCGTACAGATGTAAAATATATGTTAGAATTGTATATCATTTTTCTTTTACCCTTAACACTTACTAAAACAATAATAATTTGAAAAAAAAATATGTAAATAACTTTTAAATACAACCAAATAAATAACATAAGATATTTGGTTTTTAAAAATATAAATGTGTTTTTTTTTTAAACAAAAAATAAAATGGTCTACAAGTGTAGACAGCGCGCCTAAACACGTTACAAAAAGAGGCGCGCCTAACGAAGGGTTAAAAACCCACTATGCAGGTATCTAGTGTGTTTGGTAATACCAGAAATGCAACGTACCAAGAAATTTGCAATTTTTCTACATTTCCTACAATTTAATGAATGTAAAGGAGTGTTTAAAACTAAATAAAGCTATAATCTATCAAATCAAGGCAGGCTGCTAACACAATGTGGCAATTGTTTTGTTTCTAACATTTATTTAAACTTTTGACCTATAGTCTAGATATCATAACTAAGAAGAATGTAGTGATTCTTCTAAAAGATAAACAAATTGATTGTTTAAATATTATTAAAGCAATCAGTAATTTCGCAATTTCTTCAGTGATCATTATATAATATTTAATATTTATTAATTTTCTAAATAAGTAATTTCACGAAGCCTTTTAGATATAATACACGGTGGTTTTTTAAAAATTTTAACTTTTTGTTTCCGACGCCTGATTTTTTTTTTCATAAATTGTTTAAACACACCATAAGAAGTAATTTAGGCAAATATAAAAAAATATCGTAGAGTCCGATCGTTTTTTTTTTACGTTTTTTCTAATTTATTATAATATGTATATATTATGTACTTGAACTTTAGTGTACATTTTAGATATAATTATAGAATCATTATTTATAATTACTACATTACAAAAATGCTTATCTCCAACGCCAAAGGCGTATCTTTTTTTCTAGCGCGTAATTGTTTGATGGGCAAAGTGTACCGAAACATAAAAAAAAAATTGGCATCTTCGGACTTAAAATGTCATGAAAGGTCGAGAAAATGTAAAAAAGTGAGTGTTAAAAAAATATCGGTGTGTCTGTCCCTTGTCTAAACCTTATAAACGAAAGGTCCGATTTTAAAAATTCTTTCACTATACAATTGAGGATCTTCATAGTTTACCTTATATTTTATTGCGATAACTGGCTTATTACTGATCGGAAGATAACGATTCTTATCCTACAACAAAAATAATTGAAATTTTAGTAGAAAATAAAACAACACTTTTTATCTGCACAAGAAATGTTATTTTATAGAATAACCTTTCTTGTATCGTATACGATCAATAATAAGCCAGTTATCGCAAAAATATTAGTATTTGCCCCCTTTGTCCCACTTGCTTGTTCCCAATGTTAACCATATTTGACGTCAGGTAAACTACGACGGTCCTAAAGCGTATAGTGAAAGAACTTTTTAAATCGTGCCTTTCGTTTAGAAGTTATAAGGTTTAGAGACAGAGAACAGACAGACAGATATTTTTTTAGTACCCACTTTTTTCACATTTTTTCGAAGTTTCATGGCATTTTAAGTTCGAATATGCCATTTTTATAGGGCTTTCATTTAATATATAATAATAATAATATAATTTTTTGAAATCGGATTATAAATGAGAGATGCTAAAAAAACGTTTTACTGCTTTAAAAGCCAATATCTCGAAAACAATGCATTTTAGGAAAAAATAGTTTGTAACATTTTTTGACCAATTTAAAATTATCTTTTATACAAGTGCTAAATTAATAAAATACAATAATAATTGCCTTAATTATAACCAGAAAACGCTAAAAATAGGAGTTTTAACTCATTCTTACCCCATTACCCCCAAAATCTAATCAGCTCTTCGAAATGCGATAAAAACCATATGCAAAAAACAGCTTGTCGATATCCTATTTAGAAATGGAGTTATCGAGTTTACAGACAGACATACCGACAGAATTTTTTTTTACTGATTTCGACTCAGAAAGGTCTAAAACGTCGAGAATTGTGAAAAAACATGGTCAAAGATTTTGAATTTTCGGCGAAGATTTCAATACATCGGCACTCTTAGTAGCACTAAGTGCCGATGTCATTAAATTAAAATCCCCCTTTATTTATTTGTAAGAATTTAACTATACTCCCGGGGGCCCCTTAAGGTATATTTTATGTAAAATTCTAAGAAAATGAATTCAGTGATTTTTATGACATTGTTTTACAAGTAATTCTAATATTTATCAATATATTTGTCACGTTTTTGGAAAATCCCATACTTTGTTTATCAAAATAGGTATTAAAATTCAATCAAAAGATTATTTATTGATAATAAGTAAATTAAAACAAAGAACAAACAATCTGATTCATACGTTTAAAACGTTTCTTATCGTATCTATAACATGTCTTCTAGGTTATTTTTTATGGCATTTCTGACTATATCAGAAAATGTTATCTGTACGAATATAAACAACAGAGATATAATTATTCATTAGGGTGACACTTTGCATTCTTTATGAAGACCTTGGAAATCTTTATCGTCACATCGTCATTATAAATAGCCATGTTTTGCTCTTTACATTCAATTTTTAAACCTACCATTTAGGTTTGATCAGAAATAATAAAAAGAATTTTTCAATGACAGTGTTTAGTTAAACACCAGATGGACGAATATAACTCTTGATGGATAAAGGTACACTTTTAATAAATTAATAATAATATTTATTATAATAATAATATTATACTATATTATATTATATTATATTAATACTGTCACATAATAATTGAAAAAAAAGGCAGACCAAGAAAGAGTTAGAAATGCGGTAGAATATGACTTAAAAAAAGGGTCAGCAGTTGTGTGAAAAGACTGAAATAAGTTATAACTAAAAACAGAGAAAGAATTTAAACTTTAGCCTGCAGATCACAGAACAACCAACTCTGGTTCAAAAGTATATGTATCTGCTAAGAAAAATATTGTGTTAAATATGCATAGTATATTACATATTACATACATTGTTATGTAGTCGGTCAAGTAAGAGCGTGTCAGCACCCTTTCTGAGCCTTATTTTTGACGAATAAACACATTTAAAACATGTGCTGTGTACCCGTCCAGGTTCGAGCGGCTGCGAAGTAAATGGGCAAGTCGAGGACATCGGAAACGAAAAATGTTGACAATTCAAGTTAAATAATTGTAAATGATCTGAAAAATTACAAGAATGATTTGATCCCAATCTACAGAGTAAGAAATTGTAAGAAAACACCTCGGAAAACACCAAAGAACTTGAGGATTTCTCAAAATTTACTGTGAGGACTATCCAAATTCCATTTAGTCCTTTTATTGTTATCAAAATTAGTGGAGAGCCCCTACCACAAGCCTAGAGCTTATTTGGGACTCCCCACGACTCTGTAATAAATAAACTAATAAATAAACTAAAAAATAAACTAAACTTACTAGACCGTGGCTCAACAGGAAAAGTGTCGACTAAGCACGAAAAATGATTTTAAACATGTTTTCGCAGAATCCTCAATTAACCCTCCGCTAAGAGGTGAAAAAGCCGATGCAGAAAAGTTTGGATATTTTGCATGAAACAATTCATCTCAAGGCTCAGACTTTAAGTGGTGAAGTACAATAAAGAAACCTTTGTTGAGTGACAAACAGAGAAAAACGACTTGCATGGACCAAGGAAAACATAGATTGAGATTGGCCGGAAAAAACGAATCTAATTAATTTAATTTTCAATAAAAAAAAACAAAAAAAAGACCATAACTACATTTCCATTAGTATGGACAGAAATTTTTAATTTTAAACTTTAAAATATTAATTTATTATTCCATCAATCTATTTTCTAATCATCGTACAGAGTGATATTGGTAGACTGACAGTTTCGGGCTGCTGCTACATCTAGAAATAGATGGCGCACAAGTCTACATCAATCTAATGGCTATATTCCTTTTGCGAGTAAAGTCTAAAAACGTTTTCTTAATCAGCGTGCAGAGTTGACTCTTGGTACTGAAGAGGGCCAGCAGCCCGAATATTCCTTTTGCGAGTAAAGTCTAAAAACGTTTTCTTAATCAGCGTGCAGAGTTGACTCTTGGTACTGAAGAGGGCCTGCAGCCCGAAACTGTCAGTCTACCAATATCACTCTGTACGATGATTAGAAAATAGATTGATGGAATTATAAATTAATATTTTTATAATTTTGTTTAAAATTAAAAATTTCTGTCCTTACTAATTTTACGTCTAACCACCCGTTAGTGGTACTATGTGCTTGAGACACACAAGTCTTCAACTTGCTACCATTCAGTCTCCAGATTAGGAGAGGTATGAGTAGTTGTCTACATCTAGAAATAGATGGCGCACAAGTCTACATCAATCTAACGGCTATATTCCTTTTGCGAGTAAAGTCTAAAAAAGTTTTCTTAATCAGCGTGCAGAGTTGACTCTTGGTACTGAAGAGGGCCAGCAGCCCGAAACTGTCAGTCTACCAATATCACTCTGTACGATGATTAGAAAATAGATTGATGGAATAATACATTTCCATTATTTTAAAAATTATTAACCATGGATGTATTAAATAAATGCTTTTGTTCTAAGGTCTTATTCAGATGAGGAATTGAGCAGTAAAACGAAATAAAATAACATAATTTAATTTGTAGAATTTAAATAGAAATATCACAATAATAATTTATGATTTGAGATTAGAACGGTTTGCGGTACAAAAGACGTAATAATAACGGCATTTATATAAAGGTTTTTGCTGTTAGATTTTGAAAAGCACGTCTGCATTAGGGGGATGAAATTCGCAGATGAACGACTTTAGATTACATTATATGCCTCGATTTATCTATTATTTTCAACACACCAGTACATTCTCAACTAAATGCATTGTCTTTTTCACTTCCATTGTTTTCAGCTAAATCATATTTAAATATTATTTTACCTACATACACCTCAAATTCAATCTCTAATAGGGATTCTCTATTTTCTATATTTTCTTGCTTTCGATATTTTCCTTTATTTGTATTTATATTAGTAATGATATAATTTTCCACGAATAACAGCAATATGTTACTTATAACTAATCATATTATAAATTATAATTTATCATAGGTTTTTCAGTAAAATCTATCATTGATATACCAATACTAATTCGTATACAAATTACGTAAGACTATTTCACAAACGATATATAGGTCAATCAAAACCTTGCATTTTTAGTTTCTTGACCAATCAGATCAAAATTAATCTGATAATTTTTGCACATGTGCAATTATCACTTGGTAACTATGGAAACAAAAATCTGACAGTTACTGACATCTTAATAAATGTTATATTTTTTCAATATGTGTTTTGAATTTGTGAAGCTTACCTTTAGTTGATTTATTTTTATTGATAAGCAATATAAAGGCTTATTTTATTACCAAAACATCCTAGGTATAAACCCTAATTAATTTCAGATAATTATATTATAATATATTATATTTTTTACACTTTCCATCTTAAAAGCTTTAAATCACTGATATTCATAAATTTTAATTTATTTAATTGAATCTTGGTATTAAAAACAGACCACTCAAAACTAATTTAAACACTTATTTATTAAAAATATATTTACAGTAAAGAAGTAAATAATATACTGACGGAAATCAAAACATCAAATGACAGGAGAGCCTAGTTATAGCCACCCACACCCGAACTGCGCATGCGTAGTAGAGGGCTAACCGTTTTTCAATATATTATTCTAAATCAAAACCAATCTTTTACAAAGAAAAAAAAACAGGCACAAAACCAACGTTAACCAATGCTAACGTAAATCAAAGCCCCGCCATAAAAAAACACCCAACAACAAAAAAACAAAACAATCTCGGTGCGGGTAGCTATAATTAGGCGCTCGTCAAATGACTGCGCTGGTACCAGTACAGCGTTGCCAAACTTTATTATAAACCGATCGCAAATTGTTTTTTACGGGTGGAAAAAACTGTTATTTTATTTCTTTTCAGTTGAAAACTAAACTTTTTAAACAAAAACAGCAATGATTTTTATTTAAATGCTAAAATACATGATAACAACTATTTTATTAGAATAATCTCAAGCATAAAATATCCCTCAGCAAAGTTTAGACTTGGCAACATTCGCGAACAAGTGAACATCGTGGTTTTAAAAAGCGCGGCAAATTTGAGATTTAACATTTTAATTATAGTTGTAAAGTAATATTGTTGTTTAGTTGCAACAACAACATTAACCATGGTAAAATTAGATACTTCCTTATTTTGTTTGTGAAATAGTCTTTCAAAATAACATTCGTGCATGTTTGCCATAATTTTGTTACTGTATATAAAAAAACATTTTGCTTAAGGAAATTGCCAAGCAAATTATTGTTTTAATACAGTAAAAAAATTATCGATAATTCAACATGCACTTATGGTATTACTACTGACAATTTTTGGGATTTTCAGACTTCCTTACGTAATGTGATTTAAGTATATATAGTAAGATTTTTCGAAACCCTCCATCCCAACCATACATTAGTATTCCCTATTGCCATAAAATAATTATAATAAATATTTATCTAAATCATCAAAAAAAAAAAAAACAAAAAATAAACGAAACGATGTAAACAGTTTTAATTATTGTTATGTCTCCATATTGATAATATATCTAAAATAATTATCATTTTAAAAACAAGCGGATTAGATTGGAAATACAATATCAGTGTTCTCTTGTACCATTTCCCACCATTTTTATTTTATCAAATGATATATTTTTGGAAATAAACATAATTTCACAGTATTGTGCTCTAAAAAAATAAAAAGATATCATAATTCTCATATCAGTGAGTGACATAAAACATTTGTTAAAATTATTTTTTATTATTTTATTTATCTCTATTATCAGTATTTAACAGATTTATTTAAAAAAAAATTATACTTTAAATTTATGTAAAAATGAAATTAAATATTATAATTATTTAATTATAAATAATTCCAATATTTTAGACATTTATAAATCGTCAACAAAAGACAAGATATGATATGATATATTTTTCGAGTATTAAATTTAAAAATTACTAAGCTTAGTTTAAAAAAGTTTTTTATTTTAATCACTTAACGAAAAATTTTAACCAGTGACATACAATTAATGTTGAAAAATTTTTATAAAAAAACCATTCAGTTTAATTTTTAGTTAAGTTGAGTTAAGCCTATAATATATTTAAACCTAGTGGCCATCCACACTTGGAGGGGCGAAATTGTGTTTAGGGTTACACCCATAGTGAAATAAAGGAAATAGTAAAAAAAGTGTCTTAAATTTGGCAGAGCAAATAATAGAGGCCATCTTAGTTTTTTGGTTATAACTCCTAAACGGTTTTGCAGCCTAAGAATGAAAAAAAATTTCACTTCCTACAAATCTGCTTTCTATTCGTATCTTAACATAGAATAACTATTTTAATACAGCAGCTGAGTGAAATTTTGGTAATATGATATGATATGGAATAACTTAGCTTTTTTTGATTTTTGGGGAATAGGGCTTTGGATCTGACTAAAATTGTTATCTAATTTTGTGTGACGTTTCGACGATGGATTTCGTTATTTTCGAACCTTTATTGGAAATAAAAAAGTATATATGAGTATAAAAGACAGTGTCTTAATTTTATTTTTTAACTGTTATTTATTTGTTTAAATAATGTTTTGTTTATGTGAGTGTTTACTGTTAGTGACAATGACTAAACTTTGGCTTTAAATCTCTGTAAGTTTTTCTCTGTATTTTATTATTATTTATTTTAAGGTTAAGTTAAATGTTTAAACAATTGTATTTTTTTTATACTTATATATACTTTTTTATTTCCAATAAAGGTTCGAAAACGACGAAAATCCATCGTCGAAACGTCACAGTAAAATTAGATAACAATTTTAGTCAGATCCAAAGCCCTATTCCCCAAAAATCAAAAAGCTAAATTATACAAATCGGGCAAAAACTTTCAATTTGATATGATATAACAATATGATTTTTTGACGACAAACACCGTCAAAATAAGTTTTACATTGCTATCTCTTTCTAACACTTTTTAACAGTTTAGCCAACGTAAGAAAGACAAAGTAATCAGAGTAGCCAATATAAGCAATAAAAACTATTTATATTTACCTTATTTATTTTAACCCTAATTTAAACATATATTACCTAATAATATGTATTCAGTACTAAAATTGTTGCACTCAGATTACAGGCAAACTGTTTATTAAAAAATCCATCTGTTCACAAAGGCTAGAACTTTTGTTTTGTATTCGTTTTTAATAGTAATGACATCTGTTTGCTGGAAAGTGAACTTTAAGCATTGAATTTTACCTAGAACAGTTTGGGGAAGTTTTCAATAATCGTTCGCCCTGGAAAGTATCCCATTATATACAAATAAAATAGGTAAATAAAAAATCTGGTTAAATAATAATAATTATAATCACGGCCGTCGAGAGAACATCAAGGCCCGGGAAAAAACTACGACCAGGCTCTCAATAAAATTTTAATAATAGTTTGACATTATATTCGGGCCCTGCCAGCCCCCTCTGAACGCCCCAGGCCAGGAGGAATACCACCTGTTCCCTCTCCCTTTCCAGGGCCCTGATTATAATACTTGTGAGCTCTAACATTCTGCTTTGTCGCTGACAACGTATTATTAAATAAATTGTATTTTTACATATAAAATTCTATTTTCGTTTTTAAAACTTTAATGTATATTAATTTACTATAAGATATGTTTATTTAAAAATAAATTTAAATACGTAATATTGTTTATTGATTTCAATTAAAAGCATCGACTGTTTTAAAAACATGGAAATACCATTATATTTTAATTTAATAGATAAACTAAATGTTCGATGTATCGATAACATTCCGACTATTGATAAAATAGCCATTAAAAACTAATTTTGGAATAAATTGCTTGCTTGCTATCATTTTACTTCGTTTTTCGCTACAGACTAATTTACGGGGCCCATCCAGAATTACGTAACAAGGCCACGAATCTAAATAAGCTTTAGACAGTTTTATTACATTAAGTATCAAAAGCGACATTGAAAGAGCCAAAATTACATTGTGTAACATACAGTTTGTTATCTTAGAGCTGGATTTCCTTTCAGGCAACAGAGGAAAGACGCCTAATTTCGGACGGTTTCCCAATATCGGATAGTAGTGTATCTAAGATACTATCTGCAGATGTAAACAGAAACCTACTTTTGTTTGAAGCCAAAAGTCAAAGAAAATCCGTGCTGTAATATGATAACGGTAGAGCTTCTCCCCGTTAAATGGCAGCAAAAATCGTTTAACTTGCAAATATCAGTTTTGTGCTCAGTTGCAATAGCACGCTTGTTTATTTTATAAATAATCGTTATAATAGTTTGTGTTTATGTCTTGGGTAAGTTAAGATACTGGTCAAGTTGATCCACTAGTCATAATTAAGCAATTTGAAAACATAAACATTTTACAAATTTCTAATCTAAAAAGCAGAAAGTTGTCTAATTTCGGATAGTGCATTTTGGTGCATTTGATTTCCAATTTCAGATATCCGAAAGCTAATTGTTATTCAGGATAACAAACTATGAATTATTATTATTATTATAATGATACAACAAACTAAGATACTCTTGAAAAAAACAAATCGCATATGTCTGAAATTAAGAACCCTTTTGCAAATGCACAAAAATGCACAATGATTTTTTAACCGTGTTTTTTGGATGAACTGTAATACAAATGTTTTTAAATAAATCATGATTCGTTATAATAAGTTATATCTTATTATATAAAAAAAATATCAAAAAGTAACACCGCCTATTAAATATTGGATAAATTGTAAATGGTATCCAAAATTAGGCGACTTTCCCCTACTAGACTAGGGCAAATATTGACCGATGGAGTAATGCACTTTTTGAGGCATAAGGCCTTAAGGACCTCGCTAGTGGTTGTAAGTATTTTATAGTTCATTTTTTCAGTCATCAACTTTATGACAATTTTGACAACGACTTTGTTTAAACTTTTACATTCGCGACACTTGTCTATCGCGTGGAAACGGTAAAATCCGACACTGGTTGTAATCTAACTTAAAATCTTTTTTTTTTGCATGATAAAAAGGTAAATATGTAGCATCAAAAGAAGGCAAATAAAAACAATTAAAACAGAAGAAAATAGATAAAAAGGTTAAAAAGGAAAAAAAGATGAAAAGAAAAAAGAAGAAGAAATGAAGAATAAGAAAAATAAAATGATAAAAGTAATAAAAAGAAAAAGAACTATAAACTAGCTCTAGGTCCCAAATTATTCGTAGATATTTGATAATTATTTTCCCCAAGGAAATGTGTGACCACGATAACTCAAGAACGCTTCGGGCTAAATCCCATTGGTTTATTATACAAAACTCTACGCTGGGATTGTTTTTCTTAAAAATTGGGTTGGGGTAAGGGGGTAAAATGGGGTAAAAACTATTTTTTTCAAAAATATATTTTTTGAATGTATTTTTCGTTTTACGAAAAAAAGAAACTTTTTTTGAATTTTTTTTTTAACTTTTTTTTTGGATTTTGTTTTTTTTTTATTTTAATGAACCTACACTCTAAATTTGTCCGTCAATCTTACAGTAGTTTTAACTGTAATAATTAAAGCAAATTTACAATGTCAGAATGTGAATTTACAAGATTTATTAAATTAACCTCAATATTACTGGGTTTAGTAAAATCTCAGCTCTTTTCCTGTCGGTACAATAATTTTGCATTAAAATTCATGCATGTGGTCCAAAAAGCCGGCACTTTTTCCCGAAAATTACAAGAGCCCGTAATACTGCTTGAAATAAACATTAAATTCGACGCTTAAATTACTGTGAAATCACAGGTAAATATTCACTTTTTTACAGATAACAGTGAATTTACAGTACTGATTTAAATTTACCACTTTCTTTGCTGGCAACATATGACCTACTTTATTTGCTATAAAATTACCATATTTGCATTTACAGTGTAGGCCTATTATAGGGGAAAATATTATTTTGTTGGCAGCAGTATTTTTTTTTTGTTATCCAGTGTTGTTTAATATAATTTTAAGTAAAATGATAAAAATATCTTTTGATCGAAACAAACGATGTCTGTTCTAAAAGGAACATTTCTGTTTTAATTGAAACTTTTATCTTACAATTCGAATAATAACTCAGTTGTTCTGATAATTTACAATAAAACAGATTTAATCTGGTAAATGTATCGTTTTTTTCTTAATAAAGCAACAGACGTCCATGCAAAATTCCAGATTTGTATCTGTACTAATATTTCTATTTGAAAACAGACTTTAAAAATAAATATATACAGGGTATTTAATAAATTACAAACTATTTCCTTATATTAACTAGATGAAACGTTGCAAGCACCTTGTCAAAACATCGGCACTGGGTAAAGAACTTTTACCTCATGAAGTTATTTTAGACCAATGTTTATGAAGGTGTCATCTTTTTTTACGCGATACTGCTTCTGGTGTAAACATAAGTATCGCTAGTTTTGACCTTCTGGTGACCATAGCGATGTTGAGTAATTTTCACTTTATCATTATGTTAAATCTTTATACCTATATTAAAATTTAAAAAAACTACTATACTACGACACTATAATTATGTTTGATAATGTAATATAATTACATTTATTAAAATTAAACTACTAGTTCATATAAAACTCAAATAAAACTAATATTTTTTAAAATTTACAATAAAATATCTAAAGCAGGTGTTGCAACCGGCAACACTGTGGTGCTTGACAAAGTTTACGACATTAGACTGTGAGTTTACACATTCTTTCTCTCTCTTTACGCGTACTAAGTGTAAATAATGGTCACTCCCCACCAGCCCCTCGCCGTAGTTGGTTCACGCTTCAAACAAAGCATATGGTAGATTTCATCATGTTAATTCTTGAGGTAAAAGTTCTTTGGCACTAGGCCATTGAGGTAGAGAGGGGAGAGTGCCATTCGACCAGGCTGCGCTTGGACAAACTGTGCCAACAAGGGAGCTTTGTTTTGCAAATTTGAGTTTGCGCAGTTACTTCGACTTTGGTTTTTAAACTAACCTAAAATTTAGTTCACATGTGTTTTTTAAGGAATTAGAGTGGGGAAGCAGGAATTTTGTCTGACCGAGTGGCTAGCTTTGTGTATTTAGAAGTGCGCAAGACCGTTAATACGGAACTTTAGAGAGAGATAGATAGATGCGCGAATCAAAATCGGCACAAGAAATTTAAACGGCTCTGGCACTCTCCCCACTCTACCTCAATGCACTAGGCACTAATTTGAAACATTATGAATTAGGAAGTTCTGGGAATAGGCAACCAGTAATACATCTGCGTGTTGTATAATTTATTAAAGTTTGAAAGTCTCTATCTCCAAAACGTTATATTCTATTCTATTCCATTATAACTTAAGCTAACTGTGTAAAATAATTTTTATAAAGCTTAAAAAGAGCCCATGAAATGCCTTTTTGATAGCAGGTTCGTGTTCAGCATCCAAAAATACATAAGAATAGGTGTGTCTTAACCCCAGCACAGACAACTTTTTTCTTTTGGCGAGCACACAACAAAAAAGTTGTGTGTGCTGGGGTTGAGACACCCCTATTCACACACCTATTCTTATGTATTTTGGGATGCTGAACACGAATCTCCCATAAAAAAGGCAACTCATGGACTAATTTTTTTGTTATACTGAAAAAACCGTCTAAAATGGTGAAAATCTCATATGTAATTTCAGTGTAGCAAAAAAATGAACCCATAAAGTGTCTTTTTTATAAAAGATTCCAGCATCCCAAAATACATAAAAAAGGTGGGTCTCAACCCCACAGACATCTTTTTTTTCAGTGGCGCAAAACATTCCAGGAAAGCCTTGTTACCATTAAATTAAAAATAGATCTCAGATGCAATTAAAAAGACATTTTATCGCAAAAACAATTTCCTTCAGAAATGAAGACGATGGAACACAACACAATAGTCTCAGATAAGATATACCTTTAGCGATAATTTTTCCATTTAGATCGTATCTTATCGACAAGAACTAAAAATACTTTGTTGATTTTTAGCTTTTCGAGTGAATATTGTATTTAAAGCAAACGTATAGCCTTAGGGTGGCAAAAATATGTAAATAAGAAAAATATATTTTTGTTTAAAAAAGTGCAAAAGGATAAAAAGAAATGATAAAAAACTGTGTTATTTGTTGATAAAGAACAAAATGAAAAAATAAATAAAAATAAAAACTAACTAATATGTGTAACCTAGTTTTAAATCATATCATGGAAATAAACTAATTTAACATGTTAAAAGCCAGATTAAATTACTAGTCTTGGGTTACACTATCCCATGGAACTAGATGCTTTGGGTTATCGTTGAAGCTAATGGTTTGCTTACAATGTTATTATAGTATAAATACCTCAAAAATAACTCCATAATCGTACTGAAACTTAAGAAACTAGTCACATAAGTCCAGCCTAATTACACATTGCATTACAGTATATTAAATCCGTGAAAACTAATAAAACACAACCAAATATTTTAATATTATAGTCAAGAGCAGTGAACACAACAAAGACCCACTTTGGCCCCAATGTAGTAGTTAATGTGCAAAGTTGTTTTTATTTTAACGAGATGACATTTGACAGTTTCGTGCAATGTTGCCAAATCGTACATTGACATATGTCAAAATTCTTAATTAAAATAATTAATTAAAGTATGTTCCGGGATGTAAAAAGGGCTGAAATTTTTGCTAAGTATTTATTTTTTATGTATTTTTTATGTATAAGCATGTAAAGTCTTATCGTTGCAGGCGATTTAGCCCAAAATGCGATACCCTCCTTTCTTAACTTATAAAAGGTTACAAGAAAACTTTGGTTTAAATTTTGCTTTAAACTGTAGTTTAAACTTTAGTTTACATCCGAGTAAAAATAAATTTTTTTATGAAGCTGAAGTTTGTAACGTTTTTTTGCATCGAAAATTCAAATAGTATATATATACCCTTCTTTGCAATTTTTTGCAAAAATATGGTTTAAAGAAAAACTAGAAAACTTATTATTATTTTTAGTATTTAATAATTTAAAAATAATAAATTGACTTATTGAAGGGGCATATTCCACAATTTGTTTTAGTTTTTTTGTATTTAACCAACCTTATTAACTTTAATTAGTTCGTTAGATTGAATTAATTTCATTGTTGTTTTTCCTTTTATAATATATATTATAGAGTGTACATTTTTGGGTAGGTTCTTTTTTTTACTTTTATAATATTGTGTTGCAAAACTTTTATAATATTGCAAAATCTAATAAATATTTGAAATATTAAAAATTTGGTTATTTTATTTATTAGGTACCTACATAATAAAAAAACAATAATATGCAATATTGTTTTGTGCGTCTAGTTTTTCAAAGTTTTGTACCATGCAAAATTTTTGATACACACATGTAGAATAGAATAGAACTTTATTAGTGTTTATACTTTCGTTTACACAAGTCATGTCATATTAAAATAAGTAATTTAAATAAATAATACAATACAATAAAAACACAATACGATACCATTGAAATCTATTCAATATTGACAAAAATTACAATCCCATGCAGTTTTAATACAGTTGACTTAAATGACCTTGCAATTTTCGTCAATATTGCCACAAATCTCAATATCAATGGTACATGTGAATAGGCCTGAATGACCAGACAAAGTTTTGGTTTGCGATGTTTCGGTCACGGAAGACCCCTACCCAAAAAATATGGATAAATGGATAAGTTAGAAATCTGCATTTAAAACTCATTTAATTCAAACTAGATTCTCGTCCAAAATCTGACTTACAGAGAAACGTGAATTAATCCTTATGTCAACCACGTAAAGTAGTAATTCCTGCGATATGGAGGAACAAAACAATCTGTTAAAGTCAAAAGCGACAGAGATCATTAAATTTCCGAAAACCCTTGCCTGATATTTATAAATTTTCATTTAAAAACGGAAGTTCCTTGTGCTTACATTTCTAAAACCCTTCAACTTCATTATTGGTCATCTTTCCCATTTACCATTACCCTTTGGATTAAAATTCAAGGCACACTATTCACACATCATTTCTCCGTGTTAGCATTCGTTGACATCGCGATGCCATTTATTGACTGGCTCGAAAATCAAATATTTTAAAATAAACGTACCGTATATTTGTACGAATATTTTCCTACAACCACCTGAAAATCACAAATTTTACTCGATTTAGGCACTAAGAAAGTCTCATACAGGGTGTAATTGAAATAGGGTAGGAAATTTTAACAGGTGATAAAATATGAGAAAAAGTTCCTATAAACATATGTCTAAAAATGCGTCACAAGGGAGCTACGCCCCTTTGAAATTGGCTAAAAAAATCGGTTTTTATTTAATAACTCAGGAACCCTTTGAGACATGTTAACGAGGTTTTGCACGTGAATTAATCCTAATAAGGCCCATCTTTGAATGTCATTTTCACGTACTTATTTAAACCAGGGGTGTGCGAAACGGGGGGGCTTTTTGTCCCAAACTTTTTTCTGTGTAACTTTTTTGCAATTTTATTTTTGAATTATGATTCCTCAGGTCAAAATACATAAAAAAGGTACTCTTGTTGTAATACTGTAGGATTAACCGTTTTCGAGAAAAGTTCATTTGAAGGTGAAATTTCACGGTTCGAGGACGAAAAATTAAATACTAAAATGTCGAAAACCAAAATTTTAATGATGCAGTGTTATTCTACATCAAAAACTAAGAAAAAAAGTTACCATACATGTAGGTCGAAAAAACGCTTTTAAAGCTACCATAGCCCTTTAAAAATGGTGCATATTTAGGAGACCATAGCTCCATTAGGATTGATTTTTCGAAGTACCTGTATATGAGGTTTTTTTCTTAGGTTTTAATGTACATTCGCCCTGCATCATTAAAATTTTGGTTTTCAACATTTTAGTATTTAATTTTTCGTCCTCGAACCGTGGAATTTCACCTTGAAATGAATTTTTCTCGAAAACGGTTAATCCTACAGTATTACAACAAGAGTACCTTTTTTATGTATTTTGGCCTGGGGAATCATATTTCAAAAATAAAATTGCAAAAAAGTTACACAGAAAAAAGTTTGGGACAAAAAACTGATAAGCCGCCCCCGTTTCGCACACCCCTGGTTGAAATAAGTACATGAAAATAACACATAAAAACGGGCCTTGGTAGGATTAGTTGACGTGCAAAACCTCGTTGATATATCTCAAAGGGTTCCTGAGTTATTAATTAAAAACCGATTTTTTTAGCCACTTTTAAAGGGGCGTAGCTCCCTTATGACGTATTTTTAGACATATGTTTATAGGAACTTTTTGTAATATTTTATGATGTAGAATCACCTGTTAAAATTTCCGACGCTATTTCAAATACACCGTGTATATACGCATGCGAAATAATATTATACATCTTGAAGCTACATGATTTTTTTTTTCAAAATATTTACCATTTTATTAGACGTTTGTTCATTACGTTTTTATGCATCTTATGACGATTTTGAATTATTAATCCCTTAATTTTGATTTGAATAAACAAAACATAACTTATTTTAACCGTAAAAGTCTAATCTAAGAAAACCAACGAAATCTACAGGAGATCGAGATAAACTTATGTTGATTTTTCGAGGTGACACATCCAGGTTTGGGAATTTTAGCAAAACTGTACTTAGATCACTTATTTTTCTGTGAAGTACTAGTATTTTTTAAATAATTACTTAATTTTAATCAATTTAATAATTTTAAATAATGACAACTTTAATTATTTTTATTTAGACAAAATAATAATAATTTTAAATAATAATATTTTTGTTGGAGTCGTAGGAAAAATAGTGTTATTAACTTTTTGGTGAACTTTCTTGCATATGCGATGTTTCCGCACGTCTTTACGCGGCTTGTGCTAAACATTCGCTTATGCGAAATAAGCCATTTTCCATACACGTTATGTACTATTTATTTCCATCCGAAAAATTGTAGTCAGAACCCAAAGGTTTACAAAGTGTCGGTTTGTTTGTCACAGGATTTGATTTGGGATTTGAATTGTCTGGTGTTTTTTGTTAAAATTCGAAACAGTTTTGACAAATAAAAACTGTGTTTATAAAATCTCGTTCTTTATGGTCTTCGGTGCCAATTTTTTTTATTCCAGCCTATTTACTAGGTCCCGTCAACTATGCACCGCCGACAAAGATTTAAATCGTTTTATATACATACAAACTATACAATTTAAGAAGCAGTGGGCCAAAAAGATAAGCTAGTTACTGATTAAATTATACATACAGTATAGTGGAGAAATTGTTTTAGTATTTTGCATAATATATTATATATCTTTAACCCACAAGCAAAAAGTTTTCTTTACCTTTTGACTGTAAATTTCTGACTAAGTACTTAGGTTCTTATTTTTTATCTTTGAAAATGTTAAGATTTTTTTAGTATATTTTGATATTAAATATTTCGAATGTATAAATTAACTGGTCCATTTGAGATGTCTTATAGATTTTTTATCGCTATATTTTCATGAAAAAAAATATCTTTCATGCAAGATAAACTTTAATAAAACTATATTACCTACATAAAAACATATTTTTAGTACATTTTACAGACACTATTTCTTATGTTTTTATCGACATATGAGCAAAGTGTTCTACACGACATGGCATTGCTGTAATCTACCATAACATGAAAAAACACACCATTTAACCATATACATAATATGTATATACATTTATATATATATTATCTATAGCTATGTATAAAAAAATACATAGATGTATTTTTTTTATACATATCATGTATATATTTATACTTAACCCATTAATGATTACCGTCTAAATATTCATGCAGATTTACAGTTTTTTATAAAGAGTATTTTAATATGCATGCAGTATATTATTTACCAAGTGAGAGAAGTTTAACATTTTTGACCTGCGTCAAATTGCGGTCCGCAAGACGCGGTCTAAAATGTTAAATCTTCACTCACGTGGAAAATATAGAATTTTTTTCAATACCAGTACAATTAATTAGCTATTTATTTATTTTACTAAAGTTTAATGAAAAAGCTTATAAATTTAAAATATCACGCTGGCCGTTCGCGGCCATTAAAAAAACAAATGAATAACTTGACATTTCTGGCAGAAATTTTCTGGTGATCTGCTAAAATTATTAAGTTAGGTGTGTGTTTCCGTGTTAAGTGTAATAAAATATATAAAAATGGAAAGTGAAATGCAAAGTGATGATTCTGGTACTCCCCCAGAAATAAGTATATGGGGGTTGTACCTCTAGTAATCTATGATCCTTACGGTAATATATGGGTTGTATAATCTATGGTTGAATATGATGGACCAATAATTTATCATGCAATAAATAAATTTTGTGCCTAAAGACACTCGTAAATAGTAATGTGATTTAATAATTAAGTGAAACGTCAGATGCCAAAACAGCTGAATAAAAATTCATTATTAACCATGGTGCAGTTTCATTATTTTTAGAACAGTAATAAAGATGTGCTTTTAGGCTGGTGGTGAAAAAAAATATTTATTTATGGATTAGCATATCCAAAAATTATGGTTTTTACATTTTACTAAAAATAATAAGAGAAAAAGTTAAAAGTTTTTGCACTTTTTTAGTAAAAATAACTTATTTGGACTAATATCTGATAAATATTTCATATATTATACAATAAATTCATGGGTCAGTCCTTAATGGGTTAAGTAGAATTATTTGCTATTATTGCACATGTGTCTAGAATATAAAACAAACGCTTTATGCAAATCATTACAACACCAGCTACCGCATGAAGTTATTAAATCATATTATACATAGATATTATACACAGATCTGTGTATATATTTTCTTTTCTTTGGTGAATTTACGTTACTCCTGCAGCTAGGTTTTAGGCTAAATAACCCCATTTCAGAAATTTTAGTGATAACGGAAAAACTTTATATAAGCTATACCTAAGGTTGTAAGCTCTTCTCTTCATTTAGAGTGACCGACACTTCGTAATCAATCTGTATAGGTTTCCCTAGCTAGATATCGGTTTCCTAGGAAAGTATTTTTTTGTTTATTATTTTTATTTTATATATTTTATTTTACGTTAAATTTGGATCGTATTTACCGTTTTATTCATTATTTAAGCAGCTTAGGTACCGGCAATGTCGTAGATCGCTCTGATAAGATGACAACGAAAGGATAAGAAGCAGCGGTGCGATGCGAGATATCGCGAAACGGGATGTGATTTTATCAAATGATGACGACGCTTTTTGAAGCGCCCTCTGCCGACGTCTCCAACGTCTCTTCTTCTCTTTAAAAAATGCTCCCGAACTGACATATGAAATGATCAATTAATTTATTAGTGGAACATATTAAGGTTAGTTTATGCAAAAATTAACAAAGCTTAATACGTTGCTACGCAACGAAGACTATAATAAGCTTTTCAATAAAGATGTTACATAAATAATAATTAGTTGTTTCACGTCCTCAATTTAACACCAAATGACTATTATTTAAAAAATAAAAGTCAGGTATGGAAAATTTAAATTTATGGTAGGTCAATTTAAACAAAAGATATTGGCACAATGAATAAGTCAAGTTCACAACATTTTGACAGATATACGCTATTAAAATCACCTTGGGGCTATTTAGGTATGATTCGCAACCCATAATATTGTGGGCGTATCTGACAAAAAAGTATCCTTCCCTCCCCCTGGAAACCCAGGGTAAGATACCATCAAGTCTGCCGCTCCGTCCAAGCTAGTTACAACGATAACATCTCTTCCATAGAGGCCAAATAGTCGATTGGAAATAGATAAGGAGAAAACGGATAGTGCTAACTCCACAGGACTTTTTTAAATGCATTTTAAATACTAACGAAAAAATAATATTTAATTTGTAATTTGTAAGCGATATTTTGTTTTAGATCAAATTTCTTCTAACTCCCTGTTCATTATTAATATGAAATATGTATGTTAAGTATTTTTCCACCATTTGATCCTTTTTTAAAACTAGATCTTTTCATAAATTAAGCTTTTCCGCAATCCCCTCCAATACGTTCTCATCTTTAACTGTGGCCATTTTATCTTTAACATCTTATATTATACTGCCGTTCTTAATTAAAAAGCAGTAACTGCATTGAATTTCATCAAATACACGTAATAAATTCAAATGTGAACAAACTTAAAAGCCTTTTTATTTTCGCGGTTTATTTTATTTTTGTTAGTTATAGTCCGGGAGCCCAATCCCAGTAGAATTTTTTTCATTACCTCACCGTTGAGACTTTGTATATGTGTTGTTTATGTCCAGTCAAACAACTTCTTACATAAGAAAAGTCGCGGTAGCGGGGCATTTTATTTGGGACCAACCCTTAAGTTTAGGGCATCCGACAACGGTATTACCAGGTTACCACTTGATTTTAAATATTTTTATTAACCGATCCTGAAAAAATCAGCTGTGAGGTGCTAAATGTTATGACGTCATAACTAACTATGTTAGGTTAGTTATGACGTGATAACATTTAGCACATCACAGCTGATTTTCTCGGTTCTATGCTACCGAGAATTTTCTTATGTAAGAAGTTGTTTGACTGGACATAAAGAACAAATATAAAAAGTCTCAACGGTGAGGTAATAAAAAAAATCTACTGGGCGTGGGCTCCCGGACTATTACCGATGTGGATATTGCACTACCCCGAGCGATTGCCGTGCACGTCTGTGCCAGAGGGGTTGGAGGGGCGAAAACGGGGAAAGAGCACACAGATGCATGCTGGTGATAAGGCCGGGTTGGGCCTTCTTATCACTGCTCATCAATCAGGCCAGAAACTGATAAACAAACTCAACTCGAATGTTAGGGGATCGCGCAAGCTTATCGCTCTAGACGGTTTCAATCTATAAACTGTAATTCAGCGATAAAAATACCCCTCTACACTCTTTGATTGTATTGTTAGTCGTTCTTTCTCATTCAGGATAAAAAATAAGTTTAAAAAGAAACAGTATGAATACGTATACATCTCCTTACAATTTTAAACAAGTTTCAAACATACAGATAATGTTTTTTGATATTAATCTATGTTTTTTTTTTAAATTATTATCGGCACTTTGATCAATAAGTAATGGAACATGTTGGTATAATCATCTTATACACAAAAGCCTTTAAATTTTTTGTTTAAAATTGTTATTATAATTTATCAAATAAGGAGCGTTCAAGTAGGGGGGAGGGGAGGTGGAAGGGTCTTACGCCGCCGCGTTATAGAGGGGGAGGAGGTGGGTGTCAATAAAAATGTTACGTAAGACTTAAAAAATTATAAGCTTATAAAATGTTCATTGGATCACTTTTTTAACAATGATCTAGGCCTAAAGAGACGGATTACTTTAGCTCACTAAATTCTCTAAACAAAAACAAATTAGAGATGGAAAACCATAGCCAATAACAGGTTTTCGGTTAACCGGTTGCGGAAATTACATCAACCGGTTTTGGGTTAAAACACGGAAGCAATAACCGGTTAAAAACCGCTTTAAACCATAAAGCAAAATTTCCTTTCAGTTTTTGTACTTTTTGTCAAATTTTACGTAACAAATGGGGGGTGGGGGTATCGAAAATGTTACGCCGCGTTACATGGGGGGGGTCAATAATGGCCAAATTTTGCGTTACTTAATCCTTGAACGTTCCCATACTGTACCACAAGTTTTACTGATATGTTTCTGTGGTGGTTACAAAAATACGTATTTCACTTGTATAGCAGTTATGATAATTTTTTTTTTTTTTGGTAGCATTAATGATATGTGGTATTCTGAGGATAATTTATTGACCAAAAATAGGTGATTATAGCATACATGCTACCATATAATATAATTCATATGTAAAATATATGTCCAGGTTAGTTATCAGTTCCTTTGCTGTAAAGGCAGAAAAGCGCATTATTATAAACGAGTACAATGGCAGCACTTATAATAGTGCGCTTATACGCATATCTAAAAATCAATATTAATAACAAATATTTTTGTATCTGAATAAGGTTTATCTGTTAACTTATTGAATATAAAAAAGTATCAATAAATAAATATTGGTACAATGATTACCATATAAAAGATATTTACATTTAGATACGTATTTTCAAAACTGCTGCTTGTTATGCGGAGAAACGCAGAAATTATTTAAAATAAATTTCCTTATAGGAATAAGAACAATGGTTCTTGCATAACATTGAAAAGACATACGGTTTAATAGTAACAAATTTACTAGGCGCCTAGTATAGAAACTAACCTTTTTTACACCATAAAGCATATGTGCAGTGTCGGACTGGGCAGTGAGATTTGTAACCTAAGGGCCCAAAAAAAACTACTCACCCCAAAAAAAAAGAAGGGTCCCAACAAATGTTTTCTCATCAACTCTGAAAAAATAAACATCACCCCGCGGGGGGAGGGGGGGGGGAAGCGAAGTATGAGGGCCAACATAAGTGGAGGGGCCCCGTGAGATTTTTCCCACTATCTCACCTGTCCAGTCCGACACTGCATACGTGGAAAGGGCGATTTGTTGACATACACCCGAAATTTTATAGATACAAAACCTAGGTGCAAAGGTGATTTTAGTAGCAAGTATCTTTCAAAATGTCGAGAGCTTGAGCTATCAATTTTTGGAATTGCGTATAATAAATTAAAAGCCATAACAGTTTTTAAGTTTATTTTTGTGTGTAAGTTATTATAGAGTAATGTGTAAAATTGCACTAAAATTTATGTAGTTAATTGAGGTTCTTCTTCATGTTTCGGTTTTGGTCTAACGTTTCGCTCATATTTTTTAAATCTATATTTTCTTGCTTTTACTAAATACTGCCAGAAGAGTAAAACACGTTTAATTTTTTATCTATTGTTTATCTTTTTAACTATCAAAAAAGCTTTTAAGGTCCTAAGATTTAAGTAGATTAGATACCTAACCGCTTTATTTTTTTAGAAAAACTTAGATCAATTGATCAACCTTCTTTTGTAAAAAACTAAAAATGTAATATAATATACTATATGTAGGAGCTCTGCAATCTATGTACTTAATCTTAAACTAGTTTGTTGTAAATAAAGTTTTATTTCTTACTCGAATGGTCATAATCTATTCACCTATTATAATTTATTATTGATTTAATATTAACTTCATGAAGTATGATACCTGGGGTGTTAAGATAAATGAACAAATCTATCTAGCATTAATCATTTGCAAAATTCAATTTTGTTTTTTTTCTTCATTTCTATTAATGTTATCAGATTTATCGCAATCATTATTATACTCTTTGTAGCCTCAATTTTAGAAGGGAACATTTTCAAATCCATAATTTATAATTGTAAATCTTTATGCAAAAGTTAATAAGATAATCAAAGGTTTTGAAAGACAAATCGTAGGTACTGTCTCTGGTACTGTTACTTTTGCTTTCCCATTTTGAAAATTTTCAAAATTAAGGAAAGCAAAAATTTTCTTTTTTTTTTGCGTATTTTTGCGTTTTATGACGTTTTATATCGATATAAATCAATTTCAACTGGTGTATTGGGGTTTTTGAGGTTCCTGAAAGTGAATCTGATAATAAAAATATTCTAAATCCACCCTTTGAGGGGTGAGGGGTAGTTTTCGTGAAAATTGGTATATTGGGGGTTTTCAGGTTGTTGAAAGGGAATCCGATTATAACAAAATTCTAACTTCACCCCCAAAGGGGCAGAGGGTACTTTTCGTGAAAATTGGTATACTAAGGTTTTTATGGTTGCTGAAAGTGAATCTGATAATAAAAAAATCCATTTTACGCGCGGCTGATAATAAAAAAATCCATTTTACGCGCGGAGGTGAAAAATGGGAAAGCTGTTACTGGGCAGTGTATTTTAAACTCGTATCTTCATCTCCATCTGCTTGAGCGTGGAGCTTGCTGATCCAGGCGTCATGACGCGTCAGGCCGAAATCAGCAAATACACGAAGTTCTTTGCGAAGTTCTTTGCGATTGTAATACGAAAAATGGCTGCGTTCAATGGAAACAGCGAAAGTAATGAAAAGTCATCAAATGATAAGTTTTGCTAGCAAACTACTAAACGGCTAATATCTGTCACTTGTCACAACCACCATTTGAGGTTAGAAAATTTTCTTTATTTATTTATTTTAGCATCACACAGAGTCATGGAGAGTTCCAAATAAGCTTCTAGCTTGTGCTAGGGGCCATCCATTAGTTTTGTAAAAAAAATGTCCAAAAATACCCATAAAAAGTACATTCCCGCGCTTTTATAAAATCAAACAAAACTAATCATCTCAAAACGTTGATGAGGAATGATTCAGCGACATCTGTCAATCGAAAATGATCATAGCGTTCAGTATTGATTTGACAGCTTTCGATGAGTTTTGCTGTATCTATTGAACGCAGCCAAGCAAGCGAAAAATAGTATATTATGCACCTAGTATGCGAACTATGTCTTTAGTGTTCGAGACTGAAGTTTTTTTTGCTGAGACGGAGTCCAAGCATATACTATTTTTTCTACTACCTAGAGCTAGTAACTCCAAATATTAGTTAAAAATAAAGTTTAAAAATTATTTTGACATAGCTTTCAGTTTGACAAGTAAGTTGAAAAAAGTTAGTAGTTGTCTTAAATTTTTTTCATTAATGACCGTCGTCAATAAACAATGCTTAACAACGGTCAATAATAAATGGGTTCACTGATTTCATTGGTTGCCAGGGTAAACAAGCCTTGACAACGGTACATAATATCTAAGCTAGCACTTATTTAGGTAGTAGAAAAAATAATTGCTGGTTGTTGTTAGGGTTTGTTTACCTACAAATTACAACGAGCGCAAAATAGAAACAGTTGAATGGATCGTAGGAAAATATATTTTTCTCACTACCAATTAGGTAAGTTGACATTATTTAATCAAAAAGTCGATTGTAATGGAAAGTAAAATACCGTATAAAAACCGGGATCTACTTAAATTCTACGCAATAGAAAATTTTTTAAATTGAAAATTCGGTTTCAGCACACAAAAATACATAAGACATGATAGGTTTAGTCCTTGGAGAAGAATTTTTATTTTTTTTGTAGACTAGTGTTATTGAAATCAACATTTTGGAAAAAAAATCATTGTATCATTAAAATGATACTAAAATTAGTAAGTAGTGCGAAGCATTATCTCAATGACTTGTTAAACTTTAGATTCCTTAGAATATTATATTCATGCCAAATTGTTTATATTTATTTTAAACAATACAATAATATATAATAATAATATAGTATACTATAGGTTTGGCATGATGATTAATTGTGTTTTAAATATTTACAACAGCTGATCTAAAATTAATAATCTATGAAAATAATACATTTAATGTTTAATCATATGTACTGCTTGAATGGACTGCCGTCTATTTAGATTAGATCAAGAGAGAAGTTCTACAGAAAGAGATAAAAGTTTGTTTATGTTTTGTTTTTTTAACCTCGTACTATTCTACTTAATTAAGCATCCCCTAAGTCCAGGACTTGTGTGGGCTAGTAGTAGAGGGAACCACCGGCTTTAATTGACTTTCGAACCAATATATCTAGGGAGTACGCCTTCGCCAAATTTCAATTATTAATTAACTGAAAAAGGCAATTGGCGCCAGTGAGGTTTGAACTCACGATCATTAGATCAGTGTCAGGCTATATCGATGCCATTGACCACTGAGCTAAATCTCCCAGTATAATTATTATTGTTTTAAAATAAAATTATGCATATTTTAGGTAAAAATAACATTTTAGATTATATTTTAAATTACATTAAGGTAAGATATTTGTTTTTCTTTTAAGTAAAAAAACATTTTTTTTAATTTTTACACAGGTATATGTACAGTAGGTCTAAAGTTTCCTAGGGAACTTATGACCTACTCCTTAATTTGACAATCATTGGTAATAAATACCCCGTTGTGTGTAAAGATTTTGTATTTGTTTTTGTGTTTAATAAGCTGTTTTATGTATTCTTTAATAATTTTGCATATAATGCACATTTTTGTTGTACTGTGATAAAATCCAAATATAATATTATTAGGGAATTATCTTTTTGGATTGGTGTTGAAGACCTACATTTATGTTGCCTAACACATTGGACAGCTGTCCATTGGGTAATTCCAAACCACATTTACTACACAAGTATGATTGAGTTTTTCTTGAGCTCCATACACACAAAAAAGCTATTGTCAAATGAACCATTTAGGGCCACTTGCACCAATTTTTGATCTGAGATTATCTCGACTAAACCCAGTTTAAGTTAAAAATACTGCGTTCTGATTAACCTTCAATTTAATCCACGTTTAAAGTTAAACCATAATTGGTGCAAGTGGTCCTTATTGATTAACAATATAGTCCGGGAGTCCACGCCAAGTAGAATTTTTTTTATTACCTCACCGTTCAGACTTGGTATATGTGTTGTTTATGTCCAGTCAATCAACTTCTTACATAAGAAAATTATCGATCGCGGGGCGTTTTTTGGGACCAACCCTTAACTTTAGGGCGTCCGACAACGGTATTGCCAAAAAGTATTTGTTGTACAAGGTTACCACTTGATTTTAAACATTTTTATTAAACGACCCTGAACAAATCAGCTGTAAAAATGTTATGACGTCATAACTAACCTAACATAGTTAGTTATAGGAGCATAATTTTAGATTCCCAATTTCGGATATTTTAGTTTCAGGAGTAATTTTCTCTTTTTCAGAATTGTGTATCTTAGTTTGTTGTATCAATAAAATAATAATAATTCAAAGTTGGTAATCCTGAATAACAATTAGCTTTCGGATATCCCAATTTGGCAATCAATTGCACAAAAATGTACTATCCGAAATTAAGCAACTTTCTGCTTTTTAGATTAGAAATTTGTAAAATGTTTATGTTTTCAAATTGCTTAATTATGACTAGTGGATCAACTTAACCAGTACCTTAACTTACCCAAACATAAACACAAACTTTTATAACGATGATTTATTAAATAAACAAGCATGCTAATGCAACTGAGCACAAAACTGCTATTTGCAATTTAAACGATTTTTGCTGTCATTTCACGAGGAGAAACTCTACCGTTATTAATAATAACTTATTATATTACAGGACGGATTTAGTTTGACTTTTGGCTTCACATAAAAGTAGGTTTCTGTTTACCTCTGCAGATAGTATCTTAGATACACTTCTATCCGAAATTGGGAAACCGCCCGAAATTAGACGTCTTTCCTCTACCTAGACATATAAATTAAAAATTTGAATTTTAGACGGTTTCAATAAATTAATTTTATGATATTATATTTCGGGATACGTTATAGAATACTTTATTGGCTGTTAACTTCACTTATTAGGTGTTCTTTTAAAACCGAATCAAGTTTTTATAAAACAAACATGGTTATATTTTGTATGCCGCTACAGATCTACATTCTATTTTTAAATATTGATATATTGATCATAATTAGCTGAAGCTAAGTTTAGCCAGCGGGTCCGTCTATGTAGGAAATATAATATTTTTCCTACGATCCTCTATGAAAATGATATTTAGCACACTCTTTTGTTCTTTAGAAAACGCCTCATATCGCACTAGTTTGATATTTTTATATCACACTCGTGTGATATTTATGTATGGAGGTTTGCCTAATTTTATTTAGATATTTATCTCGTAGATTCTACGAATTTTATTCATCTTGTGTTATAAACCATTTTCCACCTTTCACCAGAGCCTTTTATATCTTTTAAGTGTTTTAATTCAAATATTTCTGTTTTTCATGTCAAAAATAGAAACTGTAGTTATAACGTTACTATTTTGACCATAACCTTCTAGTCTATGTATGGTATTAAATATAAAACCAAGAAAACTAAAGCTAAATGAAAATCATATTTCCTGTTTGACATACCTGCATATATAAATTTGTATACTATTTATAATTATTTTGTGCTTTGCCTTTCTTAAAAATTAATAAAAATTAGAAAATTTTAAAATAAGAAACTTCATATATTTTCGGGATCGTAGAAAAAATCGTGTACATAACTCGTTGGAAAGTGTATTTCATACACTCGTGGGGTTTACCCACTCACCTGGCGGCTCGTTCATAAACCTTCCCACTCGCGTGAAATATGTCACTTTCCACACTAGTTATGTAATATACTATTATAGTTCATAAAGTTTTAAAACGTTAAGACAGTGCTATTTCACATCAGTCACATTTTTTTATTAAAATGAAAAAAAAAATGGATATTGTGGTTTGGTTACACATTATGTCGTTAAACCAAATCATCAATTTATCATTAAATTATCAATTTTGCAATTGCTATATTATAATTATCAGTTTATTTCAACTTACCCATATCAATAGAGCAAACCACCATATCATACGATATGCATATCCGTATAACTACCCACAATTACACAATATGACCTAATTACACGATACAAATCACTAGTTATGTAAAAAACTCGATAGCTCTTCGAAAACAGTCACTGAACGCAATGTTAACTCTACACGAACCAAAAAGAGAATGTTTATCTGTTCTGTCAAAAAGGGACGGAGGGCCATGCCATGGGGTCTTTACCTCGTGTTCACGACCCTTTGAATGCTTTTGAAGGAGGGGAGAAAGGGCATTACTACTACAGCGTGTGAAAACTCACCTGTTGAATTGACAGAGCCCGAAAACAGTCAATGGAAATCAAATGAAAAATATAGCTCTTCTCTAAATCAATTTCAAGTTTTTATTTTACGATTTCATTCTCAATTTTCCTGTTTATCGGTGATTTTCAATACATTTATCAGCTCGTGAATTTTTTATTTAATTTAAATCGGCACCAAAAAGAACAAAAGATTTGTATTTTAATTTCAAATTTAACAACAAAATTTATTTATTTATTTATTTTACAACTTAACAGGACATACGTCCCTTTTACAAAGTTGTTATAATAAACTATGAAGTAATATAAATACAATAGAGACTTATATAAAAAAGAAAGAAAAAAACAAGATTTGCCTAAAATATTAATACTTAATTATATGAGAATATATGATTTATAATTCTACAGCATAACAAACAGATCTTAAGGAATTAATATTTGTAAAAAATAAATCTAGAACACTTCCAATGCGTTCGTAATTGGAACACATGATATATAAAGGCGAAAACATTAGAATATTGGTACGAGGTGTTTTTAGGTAAAATAAAGTTCTATTCCTAGTACTAACGGATGGAACGTGAAATTTGAGTTTATTTAATAAGTATGGACAGTCAATAATATTATGAAGTAATTTATACAAAAACGCTACACTATAATAAAAACGGTGTGAAGCCATATTTACAAAACCAAATCTCTGCAGTAAACTTTTGGTAGGAGTATTAAGCGCAGGGTACTCATTATATGTTTTTAGGTACAGATACCTTAAAAACCTTTTCTGAACCTTCTCAATGCTGTTTCTGTGAATTTCATGTTTAGGGTTCCAAATAACTGCACCATAGTCCAAGAGGATTATTTTTTATGTGACAAAATTATAGTTTCTAACTATCCATTTATTGATGATATAACATGCATTAAATGCTGATATATTTTCATTTGAGATTATATTTGGATCTATAATTATTTAAATCAATTTAAGTATACCTTATTTAGTTTTTTTATTTGCTTGGGTTTAATTTTTATAAAAATAGTACTGCTTTAAAAAGCTATGAGTACTTATTTGGAAGATCTATATGGTTAGGTACATTCAGAAAAATTCCTTGCATTTTTAATACTGAATGTTATTTGTTAATACATACTTTTTATTTATATCGCCACCATTGGTATTTAATACTTTACTTGTGATAATAAATACTGCAATGTGTATATTGTATACAAAATTTTGTCATACTAACATAAAGACCGTGCTGGTACATTTGGATCCCCACGCAACATGTGTTTATTAATACTGTAACATTTGGTAAATTATATCACAGTTATAGTTTGGAATACTTTAAGTTGTAGTTGTGTTATTGATCTAGTTTAAAGTATATTACAGTATTTAGTAAAATAACAATCCGTAAATAATACCAAAAGTTTGATTAGTAATAAAACAGAGAAAAGTAAAAAAAGGATGGATTATTTTATCGGTGTGTAATTGTGTGTGGTTGCAATCTTTATATTATTACTAATCAAAACTTTTGGTATTATTTACCGATTGTTAATTTTTTTGAATACTGTAACGTACTTTAAACTAGATCAGTAATACAACTTAACAACAACTTAAAGTATAACATACTATAAGTGTAATATACTTTACCAAATGTTACAGTAATTTTTACTATCATGCTAGTATTAATAAACACATGTTGCGTGGGGATTCAAATGTACCAGCACGGTCTCTATGTGAGTATGACAACATTTTGTATACAATACACAGATTGTAGTATTTAATATCACAAGTAAAGTATTAAATATCAATGGTGGCGATATAAATAACAAATATGAATTTACAAATAAAATTTAGTATTAAAATTGCAATTACATTTTCTGAGTTTATCTTTATTTCTTTCTCTATATTTATTAAATAAAGATAACTAATATAAAACATGCGATTTTCTAATAATATACCATTAAAATATTAATTAATCAATTAAGTTCCTATAATGTTACTAATTCAAAAATTTTCGAGAATAAATTAAATAGATGTTAATCTATCTACCTGGGAGGTAGAATACTTAAGTTTATAAGCAAATTATATGCTTTTTAAAGGCAATCAAAATCATTGATCAACTTTATATGGTTATTAAAAACATAAGATGAATAGGGGTAAGTGTGATATAGTAAAAAGTGCGGTCCAAAAGTAACCCCCCCCCACTCTTAACTTTTGAACTAGTGGAGATATCAACTTCAAAATTTTAAAACTTAAATAAGGCAACTTGGCATATATTTGATATTTTTATCTTTTAAAATGTGGTCAAGGGGCATAGGAGGGATTTTTTAAAATGAAAGGGGGTCATTTGATACATTATTTTAAAGAAAATGTTCTTTTTGACCACATTTTTTTTATTTTTTTATTTTTTTCAAAAGTTGTTGATTTTGAAGTTTTTATTTTTGCTAAAAAATGCGAATTTTTGAATTTTTTTTGTTGGAAATTTTAATTTATATCACTTAAAATTAGTTTAAAAGTATAATTTACGTTTTTGCATCATAAAGTTAGTCATTTATTTGTTTGAGTTTTTTAAAGAAATTATGACGTTTAATTTCCATTTTTAAACCCTCAAAAAAAAAAGTATAAAATAATTAAAAAATAAAAAGTCAAATAAAGAACTTTACGACCCTCTTTCAATTAAAAAAAATCCCCGCTATGCCCCCTGTCTAGATTTTTAAAGTTACAAATATCAGATATAATCGAAAAGTTGTCCTATTTACGTGTTACAAATTTAAAGTCGATATCCCCACTGGTTCAAAAAAGGGGGGGATGTGAATTTTGGAACGCTCTGTATAATATGGATGCATACGACATTTATATAAAAACATTAGATTGGAAGTAAAAAAATATTGCATCTAGTATTAAATTGTACCCTATTAAATAATGGAAAATTTTGAGTAAAAGTTGTTACAGTAAAAAAAGACTTTCCGAAATTTTGAAAATATTTAAAATGGGAAAGCAATAACAGAATAACGCTATTGTTTTAAGGAAACTTGTAAGGCTTCCATTTAGAGAGTATTCAGAAATGTTGTCATTAAAAAAAAAACACATATAGATTCATGTAGAGATTAATTTCCCCAAACAAAAAAAAATATATGTACGCAGTCGTTTAAGAGCAGATTTTTTTTAAGTATTTATTAAAAAAAAATGAAGCCCACATAAGACGTATACTTTTGTTGGCAGCAATGTTTTATTTTGCATTTGATATAAATTTAACTTGCTTATTTAAAAAACTACAATACCATTCACTGTGAATAGTATTATGGACTTATTACACTAAAAGAAATTACATTGAAAAGGTGTAAAAAAATACACTCTATAAATGTAAATTTTACACCTTTATATAAATGTACATCAACATTGATGTGACACTACACACGTGAGGTGATTTTGACCTAGAGTGTGTATTTTTACATCCATACCTTCTGCAACAATACACTCGGAGCTCAAGAAAGTGTATTTTTATAAACATACCTTTAGCAACAATTCACCCGAAGTGTAAAAATCACACTTGTGATGTACAAGCCAGCCAATCGCGGGCAATAAGCTAGTCACTTGACTAGAGAAGCCAGAATCCCGCTTCATCGAGTCTGGTGGCTGTCGACCATTATAATTGTTTACGTTTGTAAGAGCGTACGTATAATTTTGTGTGTGTTAGATTTTTTAAAGAAATAATTGGTAAGTGTTGATTAAAAGTAAATATTTAAAAAGTGTGATTAATACAATATCCTTAAAACATACATTTTATAATATTTTACTTATTTAGGCGGTAACACTGGCCTGCAAATTTTGAGTTGTTAAGACTTGTGCATGTTTTCTGTTTCTATTTTATATTGGTACTTTTTGTAGCGCTCATTACGAATATACGTTTTATTTTTCCATAAAGTACTATTCATAAATAGAAAAATAACTAAATGGTTATTCTATTTTTTTTTAATAAATTGAAAGGTTTTAGGTAAAAAGTATATTTAGGCGTTGGTGTAAACTTTACACACTGGATGTAAAAATATAATACACACCGCATTTATATTAACCCTTCGAGTGTAAATTCACATCAGCAGCAGCTGCAAGTAAATTACCCATGCACGTGGATGTAAAAATTTATCTCAGTGTACATATCTTCACGGATTGTTTTTTTTTCCATGAGTTAGAATCTGATTTTTTCTCATCTTATTATTTGTATTACAATATCTACTCCAAATATTTTTTTGGTATAAAAAATATTGGGTGTAATTGCCCTTACAATTTTTTATATTAAGATATGAACTAAGTGATTTTAAATCTATACATTTTAAATTTTAAAAAGTCCAAACCTATTGATTTTAAAATTTAAAATCAATAGGTTTTTGAATAGATTATATTAATCAGTGGAAAAACCCTAATAAAAAATATTACTAGGAAATAATTAGTGATTAATTTTGAGATAAAGAAGTATTGCTCATATTAAAATAAAATCCCGTTTTATTAAAACATATCTTAATTTAACATAATACTAAAAACACTAGCCAACACGGATTCTTGCCCTGATTGGAGTCATACGTTTTTTAACTAACTTTGTGTCGCTGAAACTGAATGTGTCTTCAGAATGTTTCTATTACCTCAAGTTTCAGGGAAAAATGAGAATTAATTGGTAATACATCATTATTTAGTCGTAGAAAAAATATATTTTTTGCGCTTGGAAAAAAAGTTTACACTGTGTGCTTTAATTAAGCTAAATAAAAAAATATGTGTATATTTATTTTTGTAGAGAATTTTATAAGCTACAAATTAAGCTCTATGAAATTTTTACACAAACTTGATAGTTTTGCCACAAATGAGCAATTAAGTAAACTGTGCACTTTAATTTTAAGCTTTTTATTTTTTTTCGCTTACTTACCCTAACAGTAGGTCCTTGACATACAGAGCGGTCCAAAAGTCACCCCCCCCTCTTAACTTTTGAACCAGTTAAGATATCGACTTAAAATTTGGAACTTTTAAATAGGACAACTTAAACTATCTTTTAGCATATATTTAATACTTTCAGCTCTTAAAATGTGGGCAGGGGGGCATGGGGCACATGTTTTTAAATGGAAAGGGGGGTCGTGTAATACATCATTTTAAAGCTTATAAAATTCTTCGTTTAACTCCATATTTTTAAATTAAAAAAATTATTTTTTTTTGAGTTTAAAATGGGGTTGAAAATGGGTATTAATGTCAAAATTCCTCTAAAAAAAAACAAATAATTTTTTTAAAATGCCTAATTTCATCATAAAAAAATGTTAATTATACTTTTAAACTAATTTTAGTTGACATAAATAAAAATTTATAAAAAAAACTTAAAAAATCTAATGTTTTAGCACAAAAAAATTGAATCAAAACCTTAAAAAACATTTTTAAAAAATTTAAAATGGTTAGTTTCAATAGAGAATTTTATAAGCTTTAAAATGATGTATCACACGACCTACCTTTCCATTTAAAAAAATGTCCCCCCATGCACCTCTGGCCACATTTTAAGAGCTGAAAATATCAAATATATGCTAAAAGATAGTTTTAGTTGTCTTATTTAAGAGTTCTAAATTTGAAGTCGATATCTCAACTCGTTCAAAAGTTAAAAGGGGGGGGTGACTTTTGGACCGCACTGTATGGATTTTTGAATTCCTCCTATTTTATTTAATATACCCTAAAATTTTCAATATCCTATTTCTTTTAAAGATTTTGAAAAAATCCGTCATTATTTCCTGGACTTGATGTCAAAAAGATGAGGTACTCGAAATTTTTTAATGACAGATTCGTATTCTACGCCATTGAGTAGTAAGAAAAATTTACTTTCAGATCCGGGCAAAAAAAAGTTGTGATTTGTAGCCTAGTGTAATATTTTGTTATAAATTCATAAAATTGTTATAAGATAATAAAAAAAAGTAATAAAAAATATATAAATTAAAATAATTAGACATTTCCCATCATATCATGTTTATTTTAATGCAAAGATTCATAAAATTTACCACGTCTTAAGATCTTAATCAACAGTCTGACACGCTTAACAAGCCATTTATTATTTGGGATCATACCAATGTCAAAATGGTATGCAACAAAAAGAATGTAAAATAATATTTCGAAGTTTTATTAAGACAGAAGTATATTTCAAGTGTCTTATACCGTTGAAATTAACAAGACACCCATGAAAAATAATGATGGTTTCGTTACAATCGAGATTAAAATCTTGATTACGCTGTTAAAATTTCAGAAATATTATTAGATTTTTAGGTCTTGTAAAAAATAATCTCACATGCCAAAAAAAACTTGTTTCTCCGTTACAGCGATTTGTTTTAGGACCGAGTAAATACCGAACATTTTAAATTGTTTGTGCTTTACGATAGTTTAATGGCAGTTGATTAAGGAAAGCATATTATGGAACAGAAGATAACCAAACTAAGTCAGCTGCTTAAAAAAGTAATCATAACTTGCGCTTCATAATCTTTATAAAGAAAATCCCAATCTGTACCTGCAAAATGACTTACGTCATGACGTCACTACTTTGCTTTTGTTTTCTCAACTGTTAAGTCACACATTTACTAAACTTTAGGCTAGAACATTGCAAAAAAACACTTTTTTCTAAATTTTCATATGCACCCCTCCTATATTATTTCAGTTAAAAAATCTATGCTTGCATGCCAAATTTCAGGTTTCTTGAACATTTTTTGATCCCTGCCCAACTTAGTTATGATATTATAATGAGGTATTTCTATTGTTTAATTTCTTAGATTGTTACAGTTTTGAAGACAAAACAAGCCGTGAACATATATAATGCTACGCATTCCATTAAATACTATTCACATTGCATTTTCCCATTTATCAAAAAAAAAATCTTTATTTAAAAAAACTTTTTTGTTTTAAAAAAAGATTTTTCTTTTTGAAAAAAAAATTGTTATTTTTTTTTGAAGAAGAAGATATCTAAACTAAGCTGCTAAAAAAAGTAATCATAACTTCTGCTTCATAATCTTTATAAACAAAATCCCAAGTCTGTACCTGCATAAGTGACTTACGTCATGACGTCACCACTTTTCTTGGTTTTCCGAACTCTTAAGTCACAACTAAAATGTATTCCCTCAACTGAAGGCTCACCAATTTTTAAAATTAATGACGATTGGTGAAGGTGCTTATCTTTTTATCAAAGTATGCATTATACTATAGTATATTCAACTTCAATATGCAGTAGAAGTAAATAAAACAATCGCGCACGCAGCAGCTGGCGCGTGTTTCATTGGTTAAAACACTCGAATGTTGCCAGAGTAGGGATGTAGAAAATTAAACAGGTCAGTACGTGAACACTTGCGATGAAGCGTGCAATGCATTGTAATGGAGCGTTAGATAGAAATATTTTGTTTTGAGTCCTACCTTGTCACTAAATCCGTCGTTGTCACGTGCGTTTGTTTACACTTGCTGCATTTTGAAGTTGAATATACTATAAGTAGTATTTTTATTAAATTTATGTCACAAAATGTTACAAATACTGTAATTCAATATAAAGAGGGAATTTAGTTTTTAATTAACATTAAACTACAAACTAAAAGTTTTGTATAAACCTGATTTTCTTTAAATGTCACAAATTAAGATTAGAAACGTCAAATTATCTGGATACAAATGATCCAGCATCATTTTATGTACAGGATAAACATGAGTGACGTCAGATGTTAAATTATGCGTTTGGCACTGTGCCCATTAGTCGACTAAATATTGGCGAATATGATAATTAATTACTTTCATAATTGCTATTGGTTGTAACCTATCGCTTCGCGCTATCTTGATCCGACCCCAGTCAATAGCTTGTTGAACCAAGGCAACGCAAATTTACACAGTGACAATCTATATTGAAGTGAATTATTAATTTAATTGTTATTAATTAATAATTTAAATTATGTTACACAAATGTATATTTTTTCTTATAACATTTCGTATAGTATTTTTTTAAAAGAAATTCTTTTTATATGTAAATTCCAAAAATTGAGTGTAAAATTGTCAAATCTTTTTAACAAGTTTCATTGTAAAATTTACACGGGCTAGAATTGGAATTAGGGGCTAAATACATTAATAGTTCCCAAATAGAGCTTAAATAGGGTTTTAATAAAGTTTATTTTTTTAAGGTATAGTTATTTTAAATTTGCCGGTAAATACTCCACAAAGTCTGATTTACACTGAAGCATGTGGCTTGTTTTGAATGTCAACATAACCAAGAAAAACTTTTCTATTTTGTAAATGATTTTTTTATGAATTAAACCAATAAATACTTCTCATTTCACATAATTTTTACAATTTTTCATGAGAATTGTGTTAATTCGTAGGTTTTTATGATAAAAAGCATGAAATGTTAGTTAATTAGAAAATCATTTATTTATCCTAATAGACTTTATAATCCCTACTTTTCAAAGCAATTGGATGCTTAAATTCAATTAAAAATATGGGAGACGGGCCTATGGAGGCTGGGCTCAATTCGTTTCGCAAAAATTTTACGATTTTAAGCATAATTTGTGTATATTGACGTAACTATTTAATAGAATTAATAATGTTATGTACCTTATAAAATGGATACCTAAAAAACTCAGTTTTAGACAGTATTTAAACTGTAGAAACAAAGTTTGCTTATAAAATCGCTTCTATTCCAATAATTTAGAGTAATAAACCATTGTTTTGTTCTCGTTAATGGCACATGTCAACGTTTACGGTTGTGTAAATTGGGCCTAGTCATTTCGCTTACGACGCATGCGTATCTTACGTTGCTATGGTAATTTCGAGATTGTTTACAAGCGGGAAGGTTTAAAATAACTATACCTTAAAAAAATAAACTTTAGGTTGTTACTAAATATAATATCTTACGAAAGATATCAAAAGAGTTTTCTTTTAATTTCTTTTAGTGAATGTTTACTATTCAGTACGGGCGAATATAGCTCTTTATATTTCTGTTGTTACACTTCATTTTATCACATCTGTAGTTTATTAATTTAATTATGTAATAAATTTTCAAGATTTTGAGTTTCTATCCATTGTCTCATTTTGAAACTCTTTTGCCCACTACATTTCCTTGCTCCGTCACTTCGTCACATGTTGTAAAAGTAATTGATAATTGAAATAACTGCTTTAAAATTGTAATTGTTACAGTGAGAATTCGTATAAATATGCATTGCATGTTCTGCAGTTAAATGCAAATATTAAGTCGTCACTAGACAAAACCTTTCGTCTTATTACAACTATTCAAGCCGAACGAACCTAAACAACATCTAACAACTCTAGAGCTGGTAAATGTTGAAGATTACGAGTTGACATTTATTTAAATCCAGGTTTACTTTGAAGTAACGTGTAACATATCTGAATCTGATTGCTGAATTATTCCATTACCATTATCTATGTCAAGTTACGTAAAAAGATACCACTTTGCCAATCAAAAATTACCAGAAATAATGAATATAACAATATCTCATTTGGGAACGTTCAAGTATTACGTAACGAAAATTTTGATCATTTTGGAATAATAAAATAATAATAAAATAGTCTAAAAAGCATTTTTTTAATAAAAACTTTGGAAATAGGGTTAACAGTTGCATTATTTATGAGCCTTGTGTGAAATTAGGTATGGGCAGGAAACAACTATAGTCGGTGTTAATGTGAGACAGGAAGGTAAATAAATTTTATAATATTAAATACGTATTTATCCTATATAGCTCGATGCACAGAATACAGCTAAAATAAACTAAAGCCGGTCCAGTAAATATATAAATGGTGCATAAACCGGATTTGAGCGGATGAAATTCACCCGCTCAAGTCCGGTCTATGCAACATTTATACCCGCGCAGACCCGTCATTTTCAATAGGGTTGCTACAAATGCCTGTCGGTGTGGTCAAATCTTTGGTGAAATATGATTGGATAGGATAGAAAGTTAATTGGCAGCAAGTCCACGTGGACTTGATAAAAATATACATTAGTTTAAATCACTCTAAAATTTAGCAATGTCCCGATTGGACGAATGGTTCCAACATATTTTAGCACGTGCCAGAAAAAATATTCAGTGCTTAAATGCCTTTGGAGGATACTATACAAGCTTTAGCTCGTTTACAAAAGGGACAGTTTCACAGGAGATTTCCTATCCGACCGTTATGCAATAAAACGAAGCTGTACATCGTGTAAAATCACTTGTTTGTGAGACAAAACCTAACCTTACTTTTCTTATGTTAGAACGTTCGTGTTCTTAAGCTATAAAACTTATTGCTATTACTCTATAAAATTAAAAATGAAGAATACAAATTAGATATTATAATGCCATTAATTTAAACATTATATAAGATACAACGACTTGAAAGAACAAGAAAGAAAAAAGGAAACAGAAAGACATGTTAAGAGTAAGAAAGAAAAAGAAAGAAAACAGAGAGAAGAATATCAAAACTAGAAATAAAGAAAGGAGTAATAAGAAGAAAAAAAGAGGGTATAAGTAGTACATATAATATGGAAATTCCGAAAGGAATTCTTTGTTTCAGAGGGAGAAAAAAAGAGAAGGAGGTAGACGGAAATATAAAAAGATAGGAAAAAAGAGATAGATTTATAATACACTGTCCAGTAAAAGAGCTTTCCCATTTTTTACCTCTGCGCGTAAAATGGATTCACTTTCAGCAACCATAAAAACCTTAGTACACCAATTTTTACGAAAAGTACCCTCTGCCCCTTTGGGGGTGAAGTTAGAATTTTGTTATAATCAGATTCCCTTTCAACAACCTCAAAAACCCCAATATACAAATTTTCACGATAACTACCCCCACCCCTCAGGGGTGAAATTAGGAAAAAAATATTATCAGATTTATATTCGTCGACCACAATAACCCCTATATACCAATCTTCACGAAAATATTTAAAAATATTTACTCCCCGACCCCCGTGGGGGTGGAGTTAAAAAAATTTTATTATCAGATTCAATTTCAGCAACCTTGAAAACCCCCATACATCAATTTTCAAATTTTTGTAAAAAAAATGTATTTTTTCCCATTTGCCTCCCTTGCGCACAACAATGTTCACCAAAAACAATCCCGAGCGAGAACTTTTGGTAACATACCTGTATGCCAAATTTCAAGCCTCTAGCTTAAAGTCTTCTTAAGTCATCGTGCCCACAAGATTTCCCGGACAGACCGATCGACCGACCGACCGACCGATCGACCGACGGACCGACCGATCGACCGAAAAATTTTTTTTTTGCTCGAAATTGACATAAAACGTCATAAAACATAAAAATGCACAAAAAAAATTTTTTGAAAATGTTTGAACGAATACAAGGCTTTCCGAAATTTTGAAAATTTTCAAAATGGGAAAGCAAAATTAACTGTTGTCTCATAAAGATTGATTAAATTTTAATTTAATAAATATAACGGAAGTAAATTTGTGTATATTCCGTATGTTGTGGTTTTACAAAATCTAACTGGGGCGCTATAATAGAGCACCTACCTGTTTACAAAAATTTAAACAAGTTACTTTTGTCTAAAAATGTTGAATCAGACAGTCTGGCATCTGGTGCACTCATAATCGAATATCGATCTCGAAAAATTAGAATTGCAGCTGACCTGTCAGCACAGTGACACATTAAGGAAACCAAATGTTACGCTTTTTAAATTAACCGAAAAAAACTATTTGACAATAGATGACGATGATGATAAAAAACACCATTCAATTATACCTTGAAATTTTATTAATGAAGATTATTATCTTACTTCTGAGAAAACATTTTAATGGTTAATTGAGTCTGAAAAACTGAAAATGGTTCATGAAGGTTTTTCAGTTTTTTAGACTAATAGTGTCAACAGTCAAAGTATTGCTAATGAAACCAGCAAAGCTCAGAAACAGACTAAACAAGAATAGAGAGCCTAAATGTGACTTTTCCTGTCAAGAAAAAGAGTGGAGACAGTAAAATCTGGTAAAAATTGTTATTTGTTTGTTGTTAACTATGTTTTGGCATTAGATGTCACAAATTACATTTGCGCACATTTTTAAAGAAAAGGGTTATTAAATTTTACTTTAAGTCGGAAGAAAATGGGTTCCATTTATTTCAAACTATTTGGTAATAATAGAATGAAGAAAGAATATGCATAATCCAACTGGAGAAAAAAAAAACTTAAAAATATGCCAGGTATGGCAAACAAGTCCATCTTTGCATACGGCACTCTAAAAATATGTCATGATTAATAACCTTAAAAATATATTTTGACCAAATTTATAGCTATAGAAGAGAAACTTGGCATATCCGGAAAACGCTAAAAGTCCAAAATGATCAAAATTCGCGTTACGTAATACTTGAACGTTCCCTAAAGAAGAAGGAAAGAATAAGAATGCTAAAGTATCGCGATATTACAGAAACCCGAAAAGTGACAAAACCTTAAAGGTCCTTGTCATAAAAACAAATCAAAAATTAATATTATTTTATTATTATTATTATTATTATTATTATATTAATATAAGAGTTGAGGTACTTAAACCTATTAAACTCAAGATCGAACATATAAACACAATGTAGAATTTACAATATTGTAGTGTTCAAAAACAATCAATTAAGAAAATTGTCCAAACGGTTTTTAAATGTGTTAATCGATGGTGCATCAACTACAGATTGTGGAAGTGAATTCCAGGGATGAAAAATGTGATTAAACAGGTATGATTTTCTGCTGCTTGTAGGGCAAAGCTCTTGTTTTAATTTATATGTGTGTCCTCTTAGGCGACGGTCAGTATTTAAAGTAAACAGATGACTTAAGTCCTTTGAGAAATTGTTGTGAACTAGTCTATATGCCATTATCAGGGATCCCCGCATAAGCCTGTCATTTTGCAATGGCAAATCAAAAATGTTTAGACGTTCCTCGTGTGAAGGCCGATTTCTTCCATATGGTAATCTTGTTGCTTTACGCTGGACATCTTCAATACGATTTTTATCGCGCACTAAATTTGGGAACCAGACAGAAGAACCGAATTCCAAATTCGGACGAATATACGTTTTATAAAGATTTTTAGTAGTTATGACTGAAGGCTTGGAGAAAACTGTTTTAAACATAAAGAGTTTTTTTCTTGGACTTATTACATATAGAGTTTATGTGAGGTGACCACGATAAATCACTAGATATTAAAATACCCAAATCAGTATGTTGGTCCACTTTGGAAAGGGGCACATTATTTATGTAATAGTTTAACTTCGGGTTGTTTTTTCCAAGGTGAAGCACAACACATTTGTTTATATTAAGGGGAATTAGCCACTTTTTACTCCATTCCACTATAGTGTTCAAGTCTGCTTGTATAAGGCGGCTTTGTGTTAATGGATTTCCATAAAACTTCGAATCGTCTGCGAAAAATGAGCTAATGCAGCGTAATAAACGTGGGAGGTCGGCGGTAAATATTAAAAATAGCAAGGGGCCCAGTACCGATCCTTGAGGAACGCCACTAATAACTGAAAACAACTTGGAAAAAGCGGATCCAACTTTTACCCTAAAGAACCTATTCATTAAGAACTGCTCCAGCCATTTAAGCAAAAGGCCTCTTATTCCCCAATGATTGAGCTTGAAAACCATTCGCTTGTGAGGCACTTTATCGAAGGCCTTAGAAAAATCTAAATAAATTACATCCGTTGGTTGTCCATCCTCCATAGAAATAGTCCAGTCGTTGAGGCATTCCAGTAAATTGGTAGATATATGCCAAGTTCAAAATAAAAATACACTTCTTTATTATTTTTTTGATGGTTGTCTTCATATTCTGTCTGATAATGTTCAAGGATATTTTAATAACATAAAAAGGATAAAACCAATGTATTGTTCATTTAATATCTAAAATCTTAGATATGGGTACTGTAGAATACTATTGTTATTGTGTTGTAGCTATTTTAAATGTTTTGAAAGAAGAGTACCATATCAGGGACTTAAACAATATGCCAATATTAATATAAATTATAAATGTTAAAAGTAAATTCTTAGATTTGTTTGGATTTATTATTAAAATCATTTACTTTTTTTTTACTTATTTATAAAATCCGATTTCTTTATAGTTTCTAGGGTTTTTACCAAAGTAAACAACAATTTAGCTCTCGGTGAAAAGTTTTGTGGTAGTTTAAATCTACCTTTAAAATTGATAACAAGCTTTATCAATTATTTTTTTATGAAAAAAGAATAGAAAACAAATAAAACAGCTTTTCCATTCTTTTAAGTTTTGTTGATAAAAACGAATAAAAAATTATATAAAGCCATTAGCAAGGAGACAAGTAATTTTTTAGTTATCGTGGTCGACTGTGTGTGTTAGTAGTTGTTATCCTCGACGCTAAGTGATAAGGTCCCGAACATTTGTGTACTCACGCTAATTATAGCCTTGTTTTTCATCATAGTTTAAGCAATTTTGTTGTTTAACGAATACATAATTAGCTTTGGGGAATTTTTTTCAAGATTTTTTTTTGTACACTTTTTTTTTTGAAAAAAAAAATTAAATACTGGCTTGCGCAGAATCTATGAGTGACAAGCGGTAATTTGAGTCATGGCCTTTTAGATTTTTGTTTAGTTACGGAACGAATGCGTTACTCCTAAAGCTTTGGAGCTATGCATACCAACAAGCAAAGTTTTTTTCTGGCAAAAGTAAACATTTTGTCATTTGGACTACGATATCGACACGATAAGGCACCATACAAATATCACGAATATTCCATTTTGAACGCGCTTATCGCGACACGACCGCTGCGGGCTTATCAGTGCAGATTTCTTATCGCGACTCGAACACAACAATACCATTGTGAATGTCTGCCCGTCTCTGCCTGCCCGGCTGCCCCACTGATATTATTAAGTCGCCTTGAGCCGCCAAGAAATACGGTTTTATACAACAGTTTCCAGTGTTTATATGCATTTATTGGTCTTCTTTATTTTTATACTTACAAGTACAAGTATTCTTTGATTTTAAACTCACATAGTTGTCTTAAAATAAGTATTATTTTAACGGGAGGTCGCAAAAATTAAAATAAGAAAAAATAAAATAAAGAAACACTTGAAACTATATATTATATTACCTTATGTCGGCGCTGGTATTGTATGCAAGTTGAGTCGCGTGGAAGATAAAAACAAACTTTTTTTTATTTTTAAAAATATTGTTTCGAAACAGAAATATTGTTTAAAAAAAAATAGAATAAAACATAAAATGGACTTTTTTTTATTTAATTATTTTGTTCAAATGACTTACTACGCAATAACAGAGACGACATAGAAGTCCAGTTTATAAAATATAACTATAACATCGGCTAAATTAGTTTTTAAAATTCTTATTTTTACGTGCCTCCAGCAAATGAATACCATGATCCGAGCTCTAGTAATAAATATACAGGATGATTCAGAAATAGATCACTGTTTAATAAACAGTGATCTATTTCTGAATCATCCTGTATATTTATTAAACAGTGTTTAACTATAGTTTAACTATAGTTTAACTATAGCTATCAACCCTTCGTTGAGTTGATGTGATATTAAACTGACTTAGTAAAGAGATACAACAGTTTAGAACTGAGGTACCGACACTATTTCTAGGAAAAACAAGGAACATATCGAATCCTTTATACATATAGCGAATATTTTCTCGCATGCAAGTCAAGTTACTATCGTGCGCTCTCTCCCACTCTTTGATTATGAACGGCAAAGTGGAAAGGACATATGGTCACGTGACTTGCTTTGGAGAAAATGTTCACTATAGCACGGAATTTCGTACACTTTGGAATCCGTCAGCTCAATTACGATATATAATTATTTATTATTATTTAGATAAGTTAGTGTTTGAAATAAATATAATAAGATATCATGTAAATTAAGTGCATCAATTATAAATGGCCATGTCGATGTGTCTCTCCCACTACCTTGAGTAGGTAAAACACGATTTTATTTTTATTTTATGTTACGTTGTATCTAGAAAATAGTTATGGTAAGTGCTGATGAAATTTTACATGTAAATAATCTAAATGTAGTTTTAGCGATAGGGCGCTATCGCAGTTAAAAATAATTGTGTACTCTCTCCAAAAAGAGCCTGGATTGTGGCAGTGAACTTACACAGGGTGTTTTGAAAAGAAGGTGCAACATTTTAAGGGGATTATACAATGTATATTCATTTATTCATATTCATATCTTTTAATGTATAACATACATTAAAAGATATCAAAAAAGTTTTAAGTAATTTACAAGAGAAATCTTAAAATGTCTCCTAATCCTGTCAGTGATCTTTAAAGGGTTTCAGCTTCCTTAGGACCAATTTTTGCAAGGACATCTGAGGGGACTTAATTAGTTTTAGATTACAAAAAGAAGTTTATTTGTACTTCAAAAAGTTCCCGAGTTAAAGAAAACAAAATAGAATTTTGGGCCCCTTAGGAGAGTTTAGTAGTTTTACTAGTATCAAAGCCTTTTCGTATTTAAGTTTGTGGAACTCTTCTCATATTTGATGCAGAATTCCTCTTTAAAAGTTTATAAATACAGAACTTTAGAATCTTCCTAAATATATGTTTGTAGGAACGTAATCCCAAATATATTTCTCAAATTAAACCGTGCTTGATTTCAAACGATTCATGCACTTTTAGATAAGATATTTAAAAAGCTTAAGGATACAAAATTTGGCACAACGACGACATAAACATTTCTGGGCTATTTTATATATATTTTTCCAGAGGTATCATTTGTACCAACGAATTAAGCACAAGAAAATGACTAATTTTACTTTAAAAGACGTATTATACTTTTAAGAAAATATAGAACTAGAAACGAGAAAATAAAAAGAATAATGGGAGTAGAATATTATATTCTGGATGCCAGAAAACTTAATGAACTTACAGGGCCAGACACAGATCTTTCAGGACAAATACAGGAGCTGCTAAAAACATTACCTTCTGATTTTAGGGTTATATCATCCCTCTATATGACAAATAAGTGCTGAAAAATTAAAATAAAGCCCAAGAATGGTATACAATGTATTTAATGTGGAAATAAACACTCTCTGGTATAAAATACCTTTTTGTAAAGGTCCTGTGACAAGTAAAAATGAATAAATGAAAATACATATTGACTTCTATGACAAATCCAGAGAATTTGAAATGCACTTTAAATTTAGAGGAATGAAATTAAATAAATGGCCTCTTTTGACCCTCACGCTCAATCTGAAACCCACAAGTAAGGCCGTTACTGGCTGCATGCAGCTCTAGCGATACTGCGCTATCACAGTTAAAAATTATTCTTTTTTATACGAAACCGATAGCAAAATGCAAAACAGCTGCCCTCCATTAATGTGTAAAGATAATTTTAACTTTATCAAATCACAATTACAATTAAATGTTATTTTTTTAATCATTACTTAGTTTATTGCTCAATCAAAAAAAATCTATTTACAAATTCATTGTATAAACAATTATACGTTATTTGTAACGCTATGTCTGAACTACAACAAAATTATGTTGTTACTTTATAAATAACAAGATAAGAAAAATAATAATTGAAATGTAATACCCCAATATAATAAGTAGTTTACTTAGGTAAGGACGCGCATTTAAGTATCAATTAGTGGTATTTTCATATGTAATACACCGACAGAGATGTGTATTTTCGAAGAAAATTACCCTAATTTCGCATTTTAGTTGATATTGTGTTATAATATTGCATTATCAAGCTTGTTATATCAAAGGACTAGAAAACTCGTATATTTTCGATTTTCTTTGGTACGTTCGTGGCGAAAATATCCCTTCGTTATGGTTATGCCTGGTTTGTTATTGGTTGAAAACGATATTATGATAGTTAAAAAAATAGTCAATATTTTCGCAGCCAATGGTTTTCTAAAAATTCAAAAGAGGATGCAGCACGCTTTTTTAAATTTGCGTGATTTAAAAAGCCCTTAAATTGTTTTGCTTAAAAAGTACCAGCAAATCATTGTTAATAACAAAAATTTATAACATCCTAAAATTCAGGGAAGCTCAAAAAAGTCAAAAGTCACTGTTTTATTATACTTTTTATAAATAAAAATTTAGTTTCTTGAATATGAAGATAAAAGTTTAGTACAGCCATTTTTAAAGTTGTTTACTATATATGTTGGTAATATTGATCATTTAATTTGCTTATGTCAGTAGGAGTTTTATTCAGGAAAACTAGTTGATGTAAGGAAGGGAAACATTAGCATATAGGACGTAAACCGGGAGTTGCACATTTACTATTTAGTACTTTAAAGTAATGGCTTATCCGATACGCTATGCGCCATCAATATGATTTTCTGATTTCAAGCGTTGTTATCAACAGTTTTTCAGATTTGTTCTATTTTTAGTTTAGTACAAAATATAAAGGATTATATTAGTTTACAAGTTTTAACTATTGCCCTTACTCAGACCCTAGTAGGTTTAAAGCCAAAGGTGCTGAATTTAAATCTGTTGCACCAGATTTTTGATACATTTTTCTTTACAAAGGAATCTGGCTAATAGTTTTGAAAACTGATATTTTTATAACACTAGGCAACAAATTTCAACTTTTTTTTTGCCTCGATCGGAAAGTAAATTTTTCTTACTAATTCGAGGGAGTAGAAACCGAATCTGACCTTCAGCACCTAAAATTTTTGAGATATAAGTCCAGGAATAATGACGTTTTTTTTTTCAAAATCTTAAAAAAAAGAGTAAGATTTTGAAAATTTTAGGATATATTAAAAAAATACGAGGAACTCAAAAATATATATGCCTACTGTCAGAGTAAGTACGCGAAAAAAAATAAAAAGCTTAAAATGAAAGTGCAGAATTTACGTAATTGCTCTTTTGTGGCAAAACTATCAAATCTCTATAAAAATTGTATAGGACTCAATTTGTAGATTATAAAATTCTCTACAAAAATATTTATACAAATATTGTTTTATT
>OY294046.1:64897712-65429881 GCA_958510825.1 Brachypterus glaber
CTGAGTGCATACAAAAAAAAAACAATGTACCCTATATCTCAAGATTTTGAGGGTCAAGAATTTTTTTATATCCATATTCGTTTTCAGCGCCCAAAAATACGTAGAAAAAATATAGTTTGGTTTACAAAAAATTAACTTTATTTTTTTTTGTGGTCCTGTGTTATTTATGTTTTGTTTTATATTATTATATTAGTGTTTATAAATTAAAACATTCGAGTAAACGAATGACTGGCGATGTGTAACATAATATGTTTTTTATGAAGTTTGTAAGGTCAAGAAAAATGTATTTAATTATACTTTATCTTAAATATAAAAGTATATTTGCACATAAATATAAAATTATCTATGTACAATGAATACTATAATACTGGATGCCCGAACTAATTGATTTTGCTGAAAGTAAAAGTATAAGCATATACTAGTACCATCTAGAAGTTTGAAAAAATATTTTTGAGAAATTCGAGTACATAACAACTTTTAGTGAGCGCGCATGTATTGGCTCCAAGCAGGTGTGAAAACTTAAAACGCGATTTTCTCGAAATGAAGTTTTTTCAAACTGCGGACAGTTAATCTCCGGATTGGCTGAACCGATTTTTATTAACATGCAGGGTAATTTACTAAAATTTGGCGAAAAAAAAATAGCAAGGAAAAAACTATGAAAAAAAAGGTTGTTTTTTCACACTTTTTTTTTCAAACATTCACCATTTTTTTTTTCTTTATCAATTTTTTATTAATGGTAGTAAATTACCCTGTCCGAAACCTTCCTCTTTAAGAAACTTTTTGAATTCTTTGTTTCTGGCTTACCAATCCTGAGATTAACTGTCCGCAATGGGACAAAGATTTTTGGAGCACTCTATAAATTAGAAAAAAAAAATCAAAATTGAAAAAATTATATTCTCAAACAATAAAATAATGTTTTGAAGAAAGTTTTGTAAGTATATTAAATAAAGGAGCCGAGACAAAAAATCTAGAAAATGTACTTGTTTTTGGCCTTCTACACGGAAAGAAATTAGTGGGCTCTGCGCTATACATTATAAGATATTTGGTAACAGTGGCAAATTATAGTGATTTAAGCTATAGATTATAAGGGACACAATAACTAATAATGTTAAAAATAAATTGGAAACGATTATATATTACAGACACGATTATATTTATTACAGGCACTATTATAAATTTACAGAAATTTTATTATATTATAAAAATTATTAGCACGGACAATAATTAAATCTATTTAAGCTATAAATGCCATACTATTTGTTATATTTTATTATTCACTAAACAATTAAAGTATTTCATATAAATTTTTACACTGACTGCCATAATTGTAAGAGAAAGCCTTGTATTTATATAATAAGCGATTATAATTTGCTTGGTATGTGTGTTATAGCGCTCCTAGCTATAATTTTTTTTTCCGTGTAGACGGTAATAGTACCTTAATTTAACATACAACAGGCTTGATTAATACTTCTTTCAACTTATCGTTTAAATTAAAGTTACGTATACAGTTATTTGTATTTGCAATAATGTTGTCTTTTGTTACTGGGCGCCACATAGTCCAATTATTCTCAAAGTTATTTATTTGTATTAATTTCCGTTGGGAATCATCCCGGACAGCTCGTGTTCGCACATTGTCAAAACTGTTATTGACATATGATTAAATAATATGTACCTATTGTTTTTACATAGGTCGCTGTTTTATGTAATTCATTTAAATTGGACTTGATCAGTTATCTGTAGTTTTAGAACAGGTCCGTGTTCATTTTGCCATAATAATATAATAAGATCAAACTGTTGGGCGCCAACTTTTTTATATCTGCCAATTTGTGCTAGTCCAATACTTCTTACAGTTATTTATTTGGATGAAAATTAACCGAGATCTAACGTGCAGTCAAAATGGTTATTTATAAATGAATAAATAATATGTATCAATTGGTTAGTTTTTACACCTGTCGCCATTTTTATGTTAAATTTGTTTTAATCGGGTTTTCTCAATTGACAGTTATCAGTAGTTTTAGCAGTAGATGTTGATTTTTACCATATACTTAAATTTGTAATGTTTTGATACCAATTAAAGTTTATTATTTTAAGGTATAGTTATTTTAAATTTGAAGCTAAATACTCCACAAAGTCCGATTTACACTGAAGCATGTGGCTTGTTTTGAACCAAAATTTATAATTTTTGTTTACTTACTTTGTTTTTATGATATTTTGATGTAAAAAAAGAGAATTGATAAAGCTGTTGCTAAAACACTTTTGTATTCCTGTAGAAACAAAATTTGCTTATAAAATCGCTTTTATTCCAATAATTTAGAGGAATAAACCATTGTTTTGTTCTCGTTAATGGCACGTCAACGTTTTACGGTTGTGTAAATTGCGCCTAGTCATTTCGCTTAAGACGCATGCGTATCTTACGTTGCTATGGTAATTTCGAGATTGTTTACAAGCGGGAAGGATTAAAATAACTATACCTAAAAAAAATTAACTATAGCAGATCAAACTGTTGGGCCCCAACTTTTGTTATATCTGGAAGTTCAATCCTTCTTAAAGTAATTTATTTGGATGTGAACTGTTTGGGACATCTCGTATGTGCATACAGTCAAAATGGTTATTTATATATGAATAAATAATATGTATCGATTGTTTAGTTTTTACCCCGGTCGCCGTTTTTATGTTTAATTCATTTTAATCGGGCTTGATCAGTTGGCAGTTATTTGTAATGTTATCGCTCGGGGTCAGGCCTCGTTCCGGACACCAACTGATCCCAGATAAGTAAAATTAAAGATCGAAATGATACCAACATAATTTGTTTGATGCATATATTGTTATTTTTAGTTTTGTAAATCATGAAAAATTGATGGATTTCATGAAAAAATCGAAATTTAAATTTTGACTAAAAATTGTTTCGTGGATGGTACCGACTCACACCATAGCCTTTTTATACTAATATGAAAAATCCCACATGCCACGGTCCCACTTTCCTCATACAATATTAAAGTTTAAAGGTAATGAGAAGACGTTTACTGTGAACAGCACGTTTTCTTTGTCAATACCGTAATATTAGTATAGTACCAAATTAATTTGTGACCACAACTTTATTACCCATCCCTTTTTCTGAACGAGAAACTTGGTATAAATAAAATACTAAGCTCCTTTCTTTTAAATGCGCTGTTTATTTTTTGTTTTGTTCTCAATTTACTTTTTCATCGGCACTTACACGGAAAAAAAAATTATAGCTAGGAGCGCTATAACACACATACCAAGCAAATTATAATCGCTTATTATATAAATACAAGGCTTTCTCTTACAATTATGGCAGTCAGTGTAAAAATTTATAGGAAATACTTTAATTGTTTAGTGAATAATAAAATATAACAAATAGTATGGCATTTATAGCTTAAATAGATTTAATTATTGTCCGTGCTAATAATTTTTATAATATAATAAAATTTCTGTAAATTTATAATAGTGCCTGTAATAAATATAATCGTGTCTGTAATATATATAATCGTTTCCAATTTATTTTTAACATTATTAGTTATTGTGTCCCTTATAATCTATAGCTTAAATCACTATAATTTGCCACTGTTACCAAATATCTTATAATGTATAGCGCAGAGCCCACTAATTTCTTTCCGTGTACCCATCCCTTTTTCTGAACGAGAAACTTGGTATAAATAAAATACTAAGCTCCTTTCTTTTAAATGCGCTGTTTATTTTTTGTTTTGTTCTCACTTTACTTTTTCATCGACACTTAGTGCTACTAAGAGTGCCGATGTATTGAAATCTTCGCCGAAAAGTCAAAATCTTGTTTTCGAGATATTGGTGTTTAAAGCAGTAAAAGGTTTTTTTAGCATATCTCACATATTTATAACCCGATTTCAAAAAATTATATTTTAAATAAAAGCTTTTTTAAGCCCTATAAAAAATGTTATATACAGGTTTTTGCTAGAATATAATATTTTAAATATACAGAATTTAAAATAAAACAAAAGACCTAGTTTGAAATTTGCAAACTAGATGGCTCTAGTGTACAAATTTTAAGCTTCCATTCATTTGTTTTTAAAATCAATCAAAAATTGTAATTAATAGGTTCAACTTGAATCCAAGTAAAAACATATTTTTATTATTAATTTTATTTATATATTAAGTGTACAAGCAAAGCTAAAGTTTAATATAAATATTATACAAGTTAGTTTGTGCAGTGAGAAGTAGTAGTAAAATTGTAATTATGTTATGCTACCCTGTTCTAATAGCATGTTATTAGTTTTCCCAATAGTGCCGATGTTTTGACAGGGTGCTTGCAACGTTTCATCTATTTATATAAGTATTTAAGTAGACTTCGGTTCAACAGTTTCTCGAATGCAGATAAAAAATGATAACTTTACAGTTAATTATATCTATCAAAATATTTGCGGTCATCCTGTCCATTTGTCTTAGATTGAATGGTCCTTCGAGTGCAAATAATTGTCAATGACTAGTCGCCAGCATTCCGCAAGAGAAACGAATCTAGATTAAATTCTAGAAGTCATACTTCCATGGCTGCAGCCTTTAGTAATTGTTTGCCGTTGCAGAAAGATAATATGGCACCTCACACTTCGATAACTAGGTCTACTAAGGTCTTTATTTTTTCTGTCACTATTCATTTATTTTAAGGTATCTTTTCTTTTTATAAAAGTGACATTGAAGTAGGTTTTAATTAATTAGTTTTTTTTCCAAAACGCGAAAAGTCTTTCTGATTAATTTATTTTAGTCATTGTTAAGCAAGGTGGGTATATAAAAAGAAAATAAAATAATTATAAAAGAATCTTAGATGTGATAATAACCAGTCATCGGCGAATTTCCAGTGCTCGCATAGGCGCCGCGTCGATTCTAGCGTTGACGCGAGGTTTTAAATATTTACATTTTTATTTCTTTTTATCTTGATTTTTTTTCGTATTCTTAAAAGATAAAAATCGAATATCGGTTTTATCTTCGAAAAACACCGATATATATATACATATTTATAGTTAATATGTATAGTCAATATTGTTGTGTGTAACAAATTAGTCGTCAAATGTTTCGATTTAGTGACCTTTATAAAAATTTCCCTCATAAATCGGCAAAATTATTCCGTAAGCCTATGGTTCTGTGTTTATTTTCAACGTTGATCAGTCATAACTGAGTTTATTCCGATTACTGATAATAACATATCTATAGCAAACTTAGCTACATTAAAACATAATTTTTTCTATCTCAGACAGTTCCTAAAATATTATATAACAAAAGAATTTAGGGCACTCAGTTTTAGTAGCTAAAATGTATCTTTTTTATATTCCATTTTGGAACCTATATTTGTTTTTTTATTTGTTTTTATTTGTTTGTTTGTTTAACCTCGTACTATTCTACTTAATTAAGCACCCCCTAAGTCCAGGACTTGTGTGGGCTAGTAGTAGAGGGAACCACCGGCTTATACTGACTTTCGAACCAGTTTCTAGGGATTGTCCGTTTCACTTATCGCCTTCGCCAAATTTCAATTATTAATTAACTGAAAAAGGCAAATCGGCGCCAGTGAGAATCGAACTCACGATAGTAGACTTGCTATACATACGCGCTAGCCACTACGCTATGCCTCCCATTTAATATCTCTCAGAAGTTTAATATTTAAAGAGTAAAAATTGCATAAGAGGTTGTACGCTATTTTTTGCGTTATGCGTTTTTTGCGTTAAATCGGTAATATGACTCAAACTTGATCCAAATGTGTCCAAACAAGAAAAATATTGAAGCTGGAAAAAACTGCAATTGTACAACGTGGCTTCCTTATCTTCCTTTTCTTTCTTAAAAATTTCTAACCTATTTCTGTATCATCCTGTATAATCATTCTTAAATTAAACGCTTTAGCTAAATTGAAAATTGGCGATTATTGTTTTAATAGCGAAATTGAAAATTGCAGCTGATTGTATACCTCTGCGTACGTAAATAAATAGCGATCGTTCGCTTATCTATCAAACCAGCTAACCTATCGCGAAAGCATTATATTGTCCATCAGAGAGGGCCGAGTTTCTATGCAATCATTGATTGCATCTCTCATCATGTGTTTCTATAGGGTCGATCCATAAAACTAAGAAGTATAGGAAAAAAAAATGGTGTTCCATAGTTCTTTTCTGGTGTTTTGAACTGTGCCTGTCAAAGCCTCAGTTTTCTGGAAGAAACAGTGATAATGAGTGATACTTATTGATTACTGCAATCTACTAAAATGTGAAACCTGGTACACAGATCCAAAATGAAGGAAGGGACAGGAGCAGGAATCCATGGACTGGGCAAAGATATTAGCTTCAACTTGGGAACCGAGGCAACTGTTTTCCAAGCACGTGATTTATGTGTGGACACAAGCAAACGCATCGGCTTCCTACACTGAAAGAACATTATGTAAATACAATTTCAGACAGCCAGGCAGTGTTATAGGCATTATACACCGATCCCTTTATCCCGGAACTGGCTCATAAATTATCATAATAAAGTTAATTTATTATGGGTGCCAGGTAATCAAGAAAATCAAACAATTTAAGGGAAGAGTTTTACTCGCAGGCCCAAAATCGTGCTTATTTTATATTTCACAGCAAGGCACGATGTTAGGAAAATGCGGGACAACAACCAGTAATACTGGATAGATGATCCTAAAATGAGGAATCCTAAACTCTTTCTACCAACCAAGAAAAGAACCAAAACTTCTGGATATGTCTGGCAGTTCAATGAGAGCAACGACTGGAAGCTGTTTACTGAACAAGCACCGATACGAAATGGGACAGACTGCACGCTCTGTGTGCAGGATATGTAGGAAAGAAGAAGAAGAACCCTGCTTCGGCAACGTCTCGCTAGAACTAAAAGAAATCTTGAACCCTTCTCTAAAACCGTATGAAAGAATCAGGGATGGCATGAGGAGGTCTATGCGGATAACGCAAAGGCCCCTAGGGACCAGGAGGTGAGGGCTATAAACTTACTAATTGAACTAACTTAAGTTATTAAGTAATGCAAAAGTTGCTGCTTTTAAAGCTTAAATGGCGACGTAAAGCCTGAATATTTAATTTCGGGGAGTAGGACTGAAATAGACGCTAATAATGTTCTTCTTCTTCCCTGTTTGTGGCCTTTTTCCATAGAATGATAGTATTGACACCAATAAAGTAAAATCACAATCTAAGTCATTCTTTTAGTTGTTATACTCACCAAAAGTCAAGAATCAGGCTTCTAATATAATTTTTGTCCTATTTATTATGGTTCTGATATTAAATAAAAAGCAAAAATAATAACTTTAACCCTTAACCCAAAGTTAAAAGCACATTTCTCATTTTTTTGCATATAGTAAAAAAAGAGATTTGGAAAACGCACTCAAAATAAATAAGATTACAACGAAAGAAAAAAAAATGGATCACCTAACATTTCATTAAAAGCCTAGAATATTTTATATTAAAATATGTAAGAATACTTTTTTTCTCCGACTGCTTTAGAATGTAAGCAAATACACACACTTTTTAAACACATAATGAATCCATTCTAGCTCTAGATGGTATGAATATTCCGTATCAAGTTTTAGAATGTTGTTTATAAAAGTAAAGAAAACTGTAGCAAAATTAGCAAAAATATATATATTGAAATACCATGAAATATTGAATAATTTAATGCAATTTAAAGTTTTGCGTTAAAATTACATAAAGTTTATTAGTTTTTCTTAATATTTGACCAGTTTTTTATCAATTTAGTTAAAAAAATTAAAACTGCTCCATCTATTGTTAAATATTTAAACCTGATATCTGTCACAACAATCTGACATAACATTCAATTTTTGCATTATAATTTGTAAATATGTGCTAAGACTAAATAAAAATCTTTTTTAAGTACTGATTTGATAAAATTATTAAATAACATTAATTCCTTTGTTTAAAAATATGTGTTTTGTTGCATTTACAATGTCGAGTTACAAAAAACATTGTTTTTAACCTTGTCCGCAGGTTAAAGCCATACAGTGTTTCATATTTGCAGTCGAAGAAAAAGTATAGTCTACAACACGTATGGAATAGTCATTCCGCGGGAATGTCATACTCGCCTGCCGGCTCGTATGACAAACTTTCCGCTCCCGCGGAATATTGTCTATTCCATACTAGTTATAGAATATACTATTCAGGATCCTTTTTGGTTGTGTCCCATAAGGACAGTATTTTTCTTCATTAAATGTACGAGTGGTAGCTGCAATGACTGAACATTGCTTATACACGGAAAAAAAAATTATAGCTAGGAGCGCTATAACACACATACCAAGCAAATTATAATCGCTTATTATATAAATACAAGGCTTTCTCTTACAATTATGGCAGTCAGTGTAAAAATTTATATGAAATACTTTAATTGTTTAATGAATAATAAAATATAACAAATAGTATGGCATTTATAGCTTAAATAGATTTAATTATTTTCCGTGCTAATAATTTTTATAATATAATAAAATTTCTGTAAATTTATAATAGTGCCTGTAATAAATATAATCGTGTCTGTAATATATATAATCGTTTCCAATTTAGTTTTAACATTATTAGTTATTGTGTCCCTTATAATCTATAGCTTAAATCACTATAATTTGCCACTGTTACCAAATATCTTATAATGTATAGCGCAGAGCCCACTAATTTCTTTCCGTGTATATAATCAAATAAAAAATAAACTATAAACGCTCAAAATTATATATTTGTACCTATATACCTATATAAGTTATAAATTAATGTGTTTATTAAATTGTACTGTAAAAATTGTTAAGAAAGAATTCTTCGTCATGGATAAAAAGCTTTCACTTATTTAAGTCAACACATGTGTTTACTTTAAATGTAACGTTAATTACAATGGAATGACCCCACCGCACATATATTTGTATAAATAGGTGCAGTGTCTGAGCCACCGTCGTTCCAGAAAGCCTCAGCTATCATGATCAATTGCAACGTTTATAATCGAACAGGAGTTATGGCTTATTGACATTATGTACACGTAATTTACATAGTTAATAGATGTTGGTTGTAGTTAAGAGATGACAATTAAATTGCAATTTAGATAGAGAAAATTTAATATATCAGGAGAAGCATCTTAGAAATACTGACTTCTGTAACAGAATGCAATTATGTATATTGTTAAAAAATGTTATGAAAGTCAATATTCATTATACATTTTTGTAATGGCGATTTTTCAAATATAACAACATAAGCAAACAAAATAGTATATTCTATAACTAGTATGGAATAGACAAGATTCCGCGCGAGCGGAATGTTTGTCATACGAGCCGGTAGGCAAAAATTGAAGGTTGTGTCAGATTGCTGTGACAAATATCAGGTTTAAATATTTAGCAATAGATGGAGCAGTTTTAATTTTTTGAACCAAATTGATAAAAAAACTGGTAAAATATTAAGAAAAACTAATAAAATTTATGTAATTTTAACGCAAAACTTTAAATTGCATTAAATTATTCAATATTTGTTGTTTTCTTTACTTTTATAAACAAGAGATGGCACTACATGTGCTCATTCTAACACTTGATATGGAATATTCATACCGTATCTAGAGCTAGAATGGATTAATTCTGTGTTTGAAAAGTGTGTGTATTTGCTTACATTCTAAAGCAGTCGTAGAAAAAATATATTCTGATACTAAGCCATTGTTACGGTTCGGCATCAATTAGCAAGCGCATGTTCTCTTTTTAGAGTTATATTCGTATACCCCTCCATTTAAGCATTTCTCTATTCCAATATATTGCTGAACTATGGTAAGTTTAAATCTTAAACATATGACAAGTTAAGGTAATTTTCTAGTCATTGACAATCACTAAGAACTTAACCAATAAAATGAAATATGCCAAATAATTATGACATTTTGTTGGTCAAATTCTTAGTTAGTTTAGTGTTAATGACTGGGCAAACCATTCATTAAATTTATTGTTAAAAGAATCATTTAAAATGTCAGAAATATAAAGTGTAACTTTATTAGTTGAAGTAACTAATCTCTATAATAATTCTTTCTTTGGCGGTAGGTACAATAGTAATTATATACCAATCTAGAGAGACTTTTTTTATAGCCGAGCGTATTTAAGACGCTCGGCTATAATAGTCTTCTCTACCGTGGTTTATATATTACTTTTTTCACTACTAGCGCATTTATTCTTATTATTTAATGTTTTTATATCAATAATAAACTAAAATGTTTGCTGGATCTTAATTACAGCGCAAAAACAAATGCATTTGAAATCGCCATTTCTGAAAACAAACAAATCAAGTTGAAAGTTGATAGTTCTAGTGGGTGGCATTTTGATATTTTCAAAATGTGTGAAAACATCGGTAAGTTGTTTATTTACTAAATAATGTGTTATATTCTATTAGGGGAGACTGACAATAATAAACTAAAATGTTTGCTGGATCTTAATTACAGCGCAAAAACAAATGCATTTGAAATCGCCATTTCTGAAAACAAACAAATCAAGTTGAAAGTTGATAGTTCTAGTGGGTGGCATTTTGATATTTTCAAAATGTGTGAAAACATCGGTAAGTTGTTTATTTACTAAATAATGTGTTATATTCTATTAGGGGAGACTGACAATAATAAACTAAAATGTTTGCTAGATCTTAATTACAGCGCAAAAACAAATGCATTTGAAATCGCCATTTCTGAAAACAAACAAATCAAGTTGAAAGTTGATAGTTCTAGTGGGTGGCATTTTGATATTTTCAAAATGTGTGAAAACATCGGTAAGTTGTTTATTTACTAAATAATGTGTTATATTCTATTAGGGGAGACTGACAATTATAAACTAAAATGTTTGCTGGATCTTAATTACAGCGCAAAAACAAATGCATTTGAAATCGCCATTTCTGAAAACAAACAAATCAAGTTGAAAGTTGATAGTTCTAGTGGGTGGCATTTTGATATTTTCAAAATGTGTGAAAACATCGGTAAGTTGTTTATTGTTATATTCTATTAGGGGAGACTGACAATAATAAACTAAAATGTTTGCTGGATCTTAATAACAGCGCAAAAACAAATGCATTTGAAATCGCCATTTCTGAAAACAAACAAATCAAGTTGAAAGTTGATAGTTCTAGTGGGTGGCATTTTGATATTTTCAAAATGTGTGAAAACATCGGTAAGTTGTTTATTTACTAAATAATGTGTTATATTCTATTAGGGGAGACTGTTGTATTTTGATCATAGTGTACCTTGGATCACCCTTCAGTTGACAGATGCTGCTATCTACGTGACAGAACTGTAGACAATGTTTACTCAGTAAGGTGCAAGCAAGCGGGAGAATGGTTGTCCATGTTCTATTGTATTCGAGTAAAATAGAAATATAAGTTTTTAGCTCAAAAAGTAACAACTTTTGTTTATTTTTCTACAAGTTGACGATTGGTTTTTGTGTTTTTTAAGTCACATTTTACCTGAATTACTGCTTATTGGTGAGTAATTTTTTATGCCATATTTCAATTTTAAACACAACCTAGAATGCTGAGAAAGTTACGTTTGGAAAAACGCACCATCATGTGCCTTGGATCAAAACAACGTCCTGTGCCACTGATCAATGATCATAGGTAGATTATTCTAGCTTTAACGTTAAATGATTCAGTTAACTAGTTTTGAGTAAGTTATAAATTTAATATTGTAATTTTTTACATATGTATACAAATAAAAATAAGGATATACTTTAATACAATATTATTTCTTTTTGTAATTAAACAATAAAATACAAATTTTTGTATATTTTGGAGTGCTAGGCCCATGTTAATGGTATAGGAAAAGAGCGTTACAGGGGGGGTCCAAAGTGATCAAAATTTGCGTTACGTAATACTTAAACGTTCCCTTATCTTCCTTATAGGTACATTACATTGATGATCCAAGGTACACTAGGATGTAATCAATGGTGCATTATGGTCTTGTACCACTAATAAATAAATATATATTTTTTCCTTAACTGTTTAATATTTAAATTCTCAAAAAATACATAGTATGTAGGAATAATGGTGTTATCAGAAGAGACTCCTTCCGTTGTTATATTTTAAAAAATGGCCTTTAAAAAAATATAAAAGTAAATTGTGATCCAAGGTACAATAGTCTCCCCTATAATTAATTCATTTATAATATTTCTCATGCTCATTTTTTATCCAATGGCATTTTGTCTATTAAAATTTATAAGCAATATAAATTGTTTATAAAATTTACTCCTACTAGTAGAGAAATAGTATATTGTTTTACTAAGAGGAAAAGTGAAGCTTTTTTTTACTAGTCTGTAGAATTGTAGGGTTGGTCCCGAAAAAAAAACGCCCTGCTACCGAGAATTTTCTTATGTCAAAAGTTGTTTGACTGGACATAAAGAACATAGAGAAATAGTATATTGTTTTACTAAGAGGAAAAGTGAAGCTTTTTTTACTAGTCTGTAGAATTGTAGGGTTGGTCCCGAAAAAAAAACGCCCTGCTAAAGAGAATTTTCTTATGTCAAAAGTTGTTTGACTGGACATAAAGAACATAGAGAAATAGTATATTGTTTTACTAAGAGGAAAAGTGAAGCTTTTTTTACTAGTCTGTAGAATTGTAGGGTTGGTCCCGAAAAAAAAACGCCCTGCTACCGAGAATTTTCTTATGTCAAAAGTTGTTTGACTGGACATAAAGAACATAGAGAAATAGTATATTGTTTTACTAAGAGGAAAAGTGAAGCTTTTTTTACTAGTCTGTAGAATTGTAGGGTTGGTCCCGAAAAAAAAACGCCCTGCTACCGAGAATTTTCTTATGTCAAAAGTTGTTTGACTGGACATAAAGAACATAGAGAAATAGTATATTGTTTTACTAAGAGGAAAAGTGAAGCTTTTTTTACTAGTCTGTAGAATTGTAGGGTTGGTCCCGAAAAAAAAACGCCCTGCTAAAGAGAATTTTCTTATGTCAAAAGTTGTTTGACTGGACATAAAGAACATAGAGAAATAGTATATTGTTTTACTAAGAGGAAAAGTGAAGCTTTTTTTACTAGTCTGTAGAATTGTAGGGTTGGTCCCGAAAAAAAAACGCCCTGCTACCGAGAATTTTCTTATGTCAAAAGTTGTTTGACTGGACATAAAGAACATAGAGAAATAGTATATTGTTTTACTAAGAGGAAAAGTGAAGCTTTTTTTACTAGTCTGTAGAATTGTAGGGTTGGTCCCGAAAAAAAAACGCCCTGCTACCGAGAATTTTCTTATGTCAAAAGTTGTTTGACTGGACATAAAGAACATAGAGAAATAGTATATTGTTTTACTAAGAGGAAAAGTGAAGCTTTTTTTACTAGTCTGTAGAATTGTAGGGTTGGTCCCGAAAAAAAAACGCCCTGCTACCGAGAATTTTCTTATGTCAAAAGTTGTTTGACTGGACATAAAGAACATAGAGAAATAGTATATTGTTTTACTAAGAGGAAAAGTGAAGCTTTTTTTACTAGTCTGTAGAATTGTAGGGTTGGTCCCGAAAAAAAAACGCCCTGCTACCGAGAATTTTCTTATGTCAAAAGTTGTTTGACTGGACATAAAGAACATAGAGAAATAGTATATTGTTTTACTAAGAGGAAAAGTGAAGCTTTTTTTACTAGTCTGTAGAATTGTAGGGTTGGTCCCGAAAAAAAAACGCCCTGCTACCGAGAATTTTCTTATGTCAAAAGTTGTTTGACTGGACATAAAGAACATAGAGAAATAGTATATTGTTTTACTAAGAGGAAAAGTGAAGCTTTTTTTTACTAGTCTGTAGAATTGTAGGGTTGGTCCCGAAAAAAAAACGCCCTGCTACCGAGAATTTTCTTATGTAAAAAGTTGTTTGACTGGACATAAAGAACATAGAGAAATAGTATATTGTTTTACTAAGAGGAAAAGTGAAGCTTTTTTTACTAGTCTGTAGAATTGTAGGGTTGGTCCCGAAAAAAAAACGCCCTGCTACCGAGAATTTTCTTATGTAAAAAGTTGTTTGACTGGACATAAAGAACATAGAGAAATAGTATATTGTTTTACTAAGAGGAAAAGTGAAGCTTTTTTTTACTAGTCTGTAGAATTGTAGGGTTGGTCCCGAAAAAAAAACGCCCTGCTACCGAGAATTTTCTTATGTCAAAAGTTGTTTGACTGGACATAAAGAACATAGAGAAATAGTATATTGTTTTACTAAGAGGAAAAGTGAAGCTTTTTTTACTAGTCTGTAGAATTGTAGGGTTGGTCCCGAAAAAAAAAACGCTTTGCTACCGAGAATTTTCTTATGTAAAAAGTTGTTTGACTGGACATAAAGAACATAGAGATATAGTATATTGTTTTACCAAAAGGAAAAGTGAAGCTTTTTTTACTAGTCTGTAGAATTGTAGGGTTGGTCCCGAAAAAAAAAACGCTTTACTACCGAGAATTTTCTTATGTAAAAAGTTGTTTGACTGGAAATAAAGAACACATATACAAAGTCTAAACGATGAGGTAAAAAAAAAGTCTACTGGTGGGCGTGGGCTCCCCGACGATTATTTTTTATTGATCAAGTCATGCTTGTGCAGTTTTCTTGATGCGAAATTCATAATTTCCTTCGACGTTGTCACTAAATCCTTTCAGTTTAAGTGACAACATGAGGGAGCGACGTCTAACCAGACGCCACCTCCCGACTCCCGAGGGTCCTGCGACTGCTGCTTATCAGTGACACACAGATTGAATATATTTCATATGTTTTCATTGAGCAGGGCTAGCGCGCTATCGCTTATATACACTGTGCGTATCGGTTTATACTGAGTGTTTTTTAAGGCTCATTTGTTTCTTGAATGCAAAAAAAGTACACAGAAAAAAAGGTTATCTTGGCAGAAGATAATAAATTATCTTGGATTTATATTATCTTAATTCGAGGTAATAATCTTCTTTTAAGATTATGTATCCTCGGTTTAGGATTATCTGTGACTTTGGTTTCCTTTAATTATTCTCTTGGTAGAAAAATCCTTGTGTCAAGGATTTTTTCCTTAAATGCATGACATTTAAAATAGTAACAGAGAATTAAGAGTTATTATCTTGACTCAAAGCCCTTGTTGTCTTATGGTATAAAGTTTTCCGGCCTCACCCCACGTAGGTATACAGTAGACTCGCCCGTTGTTAGTTGGCAGACAATTTGCGCAGTCAGTTGTCTTTAAAGGTGTATCATTATTTTTATCTGCTTTAAAATGGACGAATTTGTATCTGTTACCCTCAAACGATGAGGATTTTCAAATTTACTTAAAAAATTCACGAGTAAGTAGCTTTAAATAATTTATACCTATAAGCAATGCAATGGCGTTGCAACAAGCTTTTCTTCAAAAACAAGTGCTACGACCACATATGAAACCAAATTTCACACGATTAACGGAGCAAGAAAGTATCATAGGCGTGCGAAATAATATTATACATGTGTGGGAATTTTTTTCAAAATATTTACCATTTTATTAACCCTGGAACCTGACTGTGGGGTCTTTATCTTACACCAAGTCTTGGTTTAAGATAATATGATCTTGAATCAAGAGAATCATAATCTTAAATCAAGATTATAATTCTCTTCTTTCAAGATTATATTATCTTAAACCAAGACTTGGTGTAAGATAATATGATCTTGGATAAAGATAATATGATCTTGAATCAATATAATTACATACTTGGTTTAAGATAATATGATCTTAAATAAATAGTTTAAGTGGCTTCGATTTAAGGAAATGTCCTTAAATCTAGGACCTAAAATGCCAAGATCACAGCCGACTTGATCCAAGACAGTCATAGCGTTGAACATATCGAAAGCTATGGCGGCCTTGGTTCAAGATCGTTTTGCTTTGATTCAAGCTATCCTTTTTTTCTGTGTATTGAATCTAATATTTTTTTATACGCCAGATAGTTTGGTTTGGTTTCCATCTGGATAAGTTGTATCAAATAATGACAAGTTGATTTAAATACATTGTATCTACTTCATATACTTTTCGTTTTGGGTAAGAGTAAAACTTGCCACTTAACTAATTTACATCTAAGCAGCTGGTTTCATTTAGCTGACGTTTGCGGTGTTTTGCGGTTATTAATAGTAGCCGGCGTATTTCCAGTTGTAGTCCAGTCTTCAGGTCAATAAAAGAGGCTTTACACGGAAATAATTCAGGGAGTTTTGATTTTCGGTTTATTGGGTAGGGTTAATGGCCACAAATAAAAAAACAATTTTGCGACGTTGAACTCGATTTGGAACTGTCATTTTTTCAAGTTGTTTTTCAAAAAAAAAAAAAACGGATTTTTAAAATATCTCTTAAACGTTACACTATACGTTTTTAGATTTTTAATGTTTTTTTTTTTTCGAAAAAATTGCTCTTTATCGTCGGTTAGGCATGCCCCTGAGAACACTTTGGGTGAAAATTAAAAAAATCTATCTGGTACTTTCTTTTTAATTTACGTAAAATTATTTTTTTTTAATAATTCACACATTTGTGCCCCATTATTTCGAGTAAACCGATTTTCGATTGAATCACCATTGTATTAAACATAAAAAAAATCTCCTAACCGAGTCATAAAGAAAAATCTAAAACTTCACAGTGAGACGTTTAAGGCGGTGCCGTGAATTAGCTATAAAAAAATATATGACACAAAAAATGTTGGAGATTTGGTCCTCTTTATTTTCATATCAAAAGTTTTTTGTTCTAGGATGCACCAATCTGGAGATATTTTAAAAAGTGTTTTTTGTGAAAAATAATTTAAAAAAATTACAGTTCCAAATCGAGTTCAATGTCGCAAAATTATTTATTTTCAGTCTTAAACCCTACCCAATAAACCAAAAATCTAAACTCCCTGCCTCATTTCCAGGTAAAGCCTCTTTTATTAACTTGAAGACTGGACTATAACTGGAAATACGCCGGGCATTGGTTATTAAAAAACGTTCGATAACAATATATGGTTAACCTCTAGAGCTCTTCCTACTCAAAACAATATTATTTATGTTTTATCCTAAAATTACTTATAAAAAATTTATACAGTGCGGTCCAAAAGTCCCCCCCCCCCTTTTAACTTTTGAACGAGTTGAGATATCGACTTCAAATTTAGAACTCTTAAATAAGACAACTTAAACTATCTTTTAGCATATATTTGATATTTTCAGCTCTTAAAATGTGGGCAGGGGGGCATGGGGGGACATTTTTTAAAATGGAAAGGGGCGTCGTGTCATTTTAAAGCTTATAAAATTCTCTATTTAAACTAACATTTTTAAATTTTTTAAAAATGTGTTTGAAGGTTTTGATTTTTCAATTTTTTGTGCTAAAACATTCGATTTTTTAAGTTTTTTTTATAAATTTTTATTTATGTCAACTAAAATTAGTTTAAAAGTATAATTAACATTTTTTTTATGATGGAATTAGGCATTTTTAAAACAATATTTGTTTTTTTTTTAGAGGAATTTTGACATTAATACCCATTTTCAACCCCATTTTAAACCCAATTTTTTTTTTTAATTTGAAAATATGGAGTTAAATGGAGAATTTTATAAGCTTTAAAATAATGTATTACACGACCCCCTTTTCCATTTAAAAAAATGTTCCCCCATGCCCCCCTGCCCACATTTTAAGAGCTGAAAGTATTAAAATGCTAAAAGATAGTTTAAGTTGTCTTATTTAAAAGTTCCAAATTTGAAGTCGATACTTTTGGACCGCTCTGTATGGCACTTGCAATGTTGGTTCAAAATAAACTCTGATTAATAGCATAAGCATTACTAGTCATAATAATAATAATAATAATAATAATAATAATAATAATAATAATAATAATAATAATAATAATAATAATAATAATAATATAGTTTATTGCCCAACAGATAACCAATAATAGGATAAATATTAATATAATAAAATAATAAAAATTACTTATGTAAATAAACTTAATTTACTAAAACTACTTAAAACTAAAATAAACATTGATAGATAAATAATAAATAAACACATAATAATTATAGATGATATTTACTAAATACATACCTAGATGCATATAACACAATTTTCTTATAATTTGGATAAGGGGACGTTCAAGTATTACGTAACACAAAATGTACCAAAATTCATACACTTCATACATCGGTTCTCGCGTTATTCAAGGCTGTAGAGATTTCATGTTTTGGCTACTCCCCCCTAACACACCCCCTATTAGTGGGGGTAGCCAAAATATGAAATCTCTATAATCTATAATAATGCGAGAACCGGGGTATGAAGTGTATGAATTTTGCTACAATTTGCGTTACGTAATACTTGAACGTTCCCTAATTTATTATATTTATCCTACATAATAATTAGGAATATTATCTAAAACAAATTATTTATATTTTTAATCTTCAATAGATATATGAATTATATAAAAAAAATAAATTTTAGAAGGGAGGAGAGTTTGGACTTTTAAGAAAATATGAAATTTGGTAGATAAACTAGTCTTATTAGCATGCTAAAGAACGCGGCTAGTAATAAATAAGAAACTAAATATTTTTCTACGAACATGCGGTAAGAAATCTCTATTCTCACGCATATACGTGTGGAAAGAAGGTCTTTTCCGCACGCATAATTATTTCATAAAAAACAAGTAGCTTGATTATACAAACGTGTAACATTATTGGCTAAGAGACTTATTTCCATGGCGACCGATCAACATGATAGCGTCCTAATAACTAATTTGTTCGTGTTAATTGTGATGATAATTTTAATTGTAAAGTTTTTATAAAAGAAAATGAGGAACCTTAAAGAAGAAGATGAAATGTTAACTGAAGGAATAGAAATGGCAAATGCAAATGAAAACTGCACGAAATTTATCATTAATTTCAACCAAAATAGAATTATAACAAGTGTGAAGATATGTAATGCTACGCATTCCATTATATATTTCAAAAGTCCAAATGCAGTTTCGAATAAATGAAACCCATTTTCTTCCGAGTTAAAGTAATAATAAACCAACATTAAAACCATTTTCTTTGAAAATGTGCGCTTATGTAATTTGTGATATCTACTAGTATACCACTAAAAGATGCTTATTAACAAATAACAATTTTTACCACATTTTTTTGTCTCGAATGTTTTTCTTGACAAAAAACGTCACATTCAAGCACTCTGATTTCCACTAATGATGCTGGGTAAAATACTTTTAATTTTAGAATTCTAAAATATAAAAGTAAAAATGGTTTCTATTGTTTTCCCAACTAAACCTGTCTTTTTCCTAGCATGAAATATTTACAAATATAGCCAACGAGATAAACACGCAGTATAAACGCAGATAAATCTCTTATATTCTCTTTATCAAATAAATCAACTTTCTTTTATATACCTACGCTTTATCTATTGCGCGAATAAAGAACTAAGTGAATAAAACATTCCAAAACATTATGGAATATTGTTTTTCGACCGGCTAAGAGTTCTTAACGAGTGCTCAAGTTAGATTTTGCCACTTCATATCCTCTGCCTGACCCTTGTATTTCGCTTTATCGGCCATCGTGAAGGGATAATCAGTCGCCACTACCTTCCTCGAAAAGTGCTTGATAATAGAGTGATATCTGGTGAGAGATATCAGATGCTGGTACCTCTACGATCCCGTTATAGCCTTTATGTTTTCCATTTTTACTGATAAGCCTTATTATTTCATTTTATTTATATACAGGAAACGCGGAAAAAAGTTTTTATATCTATGTTTTCACTTTACTAGTAAAAAATAGTGATTGTGACGGTCCCCACGTGAGAAGTTATTCGGAAGTAAATACACAAGAGGTGGATATTTATTTACGAAAGTATTTTTGCCATACCACATATATACAGTGCGGTCCAAAAGTCACCCCCCCCCCCTCTTAACTTTTGAACGAGTTGAGATATCGATTTCAAATTTAGAACTCTTAAATAAGACAACTTAAACTATCTTTAAGCATATATTTGATACTTTTATCTCTTAAAATGTGAGCAGGGGGACATGGGGGGAAATTTTTTTAAATAGAAAGGGGGGTCGTGTGATACATCATTTTAAAGCCTTTAAAATTCTCTATATAACCATACATTTTTAAAAATTTTAAACATGTTTTTTAAGGTTTTGATTTTTCAGTTTTTTGTGCTAAAAAATAAATTTTTAAGTTTTTTTTTGTTAATTTTTATTTATGTCAGCTAAAATTAGTTTAAAGGTATAATTTACTTTTTTTTCATTATGAAATTAGGCATTTTTAAAAAATTGTTTGGATTTTTTAGAGAAATTTTGACAAAGATACCCATTTTCAACTTTATTTTAAACCCAAAAAAAAAATGTTTAAAAAAAATAAATGGAGAATTTTAAAGTTTGTCATATGAGCCGGCAGGCGAGTATGACGGTCCCGCGAGCGCGGAATGACTATTCCATAAGTGTTGTAGACTATACTTTTTCTTCGACTCCAAATATGAAACACTGTGTGGCTTTAAACTACGGACAAGGTTAAAAACAATATTTTTTGTGACTCGGCATTGTAAATGCAACAAAACACATATTTTTAAATAACGCAGTTAATGTTATTTAATAATTTTATCAAATCAGTACTTAAAAAAAAATTATTTAATTTTAGCACATATTTACAAATTAAAATGCAAAAACTGAAGGTTATGTCAGATTGTTGTGACAGATATCAGGTTTAAATATTTAACAATAGATAGAGTAGTTTTAATTTTTTGAACTAAATTGATAAAAAACTGGTCAAATATTAAGAAAAACTAATAAACTTTATGTAATTTTAACGCAAAACTTTAAATTGCATTATATTATTCAATATTTTATTGTAAAATATATATATTTTTGCTCATTTTGCTACAGTTTTCTTTACTTTTATAAACAAGAGATGGCACTACATGTGCTCATTCTAACACTTGATACGGAATATTCATACCGTATCTAGAGCTAGAATGGATTCATTCTGTGTTTGAAAAGTGTGTGTATTTGTTTACATTCTAAAGCAGTCGTAGAAAAAAGTTGTTCTTAATCAATTTAAACGGAAAGTTTACTGCACATAAAGTAAGAAAATAAAGTCTTGATCAATATTCATTAAGTAAGTGCATTTTAGCTATGTCATTTATTTTGGAATATGACGTGCCACTTTTAATTAACGTGATTGGATATCAAAACAAGCCGTGTAATAGATATTATTTGTCGACGATAAAATTATATTAGCATTAAATATAATTACACGAAATAGAAACCTGGATATCTGATAATCTTATAATACCTCTGGCAAAAATAAAAGAAATTCATGCGGGATATTTTGTATGCATGTGGGCTAGTACATACGTGTAGCAGGATCCTAGAAATTATAATATTTTTTTATGATTTCATTGAAAATAATACAAATATATCACACTGGTCTGGAAACAATTTTTAGCTCAACTTTCATATAACCCAAGTTTTTTTTTAATAGTTATCTTATTTAGGGTTTCAGCATCTTTTCAAGACCACATTTAAAAAAATCTATCGATGCGTTTTTGAGAAAAACGATTTTCATTTGTTTTAACAAAGAAAATGAAATATTTAAAAATTATTTCAGATATTTTACGTCAAAAAATGAGAAAAATTATGGACGTTTGAACTAAATCGCTTTTTAAGGGAGCTAGCGTACTTTTAAAGGGCCTTTTTGGAATATTTATCACCTCATATCTCAGAAACGGTTTAACTTATTGACATGAAATTTTTGCTGTAGTATTAATTTATCTGTAAAACGGTAAGTCCGCCCCTGGTTAAATATTTATTTTTTTTATGTCATAAAATGATAATGGTTATTGGTTGCATAAACATTTCAAGTCAATAAGTTAAACCGCTCCTGAGATATTGTTTATTTGTTTGTTGTTTGTTTGTTTGGACTTAAACGTGCTCTAGCTCCCCTAAGAAGCCATTTAACAAAAACGTTAATAGAAACTTGTTTCTCACTTTTTGACGTAAAATCTGATATATTATAAATAATTTTTAATTCTCATATTTTTTTGTCAAAACAAATGAAGATCGTTTTATTTTCAAAAACGCATCGATAGATTTTTTAAAATTTGCTCTAAGTAATTAAATTATGAAAAAAAATTGGGTTATATGAAAGTTGAGCTAAAAATTGTTTCCAGACCACCGTGAGATACGCCTAATTATTTTTGTTTTTAGCAAAAAAATAATAAACTGGCAGAAAATTAATTTTCTCAAAATCTTTATGGCATAGTTCAAGTTAATAACGTTATTTATGAGTTATAAGTTTAAACAAGTTTTACCTTTAACACTGGTTTACAACTTTTGGCCAAACTTTCTGTAGAATTTGTAGTTTTGACTGCGCACAACTATTGAGAGAGACTTAAAATACCTTGGATAAACTATCGATAAGAAAATGTGGTGGCCAGAATAAATAATTAATTTAACTAAAATATATATGAAATTGGGGTTATGAAAAAATTAAAGCTTTTAACAAAAAAAAAACTAAGAATAAATACCTACCCAAGGTTTATTTATAAAAAATTTAATTGAGAAAACTTTAACTGTAACCAAGAATTTGATCAATGAAATTGAAGTTGATAAATAGATAAATAGATTAAAAAAAAATTGACATTTTATTTAAGAATTTGATATATTATTGATTAATGTGACATTTCAATAATTATTTAGTTAATGTTCCTTGTCATAATAATCGTAAATAAACCTTTAGGTATTGCCTTTTAGGCATAATAATAAGCGACTAAAAAACAGCTAAAATTTCTTGTCGATTTTTTCTGCTTGAAAGAAAACCCATTTTTCACAGGTTCTAGTAAAATACGAAAAGGCGTAGCATATAGGTGGAGGTATATATGTGTAGTAGTACAGAATAAATTAGAATTTATTATTTTCGATAGGGGTTTATCATGGCACCGTCTGTTAAATTATACATGCAATTACAAGACTTATTAGGGACTGATTAAATTCATTTCTTTCCTACCGACCGGTCGCGACCTTGGTATGATAAAAAGATCTCTGTCATAAAGATTTGCATTTTCTAGACAGGGACGGAATGACCAGCCCTCCTTAGTTATTTTTTCTATTTTGCGACTCTTATAAGCTTATAATCACACGCATTTTGCGTGTTCTTATAGGCCCATAAGAGGTCTGTACTTTTTGTTCTTTTGGGTTGGCAACAGACCTGGCCTATCGCTTGACGTTTTCCGTGCAAATGTCAATGTCGCTTTAAAGTTGAATTTTCTACAAAATTTTGTGTTTAGCTTATTTTTACATTGTTAAAATTGTGGCTTGGTTAATTGCAGTAAAAAAGAGAAGAGATGACTATAAAATATATCAAAATATCATTTGTTCTTAGAATTTTAAACATGGTGTAAACTGTAATGCCAATCCAAAACAAAAATCCCTAAATCAGTCATCAATTTAAATGTAAGTTTTTTTAAATTTTAGAGCAAAATAGATAAAAATGTATAAATCACTCATTTCATAACACGTTTTTAGCGCACTAGTTCTTTCTAAACCTGTAGTGGTGCGCTAAAAACGTATGTTATGGATCTAGTACTTTAATATACTATTTTTTTTCATTTAAAAAACTTACATTTAAATTGATGACTGATTTAGGGATTTTTGTTTTGGGTTGGCATTACAGTTTACACTATGTTTAAGATTCTAAGAACAAATGATATTTTGATATATTTTACAGTCATCTCTTCTTTTTTCACTGCAATTAACCAGTCCACAATTTTAACACGGTAAAAAATAAACCAAACAGAAAATTTTGTAAAGAAATAAACTTTAAATCGACATTGACATTTGCACGCAAAACGTGAAGAGATAAGCTTTTGTATGTTGCCAACCCAACAGAAAAAAAGTAGAGACCTCTTATGGGCCTATAAGAACACGCAAAATGAGTGTGATTATGAGCTTATAGGAGTCGCAAAACAGAAAAAGTATATATTAGGTTAATTTTGATAATTTTTGCGTTTTTTTTTTTTTTTATGGTGCACTAAAAACTAGGTTCGCGTTCGCGTAAAATCCAATGTTTGCGAACCTGAGTAAATAATAGTTATTTATGGTACTAGTGGGTAAAGTAAGATATTGCCCATGAAAAAATTAACCTGCGAGGCGTTAGACAAGCAGGTTAATTTTCGAGAGGGCAATATCGGTTTACCTATGAGTTCGATACAAGGTTTTATCCAATAAATAGCTTAGGAATTAATATTTTTATTAAAAATTTCAATGACATTTATAAGAAAATAATTTGACAAGTGACAGTTGAATGGGTAAAATAAATAAATAAAGTAAAAGCCACGCGGGGGTTATTATTGAGTTTATCTATTTAAAATAAAGCTTGTAATTATCTTATTATCTGTATTGGATAAATGCATTTTTTTAAATTTTCTTCTCCAAACTAGAAGTATAAAGAAAATCATTAAATATATTTTTTAGTGAATTTTTTTGAGTCCATTTCTGCAAAACTAAATATTCCGAGATAGATTTAATCAGTGGGGTGTTTGATTAACTGATTGTTTTATTTTTTCCTTCACTTTTTATCAGTGTAATTTATCGGCAAGCTCGAGGTGCTGAATTAAACACTGTACAGGTAACAAAAATAGAAAACGACGAAAAATAAAGGAAAATGGAAACAAAACAGTGAAAATATATATGTTTCGCATGCAAAAATACACTCTTCGCACCTGCAGATTTAAAAAGAAACCAAAAATTATAATATGTATTTTCTCTCGTTCTAATTATGTAATAATTAAAATAATTCTTGGTTTATAGAACTGCGTTTAAATTACACTACTCAACAAAAAATTTTTTGTTCTTTGTCCTAAAGTTTATATTAAGATTTTTCGGTTCATTATGCACAAAAACGAAAAGAAAATACCTTCTTTTGATTTAAAGTTTGCTTTTGTGATAGTTGTGGTAATAATACTCATTTTCGAATTTTTTTATGAATTTCAATTAGTTTAAAAACATTCAAAAATACCGCAAGATGTGAGTGGGGTTTTTACGTTCACGCAGTGCCTCAAGATGGCACTCAAGTGATAAACAACGAACAGGTGTTTTGTACATGTCGAGAAAACGTTAAAATGGCATCGCGAAAGTGTAAATATGATGCTGATGCATTTTGCTACGTATGTGGTCAATTTATTAAAGTTCGAGACATGAAATTAGAACTAAAAACATCATACGTTCTCTGTGAAGCCTACGAAGCATATTTTGACTGTCCTGTTCGGAATTAAGACAAGTCATGGGCTCCAAATGTTGCTCGTATGGTTATGGTTATGGTTATTAGGGTGGAGGGTAGCTATCTACACGCACTTAGGCCACTTAGCTGGGCCCATTGTACTACCTCCCTTTGGTCGCAGCATTTAATTTAACCTCTCAGCCATCCAATTCTTTGAATATATCTAAGAAGATGTCTGGGAGTGATGCTGCTTATACCGGCCATGTCGAGCCAGTACTCGTCTAGCATGGACCCTCTTATTAAGGCTAACGCTGGACAGTGACATAACACATGTTCCATTGTTTCCTCTTCCATGTAGCATCCTCTACAGATGGGGTCGACTGGCTTCCCCATGATGTTAAGATGCTTATTTAGTTTGCAGTGACCTGTTACGATGCTTGCAAACTGTCTTAGGTTATCCCTTTTTAGTTGCATACAAAAGCGTGCTGTCTTTTCACACGGAGTGGGAAGGGCTGCTCTTGCATGTTTACAGTCGTTTCTCGTAATCCAATTACGGGTGTGTTTTATGTGAGTTTCTTGATTAATGAGAGCTGTTTTAAAAGCGACAGATACAGGGATTATGGGCTCTGGACCAATAGGTACAGAGCCTGAGCCTGCTCGTGCCAATCTATCAGCTTCTTCATTGCCTACATTTCCATTATGCCCCTTTACCCATGAGAGTGTAACAGTATTAGAAACTGCCGCTTCCTCCAGGGATTGGTGACATTCCAAAACTAGCTTTGAAGTAATTTTGAAAGACTTGATTGCTTGTATGGAAGCTTTGCTATCCGTAAGAATAGTTATTCTTCTATTACTGATTTCCCTTTCAGAAATAGCTCTCGCAGCATTTGTTATGCCTATTACCTCTGCCTGAAAGACCGAGGCATGCTTGCCAAGGGAAATGCTTATTTCTAACTCTAGATCTGGGCAGAAAACTCCTGCACCTGATCCTTCAGTTGTCTTTGAACCATCAGTGTACATGACAATGTCAGGTACGCTGTCAGTTTCTTCTTTAGTGGAAGCATAAGCTTGGTATGATCTATTAAAGATATACCTGGGAGCAACTAGATCGGTCTGAGATTCAAGAATGGGAGCTTGTGACACAAACCGTTCAAGAATAGACTCATGTCCAGTACGCGTTCCTCTTGCATTCCACGTACTATTTGCTTTCAGCCTAAGCGCTGTCTTTGCGGCCTCACCCTCAACAAAAATATTAAGGGGAGGAATACAAAGCAGAGTCTCTAAAGCTGCAGTTGGAGTTGATCGCATTGCACCGGTTATACTCATAAGAGCTAGTCTTTGAATATGATTTAGTTGCGTTCTTGCTGTAGTCAGTTGGGTTCTGGGCCACCATACAACTGAGCCATATGTTAGCATAGGCCTTATGACAGCGGTGTACAGCCAAAGGGTGATCCTGGGAGACAAACCCCAAGATCTGCCCAGTGCTCTACGACACTGCCAAAAAGCTATGCATGCTTTTTCTGTTTTTTGCTTAAGGTGTGGTCCCCAACACAGTTTGCTGTCAAGAAGAATTCCCAGATACTTTACTTCTTTAGAAAAGCTGAGTTGTTTTCCGAAAAGAAATGGGACTTAATGTTGCTCGTAGTTATTGTAAAAGATGTTTGGAAGGTGAGCAATTTTTAATTAAGCAGTGAATCTAATGCAATGGACATATTAACGTTATCAAGTATTGGCCAATGAAAACATGATGGGAGACTACATCTGGGGTTTATTGAGAGAAAGTACGTATGAACATAAAAACAAGAGTAAGAGTGTACACTTTTAAAGTATTTTCTACTTTTTTGTAAGTTATTTTGATAGTAAAACTTAATAAAAATGATAAACAAATTTATTTCGATGGTTCTTCTTCCAATAAAAAATAATACCACAGATTTTGAAAAATGTCGTTCAATCAGTCTTCTAAATACAAAAGCAAACTTTTTTATGCCATATAATTTTTTTTCGTGTAATTACGACCTAAACTATCGAAATTTTATACTTTAGAGTCAAAGTCAAATTTTGTGTTGACCCGTGTTATATATAAAGATAAAATTTCCCAACGTTTCACCATTTATTGAATTGGCATCTTCAGGGGATAAATACAATAACACCTCAATTTACCTTATTTTTAATTTTTTACCTTTAATTTTCATGTCAATGTCATTAATTTAATTTTTTGTATTTTAAGTAATATTTTTGTTGTATTTATCCCCTGAAGATGCCAATTCAATAAATGGTGAAACGTTGGAAAATTTTGTCTTTATATATAATTTAAACGAAGTTCTATAAACCAAGAATTTTTTTAATTAAAAATTATAAGACAATTTTATATTTTTTAGGTTTCCGTACCTAAAAAAAGGAACCCTTATAGGACCTTTCAGTTGTCCGTCTATCTGTCGGTTAGAGCCGTATACCGTTTTTCGTCCCTTTACCTTTTTTATTCTTGAAGGTAAACGGATAAAATTTCAGGGTATCTATAAGACATAATTTTGAATTATATCACTTAACAATTTTTTTTTACTTTCGGTTTAACCGGAAACGACCATAACTTTCGATTCACCATTGAATTCGTTAGTTTTGTCAAATTTTGACAGCTTCGGTCATTTTTTTAAATAAAATTTTGAGTTTTTTTTAGAAAGTCACTAAATCTATTTATTTTGGATCAAATTTTGTTATAAAAATATTAAAAAAATTGTTAACTAATAATTTTACAAGAAAATTAAACTTGAAAAAACACATTTTTCGCTGTTATTCAAATTTATACTTTATTACGTCTATGGCTCGTCTATATCACTACAAATACTATGATGATGACACTCGTCGTTCGTTTTATGTGCTGCAAAAGATAAGTCGCTAGATACAAAAGCAAGAGAGCGTATTATTATTTCTGTCAAAAATTGTCAAATTATACATGGTTGTACTAATTCTGAATTAAAATATATAAAAATATCACCCTCTATTTAAAAATCGAAAGTTGAGGTAATTTCTGACAAAACCGGAAGTGAAACAAAAAAAAATCCGCCAATAAAAAAATTATAGAAATCTCCGAAGTTTCGTTTTCATTAAATAAACATTATTCTTAATTTTAGGGGTGGATATAAATAAAAGTCACCCGGTAGATACATAGTTATACATTGTATGGGCGTAGATATAAAAAAGTATTATTCTTCATAATTTCGTATTTATATAGACCTGTTTAAATAGATTTCTTTAAATTGGGCCTTTCCAGAATCTAGATACACTTCTACGCACAGTGTGTAAGGTGTCCACTTCTGTGTTGAGACAAATTTTCTAACTAACCAATATTTCTAACAGTGTAGATAGAAAATCGAACCGAATAAAATTCGAAAATATTTTAAAGTACTCGAACGAAAAACATTTAAGTGTCCAAAATCGCGTTAATATTTTTAACATTCAAATTACAATTCCCAAAAATTTTCAAAGTTCAAACAAAAAGATTTTTTAATCAAAGAATAATTCTTCAAATTATTCTTAACGGGTGGATAAAAATCCTCCTGTATAGGTACATTGCACTTACATTTTAACTATTGACACTACTAGACACTTTTTAATTAACAAGACAAAAAACTATTCAAGACTGATCCAGATTTAAGAAGTTCACTCCTTTTATTCTTTCTGAAAACCCATAAATTAAAATGAGGCATATTTAGGTCACACACGCTAATGTGATTTTAGGTGGGGTTCTCGCGAGAACATTTGAATCTTTGCCCTAGCAACATAGGACAAGTTAGAGTCAAGGATATTACAGACTGAGTTTACTAAAATAAAATTTTACAATATGAAAAATTCTACGCATCATATCACTTAGAAGGGGTCAAAGTTAGTCTTTTCCGCTCGGGTGATGATGATTTGGTATCATCACCCGAGTGGAAAAGCCTAATCCCTTTTAAGCATTTATGAACAAAATTCGTCCCAACACAAAAGTGGACTGTGCTGGTTTACCCAATTCTTTTTATGTGGCTGCGAAGAGTGCATAATATCATAAAATGAAAATAACTACAGGGCCAGTTTTCTGTACCTTTTCGTATCTCGGTCTCGTTCCGGAAATCCAGAGGTAACTTTTCATGAGTCTCGCCTGAAAATATATGAAACGGTATTAGCATGCGATGATATAGGATACGTCGTTAATATTATTTTAAATACTTTTTGATTTCGCCTAATGTATACCAAAAATTTTTCATTATCGTACTTTCTAAATAACTAAAATTTAAACCCAATTTAATTCGTATTTTATTACACCGTAAGAAATGGTTGTAAAACCCCATCTGAACCTTACAAAAACAATAGCTACTACATACTTCAAATTAGAACATTTTTTCTATGTGTATACCAGTAAAAATATAATTAGAGATCTCTGGGAAAAATGCTAACATTGGAATCTTAATTTTTTATATATAAAATGCACATTATTTACTTAAATGCAATTATAAAATAATAAGATTTATAGTTTGTTTTTTAGAGTATAATAGGATTGTATAAAAATTAAAAGCGCAGAATAAAACATGCTTTCACTGAAAAAAGATCTATTTGAGGCAAAAGATGATTTTTGCTATTAGTTCAAGACAAGAAGCAAGAGATTTGAAACAACCTACTCACTATTTGATCATAACGCTAAACTATCTTGAATCAAAATAAAATTATTTACATATGTAACTTACACTGATAAAAAAATCTAAAAATAGTACAACAAAACGTTGTTGTAACAAGTTACACCAACTTTTGAAACGCAGTAGAGAGCTGAAGCACCCCAGATTCAGGTAGGCTGCCGCACGGACGGGTCAGCTGAATTGCCTGCGTTTTGAAGCGAGGATTGCTTAACAGTTCGTAGTTGTAAATCAAACAACTGCACTCATTTGTAAATACTGTTTACTTTTTTGTTGTGGTATTCTATGAAATATATAGTGGAAAATGAATATGAGAAAAATTAATAATATTTACTTTAAGCAATCGGGTTTGGGACTATTTTGTGCCTAATGTGGCTATATGAATTAATTACTTATAAATATGACAAGCCGTGATATCGTAATTATTCATTAAAAATTAAACTGTTCTTCTCATGGCATAACAAGAGTACGATTAACTAGAAGCTACCTAATTACTCTTATTAAATTATGATTGTTATAAAAATATAATAAGATCTATTTTCCATAATTTTTTAAGGAACATAAATAATAATCTGTTAAGAAAGCTGTAGATCGATAAATAACGCTGATGAAATTACCAATCGTGAGAAGTAGAACAAAACGGCACTGTCAATCGAAATGCATATTAAACGACTTTTTCACACATTTGTAATAGGTACTTCCTTGAATATGGAAAAGAACCCAATGAAGCAAAACATAGTACTGGGTTCAATTTATACAAGGCCGTAATTAACGAAACAATATTAGTTTTGGCCAAATAATAGTATATTAGGCACCAAGTACGCGAACACAGTTTTTAGTGCCTTTTTTTATGAGGCGCAGCACAAAAAATACCCGGAAACATAATAAAGACAGAATATTCCCTACAAAATAGGCAGGTCCAAAACATCAGTGTCAGCATAAAAGTCCAAAATACTCTAAACAAAACATCTTTGAGTGGAAAACATTTTTTTTTTTTGATAAAATAATGTACTATACAGAATATAACATCTAAAATGCATTATTTGTAATATAAACCACAAACAACGCTACCCTAATTGGAGTCAATTGTGTAATATTTTATCAGTAAAATTATAGCTTCCAAAAACAAATATTTTCACTTTTTTTAGATCTGGTACCTAATTTGATATTCGATAAATGCGCAAAATTTTAAAAGATATAAAAACAGAATAAGTATAAGATAATTTGTTTCTTTCCATGTAAAAGAAACCTGGACTTGTAGCAAGGTTTGGATCAGAAATTGTAGACTCAAAAAAGAGATCTATTTGAGGTAAAATAATTGATTTCTTTGTCATTTGGCTCTTGGCGCAAACGAAATTCATTTAATTAAATATGGTGGTACTTTTTCCAAATAAACGATCAGTTTCTGTCATGCCAATTTGTTTTTCCGACAAGGATCGTGAGATTTGAAACAACGTACTCAGTATTTGATCGCAGCAGTGCTGCGACAGTGCTGGGGCAGCACCCAATTCTCTTACATCAAAGCATCGTTATTTTTATAACCTAGCCTAGGGTACCTATAGGTTAGTACTTTATATAAATCCATATTATATACCGGGTGGTCCATTTAAAGTGTTATTAGTCGATATCTCATAAACCGTAATAGATAGGTTTTTAAAATTTGGTACCAAGCTTTAATTTCAAGGGGGACGCCTTCTTATCAAAGCATTTTTCTTTACTCAAACCCATAGGCGGGGTAACTTTAAAATTTTAAATGGAATGGGTATGTTTTTTCTTTAGATTGGAATTCATCATAAAAAGTTACATAATTAACCAAATAAGTTTTTTTAACTGTCAAATAAGGATGTAAACAAAACTAAAATAAAAAACACGCCAATTGAAGTTTTACAAGTCGTTATCTCAAAAACCATGCAGATATGTTTTTGAAATTTGGTTATAAGCTTCAATATCAAGGGTGACCGTTTTTTATTAAATTTGTTTTTAACCCACACCCCTAGGCGGGGGAGGGGGTAGGTTTAAAGTTTTTAATGGGATCTAGGTGTTTTTTTTTAAGATTCGAATTCAAAATAAAAAGTTACCCAGTTACACTGACTGACGGGCCATCACAGGGCCATCACACGCATGTGATGGCCTGGTAATGGCTTGTCAGTCATTGTTTACTGGGTAACTTTCTATGCTGAATTCAAATTTTAAAACAAAACACTTACATCCCATTTAAAATTTTAAAGTTACCCCCTTCCCCGCCTAAGGAAGTGGGTGAAAAACAAAAGTGCTTTAATAAATTTTTGGTCAGTTATATAACTTTTTATTCCATTTAAAATTTCCTAGTTAACCCCTCCCCGCCTAGGAGTTTGGGTGAAAAAAAATCTGCTTTTATAAAAAGGTGTTCCCCTTGATATTAATGCTTAGTGCCAAATTTGAAAAACCTATCTCTTACGGTTTCTGAGATATCGACTTTTAAACACTTTAAATGGACCACGCGGTATATATATATTTGGTCTCTAGAGCAAAGTGATATTGAGGGTCTCTAAATCTAGAGCCCCTCAATATTCTGGCAGTTTTTTCTGTGGTGACAGAATTTTCATTTTATAGTTTGATCCAAAAGAAAATGAGAAACATTGTTATACTACTTCAAATTCAAATAGTATATCAAAAGGAATATATTTTTGAGTAAATGTCATAGTGGTTTGGTTCAAAGAATATGTCAGTGCAAGCTTTATTATGGACAAATATGATTTGAAATATTACGTTCTTTTTTCTACGTCGGGCACATTGTAAAACTTGTTTCACAATGTCTGTAACTGATACGTAGTGAATTTTTCGAAATCCGACGTTGGCTTATCTTCGTGTTCGATCTTAATTTTCTGTGCTGTAACACATTTTCTCGCCGTTTGTCACCGCCTTGCTTGTCTCCAACCATTCTCAACTGATTATCGTACTATAATACACAACGATATTTATTATTTAACCATGAAACACACACTCCTAATATTTATTTTTTTTTAACCCATTATCTATCTTCACACAGCAAAAAATCATATCAACGGTTCATTTTGTTTCTCTACCTAGGGTCAAATATCGTTTTGTAAATTTAAATTGAACATATTATGTTCAATTTAATAATTTATATCACACAATTTTAGGTAAGAAATTTACATATTTTACCTGAAAATGGGACATAATACCAGTCTAGAAAATATTTTGTTATATATTATCATTATTATTATTAACAATAGTTATCTTTCAGCTTTGATAAAGCCCACAAAGACAGGAGAAACGTTAGCGATAAAATAAGTGACGCATTAAAACCTGCCAAAAAATCCGAGTTTTATTACAAACCAGAAAATTAACTTATATAAATAGTATTTTTAATAGAATGTAAAATTCCAGACCTGGATAGTACCTAAAGCATTTTAAATCATAGCAATTACTTACATCGGCACTTAGTGCTACTAACACATTTCTCGACGTTTTAGACCATTCTGAGTCGAAATCAGTAAAAAAAAATTTTGCGTCCGTCTGTCTGTCTGTCTGGGTGTAAACTCTCTAACTCCATTTCTACATGAGTTATCGACTTAGGGTTTTTTGCATATTGTTTCTTATCGTATTCCGAAGAGCTGATTAGATTTTGGGGGTAAACGATTGGGGGTAAGGGGGTAAAAATAGGGTAAAACTCCTATTTTGAGCGTTTTTTGTTTATAATTAAGGCAATTATTATTGTATTTGGTTAATTTAGCACTTATATAAAAGATAATTTTAAATTGGTCACAAACTGTTATAAACAACGTTTTCCTAAAACGCATTGTTTTCGAGATATTGGCGTTTAAAGCAGTAAAAGGTTTTTTTAGCATATCTCACATATTTATAACCCGATGTCAAAAAAATATATTTTAAATAAAAGCTCTTTTCAAGCCCTATAAAAAATGTTATATACAGTCTTTGCTAGAATATAATGTTTTAAAGATACATAATTTAAAATCAAACAAAACACCTAGTTTGAAATTTGCAAACTAGATGGCTCTAGTGTATAATAGTGCCGATGTTTTGACAGGGTGCTTGCAACGTTTCATCTAGTTAGATCATTGCAATTACTTTATATTTGCAATTATGTACTAGATAATAGAACTGCTTTTATTCAGATATAATGGCAAGATATATAATTGTGAGAAATATATTAATAAGTAACAAGATATTCATCTTTCATCTTCGGATAGTGTGTAAGAATAATACAGTTTTTGATTAAAATGAATGAATTTATAAATATTCATTACTGTGTTAATTAAAATTAATAGGCAAGTTAAATATAGTCTGCAATTTAAAATCTGATAAAATGTAATGTGTAAGTTTGATTAAATGAAATGATTATTGTTAAATATCTTTATTTATTAGCTTTTATTTAATACTAACATATTAGTAGCCTACAAGGTTCTACGCAGCCTGCAAATTATTATAAAACAATAATTTTGCTCATATAAGGAATGTGAAATTGTCCACAAGTTGTCACACGTTAATAGAATAGTATATTCTATAACTAGTATGGAAAAGACAATATTCCGCGTGAAAACACATATTTTTAAATAAAGCAATTAATGTAATTTAATAATTTTATCAAATCAGTACTTAAAAAAGATTTTTATTTAATTTTAGCACATATTTACAAATTATAATGCAAAAATTGAAGGTTATGTCAGATTGTTTTGACAGATATCAGATTTAAATATTTAACAATAGATGGAGCAGTTTTAATCTTTTGAACTAAATTGATAAAAAACTGGTCAAATATTAAGAAAAAGTCCAAACGCAAAACTTTAAATTGCATTAAATTATTCAATATTTCATGGTAAAATATATATATATATATTTTTGCTAATTTTGCTACAGTTTTCTTTACTTTTATAAACAAGAGATGGCACTACATGTGCTCATTCTAACACTTGGTACGGAATATTCATACCGTATCTAGAGCTAGAAGGGATTCATTCTGTGTTTGAAAAGTGTGTGTATTTGCTTACATTCTAAAGCAATCGTAGAAAAAAAAAGTTACCTACTTATGTGAAGTGATTTCACTTTCATAACTAAATAAATTTTGTTTTTATTTTCTTTTCTTTTTGTTCTTAGCCTGCCTAATAGAAAAAACAGATCTATATGATATAAAACTGTGTTTTAAATTTTTATATTTTGTAAAATCTATCGTAGACAAACTAATGCGTCGAAAAGGTTTTTTTGGAGAAAACTGATTAAAAAAACTGGATAATTCAGTAAATGTTTACATAACTGAGCAGCTTTTTTTTAAAACGGCCAGGGAACATTAGGACAAGGTTCCCACCAAAAATTGACATTCAAATTCTAGGTATTTTCCAGGTTTTCCAGGTAAAAATTATTAAAATTCCAGGTAGAGTAAAATAGTTTTAGTATATAATAATAATATTAAAGTAACAAAAAATTTAAAAAATCATTTCGGGTAATTGATTGTTATTCCTCGTAGCATTGTAAATTTTGTAAAATAATTTTTTTTCGCAAAAAAATCCTCAAAAAAATAATAAAAAACAAGAAAAATTGATCCTTTAATTGATTTTTAGCAAAAGTGACAATTTCAATCATTCGGATCACAATACAAAAAAAATTGGTTTGAACGTTTGAGGGTTTTTTTGGGGGTTTCTTTGGGATACTTTGAGGTTGAAAAAAAAAAAAAAGTACTTTGTTTACTCGGCTGTGCCTCGTAAGAAAAAAGCACTCTCGTGTACTAAAAACCAGGTTCGCGTACTCGGTGCGTAATATACTATTTTATCATTGCTCTACGACCATTTTTCGCTAAGTTATAGGCTCTTAAAATCACCTAAAAATTTAGGCTGTTTTTTATATCCTTAAATTTTTGTGCTAAGGGTATTTCATTTTTCTTAAACAAATTATATTTTTGTATGTTAAATTCCAGGTGCTATTACAAAATTCCAGGTCAAAAAACGTGTTTTTTATGAAAAAAATGTTAAATTACAGGTATTCCAGGTGGGAATCTAAATTCCATGCGTTTTCCAGGTTTTGAAGGGTTGGTGGGAACCCTGTAGGATCAACATCAACAAAAAATATATTAAGAACCGAGAAACCAAGTCCGTCCATCCAACTGTCCTATGCAAAAAAACGGGTACTCTGACTAGTTTTTAATATAATTATACCCGAGATTATACTCGTATCGTCATCTAAAGGCTCTAACGGTCTAACTCCAAAACGTCATATTTTTCAGGAGACGTAAAAAACGATTTAAAACTTAATTATAGCAATTTAGAACTTTAAAACTAGCTTGTTCACAGGTAAAAATGTTTGAAATGTGTTAATGTATTTAAAACTTTTCATTGTTATCTATTTTGTATAAATTATTTGAAAATTAAATTTTAACCACAGAATCTAAATTCACTAATGGTCTAACTCCAAGGGAAGATAAAAGAGGATACCTATCGTATTATATCGCGTAATATTATTACAAAAAATTTATATTTTTATATTTAATATATAATATTACTACTAGGTAGGCATAATATATATACCTAGATAATATTAATATTATAAAATTTATACATTATAAAACCTTCATAAAAATAATTAAATCCCATGAGAAAAAAATATATTTTATTTTGTAACGTTATGTTATAATAAAAATATAATAATTATTAAGCAACATTCAAAACTTAAATACCTTATTTACATTTTTGTGGTCAATATTATTAAAATCTAATATTATTAAACAATCAAATATTATCTAACTAAATTCTAATGTATATTTTTTTATGTTTTTTGGATTTAGTTAAGTATTTATTATTATAAAAAAGATTTAAGTTATAATTATTTTAGTTTTTTTTCTGAAATAGAAACTTAAACATAGGGTATAAACGGGATCCCCTGTTGTCGAGAAATAGTTTGACATTAGTGACAGTTCTCATTTAATTATTTTCTCACAATCATATTATGGAGTTAGACACTTAGCGACTTAAAATATTTACATTTTTGCATTTTTTGAGGCTGATATTGGTTTAAAGCAAATTTTTTTTTTTTGAAGTATGTTGGTAATCAGATAATGAAGCAAATTTGATAAAAATCTCATTTTTGAAAAATTTGGAGTTAGACAACTAGAGCCTTTAGTGGACGATATAAAATGATAAATAAAATGTAAATTTACTTTTTATGTTGAATATCATAACATCCATGCTCGGCTGGAGTTTTAATCAAAATCCCTTCTATCTGAGTATATTTTATATGCAGAAGAGTGCTCTCCTTATTCTAGAAGGATAATAAATGATATGTCATTATATGTAGTCGTATATATACAGTGAGTTTTGTAGAGAGGAAATTAAATGTTCACAATATTCAATATGAATAAGTGATTATTGATGAATCTGTGAAATAAGTCATTTTTCGTGAAAAAAGATTTACTGCCTTCAATTTTGTATTCATACACCTATAATTCTCATTTACACTTCCCCCAAGAGGTATTTTGCATAATTTTAACGTTATATACACGCCATTTGTTCATAAAATGTTTATTTTTAATACAGCATGGTAATAAATGGAGAATATATTAAAAGACGAGTAAAATATAAAGAAAAAATCACAACCAAGACGAAGACATAGCTTGCCTGTTTTGTGTGTTTAGACTTAATATTTGTTCTTTTATTTATTTATTTATTTATTTAAACTGAAGTATAAACGGGATATACCCAAAAAAAGTACCTACAAATAGCTAACATTGTATACAAAAAAAAAATATTATCATATTCTGTAGAATCTAAGTAAAAAAATATATATAAATACAAAAATGTAAATCAATTGTAGCAGAAAAAGCAAAACAAATACCAAGATCAAGACACAAGACTGTCGAGTCTTGGACAATGTTATTTTTAAATGATTCAAAATTTATACAATTTTAAACCCAGTGTATAAGATATCAGAAAGTTTTAGATTAAGAGAAGATCGCTGAAATATAAGTTCCGCAAGACTAATAACAAATAGAGCAGGAATAAAAAGAACATATGGAAGAAAATAACAAACGGCAAGAAAGAAGATATAGTTGAAAAACGTATAGTAATGAAAATGTAAAAGAAAACATGTAAGACTAAACTACAATAGCACGTTTGCTGTCACCGAACTAAGTTTAATTTCCTAGGAGCTGATTTTGGCGAAGACGGCAACTTTAAAGAGAGTTGGTGGTAGACAAAGATGCTAAAATAGTTATTTCAAATCATGGTTATAATAATATTTTGGACCATTATTTATGATAGCAGTCATTTCGCGCTCTCTTATAAGAGCCAGTGGCAGCAAAAGTGTTAATAGATATTTATCTACAGAAAAAAAATCATAGTACAGAGTAAAAACAGAAGAAGACATACCAGAATTTGTAGTTTGTGAATAAATAAAACATTATATTGTGTAAAATACCATAAAAAATAAAAACAAATAATCGAAAATTCAATAAATGTTTGTTAAATGGTTGATTTCGAAACGTATTCAATATTAAACCCACAGTGTCGAAGATAATTCCTCTATCTAAAACAGGATCGCGGGTATATAAGTCCAATACGTAATCGAACGTATATCCTGCTCCTTCTGTAGTCCTGGTAGCGTGGGCCGACGATTCTGGAGCATCGGGACGCCGACTGGGGACGCGTTCCAGACCGGAAATGAGGCTGCTAGCCGCCGCGAGATCTCTGCCACTTATCTACATAACCGGGAGAGCCGCTTGCTTTCAATTTATTTTAATAAATCCTGTGGGGTGTTAGAAATGGAGGCAGGATTCCAATACATCAGTACATAGTTAATAGGGAGGAAAGAAAAAAACTTTTTTTTTTATCAAAGTTGTAATACCAAAAGGTCCCGGCAAAAATAAGCAACTAACAAGGCCGCACTCAACACAACTGTCATTTAATTAGTATATATTTATTTATTATTTATTTGCGTTGTATTTATTGATGCGATGTGTTTGAAAAAACTGTATTAATATTTATCAAGCCAAATTAAATATTTATGACTCTGTACCTGCAACTACACTTATAAATAAATAAATAAACAAATAAATTTACCTTTTTTATAAATTTTCTTCTCTGTTATTATTTATTTGTTGTTATGGATTTGGAATAGACACGAGTTATTAAACGATGTTAAATGAGTCTTTTAAACCAAATAATTTGAATTTTTGTTATCACCATTCATTTTCTTGAAAAATACCGGCCCACATTTACTCTTAACTAGAGTATATTGTTCATTTTTGCAGTTTTTTTTTTAATTAGGGGGTCAGCATTTTTTTTACTTTTTTAACTTATTTTCTGCCCAAAAAATTGCGTAAAAAAAATATAGTCTGGTTAAGAGTAATAGACGTTTTTTTTGTGGGCTTAATTTAAGCAGTATTTTTTTAGTTAAAAATTTAACTACCCCTTAAAAGTTAACATGAAAGCGTTGTGTACTACTAAAATATTGCTTCATAAAAAAAAAATATTTTTGTTTCATCCTATTAGTACCTATCATCCTCATACGACAATTTTAGACGGCTGGATCCAAGATAAAGTGCCTATATCAAACTTTTTGCGTTATTTGATAAAATTTTACATATCCTGCCTTAAATTTAATTTAAGGAGTCGATTATGTACTTTTTTTATACGAGAAGGGGTGTTCTTGAAAGTATTTTTATCTGACTAAATGACACAATAATTTTTTTTAATTCGTGCTTTTCTTAGTTAATTTATGAGTTTTTTATTTACTTAAGCACTCAAGATTTTAATAGCCTATAAAATTACTAATAACACATTTACAACCTAATAAATTTAAAAACCATTTAGCAGAAAAAAATTAACGGTAACTTTTTCGGCATTTCTTTAAAAAGAACATTGTATAAAACATTAATATGAATGAATTACACGTATAATCAATTTTATAAATTATTTATTAGGTTATGTACATAACCTAATAACTAATTTATTTATTTATTTATTTATTATTAGGTTACACCTTCCAACAACCCAATGCCAATCACTGGAATGGAATGTACAAACAATGCAAACATTAATCAAAGACAAGCATAACATTAGAACTTAAAGAATAAGTAAATTATATATTCAACTTTAAACTAAAAAAAATAAAAGCATTAAAAAAAGTATTAAAAAAATATATTGAAAAAAGCATTGCAAAAAGTATTAAAAAAAAAACTACCAAAAATACTTAATGGTTTGGACTTTTTCTATGACTATTTCACAAAGAATATATAGGCCAATCAAAACCTTGCATTTTTAGTTTCTTTACCAATCAGATCAAAATGAATCTGATAATTTTTGCACAATGCAATTATAACTTGGTTACTATGGAAACAAGAAACTGACAATTACTGACATCTTAATAAATGTTATATTTTTGCAAAATGTGTTTTTAATTTCTGAAGCTTACCTTTAGTTGATTTATTTTTATTGATAAGCAATATAAATGCTTAAATGCTTAAATACTTATTTTATTACCAAAATATCCTAGATATAAATCCTAATTAATTTCAGATAATATATTATATTTTATGCACTTTTCATCTTAAAAGCTTTAAATCATTGATATTTATAAATTTTAATTTATTTAATTGAATCTTGGTATTAAAAACAGGCCACTAAAAACTAATTTAAACACTTATTTATTAAAAAAAAAATTGCAGTAAAGAATTACGGAAATCAAAACATTAAATGACTGCGCTGGTACCAGTACAGCGTTGCCAAAGTTTATTAGAAACCGATAGGAAATAGTTTTTTTACGGGTGGTAAATTTGAGATTTAAATTTTTAATTATACTTGTAAAGTAATATTGTTGTTTAGTTCCTAAATTTTTAATTTAAATATGAATCAACATTAAACATTGTAAAATTATATACTTCCTTATTTTGTTTGTAAAATAGTCTTTCAAAATAACATTCGTACATGTTTTTACTGTGTATAAAAAAAAAACATTTTGCTTAAGAAAATTGTTTTCGTGCATTTTTCGTCAAAATTCCTCGACCTGAGGTCTCGGAATTTTGTAACACGAAAAATGCACTCAAATTATTGCCAAGCAAAATATTTTTTTAATGCAGTAAAAAAATTATCGATAATTCAACATGCACTTATGATATTATATAAGGTTGGTTCTTAGATTATAAAATTGATTGCCCTAATAAAGTAAAGTATTTGTAAACATGGAGTGTGCGGCATCATCTTTGATGCTCTGATTTTCACTGACGGCCTTTTGTTGTTATAATTGTCAATTCCACTATTTTGTTGGTAGATTTCGGAAATTTATGGAACAGTTGGAAAAAATTAGGGGTAGAGTTGGGGATTTGGCCAACATGATATTTGAAAAAAAAATTGTGACATAATGACGCTAGATTCGTTATTAACTAGCATACTTGATCTTTTGTTTAAAATAAAAATAAATTGTATGTATGTATTATTATGGTATATCCAGTTTTAACTGACCCATAGGCTGATATAACAGAACTGCATGCAAGAATAGTTTCGAGTCCTGACCATGATCTGATGTGACTGGATCCCTGTAGAACAGTTTGATTTCGGCCGATAAGAACACTTAAAAGGTATCAGAACAAGAGTTGAAACACAGCGGGATGAACACAGTCGACAGAATTCAATTTAATGTCTGAAAAGAAGTGGAGGAAAAAACATGACGGTCTCTGTTGGGATTCAATAATATGAGTATCGTTCCAAAAGAAAATTCAGAGGACGATTAAAAGTATTGACACTAAAAACACAATAAAAACATAACTTAATTTTTTTTAGGGTTCCGCACCTCAAAACCGAAAAACGCTAGAATCTCTTGGTTGTCCGTTCGTCTGACTGTCTGTCCGTCTGTCATAAGTTTTTATTCCAGGAGCTATATAATCTAGGAATGGTAAATTTTTGGTAAAGACAGAGCGTTTAATTCCTTATTCTTAAAATAAATATCGCTGTCATTTGCCGTATCCACTGAGCAATAGCTTGAGTATAGTGGCCATACTATGGCCAGACTACTTCCATAAAAAGTGCCCATGGGAAGTTTTAGCTGAGTAACGTAATGTGAAAGTTAGAACTCTAAAACTTCCCCTAGTCATGATATTCATGGTTGCCGAAACTTTCTGGCCATACAAAAGCTATTGCTCAGTATAGTCCAGTCAAATAACAAAAAATTCTTATGTTAAATTGCAATAAGTGGATAGTAATAGAACACTCCTGTTAGTTTTTCAACGGGTCATTTGCGTAAGGAGTATCCGATATCTTCAATTTTAGGGGTAACTGCGGTTATCTCGCTAAATATGCATCTTACGATAAAAAAAAGTCCAAACAATTTTTGTTTTGATCATTTTTTTAATATATTAATAACAATCGAGTTATAAATAATCAATAATTTCCATGTTAGGGTGAAATTGTTTTTTTCAATTTTTCAGCCAAATTATTTATCGGAGGATAAAAGTGCTTATGAGTGAACATGTAGATCTTAAAAGTCCATCCACTACTATCCTTTAAAATATCAGCCCGTGTACATTTATTGCAATTTACATTTATTGTTTGACTGGACTAGTATGCAACTAGTTCCTTTTCAGAGAATTCTCAGGGAATCATTCGAGGTGGGAAAAACATGGCTCTCCGCTGGTATTCAATCAAATTATGCTCTTACACCAATTATCCGTGGTGCGTTTATGCTATCATGATATATTTGAACATCTGATCTTATCTCTGAAATTTAATAATAAATGTTTTGATATACAGGGTTAATAGTTTTGAGATCTAGCATCTCAAAGGCAATAGAAAGGTTGTTTTTATTCACCTTCGTTCTATTGTTACTAAACGATTTTATAGACGATAAGTTTAACACCGTCATCGATACAATACAGATCACTTATCTTAATAAAATTGATTTTTTAAATGATGTAGTAAGGAATAGTAAAGACATGTTAAATCAGAGCTGGTTACTTATAGTATATTTCGCCACTTTTTTATCAATTTAGTTCAAAAAATTCTAATGTTAAATATTTAAACCTGATATCTGTCACAACAATCTGACATAACCTTCAATTTTTCCATTATAATTTGTAGATGTGCTAAAATTAAGGGGTCTACCCTCTTTAGACGGGCAAAGATAAGGCTATTTTCACGAATTTTTTTGACCGGTATACGTCATAAATATGGACATAAAAAGTGTTAGGCCTAAAAAATACACTATTTGATTACACAAGAAATTTTTTTTTATATTTATTTTAATCAGTTTTTACACAAAAAAATGAGGGAGAAGACTGGTCCAAAAAAAAAGATGAGAGTGCGCTGTTGATGAAATATCTGGAATGGATGATCTGAAAAAAAAAAAAAATAGTTTTAGATTCAGTAAGTAAATGGCTATAGCGCATATCATACGATTTTTGAAATTTTGAGTTTAACTATTTATTTTTGGCAAAGAACGACGGAAAAAACGTGATTTTTCGTACTTTTTCGAAAAATGGCTGCCATTTTGTCATTTTTGAAAAAAAAAAATCGTATGATATGCGCTATAGCCATTTACTTACTGAATCTAAAACTATTTTTTTTTTTTTTCAGATCATCCATTCCAGATATTTCATCAACAGCGCACACTCATCTTTTTTTTTGGACCAGTCTTCTCCCTCATTTTTATGTATAAAAACTGATTAAAATAAATATAAAAAAAATTTTCTTGTGTAATCAAATAGTGTATTTTTTAGGCCTAACACTTTTTATGTCCATATTTATGACGTATACCGGTCAAAAAAATTCGTGAAAATAGCCTTATCTTTGCCCGTCTAAAGAGGGTAGACCCCTTAAATAAAAATCTTTTTTAAGTACTGATTTGACAAAATTATTAAATAACATTAATTGCTTTATTTAAAAATATGTGTTTTATTGCATTTACAATGTCGAGTCACAAAAAACATTGTTTTTAACCTTCTCCGCAGTTTAAAGCCATACAGTGTTTCATATTTGCAGTCGAAGAAAAAGTATAGTCTAAAACACGTATGGAATAGTCATTCCGCGCGCGCGGGACCGTCATACTCGCCTGCCGGCTCGTATGACAAACTTTCCGCTCGCGCGGAATATTGTCTATTCCATACTAGTTATAGAATATACTATTCTGTAAAGATTTTATCGAGGTTTTATCAAGCAAATATAACATGGAATGGAGATGATATTGAATAGGAATCCTACAGGATCTATACATATATAGAGTAGAGATAATTTGGAGTAGAGTATCTAGTAGATACTATCTACTTTATAGAGGTGTAGATTACTTAAGTAAAGTTAAGTAAGATGAGTGATTATGAAAAAGAGATATACTTAGAGATAGAGATATTAGAGTGTCATTATTCAGTTTCATTTTAAATTTTAAATTCTTTCAACATTAATGGTATTTGATTTTTGATAAAAAATAAATCATTCAAAAAACATTTATTCATTTTTCAGAGCGAAGTTATTAATAAACATGGATTTTGGCTTATCGATAAGAGTGTTGTCCAGTCGAGAGATGAGGGTGCATAAGTAAGTGAGGACAGAAATGGTTCTCTGGAAGATTTATTAGAAAACCCGCTAACATGGGCGACGAGAGTGGCCTAGCGTCACACGGTGGTCTGTAAACAATATTTAGTGTCAATTCAAATTACCCCTTTTCTCAAAATTTATTATTTATCATCATTTTAAAAATGTATTGATCACGGAAAAAGAAATAGCTAAGAGCGCTATAAGGCATATACTAAGCAAATTATAATCGCTTATTATATAAATATAAGGCTTCCTGTTACAACTATGGCATTTAGTGTAAAAAGTTATATGAAATACTTTAATTGTTTAGTGTATAATAAAATATAATAAATAGTATGATATTTATAGCTTAAATAGATTTAATTATTGTCCGTGCTAATAATTTTTATAATATATAAAATTTCTGTAAATTTATAGTAGTGCCTGTAATAAATATAATCGTATCTGTAATAAATATAATAGTTTTTAATTTATTTTTAACATTATTAGTTTTCGTGTCCCTTTTAATATATAGCTTAAATCACTATAATTTGCCGCTGTTACCAAATATCTTAAAATGTATAGCGCAGAGTCCACTTATTTCTTTCCGTGATGCGTTTTTGGAAAAAACGATTTTTAAATTTATTTTTAAAAAATACGAGATATTAAAATAAGTTGCGAAGAATTTTTGTGTTTAATTCCTTCCTAAGGCCCGGTTGTACAAACCTGGTTTAACTTTGAGCGGAGTTCCTTTACCATTGAAACAATTGTTGCAACAATCTGTTCCATGACAGTTGAGCTAGGTTCAAATTTAAGCGAGGTTTGTACAACCGAGCCTAAATAAGTCAGGGCCCTTTTAAGGATTTTTTAGAATACTAAGCAACCTTAGGAAGCGATTTAGTACAAAAGTTTTTTGCACAAAAGCCAGTATTTTAATTATTTGTTTAATATCTCGTGTTTTTTTCTTTTTGTTAAAACAAATAAAAATCGTTTTTTTTTTAACAACGTCTACATATTTTTTTTTCAATTTTAAAATAAACATTTTTAACATTATTAGTTATCGTGTCCCTTATAACATATAGCTTAAATCACTAAAATTTGCCACTGTTGCCAAATATCTTATAATGTATAGCGCATAGCCCACTAATTTCTTTCCGTGATTCGTTTTTGGAAAAACGATTTTTTTGTTTGTTTTTAAAAAATACGAGATATGAAAATAAGTTGCAAAGAATTTTTGAAAAAGTTTAATTTCTTCCTAAATAACAAGGGCCCTTTTAAGGATTTTTTAGAATATTTTTTTCTTCTAACCATGGTGCTAATAAAGCACCCTTAGGAAGCGATTTAGTACAAAAGTTTTTTGCGTAAAAGCCCGTATTTTAATTATTTGTTTAATATCTCGTGTTTTTCTTTTTTAATAAATGAAAATCGTTTTTTTTTACGTCGACAGCTTTAAATACTATTAACCAGACTATATATATATCTTACGTATTTTTGGGTGCTGAAAAAAATATGACAATAAAAAACCTCGCTCCCTTCTTATAAAAGTCGTTTCGGACCGATTTAGCTGAATTTTGGATATGTTATATTTCTTGACTTTTTGATCAAAAGTATCTTCGGGCAACTCCCAAAATTTAATAGTTTACGTGGTAGAGAACTTTGAAGATATAGAGCTAATTTAACTAATATTCAATTTAAAGTTTTTTGAGAAAGTTATAGGGCCACCGAGTTTTTTTACTATCAAATTCGTTTTTGGCACACGAAAATACATAAGAAAAATATAGTAAGAGTATTTAACTTTTTCTTGTGTGTCAGTGTTATTAAATTTTTAAAAACAAAATGTGTTTTAAGGTCACAATGTTTCCAGACCACCGTGGCCTCATAACGCATTCTGCGCACGGCCGCGCTAAAATTCATTTCCTGGCAGCCGGCGTGTCTTTAGCCACAGAACACGGCCAGATCAGGAAACTAGCTCCAGGCTTTTCAATGGAAAACAAAGCATCGGGAATACTTATCTCTGCACAACGACTGCTTCACATCATTTTCATTCCCAAAAAGAGGCGCTAATGCATAGATTGATATATACTTGGTGGAAAAATAGTAGGGTGGCTTGTTCTAAAGTGAACCGTCGTACACAGTGTATTTTTAACCGACTTCCAAAAAGGAGGAGGTTATCAATTTAACGTGTGGTTTTGTTTTTTTTTTTGTTTGTTCCAGCATAACTTTGGAATGAATGAACGGAATTTGATGAAACTTTTTGAAACTTAAAGAAGGCATTCATGAGGTGATCCCGTTTCAATTTGACGCTCGAATAATGCCCTGTAAGCCGGATAATTAAGACAAATCTAATTATTTTGACGCAATTTCACCTAAAAACGGCTTAATTTGGTTCTACTACCAACTAAATTTTTAGAGAAATATCGGATAACTCGGATAAGCCGGATAACTCGATTAAGGGGTCATTCAAATATTACGGCACACTGAAAATCTTTTAAATACCGCTAAACATAATTCTCTAAACCTGAAATATTAAAATATCAAGAGAAAATGATTATTACTTAACGCTTAAAGTTTAACAAGGTTGGTTTGGCTTGCCGAGATGGAAAGACAACTATAATTTAGCTTAGATGACGTTACAAATCTACAAGTTCTGTGTTAATAAAAAGTAAAAAATTAAAACTTTTCGCAAAAAAAATAAACTGACTTCTATGTCTCTAAAAAGTAAAAAATAAAAATAAAAAATACTTAAGTCGGTGCCAATTTCACAGCAAACAATAATAAATTAATAAAAAAATAATTTTTAGTAATTAATTTATGGTGAAATTGGCACCGACTTAGGTATTTTTTATTTTTTACTTTTTAGAGGCATAGAAGTCGGTTTACTTTTTTTTGCGAAAAGTTTTTATTTTTACTTTTTTTCAAATCAATAGAAGGCCGCGTTTAGACGAGTTATTCCCATGTAAAAAGTAGCTTTTTAAACGTGGATTAGGTTTAGAAACATGTATCTGACGCCAATATAAGTCAAAAGTACATGTAAAACATTTTCATTTAAGTATTTTTGTCGTAATTCAATTATTTAAAACAATTTATTATTATTATTTATTTATACTCAGTAAGGAATTGGCGTTAAATCTATACTAATATTAGTATTTTAACATACTATAATTAAATCGTGTACGTATAGATCACTATGAGATTCTTATAAATAAACTACGTAGCTTCAAACAAAATAAATTCATCTTTTGGCCTGAAACGTACAAAATTACTAATGGTTTCTTCGCTGGTAATTTCCTGCGTCTTTCGAGGACAGAATTTTGATTTTATAAAATCTCCTCATGATTTTCATCATTAATCAGAAATACAGACTGGGGGATAATAAGTGTCTTCGAGTTCGTCAGATAACTTCTGAAGGAAATGTTACTCTATGAGGTAGACTGAATTTCCATATAAATGGAATTAGTTTATAGGAACAAAATAAATCAAAATAATACCAGGTTTTTATTCGATTGTCACATTTTGAAAATTATAACTAGACAGCAGATGAAAGAAGTGAATGTCGTCAGCTGAGCATCAGTCAACACGTTTCTGCAGTAGGGGAATATAGAGTTCAACCACTTTTTTGTACCAAATTCATATCTTTGTAAATTATAAATATTTCAAAATAATTTTGCCATGTTCGTATACTTCAAACATTTGTTTATAAATAGCTGTAGTTAAAATTTTTATAAAATAAATATTTAATATTTTTTTTGCTGTTTATATGGCAAGCTGAAAATGGTTGAATCTGCCTCAGAGCGAGGCAGATTTAACTAAGACAAGGGGCAGTTTCAAACATTAATATTATTAAAAGATACTTTATTTTTTATTACATTTATTAAATAAACTTCAATAATTTAATTCTAAAACGCGTTGGGCGCCAGTTCCTTAAAAAATAAAGCATACCATTTAAGCGCCTTGTTTTCTGATTAGAGTATTCTGCTTCTAAAAGATAATAAGGTTAAAATGAAGTAGTAATAAAAAGTAAGTAAGTTCCTATATAAATCGTGGAAATTAAAAATGTGTCGGGAAATAAATGGATCTTTAAAAATAGGGGATGTTAATGAGATGGGTTGGTACACTGGAAAATGTCCTAATTTTAAATTAACTTGTTAATTACAATTCCATTTATCCAGTTAAATTTTTCTTAGTCTGCGAAAAAAGAGAAACAATAAAAGTAATCATAAAAAGGTTCTCATTTTTAAAGAATATAATTATTTTTATCATTTTTTCTCTTCTGGTTTACGGTATATACCTGGAAGCAAGTGATATTTTACACTTATCACGGCGATATAAAGTAGTGTAATTTTTACATAAAATTTTCCGCTACAGTTTTCCATTAATCTGCGGCTTTATCTTAATGATTCTTAGTCTAAAGTTAGCGGACTTTTTAAAAACCTCAGATCCTATCGTCAGCTTATCTACTCTAGACTTGTTGTTTATACCATAGCTGCGCTTTTAAATAGTTTTAGCTTTCAGCTAATATATACTATCGATTTGCTAAAAGTCTTATCTTTAAATTTGAATTAATCTTTTGCTATCTATTACAAAACTTCTATTATCTACTATTCTTTATTTTTTGATAAATAAAAAGTCCATTTTTATACGTTAAAAATGTAAAAATTTGGAAAATCTATGCCAGCATTGTTAAGGATACAAGAAAATAAGACATTCCATTTTAAAGGTGTTTTCATGCCTAATACAATGCCTATTTTCAATCGAAAATCGGTTTACTGAATCTCCAGATAATGGGGCACAAATTATTTATAAATTCGTAATTTTACAAAAATTTAAAAGAAAGCACTAGATAGATTTTTTTAAATTTTTATTCAAAAAAAATAAGGTCGATTCAGGCATAATTATCACTAACTACACTAAACTGAATTAAGAAATTAATAAATTAAGAAAATTAATAATAAAACCTCAAATTCTAAATTAAATTTTCCGTGGTATGCAAAAATTAAGATAAAAGATAAAATATAGCATAAAATAATGATAAGATCTTAAAATACACCATAGAAAAAGAAGAATTTCTGAAATACACAAACTTTAGTGCAAAACTTTATAAACAATCCTTATCCAAGTATCAAAATAAAAATGAAGATGGCGACACATCTATATTTTAAAAATTAGTACATTTTTAGTGTTAAGGAAAAACACAGTAGTTACATAAGAAAATAAAAGGTACTTCTGGAGATAAGTTGGTTTAAAAATACGATTTTTAAACCCGACAACTGCAAATATAGTTATAATCGTCCTACGCAATAGATATTTGTTTTTTTTAACTTATTCAGTCGTATTTACACATACTTATTATCTATTTGGCAGTTACCTTATTGTTACATACCACGGAAAATTTATTATAGAATTTGAGGTTATGTTTCTTAATTTTCTTAATTTCGAAATTTCTTAATTCAGTTTAGGGTAGTTAGTGATAATTATGCCTGAATCGATCTTTAGATGTGAAATTTTCTGTCAATAATATAAGTGAAGTCATAATTTAAAATCTAGGGAAATGGCAAATCCGCAAACATATTTTTAGCCTTTTCTGGATACGCCAATTTATAAATTTGTCAAAATATATTTTTAGGGTTATTTATAATGACATATTTTTACAGTGCCGTATGCCAAAAATAGACCTCGTATATTTTTAGACCTTTTTTGTTCTCCAGTTGGGATTAATCATATTCTTTCTTCATTCTGTTATTACCAAATGGAGTTTTAAATAAATGGAACCCATTTTTTTTTTTCGACTTATATTAACATTTAATAACCATTTTTTTTTAATGTGCGCACGTGAAATTTGTGACATCTGATGCCAAAACATGGTTACTAACTAAAAAATAAAAAAATTTATCCAATACATACAGATAATAAGGCAATTACCAGCTTTATTTTAAATTGATAAACTCAATAATAACCCCCGCGTGGCTTTTACTTTATTGAGTGGATAATTATTTATTTTACCCACTCAACTGTCACTTGTCAAATTATTTTCTTGTAAATGTCATTAAAATTTTTAATAAAAATATGAATTCCTAAGCTATTTATTGTATAAAACCTTGTATGGCACTCATGGGTAAACCGATATTGCCCTCTCGAAAATTAACCTGCTTGGCTGACGCCTCGCAGGTTAATTTTCTCATGGGCAATTTCTTACTTTACCCACTAGTACCATAAATAACTATTACCAGATTTTATTGTCTCCACTTTTTCTTGACAGGAAACATCACATTAAGGCTCTCTGACAGAGGTAGATTCGATCCCTTACTTTGGCTGCCAACGAAATTCAGCAAACAGCTGAAATTTGGCAGTTTACGTTGAAAGCCTAATGACAGCTAAACTAATTATAATAATTTTTTATTGACATATCCCATGTTTTTTATTATTCGTGAGCCAGGAATTTAAACCTAAGGGACGCCACGTGGGGTTAGGGGCATCCAGACCAATGTGCGCAATTTGGGGATATAACTTTGCTTTTGCTCATGAATTCAGTTAAAAACTCATTATCTTTTTAGGTGGCGCTATAGTCTATGGCTGAAATACAACGCCTAAAACGTAGTATGCTGCTCTCGTGTAAGGAATTCACCCTCAGACGAAGTTGCGCGCTTCGCACCCGAATTGATGTGATCATCGCCTTTTACCACACTTTCGAAAATGAGCCACTGCATCGTATTTCAGAAACAGACTATAGGTGTAACCATTTTTTATAAAAATCAAGTCAATCAATGTTCATTAATTAATTAAAATCACTGCTGTTTACACAATTAAAACATTCTTAACGCCTTATTCGCCGACCAAGTTGTAATTTAAAGATCAAAAATGCGATTTGGTCTCATGAATATTCAAAAAAAGAAAGCCAAGTCTCGGCCGGAATAAATCAGCTGTTATCACCGTTGGTTAAGATTCGTGACTCTGCTATCCGAAATATCTAGACTACACCTGATCTGCTTTATTTCCTACATTTAAATTTACGTTTTTATTATTTCGAGATTTTCCTTCAATGCTTTAATTTTTACGTCCTGAAAAAATGTTAAGGGCACATCCACAGGCTCGCATAACAAGCATATTACATAAGAATGCTATGCCGTGATTGGCTTGATGTGCCGTCATGTATCTTGTAAGCCAATAACGGCATCGCATTCTTATGTACTAGGCGAGCGAAGCATCGGATGTAAATGCGAGCCTCTGGATGTACACTTCTTGTAGTTCTTTTTACTATAAAGTAATTTTTTGAGTAGATATGATAACGTGATTTATTCAATAATAAGTTTAAACTCCTCTTATTTGTCGTACATTTAAAGATTTAAACAAGTAGGGGGAACCTATATTATAACGTTGAAATAGAGTATTCTATTCTATATTCTATTCTATTCTATATTCTATGTATTGTATACAAAATATTGTCATACTAACATACACGGAAAGAAATTAGTGGGCTCTGCGCTATACATTATAAGATATTTGGTAACAGTGGCAAATTATAGTGATTTAAGCTATAGATTATAATGGACACAATAACTAATAATGTTAAAAATAAATTGTAAACGATTATATATATTACAGACACGATTATATTTATTACAGGCACTATTATAAATTTACAGAAATTTTATTATATTATAAAAATTATTAGCACGGACAATAATTAAATCTATTTAAGCTATAAATGCCATACTATTTGTTATATTTTATTATTCACTAAACAATTAAAGTATTTCATATAAATTTTTACACTGACTGCCATAATTGTAAGAGAAAGCCTTGTATTTATATAATAAGCGATTATAATTTGCTTGGTATGTGTGTTATAGCGCTCCTAGCTTTAATTTTTTTTTTCCGTGTAGAGACCCTGCTGGTACATTTGGATCCACACGCAACATGTGTTTATTAATACTGTAACATTTGTTAAATTATATCGCAGTTATAATTTGGTATAAGTTGTAGTTGTTTTGGTTAAGTTGTAGTTGTTTTGTTATTGATCTAGTTTAAAGTATGTTACAGTATTTAGTAAAATAACAATCGGTAAATAATGCCAAAATTTTGATTAGTAATAATACAAAGAAAAGTAAAAAAAGAATAAATTATTTTATCAGTGTGTAATTGTATGTGGTTGCAATCTTTATATTATTACTAACTAACTGTTCATTGTATAAACCTGTGCTATCTGGGTTTAGAGTAATCCTGTGGCTTGGTTCTAAAAGGGCCAAAGCCACTTTTTCCTTATTTTGAGTTATACCGCCGAAAAATTTTTATTTTTTTTTCAGATCTATATAACCTAAAAAAGCCAATGTCAGTTCTTGTGAGATAAATGTAGACTTTAAGCGAAGCGACAAGGGCCGAAAATTTCTGTTAAACTGCTAAAACGGCCAATGTTTGACTTAGTGTATCCGTTTAAAATTTTTGACATTGGCCCTTTTAGAACCAAGCCACAGAATTAAACTTAAGTTACAACTAGATGAAACGTTGCAAGCACCCTGTCAAAACATCGGCACTATTATACACTAGAGCCATCTAATTTGCAAATTTCAAACTGTTTTGTGTTTTGTTTGATTTTAAATTCTGTATCTTTAAAATATTATATTCTAGCAAAAAACTGAATAAAACATTTTTTATAGGGCTTAAAAAGAGCCTTTATTTAAAATATAATTTTTTGAAATCGGGTTATAAACATGTGAAATATGCTAAACAAACCTTTTACTGCTTTAAACGCCAATATCTCGAAAACAATGCGTTTTAGGAAAACGTTGTTTATAACATTTTTTGACCAATTTAAAATTATCTTTTATATAAGTGCTAAATTAACCAAATACAATAATAATTGCCTTAATTATAAACAAAAAACGCTAAAAATAGGAGTTTTGCCCTATTTTTACCCCCTTACCCCTAATCGTTTACCCCCAAAATCTAATCAGCTCTTTGGGATACGATAAGAAACAATATGCAAAAAAACGCAAGTCGATATCTCATGTATAAATGGAGTAGTTAGAGAGTTTACACCCAGACAGACAGACAGGCAGACAGAGGGACGCAAAAATTTTTTTTACTGATTTCGACTCAGAATGGTCTAAAACGTCGAGAAATGTGAAAAAAACGTGGTCAAAGATTTTGACTCTTCGGCGAAGATTTCAATACATCGGCACTCTTAGTAGCACTAAGTGCCGATGTAAAATAATTAAATTTAACTTTTTGTACTATAGATTAACTTTACACATTGATTTAGGATTTATATTTTTTACATTTATAGAGGTATTTCCGTGACTTGTAATGCATTATTCAACCAATTTTCCATGTTTATAAGTAGCTAGTAGTTGGCAAAACCGTTTAAAATGCAAGTTTATACATTTTAGTGTCTCTGTGAAAGTTCCTGTCACGCTTTTACACCTTTTTGCTGCACGGGGTATCGCGCAAAAGGCAAAAACAAGTATCTATCTACATTTGCAAGCACCTACTTTGACTATGTCTATGTCCAGATGCGATGAGATAAGATTTTCCACTTTGCCGACAAACATTGTGTGCATATGCGAACCATTTGAAATTTTAATGCGAGGTCAATAAGTTTATAAATATTTTATTTATTATAAATCAATATGAATAAAACAATACTAGAGTGTGCTTTAGGTCACTGTTTGATAATACAAATTGTAGTTTTAATTTTAGTATGGTAGGTTGGTATCCATTATATTTATTAATAGTTATCTGGCTTATTCGTTACTTATTCGGTACTATTCAAAAGTCGAATTAAAACGGGGCAACCTTATAAATACTCTCTTCAAGTTGCAAAAAGTCAGAGAAATTGTTACAGTTTGTGACAGGGGGAGGGGGGGTCTAGGTAAACGTTACGTAACGGAATTTAATAAATTTAATGTTTATTTCCTAAGCTTGGCAGATGTATTTTTATTTCAATATAAATTACTATTTAGTGGGCCATAATTCCCTTTTTCACACAAAAATTGACGAAACTATGCATATTTAAATAATATTGTAATCAGTAAAAAAACTGTTGACATTGATATTAAAAAAAATCTTACGGCCCTGTTCTTGCGTGATCTTGCCGATGAATCATCGGCGAGGATAAATTTTCGGGCAGAATGTGTACTCACAGAACACCAATGTGTGTACTATTTTGAGTACCTGTGCATAAACAATATACGTGTTATATGTGACACTCAGTGTAAAAAGAGGTACCTAGTATTTTTTCCCTGTGTGATATTGATTATGAATATTATTTTAAAGTTTGAATGACTCTTTCGTGTAATTTTTTTTAAGGTTATGTTATACTATATTTTAGGTTCATGTTTGTTTTGTCGAGAAAAACGAATCAATAGTGAGAATACAGTTAAATTTATTGCGAAACAAAATTTTTATATTGTTACGCGTTACACAGGGGGGGGTTGGTAAATGTGACAGTTTGTTACACAGGTGGGAAAAATTGCGTTACGTAATATATGGATAGCCCCTTATTGGGAAAGTATTATTACCTAAATGTACAAGAGATATTAGGCAAAGAAAAATATACATAAATTTAAACAAGCTGCAGCTTACATGTGAAGATATGTTGTCATTGCCTAGTATAAATTCCTATAAAATGTTAAAGATAAAATGGTCAAACATGGTAACAAACTAAAAGACTGGTTAAAAGAAAGGATCAAAGGGTGGGTCGCATACTTAGATATGAGAGCTTTCTTAAAGATATTTTCAAGAGTGGGCTAGGAGTTAAAATAAAGGTAGGCAAAACTAGAATAAAATATTGCTCAGTTATAACAAATGATGTAAAAATTGGCTAGGGATATGGCTAGATAGAGAAATGCAGCATTGCTGTTCTTAACCATTCTTAACCGCAAAAAGAATTCGCATACGCAGTTGCTATGATAGCTAAAATCATAGCAACCGCGTATGCAATATATTTTGCAAGTGGTCAAGAACACAGAACCAGGTTCAAACCAGCCTTAGAACTGATCCTCGATAATAATGATAAAACATTATTTGATAAATATTGTTAACAAAAAGATTATTAATTACGTGAAACCACAATACACACCATAATCTGTGGTTTAACATAATACAAGTAATAATGCTCCGTCTAAAGGCCGATAAATTAGGTTCATAAGAAATTACTATTATAGCCTGTGTGAAATCTAAAAATAATCCTGTGACTTCCTTTCAATTTTGCTTTCCCATTTTGAAAATTTTCAAAATTTCGGAAAGCCTTGTATTCATGCAAAAATTTTCAAAGATCGTTCTATCCGGGAAATCTTGTAAGCACGATATCTTAAAAAGCTTTAAGCTAAAGACTTGAAATTTTGCATATAGGTATGTTACCAAAAGTTCTCGCTTGGGATTGTTTTTGGTGAACATTGGGGTGCGGCAAGGGGGGCAAATGGGGAAAATACATTTTTTTTACAAAAATTTGATAATTGCTATATAGGGGTTTTTTAAGATTTGGACTTTTTTGTGGTCGACAAATATGAATCTGATATTTTTTTCTAATTTCACCCCCTGAGGGTGGGGGGTTGTTTTCATGAAAACTAGTATATTGGGGTTTTTGAGGTTGCTGAAAGTGAATATGATAATAACAAAAATTCTAAATCCACCCCCTGAGGGGTGGGGCGTAGTTTTCGTAAAAATTGGTATATTGGGGTTTTTGAGGTTGCTGAAAATGAATCTGATAATACAAAATTCTTACTCCACCCCCTGAGGGGCAGGGGGTAGTTTTCTTGAAAATTTGTATATTGGAGTTTTTGATTTCACTAAAACTGAATCTTATAATAACATTTTTCTAATTTCAACCCCAACCCAAAATTGGTATATTGGGGTTTTTAAGGTTACTGAGAGAGAATCTGATAATAAAAAATTCAACTCCACCCCCTAAAAGGCAGGGGGTAGTTTTTGTGAATGAAAACTGGTATATTTTTAAGGTCGCTAAAAGTGAATCTGATAATAAAAATTCATTTTCGCGCGGAGGTGAAAAATGGGAAACCTCTTTTACTGGGCAGTGTATTTTATGTGGTTTAAATATTTTAAATATAAGAGAGGTATCAAATCATGTTGTTTTTGTAGAGTTAATGATTAATATATGTGATCAAATCTAGATAGCATGGTGCGTTGGGGTGAGACAACAAGGCGGCCGCCTTAGGGAACGTTCGAGTATCACGTAACGCAAATTTTGATTATTTTGGACCCCCACCCTCTCCCTGTAACGCTATTTTCCTATACCATTAACATGGGCGTCACACTCCAAAATGACCCCCACACCCATAGGAGCGTTACGTAATCCTTGCACGTTCCCTTAGTGCGCAAAGTGCCTTGATAATGGTTGACCTTTTTTTTTGTCAATCACTGACTACTCTAGGGGGACGACAATTTGAAAGGGCGTAAAATCTTGACCTTGCCTTACCTTAAAGGTAGAAAAGTGTGGGACAAGGTTTAAAATAGTGTCATTTACATAAAATAAAATCATCCTCAACCAGCTAGGCCAGTTCATTCTTTAAGTTATAACTTTAACTAACGTTAATTTTTTACGAAATGATGTTAACTCTGTCAACAATCTTTATAAATATCCCCTACTTTCCGTTAAAAAAGTCTAAGGACCCAACTCAATTCCGATTTTTGCATTTGAATTTTTGTTAAGGAGTGTATCTTTCCCGATAACTAACCAATATTGCCCCACACCCCCCTACCACAAATTCTTTTTATCGGTATAAAATTCAACCCTTTGAAAATTAATTTGTCACTTTTTTACTATAGGTATTATAATTTTTACGTTATTTGCAATTTTGGTGAAAGCGCAAAATAAAATTTTCGTTATTTTAATTATTATATATTTGTATTAATATTTATAAATGCACAAGTATATGCTGAATGGCATTATTTAACTTAGTAACAGTGGTGACAAACGAGAAATGAATTTTGTTATCAACAATTCTTTATCTAACGAGAAACGATTAAGATAGCATGCAGGTTTTATGATAAAAATTTAAAAGTTAAATTAATTTGTCCATCAGAAAAATGACCTATTTATATATAAGTTTAGTTTTTTTTCCAGTGCTATATGATAGTTAAATTTCCTAACAAAAAGTTTATCCAACTGCTGGCCAATTTAATATTTATTTCTGTGCTAACAGTACTATAGGACGAATTTTTACGATGCGACGATTAATAGTATTTTATGATACTTTGACATACCAACATTCTACATTCTTTTTCTTTTTTTTTTACTTGACAATGAAGTAGAGGGCTACCAACTTTGTATAGTTAGATAATGAATGAAACAGAAGACATTTTGAATACATAGTATGTTGGTAAAATAAAATACTATAAATAGTTGCATTGTAAAATTTCTTCCTATAGTACCATGAAAACTAGAAAACTGTTGCATAGAAACCCAGAAAGCACAGGTTTATGCACTAGATATTCCCAGAATATCCGTTTTGGGATTTCCGACATCCTCAGGATATACGATTTCGTCTACAGATCCGTAGATTATTCTTAGGATATTCTTTGTTACTAAACGGAAAGCCGAGCGACTTCCGAACCGTATATCCCAAGGATATCCCGAAGGTATGTCCTGAGGATACACTGTACGTCTGTCCTAAAGATAGACGAAAGCTAGTATTGCCTTTATTTTTTTTTGTATAATATTGCTATTAGCTGCTTGCACCTAGGTGCAAGTTATTTAAATTTAAGCTAATAGTTTCACAAAAAAATAATAAAAGTAATACTATTTGATATTCACTTTTGTCGGGTACATTTGTACATAATTAGTAATATTTATGAAATATATTTCCTTTTTCATCATAAATTGTTCAAAAAGTACTAGGATTAACCTTTGCAAAAGCCCATGGGCTCGTCCATAAAAAACGTAAAGCACTTAAGACGGAGGGAGTAATAACCCTTCCTCAAGGAGGGGTAATACTCACTAAATTGTCTAACAAAGCAAAACACAATATAAATATTTAATATTAATTGTGAAAAATACTTACACAATAAACAGATCACAAATACCCACCGAATAAAACATCCGCCATAAAAGTGACGAAAAACGCGGTAAATTTAAAATAATGAAGGAAAAGCCATCGTAGGATATCCCAGGGATATCCCGAAAGGACATCCACGGGACATCCCCTCGGGACGTCTCTGGGATATACGAAGGACATACCGTATATCCTTGGGATATACGGACAGTATACCATCAGGACATACCTTTCGGCATATCCTTGGGATATACGACTAAGGTCCCGGAACATGCGACATTGAGAGGATATCCGGGGGATATAATGTGCTGTATGGGAAGAAGTATTAATATTGACCATTACACGAATGTGCTTAAAAGTACCAAGAAAAAAGTTAATTTTCTTGCGTACGTGTGCTAATATACATAAGTGTTGCTAATGATTAAAAAATTCAACAAGAATAAGTTAAAACTGGTACACGAACCCAATAAAAATCTAAGTTAAAAATTTAGTCACACCATACTTTATCTTAATCAGCAATTGTGTATTGATCACGTGTGTTTTTAAACATGAACTTAGTCTATAAACGTGCATTATAGAGAAAAAATATACGCATTTAAATATACTAAATTACACTGAAAAAAAATATGGGTTTCTATCAAAGAACTTTTACCTCAAGAATAAACATGATGAAATATACCGTATGCTTTGTTTGAAGCGTGAACCAACTACGGTGAGGGGCTGGTGAGGAGTGACTATTGTTTACACATAGTACGCGTAAAGAGAGAGAAAGAATATGTAAACTCACAGTCTAATGTCGTAAACTTTGTCAAGCAATACAGTGTTGGCGGTTGCAACACCTGCTTTAGATATTTTATTGTAAATTTTAAGAAATATTAGTTTTATTTGAGTTTTATATGAACTAGTATTTTAATTTTAATAAATTTAATTATATTACATTATCAAACATAATTATAGTGTCGTAGTATAGTAGTTTTTTAAAATTTTAATGTAGGAGGTATAAAGATTTATCATAATGATAAAGTAAAAATTACGCAACATCGCTCTGGTCACCAGAAGGTCAAAACTAGCGATACTTATGTTTACACCAGATGCAGTATCGCATACGTTTATGTAAACAAACAAACAAAAAGATGACACCTTCATAAACATTGGTCTGAAATAACTTCTTGAGGTAAAAGTTCTTTGGTTTCTATATTACCGCAAAAATGCCCTTATCTCCTAAACTTAGCATTTTTAAGCACAAGTTTATAGTTTATTCTATTATATTAGGAAAATATGAGTCGCTAATTCCTTAATTAACTGTCAATTTTAACCAATCACATTTGAGGAGGTGAGAAGCCAAGGGGTACAAGTGACATTTTTAACGAAATTGAGTTAGGCATGGGAATAGGTTGTACTAAGCCTAAAAAATCTACTCCTATGCCTCACTCGTTTAAAATGTCACTTGTACCCCTTGGCTTCTCACCCCCTCATTTCCGAATTCATGAAAAATCACAGATATCTGCGTAGGAATTCTCAAAATGAGGTAAAAAAGAATATGCCTTTAATAAGGGGGCTGGCATGAAATAAAGTATCGTAAATGATGCAGTATCAATGTAAAACTATAAATTTAAGGCTTCTTGAGACTTCTCACAGAAGCGATTTAGGAATTTTCTGGACTTACAATTTGCTTATGAAGAATTTGAAAGAAACGGTTTGGTTTGCAAAGCCGTCATTGTGTCAGCAGCAAAAAGTTGTAACAACGATTTTAACCAACGAACTAATAACTCTTCTCTCTAGAATGGGCATTTCATTCGTTAAAACTGACAAAAACGTCTGTCTTACTCGCACAGCTTTGTTCTAACAGAGACAAAAATACTAGTTACTGGTAATTGTTATTGTTCAGGCCTGTATATACCTACTATTTGTTTACAAACAAACCGAGATGTTGGCGATACTTTATTTTAACGGTATGCGTATTCTAGAAAAAAGAGTTATTAGTTCGTTGATTTTAACACATATCAGGTAACCCATGAATACTAGTACCTTAGGTATAACAAATAGAATTTGAAAGAAACGGTTTGGTTTGCAAAGCCGTCATTGTGTCAGCAGCAAAAAGTTGTAACAACGATTTTAACCAACGAACTAATAACTCTTCTCTCTAGAATGGGCATTTCATTCGTTAAAACTGACAAAAACGTCTGTCTTACTCGCACAGCTTTGTTCTCACAGAGACAACAATACTAGTTACTGGTAATTGTTATTGTTCAGGCCTGTATATACTGTACCGTAATTAATACGTTCACTGCCAACGGCTAGTTTTGACAGCGGAGCAATGGGTATGGGCAAGGGAAAAATAGAAAGAATTGATTAATGTTGTTAGGGGCGCCAGTTACTTTAGCTTTTACTCCTTTAGGTAAGTAACAACCTAGTGTAAATACTTAAGCTTTTCAGTTTGAGAAAATATAACCCCTAAATAAAATAAGATAATTCATTTGAAAAATTTATTATAAATAAACTTAATGAAAGCACATCAAGTAATGTATTAATATATATAAAAAATATGTGTAATTATATTAAGATATAATTAAAGAAATCTTAATAAAAATTACTAAATTCAGAAATCATTCGACTTAAATGTATAAAGAAAACATGAAGTTCAGCAAGCACCAAGAAATGTATGTAAACAACAATCATTTCTTGCAGTGTATAAAAGTCATGCTTAAATTAGAAATCATTTAATCAAAAGTATGATATTTAATAATTAATAAATGAGATTAAATGTTTTAAAAAAAAATAAGTACCTAAAAATGAACAAAAGCCAGAAGGGCATATAGTATTAATCAATACTATATCAGATCTGATAAAGTTTACAGTTATAAGAATATTGAAATAAAAGAATTTAAAAATATGAAATATTGCTTTCAAAAGTTTTCAGAATGAGTACTTAGCTGGTTTCTGCAAAATCCATGAGGTATGAATTCCATCGTCTCCATCTGTACAAGTCTCCCCTATGCTGATGAATTCATTTCTCAAATGAAAGAAGAAAAAAATATAGGCTGTCCCATCTACTTTGGAAAAATTATCTTCCAGGATAAAATGTACGATTGAAAATGTTGTCCGGGATAAAATATGCTTTTGAAAATTATGTCCAATATAAAATTGTCTGCTAGACGGTCATATAGAATTTATCTATGCCGAAAAATACAGAACCATGTTCCAACAGAACATCACTCCATGCGGAGAACTTGTATATCAAATATACCAAAATAAACTTCAACTTAAATTAATGTAATTCCATATTAATGGTATAGAAATGGTGAGTAATTAATGGTAATTAATTAATGTAGTAATAATGGTAATTAATTAATGTAGTAATAATGGTGCTAAAACAATAATTATATCTCAGAAATATTCTAAGAAACAGAAAAACTTAACTTACGTGTCATTCTAAGTCTTCGATGTCCATCGAAACGTTATAAATGCGTAATTGTAGAAAATAACAGTTATAATATCTTCCGCATTGTTTAAATATTCATTTTCACTAACTTTAAATAAAAATACATGAAGGATTACTTCGATGATTACAGAAAATAAACACTCGTCAAAATGACACCACCATTGTATTCGAGTTGCGTCAAGAAAGAGCGAAAATCGACCTTATCAACCGGTATGAACCCTTCAGGTAAATAAAATCCTATTTCTGAACTATTAGCGACATCTATGTAAGTCATTATCAACTACAGTTTTACCGTATAGGATTCCTAATAAAGGTAACGAAAACTACATCAAAGATAATAACCAAAAAGACTATTTCCTAATAAATCCGTATTAGTGATATCTAACCTCAAAATATTGCTCTAAGAAACAAATATAAACAATACTTATTGTTTATCAGCAAAACTAATAAAAATACGAACAGAATACTAAGTGTCCTGTGAACTAAGTATAAACAAAATACTGAATCTAAGTGAGCAGTTCCAGCAAACTATTTTCAACAAATTCTGGATTATCCCGAAGCAATAAGCATATGAAACTTTCCAGGAGAAACAAGCTACAGATGAAAGCCAGTGAAATCCAACCCTCAATAGACTCTGAAACATATAAAAACCAGGTAAGTCCATAGACAAATGCACTATAGAGAAATAAGTCATATGATTCTTTATTATTAAAAATCATATTCTAATTATGTTTTCTTTATGTTATTTTCAGGTAGAACTATGGAATAGAGACTCATATGGTTAGAATTCAGTTCCTGCTACAAAATAGTCCCAGATACAAAATAGTTCTGTACGTACGTAACTATTTATATACAAAATAAACATAAATTATAACGTAAGTAAACGAATAGTTTAATTAACCCTTGCTATATTACAAAGTGACGATTTATATCGTTACAATACCTACTATTTGTTTACAAACAAACCGAGATGTTGGCGATACTTTATTTTAACGGTATGCGTATTCTAGAAAGAAGAATTATTAGTTCGTTGATTTTAACTCATATCAGGTAACCCATGAATACTAGTACCTTAGGTATAAAAAATAATGCTACTTGGGTTATTTAAATTGTAAACTTTAGAATCTAAGTAATACATTGTGCTGTAAAAAAAAAACTTGCATGTTTGTGTTAAGGGTATTATCAAGAATATTTACATATATTAAGTGATATTGTATCAAATGCCGTATCATAAATTTAAATAATTATCTCTATACTTTTATCGTATTGCGTCAAACTAAGGTGTATTCAAACGTTATATTATAATGGATCTATTTTAAATGTTCTTTTTACTTTTTTTCGTATAAACCATAATTGAATTTAATTGTAGAACATTATACAAATAAGTTATTATTTGAAATAACTATAATTAGGTAAGTTAATTATATCTACACAGATATGGGTAACAATAAATTTATTGTAGTTACTACTAGCATTAATCACTGATTCTTTAGTAAATAATAATTACACAGCCACACAAAATAATAAAATAAAAATAAAAAACAATCCGTAAAGATATGTAATGCTTTGCATTCCTTAGTATGATCTTTACTCTGAATCGTATATTGATTTTTTTCTCGATATACTTTTTAGTCACTAAATCCTAAGATATTACTTTTAATTACATTTTTCTCGTAAACAGTAAGTCTTAGATGCTTACATCATATGACCTTTTTTATGTATTTTTATGTATAGGATAATATTTAAACTGAAAAACAGCAAATAAGTTACGCTGAAAAAAGAACTGGGCAAAAAAGTGCTTGGGCCTCCCGTTTGGCCCGCGCTTGGCTAAAATTAAAACATAGAAATAGTATATATTAATAATAGGTCTTGTTGATATAAAAACACATGCATAAACTCATTTCTGTATCTCAAAGGGTTCCTGAGATATTAAACGAAAATCTAATTTGGGGGCCTGTCACTGAAGGACCGTAGCTCCCTTATGAAGCATTTTTGGACATGAACCTGTTTTCATGTCTTTTGATAGGAATTCATCTCCCAAAGTTATGAAACGCTAACTTGAAAATGAGTCTTGCATATTAGGGTGCATGGGAAACTTTAAGTTAAAAAAAAAATCGCTTAAATGACCTAAAGTAGCGAAACCCCTTGGGGGGGGGGGTGTGGTCTTAAATTAACGACTGACGTTGACAGATCTCTTGCCTAAATTTTCTGTCGCACAGGCCTAAGATACGGATTCGTTGTAAATTTTTTTGCACACGGCGTTCAATAAATTCTTTAAACAAAAAGAATTGAGATGGAAAACCATAGGCGGTTTTCGGTTAACCGGTTGCGGAAATTACCTTACAGCAGTTTTTGGTTAAAAATCGGTTTAAACCTTAAAGCAAAATTTCCTTTCAATTTATTGACTTCTTGTAAAAAAACAATGTTACGTAACAAATGGGAGGGGGTCTTGAAAATGTTACTCCGCGTTACATGGTGGGTAAAAAATGGCCAAATTCTGCGTTACGCAATACTTAAACGTTCCCTTAATAACTAAATATTAAAAAACTAAAAATAATTAAAAATAGTACTAACACTAATTTCTTGGAAACAAGTACTAATGGAACTTGAATATATATTATGTTTATATCAAGTATTTTTATACTTTTAAAACAAGTATCTAATTACTTGTACTTAATTTTTTTTGTCTGTGTATGTAAAGATATATCACTCAGTTGAGTGGTATTTATTTAATAACTTAAAGATAGCATATCTCTCTTAAAAGTCATAGAATTTACTTCATCTTCAAGTTAATGCAGTTACTGTTAACTGAACAGAGATAACTGCGATAGCGTTAAGCCAAGTTAGGGAATATAATCTATAGTTTTAATAGCGTAATTTATTATTATTTGATAAGAAAATAGTTAAAATACCGATTTAATATTCAGTCAATGCACCATATCTACAATTATCAAGCTTTCGATTTATTATCTGGTAGAAATACGGCGGCAATACAAAAAATAGAAAAATAACAGTAAACTAGATGAAACGTTGCAAGCACTCTGTCAAAACATCGGCACTACTGTTAGTTTTCCTATACATGCCACTAAAAATTAAAAAAATGACTATCGCTACGCCCATTATTCACTAAACTGAAAACCTTAAATCCACCTTAATTTGTAGCTTAGGTGACCCCATCGAAGAACCCGATAAAATTTTGTCCATAACTTTTACCGTTTCGGAGAAAACATTGGGTCGCGAACTTTGGATCACCCGGTACACTAGAGCCATCTAGTTTGCAAATTTCAAACTAGGTGTTTTGTTTGATTTAAAATTCTGTATCTTTAAAACATTACATTCTAGCAAAAAACTGTTTTTTATAGGGCTTAAAAAGGGCTATTATTTAAAATATTATTTTTTGAAATCGGGTTATAAATATGTGAGATATGCTAAAAAAACCTTTTACTGCTTTAAACGCCAATATCTCGAAAACAATGCGTTTTAGGAAAACGTTGTTTATAACATTTTTAGACCAATTTAAAATTATCTTTTATAAAAGTGCTAAATTAACCAAAAACAATAATAATTGCCTTAATTATAAACAAAAAACGCTAAAAATAGGAGTTTTACCCTATTTTTACCCTCTTACCCTTATTTGTCAATTTGGTTATGTGTTTGACGTTTACTCATTCTCTGACAGTAGATATGTAAAATCCGCTAATTTTCACTTTTCGACCTCTGTCATGGCAACGGGTGGAAAATGAGCACTATCTACTAGCTAGATCGTAGAAAAAATATATTATAACACAAGAGCCTGGGGTTACAAAAACGTACTTTTTACCAGAATATGTTTTTTCTACGACTGCTTTAGAATGTAAGCAAATCAACACACTTTTCAAACACAGAATGAATCCATTCTAGCTCTAGATACCGTATGAATATTCCGTATCAAGTGTTAAAATGAGCGCATGTAGTGCCATCTCTTATTTATAAAAGTAAAGAAAACTGTAGCAAAATTAGAAAATATATATATATTTTACCATGCAATATTGAATAATTTAATGCAATTTAAAGTTTTGCGATAAAATTACATAAAGTTTATAAGTTTTTATTAATATTTGACCAGTTTTTTACCAATTTAGTTCAAAAACTGCTCCATCTATTGTTAAATATTTAAACCTAATATCTGTCACAACAATCTGACATAACCTTCAATTTTTGCATTATAATTTGTAAATATGTGCTAAAATTAAATAAAAATCTTTTTTAAGTACTGATTTCTTAAAATTATTAAATAACATTAATTGCTTTATTTAAAAATATTTGTTTTGTTGCATTTGCAATGTCGAGTCACAAAAAAAAATTGTTTTTAATCTTATCCGCAGTTTAAAGAAATACAGTGTTTCATATTTGCAGTCGAAGAAAAAGTATAGTCTACAATGGAATAGTCATTCGCGCTCGCGGGACAGTCATACTCGCCTGCCGGCTCGTATGACAAACTTTCCGCTCGCGCGGAATATTGTCTATTCCATACTAGTTATAGAATATACTATTACATTCTAGTCTAAAATAGTTGTAAGGTTTTTTTTTAGGACAATGCCATTTTAAATTAAATACCTTCTAGGGCAGAGGATCGTATTTATACAATAAAATGTGTAGAACAGGTTGACAACAAATTATATTTTAATATGATTTATTAGAACTTTATTAACTAAAGTAAGTAAATTTCTACGAAAATTGATTGTGTACATATGTAAAAAAACTTGACAGCACAATAGCATAAAGCATACAATCTCTAACTTTTGTATACCACCCCGTATTTATAGTTCCCAGCCGGAAAATTTAAAAAAATTTCACAGGATTATAACCATTTTATTCTATGAATAACAAGCATGCAACAATAGGATACAAATATTGTACCTACATATTTTCTTGTGAAAATTTTACACCTCTGATTAAATGGTACTTACAGGTTTTTCTTAAGGTTGTTCACTGGAGAACGGTTAATTCGCAGGAAAATTATGAATATGTATTAATATTAATTATTAATGTTTTTAAATTAATCAAGTTTATATTTACTTTTCCACCGAGCTTTAATTATAACAAATAATGCTGAAGAAAGAGATCCTTACTGATAAATAATTATCATACTCAATTAAGATTAAAATAATAAAATATGATAACAAAACATGCATAATAAGCATATTAAGATTTACCGTGTAATATAATATAATTAATTATTTGTAATAAAATTATAAGTATTAAATGCTAGGTTCATATCATGACAATGCGTTTATTCCATAATTGTAAGGTAAATGTCCCAAATATCGGACACGACCCAACTATCGGACACTTTCACGTTTTTATAAAAAACAAGATATTTAGGTAATAAAATCAAAAAAATATTTTTTATTTAAAATTATGAACATATTTGAATCAGAGCGTAAGTATCATTTGCCATTTATATCGTATTTTTTAAGCCTTAATTACAAATAAACAGTCATGTGTCAGCAGCCATGAAATATATATCCTTTTTCTAAGCAAAGTAAGTAAGCCAACGTTTAACTGTAAAATGATTTTTTTAATATAAGTAATTGTTAAAATGTCTATCAAACTCTTTTTAATTCATAATATTGTAGTTTTATACCATTTTAAACCATTTTTGATGTTATTTTAAAGATATTTTTATATTAAATCGGTGTCCGATAAATAGGACAATAAAATATAGGCAGTTCTATATATCGGACGGGCGTCCGATATATAGTACAATGTAGATTTACTTTTAACTTCCAATATAAAATAAAGGATATATATTTTTAAAACAAATATTATATAAAATGATTCTGAAGAGTATAAAGCTTTTTCTACCCATTTATCGGACTAGCACTTTCTTTCAAATAATCCGTTTATTAGGCATTTTTATTAACTGTCTGATATTTGGATCTACCTTATAATTTTGTAAGACCTAAATATCGGACACAATAAATTAATGCAAAGTCCATGGACTTGCAATATTATCTGGATGATAATTTAAGTATATCGTCAATGTTTTTTTATAGATCTTAGCTATAGTTAATTATAATCATGTAATTATTCATTTCTGTTCAGGGAATCGTTATTTTAATACTCCTATTAATTTTAAAAACACATATTAGTCAAGAAAAAGCCTAAATGGACTACCACCCATTATAATAATAATATAAAATTTTATAATATTTTGTCACAAAACCAGCAGCAAGTCAGTTTATAAAAAATAATGACAAATATACACATTTGCATTATATTAATAAATATATTTTTTTAAATATATATATACATAGTCCGATAATTGGGACACAACTAGTCCGATATTTAGGACAAGGTGAGAAATTTAAAAAATTAAAAAATATATAAAAAAATCATATTTTCGAAACGGGGAGTTTTTGAAAAAAAAATCCCGTAAAGGTTTTTCTTTAAAATCGGTGGGCTACACATAAAATAATAATCAGAGAAATCCGTGACCCAAGGGAACGTTCAAGTATTACGTAACGTTCCTAGGGGGGGGAGTCATTTTGAAGTGTTACGCCTATGTTAATGGTATAGGAAAATAACGTGCAGGGAGGGGGGGCTCCAAAATGATAAAAATTTGCGTTACGTAATACTTGAACGTTCCCAAAGCCCTCAGCCCTGCCTGAATCGGCAAGTCAAAATACTGTATTATTAAACCTGAATTATTAAAATTGTCTAATAAATACATAAATAATATTATTATTAAAATTTTTTAAAAAGAAAATTCACTAATAATGAAAATTTTTCTCATTTTTTTCAAAAATTTTATAAAAAGTATTAATAGGGGAGACTGTTGTACCTTGATCATAGTATACCTGGGATCGCCCTTCAGTTTCTTCACAGATGCTGCTATCTAGTGGACAAAGGTGTACTAAGACAATGTTTACTCAGTAGAGTACAAGCAAGCAAGAGTGGTTGTACATGTGCTATTGTTTTCGAGTAAAATAGAAATACAAATTTTTAGCTCAAAAAGTTACAACTTTTGGTTTTACTGTTTATTTTTTGACGTTTGTGTTGTTTGTTTTAAATCACATTCTATCTGAATCACTTCTTATTGGTGATTAATTTGTTATGCCATATTTCAGTTTTAAACATAACCTAGAATGTTGAGGTTACTTTTGGAAAAATGCATCATCATGTACCTTGGATCAAAACAACGTCCTGTACCACAGATCAATGATTACACGGGTCAACACAAAATTTGACTTTGATAAAATTTCGATAGTTTAGGTCGTAATTACACGAAAAAAATTATATGGCATAAAAAAGTTTGCTTTTGTATTTAAAAGACCGATTGAACGATATTTTTCAAAATCTGTGATATTATTTTTTATTGGAAGATAGAACCATCGAAATAAATTTGTTTATCATTTTTATTAAGTTTTACTATCAAAATAACTTACAAAAAAGTAGAAAATACTTTAAAAGTGTACACTCTTACTCTTTCATGTTCATAAGTACTTTCTTTCGATAAACCCCAGATATCTCTCCCATCATGTTTTCATTGGCCAATACTTGATAACGTTAATATGTCCATTACATTTGATTCACTGCTTAATTAAAAATTGCTCACCTTCCAAACATCTTTTACAATAACTACAAGCAACATTTGAAGCTTGTCTTAATTCCGAACAGGACAGTCAAAATATGCTTCGTAGGCTTCACAGAGAACGTGAGATGTTTTTAGTTCATATTTCATGTCTCGAACTTTAATAAATTGACCACATACGTAGCAAAATGCATCAGCATCATATTTACACTTTCGCGATGCCATTTTAACGTTTCTTGACATGTACAAAACACCTGATCGTTGTTTATCACTTGAGTGCCATCTGGAGGCACTGCGTGAACGTAAAAACCCCACTCAGATCTTGCGGTAAATTTGAATGTATTTAAACTAATTGAAATTTATAAAAAAATTCGAAAATGAGTATTATTATCACAACTATCACAAAAGCAAACTTTAAACCAAAAGAAGGTATTTTCTTTTCGTTTTTGTGCATAATGAACCGAAAAATCATAATATAAACTTTAGGACAAAGAACAAAATTTATTTTGTTGAGTCGTGTTATAGGTAGACTTTTCTAGCTTTAAAGTTAAATGATTTAGTTAACTAATTTTGAGTTAAACCTAATTTACATACTTAATTTTTCTATTGCCTATTAATTTTAAGTTATAAATTTCATATTGTAACTTCTTGTAAACATGTATACAAATAAAAATTAGGGTACACTTTAACACAATATTGCAATCTTATTTCTTTTTGTAACGAAACAATAAAAGTCCAAATCTCTTTATAAAAATGTTGATTTTAAGACATATCTTGTAGGTACATAACGTTAATGATCCAAGGTACACTAGGGTGTGATCAATTGTACATTATGGTCTTGTACCATTGATCACATTACAATAAAATATAAATATATATTTTTTTGCTAAAACTGTTTAATATTTAAATTCTTAAAAATTAAATAGTGTGTAGGAATAATGGTGTTATCAGGAGAGACTCTTTCCTATGTTATATTTAAAAAAATGGCTTTTAGAAAAATATAAAAGTAAATTGTGATCCAAGGTACAACAGTCTCCCCTACAATTTTGAATAAGGATACTTACAGTATTGTTGATATAGTGAGGAAAATACACTTACCTGAAAATAAAAAAAAGAATAATATTATATTCAAAATTTACTAGTTAAAAATATGTCCGGTAGAAGTTTCTTACGTCCAATTTAATTTGGAAAAACAAGGCCCTTTGCTAGCGTAATTAAGTTTACTACTGTAGTTGAATCTACGTTAAAAGATTCCCGATATCTCGTTTGGGAACAAAGCCGGATACTTGAAAGTTCATGCATTTGATAAATTTTCAAGTGATTACGACTTCCTCTTGAGATATAGATAAATTCTGCGATATAACTTTGCCTCCGTATATCCGCATTATAAAAAAATCTCAAAATCTTTTTTATTTAAAATAAATCATACTCAATAAGATAAAATAACATTATATAGAATATTAAGTATTAAACATTTTGTTATAACTTAATTATAAAACTATTAAATTTAAAAGATTAATTTCTATTCATAAAGTTGGGACACTAGATCTATAAGTTTAAAAACCCTTATAATTCAGTTTCGTAGTGGCGGCGTTACCGATTTAGTGTTCTTACTTTTGCCCCCTCTAGCGAACATTTCAAACAACGAGCTAAGGACTCTTCCCTCTAGAATAGGCATTTCATTTGTAAAAACTGGCAAAAACGTAGCCAACATATACATTTGTCTGTAATTGTTATTGTTCAGGCCTTAATATACCTAATATTTGTTTACAAACAAACCGAGTTGTTGGCGATACTTTATATTAACGGTATGCATATTTTAGATAGAAGAGTTGTTAGTCCGTTGATTTCAAAGCTATAATGAGAATTTTGTTTTTAATAGGATGACATAATTTTAAGTTGTTTTTGTAATGACGTTTAAGCATTGCTCTCTTAAAACAAATGACATATTCACTGTTTTCTTAGTGACATATAACGGTCAACTGGTGACTATGTACTGAGAGATAGTAATTCTCAGTGAGAATCTGTAAAATCCACTGACTAATTTGTAGAGTAGGCCTTATAAACGGAATTTTACTTAGTCTAAATTATTTAAAATGACTAATGAGATAAATAGCAACCATATCAACTTAATTATAATCATTGAGTTTCCTGGAGATACTAACAGTATTATTATACCGGGTGTTTTTTTTTAACCTGAATCTTTCAAATATCTCGACTACTATGCATTTAAAAAAAAAATGTAAGACAAAAGTTGTTTATTTTAATGGGGGAAACAAAATAACTTATTTATTTTTTAAGGATATTTACGTTTTCAAGGTCATTTCAAGGTCAACTTTGTATTTTTTATGAAAACATATATTTTTTACTGCTATTTAATTGTGCTCAAAAAAGTAAAATCTTTTGTAAAAACTTTTTTTGGTTGGCCTTTTAGTTGCAGTAATAATAAACAGTTACACAAAATTAAAAAAGTTGGATCTCCGCATCTTTTTTTCTTAAATGCATAGTACTCGAGATATTTGAAAGTTTCAGGTTAAAAAAATACCTAACTACTAAACCAGTATAATGCTAATATTATTATCATTGTCATTATCACTTGGTTACTATGGAAACAAAAAACTGACAGTTACTGACATCTTAATAAATCTTATATTTTTGCAAAATGTGTTTTTTAATTTGTGAAGCTTACCTTTAGTTGATTTATTTTTATTGATAAGCTAGATAAATGATTATTTTATTACCAAAACATCGTAGGTATAAACCTTAATTAATTTCAGATAATATATCGTCGGCTTACAAGTAAAAGGCACTAAGTCACTTTTTTGCAAAAATGGGATTTTAATGGCACTGTAATTAATTTTTGATTATCTATGTATAGGTAAACGGAACTAACTTCTAGGTGGACTGCCAAGGGAGTTACCAACTATACAAAACGCACCAATTTGATTTTGATTAAAATTTTATCTGGCAATAGGCACTAAGTCACTTAGTGCACTTAGTGCGTTTTACTTGTAGATTATTTTAAATGTTTCTGCACTAAGCGACTTTCTAAAAAGAGTTAATTTATAAAAATATGATTGCTTGAATCATTTATATGATACAATATCGCGTTATTTATTGTACTGATAAACGCATTCAAATTTTGCTATGTTAAAGTTGATGGAATAGAGACAGAACAGAAATAACAAGAATATAAAAAAAACTAAAGTTCGCGGCAAGTTCGGAAAACAGCCCTTAGAAATGCACCGTGAAGTGTTTTATTATTAATAATGATTCATTATAATTATTGACTTAGGGGATGCTTCTTTGCCGGCACAGCCGATGGCCTCTGAAAACTGTCTTAGTTCTGGCATAGTAAGCAGTTTCATATGATTAATACTAATTAATTATTATTATTAATTTTGGAAACGTTCTTTAAACAAACAATCAGTTTTTGAAAATTTATGTAAATATCTTGTTTTCTACTTTATAGTTATACATTACGTTTAATTAATAGAAGGGTTTTAATTTTAAATAGTGTTTTATATTATTTTATTGACTTAGTGCTCTTTACTTGTAAGCCGACGTCGTGGGCCTACAAGTAAAAGGCACTAAGTCCATGTCTTTTTTCAAAATTAGTTGAATTAAACTACTTCAATTTTTCTTTATTTAACTGCAAATGGGGCATTATTATGTTTAAACATGTCATTGCAATTTGCGGTTGTTTTTTTCCAAAAACAATTATTACAAAAATTAAAAAACAACAATGAAAGTTAAATTTGTCAATATCTCAAAACCATGTTTTTGGACTTAGTGCTCTTTACTTGTAAGCCGACGATATTATATTTTATGCACTTTCCATCTTAAAAGCTTTAAATCACCGATATTATAAGGAAATTGTTTTCGTACATTTTTCGTCAAAATTTCTCGACCTGCGGTCTCGGAATTTTGTAACACGAAAAACAATTGCGAAGTAAAATATTGTTTTAATACAGTAAAAAAATTATCAATAATTTAACATGCACTTACGATATTACTACTGATAAATTATCATAACTGTAAATATATTTAAAGCATTTTACTATAGTACTTCCAATGTAAGAAGAATTTTGAAATCTCCGTTTTTAGCAGAGTTTAGCACATTTGCTATCAAATGTAAAATATGAGTGATACAAGGGCATTTCTGAGTATCATTATAAAATCACATAATAGTCAATTTTTTGTGGTAACGCCGGTTAACCAGTATGTTACTCTTTTTCTGTTTAATTGATGACTTAAAAAGAGAGAGAAATAAATATTCCCCTAACTTGATTTAACTTGGTTAGTAACCGCTGCTCCACAAAAAATCGGCAAATATAGCAATGATCCTCATGCTTATGTGTCACCCATCTGCTTCATTTGACATGACAATTGCTGTTGAACTCTTTTCTCTGTACAGATTCCAAAATCTGCGCTTTTTCACGAATATGTAAACAATTTTTCGCGGTACCTAAATAAATTGTTGTTTAATCATTGTTGTAAGAAAACGCTAGTATAATTTAAGCGGCTATCTTTTTTCCGTTTTTCGTATCGTTTTGCTTTTTATTTATACTCAGGTATAATAATTTAAATGGTATTTTTCAAGGTTTTGAGTCGATGTGATTTTTATCTAAGAATTCATCAGTCTGTGTCATTATGGGCCATTGTTTAACAGAGCAATGTTTATCACTTAAAAATGTGTTGTATTTAATGGACAATGTTGATTTCCTGATAACTACATCGTCTGGAAGGCTTTTTTCCTGTTCTGTTTTCGACCACAACACGTTTAACACCCTGCCACTAAAAATAAATAGTGCACACATCAAGTCCTTTTTAAATTCATTACCATCCATCCTCTAAAAATTACAAGAATAAATAGTACATATCGTCGGTGAAACTGCAATACTGCGAAAAACGATTTTTTATGTTTGCTGTATTAGCATTAGCTTATAAGATGTGTAGGTTTCTGGGTAAGTAGCATATTCGCTTTGAACATATGTGGTCAGATAAATAAGCTACCTATCAGCAATACCTATCCTGAGAATTCAGTGCTCCAATATAAAACAAGCCGTAAAGATATATAATGCTACGCATATTTTTAATTTTCTTTTTGCGAAAAACGAAAAAAAAATGGAAAATAAAATTTCAAAATGATAGTTTTTTTTTCAAGTTTAACCCTCCATAACTTTTTTGTTTTTGGGGGCATTACTTTCAAAACTTTTAGAATTGATCCTTATAATAAAGGTTTTTTCCTGAAAAAGTTACTTTAACCGGAATATTCTTTCAGTTTTTTTCGAATTTTTTAAAAGTTTAACCCCCCATAACTTTTTCTTTTTTGGGGGATTACTTTCAAAAACAACAGGGATCTTACCCTCATAGAACTTTATTTTTCCTAAAAATTTCAAGTCGATCGCATTATTCGTTCTTGAGTTATCGTGTCTACAAAAATCGTGACATCGGACAGACGGACGGACATTTTCAAAGTTTCTTATTTTTTCATGAAACACATTTTTATCCAAGATTTTTTTGTTAGGACGTTTTTTGGTGATTTTGGGAAATTCGAAATTACAGTATAATATATAACAAAAATAATAATAACAAAAACTTTTCCCAAAAAAAATGAACCGACTTCTATGTCACTAAAAGGTAAAAAATAAAACATACTTAAGTCGGTGCCAATTTCACCATTCCCTAAATTAATTACTAACAATTATTTTTTTATTATTTTATTATTGTTTGCTGTGAAATTGTCATTAAGAATTTTTTATTTTTTACTTTTTAGAGACATAGAAGTCGGTTCATTTTTCTTGCGAAAAGTTTTAATTTTTTACTTTTTAAAGTCACAGAACTTATAGATTTGTAAGGTCATCTAAGCTAAATTATAGTTGTCCTTCCATCTTGACAAGCTGCTGACGTCACAACGCACTAACAATCTTAAAGATAAATTTCTAAAAAATAAAATTAATATTTTTATTTCAGCGCAAGTCCAACCAACCTTATTTTAAACGAAATACTAAAGAAAATCTTGTTAAACTTTAAGCGTTAAGTAATAATCAAACAACGCCTTTTGGTTAAATCACAACATTTATCATTTTCTCTTGGTATTTTAATATTACAGGTCCAGTGAATCAAGTTTAGTGGCATTTGAAAGATTTTCAGTGTGCCTTAATATTTAAGTGACCCCTTATCCAGCTTATCCGAGTTATCCGATATTTCTCTAAACATTTGGCTGGTATTAGAAAAAAATTAAGCCGTTTTTAAGTGGAATTGCGTTAAAATGATTAGATTTATCTTAATTATCCGGCTTACCCGGCATTATCCGAGCGTCAAATTAAAACGGGACCACCTCATGAATGCCCTCTTTAAGTTGCAAAAAGTTTCATCAATTTCCGTTCATTCGTTCCAAAGTTATGCGGTAACAAACATAAAAAAACAAAGTCACACGTCAAATTGATAATTGATAAAAAGTCCAAACCTCCTTTTTGGAAGTCGGTTAAAAACTTAATTTAGTACGTATTGCAGCATCACCTGCGATATATACATTTACATGTTTCGTGCATTGTAACAGCTTGCTGCACAAACGAGATTTTGTAAATTGTTTGGCGTTTTCTTTTTTATTTACGACTTTACGTTTTAAAACACTAATTTCTGGGTAAAAATCTAGATTCTGCAATTTTTGTGAATACAATTAAATAACTCAAATAGGTTTTTAGATAAATTAGTAAATATTATCTTAGATTAATCTTAAACAATGGTTTTTGTTAAAAGCGAGGATACATTCAATAACGAGAATAGAAAAATAGTATTATTAAATAAGACTAAAGGTCGATTCAGGCATAATTATCACTAACTACACTAAAATGAATTAATAAATTAAGAAATTAACAAAATTAAGAAACATAACCTCAAATTTTATAATAAATTTTCCGTGGTATGCAAGTAAAACAAAAACAAATATCTATTGAATAGGGCGATTATTACTATATTTGCAGTTGTTGGGTCTAAAAATCGTATTTTAAATCCAGCTATCTCAAAAAGTACCTTTTATTTTCTTATGTAACTACTATGTTTTTCCTTAACACTGAAAATGTACGAATTTTAAAATACAAATGTGTCGCCATCTTCATTTTTATTTTGATACTTGGATAACGTTTGTTTATAACATTTTGCACAAAAGTTAATGTAGTTCGGAAATTCTTCTTTTTCTATGGTTTATTTTAAGATTGTATCATTATTTTAAGGTATATTTTACCGTTTATCTTAATTGTTGCATACCACGAAAAATTTATTATAGAATTTGAGGTTAGTTCCTTAATCTTCTTAATTTCTAAATTTCTTAATTCAGTTTAGTGAAGTTAGTGATAATTATGCCTGAATCGACCTTAATACTAATAAATTTTATGAAAAAAAAAATTATAACCAAATTTAAACTTTTTTAAGTATGGCCATTGTGCCATTATATTTGAGACATTTATGATTTTTTTAGGACTAATGATAAAAATACTTCAAGATGAAATGTTGACTTGCGCCCCCACTCGAATAGTCAGTCAAAATAAGTCAATGTGCATCAGTTACTTCCTTATTTATGACCCTAAGGTTAAAAGTTAACTAAAAAAATGTGTACTATACTTTTATATAGTATATTTCTAACGTAATAAGAAAATGAAACATTTTCAACTCGAGAGATGCTATTAGCATATCGAGAGTTGGAAATGTTTAATTTTTTTTATGTAGTTAAACAATAATTTTATTCACAAGCATAAATAAATAACACATTACCTTGTAAAATTCGCCATTTTAAATGATCTTCTACAAAAATTTTGCAGATTTCTAAGGTCACTGTAAATTTTAACTAAATAATAATTTAAATAAGTGGCTCGTTGTTATTTTCTATTATTAGTCTCGGTGTTTTTCGTAGAAATAAACAAAAAAGTTATTTTATTCGCAAACCACAGCTGTTTACAGATAAGGCGATAGTTTCGCCATCTATGAGGTATAACCAAAAGCCAAAAAGCAGGTTAGATATGAGTTCATATCTAACCTAGGTTAAAAAAATAAAAGCTTTGTTATCTTTTAAAGAAACAGACAAAAATGATAGATTTTGCAACTTTTTATAATGCATATAAAGAACGTTTTTCTGTAAGCTTGTGAACAAAAACCTTATAAGCTTTGCGCCATAAGGCAGCCGCCTCGTTGCGTCACCTCGAGGAAAAAAAGTTCATATAAACACCCTAATATGCAAGACCCATTTTTTAAGTTAGCGTTTCATAACTTTGGGAGGTGAATTCCCATCAAAAGACATGAATAAAAGTTCATATAAACTTAAGTCCAAAAATGCTTCGTAAGGGCCTTCAGTGAGAGGCCCGCAAATTAGATTTTCGTTTAATATCTCAGGAACCCTTTGAGCTTCAGAAATGAGTTTATGCATGTTTTTATATCAACAAGGCCTATTAATATATACTATTTTCATGTGGTAATTTTAGTCAGGGGCGGGCCAAACGGGAAGGCCCAAGCACTTTTTTGCCCAATCCTTTTTTCAGGGTAACTTTTTTGCTGTTTGAATCCTATACATAAAAATACATAAAAAAGGTCATATGATGTAATCACCTAAGACTTACTGTTTACGAGAAAAATGCATTTAAAAGTAATATCTTAGGCTTTAGTGACTAAAAAGTATATCGAGAAAAAAGCAATTTGCGATTCAGAGTAAAAATTATACTATGGAATGCGAAGGATTACATCTCTTGATGGATTGTTTTTATTTTTGGTCACTAAAGCCTAAGATATTACTTTTAATTGCATTTTTCTCGTAAACAGTGAGTCTTAGATGATTACATCATATTACCTTTTGTATGTATTTTTATGTATAAGATCATGCTCAAAATAAAAGTCAGCAAAAAAGTTACGCTGAAAAAAGAACTGGGCAAAAAAGTGCTTGGGCCTTCCCGTTTGGCCCGCCCTTGGCAAAAATTAAAACATGAAAATAGTATATACAGAGCGGTCCAAAAGTCATCCCCCCCCCCTCTTAACTTTTAAACCAGTTGAAATATCGACTTCAAATTTGGAACTTTTAAATAAGACAACTTAAACTATCTTTAAGCATATATTTAATACTTTCAGCTCTTAAAATGTGGGCAGGGGGGCATGAGGGCACATTTTTTTAAATGGAAAGGGGGGTCGTGTAATACATCATTTTAAAGCTTATAAAATGTTCCATTTAACTCCATATTTTTAAATAAAAAAAAAATTGGGTTTAAAATGGGGTTGAAAATGGGTATTAATGTCAAAATTCCTCTAAAAAAAACAAATAATTTTTTAAAAATGCCTAATTTCATCATAAAAAAAGGTTAATTATACTTTAAAACTAATTTTAGTTGACATAAATAAAAATTTATTAAAAAAAAACTTAAAAAATCGAATGTTTTAGTACAAAAAATTGAAAAATCAAAACCGTAAAAAACATTTTAAAAAAAATTAAAAATGTTAGTTTAAATAGAGAATTTTAGAAGCTTTAAAATGATGTATCACACGACGCCCCTTTCCATTTAAAAAAATGTCCCCCATGCCCCCCTGCCCACATTTTAAGAGCTGAAAATATCAAATATATGCTAAAAGATAGTTTAAGTTGTCTTATTTAAGAGTTCTGAATTTGAAGTCGATATCTCAACTCGTTCAAAATTTAAAGGGGGGGAGGGTGACTTTTGGACCGCACTGTATTAATAGGCCTTGCTGATACAAAAACACATGCATAAACTCATTTCTGTAGCTCAAAGGGTTCCTGAGATATTAAACAGAAATCTAATTTGCAGGCCTGTCACTGAAGGACAGTAGCTCCCATACGAATAATTTTTGGACTTTTTTTTCATGTCTTTTGATAGGAATTCACATCCCAAAGTTATGAAACGCTAACTTAAAAAATGGGTCTTGCATATTAGGGTGCACTGGAAACTTTAAATTAAAAAAAAAATCGCTTAAATGACCTAAAGTAGTGAAACCCCTTGGGGACTCGACTTTAGTACTCCTAAATTAACGACTGACGTTTACAGATCTCTTGCCTAAATTTTCTGTCGCACAGTGTTATTAATCTTCAAAACCTAAAAATCAGAAAACGCTGAAATAAAGGTTGATTCTGGGATTTTGACGTGTTTTTGAGATCTGGCCCCATACACTGAGATAAATTTTTACATCCATGTGCATGGGTAATTTACTTGCAGCTGCTGCTGATGTGAATTTACACTCGAAGCGTTAATATAAATGCGGTGTGTATTATATTTTTACATCCAGTGTGTAAAGTTTACACCAATATTATGAATGGTTTTTTATGCATAGTGTTTTATGGAAAAACTACGCCACAGAAAAATAAAACGTATATTCGTAACCAGCGCTACAAAAAGTACCAATATAAAATAGAAACAGAAAACATACACAAGTCTTAACAACTCAAAATTTGCAGGCCGCCTAAATAAGTAAAATATTATAAAATGTATGTTTTAAGGATATTGTATGATTCACACTTTTTAAATATTTACTCTTTATCAACACTTATTATTTCTTTGAAAAATCTAGCACACACAAAATTATACGTACGCTCTTACAAACGTAAACAATTATAATGGTCGACAGCCACCAGACTCGATGAAGCAGGGATTATGGCTTCACGAGTCACGTGACTAGCTTAACGCCCGCGATTGGGTGGCTTGTACATCAGAAGTTTGATTTTTACCCTTCGGGAGTATTGTTGCTAAAGGTATGTTTATAAAAATACACTTTCTTGAGCTCCGAGTTTATTATTGCAGAAGGTATGGATGTAAAAATACACACTCTAGGTCAAAATCACCTCACGTGTATAGTGTCACATCAATGCTGATGTACATTTATATAAAGGTGTAAAATTTACACATTTATAGAGTGTATTTTTTTACACCTTTTCAATGTAATTTCTTTCAGTGTAGTGCGTTCAAACCCGGATTTTTTTTATAAATTAAACATTAAATTAAACAAATGTAGGACTTTGCTTTCTTCTTTCATGTAACATGAAGGTGGATTTCAGTTCAAATGGCATCTGCTGCCATCGTAGCCGCTTTAAGCTAGTAAACGTGAGAATACACAAATCTGATAAAAAAGCGTATTGAAATCACGTTGGCGGTTAGTCCCCGTTTGCATTGGGCCATCCGGCCTAAGGGCCCAGTTGTTTGTTTTTCAGATTGTGATTGGCCGATAAAGCGAGGTGCGTCCAGACACGCTGATGCTAAACTGATACGAAGAAATAGAATGAAGAGATTCAGTGACGTAGCCAGAGGGATGAAGAACCATATAACACAATATTGAATTACATCGGCACTTAGTGCTACTAAGAGTACCGATGTATTGAAATCTTCGCCGAAATGTCAAAATCTTTGACCACGTTTTTTTTCACATTTCTCGGCGTTTTAGACCATTCTGAGTCGAAATCAGTAAAACAAATTTTTGCGTCCGTCTGTCTGGGTTCAAACTCTCTAACTCCATTTCTACATGAGATATCGACTTGCGGTTTTTTGCATATTGTTTCTTATCATATTCCGAAGAGCTGATTAGGTTTGGGGGTAAACGATTGGGGGTAAGGGGGTAAAAATAGGGTAAAACTCCTATTTTTAGTGTTTTTTATTTATAATTAAGGAAATTATTATTGTATTTGGTTAATTTAGCACTTATATAAAAGATAATTTGAAATTGGTCAAAAAATGTTATAAACAACGTTTTCCTAAAACGCATTATTTTCGAAATATTGACGTTTAAAGCAGTAAAAGGTTTTTTTTAGCATATCTCACATATTTATAACCCTATTTCAAAAAATTATATTTTAAATAAAAGCTCTTTTTAAGCCCTATTAAAAATGTTATATACAGTTTTTTGCTAGAATATAATGTTTTAAAGATATAGAATTTAAAATCAAACAACACACCTAGTTTGAAATTTGCAAACTAAATGGCTCTAGTTTACAATAGTGCCGATGTTTTGACAGGGTGCTTGCAACGTTCCATCTAGTTTTCCAATTTAAATGAAGCAGCCGTTAAGCCGTTTTGACAGGCATGCTCATTTTTAAGCACGGGGGCAGTTTTTAATAGTGTCCCACTTTTTTTCGAAAGAAGTGTATGATCTTTTAGTTGGACCTGTTAAGCAAAAGATTTAAGCAACAACATTCTTGTGCATAAGTGAGGAGAAAACTTCATGATATATTACCTGAGAAAAGTAATTTAAATGACCGGACAAATGAACATACATACAAGCAATTTTCCAAATACTGTTTCCGACACAGGCCCTACACTCAGAAAAATCTCATCTTGTAAAATCAATAAGAAATTATTTTAATTTAAATAAATTGCCTTTTAAAATATTAAAAGTAAAAACTTTACGTTTTATTTATAAATAACATTAATTTAAAGAAATAATTTTTACACCAAAACGTTTTTCACTTTAAAGTAAAAATATTGTCCCTTACTTTCTTATTTTAATGTTTTCTTAATAAAATTATAATAGTTCCCTTTATATTGTTGAAAAATATCAATATATTAAAAGATTTCTTTTTAAAATAACCAGTTTTTGTATTCAAATCATTTCTAGTTTACAAATGGTTTAAAAGGAAACATTTTTCAAATTACAATGTATATTTTTATTTTTACAATGGCTTATCAAATTAAAAAATATCATTTTGAATTAACAAAATACACTGTCGGAGCAAAAACATATTGGTTTTCTTTTAAATCATATGACTTTTGTTTGATTTTACAACGATTTTTCTCTGAGTGTAGGTTTTATTTTCTCTGTATATTTTAAAATGTATTTTTTCCTACTGTTCCACTGCTAGGAAGAAACCATGTAAAAAATCTTTAGAAAATAATGTTTGTTCTGACATTTGAAAATCAAAAACTAAATATACATATATTGGCAAATTTTTAGAAAGGAAAAAGATATTTTCCATCTTTATAAAGTCATGTTGGGCAAAAAGAATGAGTTTTTAAATATCAAATGCCATTTACCCACAGATTCGTAGTGAGCCCCAAATAAGCTCCTAGATTTTGTTAAGGGCTTGTGGAAAATAATAAAAGCTTTGAGTTTTCTTTAGTTTTAGCTTCAATTATATAACCCATGTATTTAAAGAATTTTTTTTTGCATTTTTTTAACATGTAAACATAAACTTATGTATAAACCTCAAGCATGATAGCAATGCAATTATTTTTTTCCTACCTAGTTGTTAGTTAGTGCCTATTTTCCACCTGTTACCTATGACAGCGGTTGGAAAGCAACATTCAGCTGATTTTACATATCTGGTGTCAGAGATTGAGTAAACGTCAAACTAAAATGGTTAAATTAACTAATTATTTTAGTATAATTTTTGCATTATTTTTGTTTTGTTTAGGTGTTATGTAGTAGGAAAAATAGTATAAGCACCTCAACGCAAACCTATTTCAGTGCACTTTAAATGCTTCGGCTCGTAAAAAAATTAGCCTTCAAGTGCACTGAAAACTAGGTTTGCGTACTCGGTGCGTAATATACTATTTTCTATTTTGCGACACTTATAAGCTCATAATCACACGCATTTTACGTGTTCTTATAGGCCCATAAGAGGTCTGTACTTTTTTTTCTTTTGGGTTGGCAACAGACCTGGGTTTTCGCTTGACGTTTTTCGTGCAAATGTAAATGTCGCTTTAAAGTTGAATTTTCTACAAAATTTTGTGTTTAGGTTATTTTTACCATGTTAAAATTGTGGCTTGGTTAATTGCAGTAAAAAAGAGAAGAGATGACTATAAAATATATCAAAATATTATTTGTTCTTAGAATTTTAAACATGGTGTAAACTGTAATGCCAATCCAAAACAAAAACCCCTTAATAAGCCATCAATTTAAATATAAGTTTTTTTTTTAATTTTAGAGCAAAATAGATAAAATTGTATAAAGCACTCATTTCATAACACGTTTTTAGCGCAATAATACTTTAGAAAACTCGCCGCAAGCGGCTCGTTTTCTAAACTTGTACTCGTGCGCTAAAAACGTATGTTATGAAACTAGTACTTTAATATACTATTTTGTGTTGACAGATTTCACAAGAAAAACAAATATCAATGTTTGTTCGCTAAATTATTATTATAGTTGGCGTATGTCAACAAGAACTGTATCTCAAGACTGGCTATCGTCAACAGCTGTTTTTCATCCTTGATTAATGAGCGTTATTCCACCAGGCGATGAAATTAATTCAGCAAACAAACACCGATGGATAGGAGATAAGAATAAAAGGGTGGATAAGATACCTTTTAGAAGATGCGATACTTCTAAATTGAATGCGTAATTTTCATAAGGGAACGTTCAAGTATTACGTAACGCTCCTAGAAGGGGGAGTCATTTGGGAGTGTTACGCCCCTGTTAATGGTATAGGAAAATAGCGTTAAAGGGGGTGAGGGTCCAAAATTATCAAAATTTTCGTTACGTAATTCTTGAACGTTCCCTAATAGGATTTTCAATTAAATGATCCTCTTTTATTCCAAACCAAAAGTTATAAAATATAGATAAAAAAATTTCTAAAAGAAAATTATATTTTTTATCCTGGCAACCAATTTAATTTAAAACGATTAAAATTTTTTTCAGCGATAAATATGCCAGCAGAATTTTTTCAGCGATAAATACATTTATATGATTAAGATATCTATGTTACCTGTTATTCTATGAAAAGCATCTATAGAAACGTAATCAATCATTTGTTATCTCCCTTAAATTAACTGGAGGTAGCTCTGTGGAAATTTTATCGGATTTAGTTTCTTTTTAGTCATCTTTGACTGTTCTTAGGTAAAAATACGATTTGCTCACCGCAGTAATGAGAAGAATCTAGCACATGCGCACGGATTTGCTTATTTTTGTTATGACGGATGTCGAAAGTGGCTTCCGTTTAGGCAGTTGTAGTTTTATGAAATAGTTTAATTTGAGTGGGGTTACGGTGCGCATCAGGTCCAAAAAAATGAACTATATTTTTGCACTGATTCCTGGTTTTATTACTAAAACTTACTGTCTTGAATATAATTAGGTGCGGAAAATCCAGTTCGATATATTTTAAGAATCAAATGTTTATTAATGAGTATTCCGAAAAAAAATTTTACGAAAATACTATTAAAAGCTAGTACTTTTAGCCAATTAAAAAAAAACTGTTAGCTCGCAAAGAAAAAAGTAGATATTTTTGTAAAATTCTGCAAAAGAATGTTACATAACCTTAAAATAATTTTTGGCATACGCCAAATTACTGCGGTGAGTGAATCGTGTAAAAATTGTCCAATCAAAAATAAAGAAAAAAACTGCTACACCTTCGGTGTCGTAGATTTTTGCATACTCATGATTTTCAAGTTATTATTATAACAAAACTTTCCCGAAAAGAAACCATATTTAACGATAAAATATCTCTTGATTTACCCCCGAAAATAGATGTACAATTTTCACCAAACAAGTTTTTTAAAGTTGATTAAATTTTAAGATATTAAATTTTTGCACATTAACTTTTTTTGTCTTACTATTTTTTTTTATAGAAAAGTATTGTTTTGTTAGCTGCAGTGTTTTATCTTTAGATCTTAAAAGAAAAAAAACAAGGATTCTTGATCATAAAACTAAGATAGAACAGAACTAAATTCATTCTTTAAAACTGAAGCCTAGCTTGTTTTTAATTTTATTCCAACTACGATAATGTTTGTTACGTTACTATTTTTAAGTTACATCATTATCTTAATTACAAATTATAATTAATGAGAATCCACTATAAGTATAATCTCAAGATTGCAACATTGTAAGTTAAATGTATTCACTTGGAAACTAAAAATAAAACCACAATCTTAAAAGTATTATCTTAAAATGAAATGGCTGGCTGCAACATAAATCAACTTGAAATTATATGCATCTATAGATATATGATTGATAATAAAGAAGGATGTTTAAGCCTATTGACATGATATTTAGATGACTTACTTCCTAACCATGCATAGAAATTCCTTGAAACAAGGACACGTGTCTTTGTATATGTTCAAAGCCATATTCTCTTGTTTCAAGGCTGGCATTTTCTTGAACCAAAGTCAATGTCCTTGAATGAAGAGCATGGGTTTTGGAATAAAAATCCGCGCTCTTTATTCAAGGAAATTGACTTTGGTTCAAGAAAATGCCAGCCTTGAAACAAGAGAATATGGCTTTGAACATATCCAAAGACACGTGTCCTTGGTTCAAGGAATCCGTTTTTTCTATGTGGTCATCGAAAGTTTTATTTAGTTTAAAAAAAATCTGATGATACCAAATAAGGTGAAACAGTGCTGTACACGGTTTTTTCTCTAATGTTCTATGTCCAACATACCACGAAATATCTAATTGATTATAAATTCATGGACGCGATAGCTTAATTTTATGTAATACATATAGTTTGACGCACGAATCTGTGGCTACGGGAAATATGTTTGGAATGTGTGTAGGCACGCACGCCTTATAACGCTCTTGACGGAAAGAAGAAAGCGCGAATGATTCCTCCCCCTTTCGTCGAAGACTTTCTTTCATGCGGAGAACTATATATACCGGCAGGAAAATTATTTAAGGTGCTTGTGCAGGATTCTCCATCGCAAATACATTTGAAGCTCAAAATATAAGCGAAATAGTATGAAAGAAAATTTGAATCTTTTTGGCACTTGTACCTTATGTGATTTATCTTTTCTTTTCAACTAGGCCATTGGGCTTTTTTTATTTTATTTATATTATATATTTTATTGAACTCTTCCACAATTTGAAGTTATTTAGTAAATCACATAGCCAAACTAACAGACACGATTTCCATTTGTAATTTTTCTTATTAGCATACTACCATTTATTTATAAATACATCATTATTATTAATAATAATAATAATATATTATTGGATTTTTTTTTTGACTTTACATGAAGCCATTTGCACAAACTACCTCTTTAATGTTAATTCTTTAATAATATGTAATTTTGTTGAAAAAGAAATTAATTTAATGAGGCTGAACTTAACAAAGTAGATATTTATAAATACTTAGGATTGGTCATAGATGAAAAGTTGACTTGGGAAAACCATGCTAATCAAGTAATAAAAAGACTAGTTCATCCAATAGTTGCCTTAAATCGCTGCTCAAACTATTTAAATATGAAATGCAAAAAAACTATCTATCATACCCTCATTGAAACTAACCTAAGATACTTACTACCATGTTGAAAATTTGAATCTTTTTGGCACTTGTACCTTATGTGATTTATCTTTTCTTTTCAACTAGGCCATTGGGCTTTTTTTATTTTATTTATATTATATATTTTATTGACTCTTCCACAATTTGAAGTTATTTAGTAAATCACATAGCCAAACTAACAGACACGATTTCCATTTGTAATTTTTCTTATTAGCATACTACCATTTATTTATAAATACATCATTATTATTAATAATAATAATAATATATTATTGGATTTTTTTTTTGACTTTACATGAAGCCATTTGCACAAACTACCTCTTTAATGTTAATTCTTTAATAATATGTAATTTTGTTGAAAAAGAAATTAATTTAATGAGGCTGAACTTAACAAAGTAGATATTTATAAATACTTAGGATTGGTCATAGATGAAAAGTTGACTTGGGAAAACCATGCTAATCAAGTAATAAAAAGACTAGTTCATCCAATAGTTGCCTTAAATCGCTGCTCAAACTATTTAAATATGAAATGCAAAAAAACTATCTATCATACCCTCATTGAAACTAACCTAAGATACTTACTACCATGTTGAAAATTTGAATCTTTTTGGCACTTGTACCTTATGTGATTTATCTTTTCTTTTCAACTAGGCCATTGGGCTTTTTTTATTTTATTTATATTATATATTTTATTGACTCTTCCACAATTTAAAGTTATTTAGTAAATCACATAGCCAAACTAACAGACACGATTTCCATTTGTAATTTTTCTTATTAGCATACTACCATTTATTTATAAATACATCATTATTATTAATAATAATAATAATAATATATTATTGGATTTTTTTTTTGACTTTACATGAAGCCATTTGCACAAACTACCTCTTTAATGTTAATTCTTTAATAATATGTAATTTTGTTGAAAAAGAAATTAATTTAATGAGGCTGAACTTAACAAAGTAGATATTTATAAATACTTAGGATTGGTCATAGATGAAAAGTTGACTTGGGAAAACCATGCTAATCAAGTAATAAAAAGACTAGTTCATCCAATAGTTGCCTTAAATCTCTGCTCAAACTATTTAAATATGAAATGCAAAAAAACTATCTATCATACCCTCATTGAAACTAACCTAAGATACTTACTACCATGTTGGGGAAATGCAGCGGAAACAGTTATAAATAAGCTACAGATTACACAAAACAAAGCCATAAAGGCAATCTACGAATACAATTATTACACAGCAACCGACACAATCTTCTTGGAAACCAGATTATTAAATATTAAAAAATTAAACCAGCTAGAACTGAACAAGCTAATATATGGTATAATAAATAAAAACAAAAAATCAAATCAAAACTTGAGAGCTGTATCAACCATACACCAGTATCACACCAGGATAAATGAAAATAACCACCTAAGAAATCCGTTACGTAGAACTAATAAGACACAGTGCTCACCTATTTACGCAGGGACAGTAGAGTACAACAACTTACCAAATCATGTAAAAATTAAAAACACAACTAGATTTAATAAAATGCTAAAAGTATATCTTAACAATTAAAATTGTTATAAAAAAAACTTGTAATGTAAATAGACATATCGTCGGCTTACAAGTAAAGAGCACTAAGTCCAAAAACATTGTTTTGAGATATTGACAAATTTAACTTTCATTGTTGTTTTTTTAATTTTTGTAATAATTGTTTTTGGAAAAAAACTACCGCAAATTGAAATGACATGTTTGGACATAATAATGTCCCATTTGCAGTTAAATAAAGAAAAATTGAAGTAGTTTAATTCAACTAAATTTGAAAAAAGACATGGACTTAGTGCCTTTTACTTATAGGCCCACGACGTCGGCTTACAAGTAAAGAGCACTTAGTCAATAAAATAATATAAAAAACAAGTATTTAAAGTTAAAACCCTTCTATTATGATGATGATAATTAAACGTAATGTATAATTATAAAGTAGAGAACAAGATGTTTACATAAATTTTCAAAAACTAGATTTTTAAAAGAAGGGTTTAGACTTTTTGATTGTTTAAAGAACGTTTCCAAAATTAATAATAATAATTAATTAGTATTAATTATATGAAACTGCTTAATATGCCAGAACTAAGACAGTTTTCAGAGGCCATCTGCTGTGCCGGCAAAGAAGCCTCTTCTAAAGTCAATAATTATAAACACATCGAAAGTACACGTAAAAAGCACTGTCATTTTACAGGTAAAGTTCTGTTTCTCTGTTCTGTCTCTATTCCATCAACTTTAACATAGCAAAATTTGAATGCTTTTGCCAGTAAAATAAATAACGCGATATTGTATCATATAAATGATTCAAGCAATCATATTTTTATAAATTAACTCTTTTTTAGAAATAATAACATAACCTCAAATAAACAATAATAATTTTTTTCTGGTTGCTCTTCACTGTTTTTTAACAAAGCAAATATTTTGGCACCCGGACTACACATTTTAACTTAATTTTAGATTGTAAAATACAAAAAGAAAACGAAAAACAACACTACAAAAATGCACGTTTCGGCAAACAAACAAACACTAAGTCGCTTAGTGCAGAAACATTTGAAATAATCTACAAGTAAAACGCACTAAGTGCACTAAGTGACTTAGTGCCTATTGCCAGATAAAATTTTAATCAAAATCAAATTGGTGCGTTTTCTATAGTGGGTAACTCCCTTGGCAGTCCACCTAGAAGTTAGTTCGGTTTACCTGTACATAGATCATTAAAAATTAATTACCGTGCCATAAAAATCCTATTTTTCAAAAAGTGCCTTTTACTTGTAAGCCGACGATATAATGTATAAGTTACTAAATTAAAGTTAGGGCTTGATACCAGTTTTGTAACTGAATTTGGGGTCATAAATAAATAAATAAATAAATTAATTAATTTAAAAAAACACGTATAAATTCTTAAGCCTTAAAATACAACTGCAATAATGGCCAATATGTTACATTATACCCACCTACCATAAATCTTTTACATAATGTAATCAGTTTCTGGTAGATAACAATAAATAACCAATTATTTATCGTACATAGAGTCGAGTGTGTTTTGTAATAAATAGTAAATAAAATGATATACAATGTTGTTCATTCTTTGGCAGATAATAAATCTTACGAGCTTTAAAGCCCTAGGCATTTAATAATACTATTTTCTCTATTATAGTAACAAGCGCCACATAATGTTCCTGTCAGCAAGGTGACATCCTACAAAACAATTGAAAGCGTACTACAAGTGGAGGTAATCTTAGAAAACGCCCTCGCTCTTTTAGAAATGACAAATTGTGCACTTAGTACGTTTAGTGTGGATGTATAATAGTCAACGAACTAACAACTCTTCTCTCTAGAATACGCATACCGTTAATATAAAGTATCGCCAACATCTCGGTTTGTTTGTAAACAAATAGTAGGTATATTAAGGCCTGAACAATAACAATTACCAGTAACTGTTATTGTTGTCTATGTTAGAACAAAGCTGTGCGAGTAAGACAGACAAATGTATATGTTGGCTACGTTTTTTTCAGTTTTTCCAAATAAAATGCCTATTCTAAAGAGAAGAGTTATTAGTTCGTTGATAATAGTAGGCAATATAAAGCATAGAGCATGGGACAATTAGATCAGCGGTCTAAGGCATCGATATAGCTAATGATCGTGAGTTCAAACCTCACTGGCGCCAATTGCCTTTTTCAGTTAATTAATAATTGAAATTTGGCGAAGGCATACTCCCTAGATATATTGGTTCGAAAGTCAATTAAAGCCGGTGATTCCCTCTACTACTAGCCCACACAAGTCCTGGACTTAGGGGATGCTTAATTAAGTAGAATAGTACGAGTTTAAAAAACAAACAATGATGACACAGGCACACAACACAAAAAAAGTACACTTATCTTTTGACGAGACAGGTCTATTCCTATGTATTTTTCACCGCTGAATCCAAATCCGAAGTCAGATTAAGGGGTTCCTCAGCGATTTTTCGAGAAAAATGCAAAAAACATGATTTTTTATGGTTTTTGTATGTTTTTTGGAAAAAAAAAATAATTTGACTTCAAATTTGAATTCTACGAATCAAAATACATCGACCCATGCTTGTGGTTTAAAAACGGGCACCCTGTATACATGTATTATAAATTATAAGAACCTAGCCATCGATAATGTCTACCTTGTTACATTGTATATAATAAAGATTTTATGTATCATGATATTGCATAAATGATTTGTTGCTGTACCAAATTACTGTTTTGGAAAATAATTTATTCAATAAAGCATTGAAAAATATCACTAAAAACTCACAAAGAAAAATGATGTAAGCTTGGCTGAAATGTGGGGCGAAGCCAGATAAGAGAGGTTTGACATAAAAGTTGATAACTTTCATATATCTATTTAGTTCCACCTTATTGAGCACTTGGAGTCTACCCATAAATCGCAAGAGTAACGCGAAGATGTATCATATTCTATCTACATTTTGCAGAAACCCCCCGAAGGGGGACGTGGACCGTCCCGTGGGCCATCGGACATTATATAAATACAAGATGATATATATCCGATATCATATGTGGGCGGATGCCAAATATTGAACGTGAGATACATATCATAAAAAGCTTTCAACCGCTTAAAAATATCCTTTGGACTTTTTAAAGAACTATGATACTAAAGCTAGTTTTTGTATATTTTTGTTAAATAGTTGCCTATATGTATTATTTTTATCAATATTTCAAAATATAATTATTAAAAAGTACACAGAGTAAAAATTCTACAAAAAATTGGTGCATATGTTTGATTACGGAAAATTTTTCTTAATTAAAAACCCCTGTATAGCAATCTACAAACTTTTATAAAAAAAATGTATTTTTCCCCATTATCTTTTTAAATTTTAAAATCCCAAAAAATAAAATGATCCCATCCAAAAATTTGCATTCAGTAACCTTATGGTGCCCCTCACAAACCACACAAAGAAAAGAAAAATATAGTCCTGTCTAGCTATGGTTATATATAATATAACTATATAAATATATAACTATATAACTATATCATGGTCTTTTCAGTAAATTAGTAAACTTTTGTATAGTCCACAATAATTGTAAATGAAACCTATCTTGTACAATTCCATAAACAATCTCAAACAATGACCGATAAAATCTAATAATTAAACTGCACCAAGTGTAGTGTCGATAGAGAAATAAAAACTATAAAACAACAGTGCTCCTGTATAACCTTAAAACTCCTTCATATTTTGAGTTGAGAGACCCTAGGAGAGAAAAACGATATGTTACGCAAAAAACTGTTCCAGATTTTGACGTTTTAAGGGTTTTTCATGTTCGCCGATTGTTTTTTACACAAAAAAGGTGAGATAGTATAACACTGTGAGAGAACAATAAAAAATTGCATAGCAAAAAACATTTAACTTTTTTTGGATGTAACTTTATCACTTTTTCTAACGACACTCCGTTTTTTAGTGTAAGGGAAATGTTGGCCCAACACAAAAAAAAATGTTTCCTTCCTACTCCAAACAATATTATTTATATTTTACCTCACTGGAACTCCTGGAAATTTAATATGGGATACTAGCAGTGTTGGGCCAACATAAACTGTGTTTACAGGCGTAGGCATTTTTCTTCTTTACATCAATGGCCTTTTCATAGAATTTGGCCAATATAAATTTGTATTTATATTATTCTAGAAGAATGGGTCACTTGGCAAAGTGGTCTGGATAATTCTATATCCACTCTTCTTTTTCTTCTTAATGTATCCACAGATACGTTCTGTTGACAACGCTATTTTTCTAATTTCTAAGTATATAAAAAATTCTGTACGTATAAAAACTTCTTCACGTGTTCGTTGCTTCCAAATAAAAATTTATCAGCATTATAAATGATTAAAAAACATCAAATTTCCTTCTTACTCCAATATAATCTTCACAAGTTCGTCATTTTATTGCACATCATCCATACAATCACTATAAAATATATAAAATCGAATCCAGGGCATATCTAAGAAAGCAAATAAATAAATAACTATACTAAAACACTTGATGCTAAAAATTAAACGTAATTATCGGATTACCTAATTCTTGCCAAAAGTACATGTTGCTCGTTTCACTGATGAAAAGCAAGGCCAGGTCAAACTTTAAACTTTACGCAAGAAAGTAATTGAGGTGAAACCTCAAAATTTTTACTATGTTTAAGCTTATGACGGCATCTTGGATGTTATTACCTAATCGAAACTTAGAGCACGCTGTTTGGTGCGAATCTAACAATAAATCAGAAAGTTAACAAGACGAGCATTTAGTAAGATCCTACCTTATGAAGTGAGAGCTCCACCCATTGAGCACGACCTCGTTGGTAATGGTACGCCTATCGTTTCTATACTCTTTTGATACCCATATGGGAATGGGAAGTCTCTCAACAACCAATATTAACAGCATTTATTTAACAATGTTAACAGTATATATTTGAGGATCTGATATAATACAATAATTAATAAATATTTGCTATTCTAACCTTACATTACTTATAGTATATACCGGGTGTTCCAACTCTAATTACTTAGCGATTTTGTCGAAAACTAAAAGAGATAATCAAGTTCTGCGAAAACCATCTTAAATTAGACAACTTAAACTATCTTTTAGCATATATTTGATACTTTCAGCTCTTAAAATGTGGACAGGGGAGCATGGGGGTATTTTTTTAAATGAATAGGAGAGTCGTGTGATACATCATTTTAAAGCAAATAAAATTCTCTATTGGACTGTATATATTTTTATTTTTTAAACAATTTTTTTAAGGTTTTGATTTTTTAATTTTTTTTTCGCTAAAAATTGCGACTTTTTAATTTTTTTTTGTAAATTTTTATTTATGTCAATTAAAATTAGTTTAAAAGTATAATTTACGTTTTTTTATCATGAAATTAGTAATTTTTTAAAAAAATGTTTGATTTTCTAGAGAAATTTTGACAAAAATACCCATTTTCAACCCTATTTTAAACCCAAAAACAAAGGTATAAAAAATTAAAAAATATACAGTTAAATGGAGAAGCTTTAAAATGATGTATCACACGATCCCCCTTTCCATTAAAAAAAATGTCTCTCTATGCCCCCTGCCCACATTTCAAGAGCTGAAAGTATCAAATATATGCTTAAAGATAGTTTAAGTTGTCTTATTTAAGATGTTATTCTCAGAACTTGATTATCTCTTTTAGTTTACGAGAAAATCTCTGGGTAAATAGAGTTGGGAAACCCGGTATAGGTCTGGAAGATTAAAAAACAATCGATAGATGGTAAATTTTAACTTTATTTCCAAAAAGTCATATTCATTCAAAATTTATTAATAGTTATTTATGGTACTAGTGGGTAAAGTAAGATATTGCCCATGAGAAAATTAACCTGCGAGGCGTCAGCCAAGTAGGTTAATTTTCGAGAGGGCAATATCGGTTTACCCATGAGTGCCATACAAGGTTTTATCCAATAAATAGCTTAGAAATTCATATTTTTATTAAAAATTTTAATGACATTTACAAGAAAATAATTTGACAAGTGAAAGTTGAGTGGGTAAAATAAATAATTATCCACTCAATAAAGTAAAAGCCACGCGGGGGTTATTATTAAGTTTATCTATTTAAAATAAAGCTGGTAATTGTCTCATTATCTATATGTATTGGATAAAAATAATATTTTTAAGAATAAATAGGTAGTAAATATTTCTATAGTAACAGAGAGACATTGGATTTTTGTAGGTATGAAGTTATCTAAAATAACCCACCTATTGCAATTTAAGTTATATATTAACCATTAAATATTAACAAAATTAGTGCAAAATTAAATTTAAAATCATAAAAAATAAACAAACAAGCACTAATGCACGTGGTAGTAAAATATTTTATTAAAATTGTTAAATATAATCTAGGCATTGTGATATTATATTATGCACAATCAAAGATATGTCTGCATTTACTTTATATAGATATAGCTTTTACTATCTCTATTATATTATCATGCCCTGACATATAAAATTTATTTAATATACTGTGTCTAAAGTAGGATACATTAAACGATAAAATAATTTTAATATTTTATATTACTGCTGCTATAACTTTTTTTATACCCAACACTAAACCCGTTATTTATGTAGATTATATTAATTATTTGATTCTAATCAATCTAGTTTAATTAATTAATTTAGTTGTTAAAGTTGGTTTCCTTTGGATCAATAGTTATTTTTATAAATAATTTTTATCCAATACATACAGATAATAAGACAATTGCCAGCTTTATTTTAAACAGATAAACTCAATAATAACCCCCGCGTGGCTTTTACTTTATTGAGTGGATAATTATTTATTTTACCCACTCAACTGTCACTTGTCAAATTATTTTCATGTAAATGTCATTAAAATTTTTAATAAAAATATGAATTCCTAAGCTATTTATTGGATAAAACCTTGTATGGCACTCATGGGTAAACCGATATTGCCCTCTCGAAAATTAACCTGCTTGGCTGACGCCTCAGGTTAATTTTCTTATGGGCAATATCTTACTTTACCCACTAGTACCATAAATAACTATTATTCTATTAACCGACTTCCAAAAAGGAGGAGGTTATCAATTCGACGTGTGACTGTTTTTTTTATGTTTTTTCCCGCATAACTTTGGAACGAATGAACGGTATTTAATGAAATTTTTTGCAACTTAAAGAGGGCATTCCTGAGGTGGTCCCGTTTCAATTTTACGCTCGGATAATGCCGGGTAAGCCGGATAATTAAGATAAATCTAATCATTTTAACGCAATTTCACTTAAAACCGGCTTAATTTGGTTCTACTACCAACCAAATTTTTAGAGATCAGGATAACATGACTAAGGGATGACTCAAATATTACAGCATACTGATATCTTTTAAATGCCGCTAAACTTGATTCTCTGGACTTGTAATATTAAAATGATAAATTTTGTGATTTTACCATAAGGCGTTTTTTGATTACTTAACGCTTAAAGTTTAACAAGATTTTATTTAGTATAAAAAAAAAAATAAGGTTGGTTGGACTTTTGGGCGCTGAAATAAAAATATTACTTTTATTTTTTAGAAATTTATTTTTAAGATGATGGCGCCACAATACAATAACAGTGCGTTGTGACGTCAGCAGCTTTCCGAGATGGAAGGACAACTATAATTTAGCTTAGATGACGTTACAAATCTACAAGTTCTGTGTCTCTAAAAAGTAAAAAATAAAAACTTTTTGCAAAAAAAAAAATGAACCGACTTCTATGTCTCTAAAAAGTAAAAAATAAAAAAATACTTAAGTCGGTGCCAATTTCACAGCAAACAATAATAAAATAATAAAAAAATAACTGTTAGTAATTTATTTAGGGAATAGTGAAATTGGCACCGTATTTTTTATTTTTTACTAGAAGTCGGTTAATTTTTTTTTCAGAAAAGTTTTTATTAGATCTACATGCAGAAAAAAAATAATTAAAAAAAAGAAGTACTTAATATTCCGATCAAGTGGCTCAAAAGTATATTATGTACTTAAATCAAATGTTTTGTTACTTAGATCAAAAGGTTAAAACTTAAGCTTGGCTTGAATAATAAAATTTCTTGTATTGAGTTTTAAAGAAACCTAAATGAAAGATAGCAGGTAGATATTTATAATATTTCTTGGAAACAAGTACTAATTGAACAAAAAATAACGAACAATCAAATTATTGAATTGTTTAAATTGACTTAAAAATGTATATATCAAGTATTTTTATTCTTGCAAATTGTTTCTGAGAAAAATATAGGAAATACTTTATATTAGTTTTCTCTATTATCCACTATCAATAAAAATAATCTTCGTTACTTGAGTACAAGAGAACCTACGTACTGGCCCACAGATCCAAATAAAATTCCAGACCTACTTGATTTCTGCATAACAAAGGGAGTTGACGTTAAGAAGTTTAAAGTTTCATCCTCCCTAGATTTGTCTTCTGATCATACGCCAATTATAGTAGAAATGTTCTCAGAAGTAGTACCAACTTCTAGACCACCAAATCTTTGCAATAAAAATACCAACTGGGAAGCATTTCAGCTGGATTTGGACCTTCACATAGATTTGAAAATCCCACTAAAAACGGAAGGTGACATCGAGACTGCAGTAACTAATTTAACTAAAATCATCCAACGAGCAGCTTGGAATGCAACTCTATATACATCAAAACACGCACACGAAAAGAATAATGCACCAATTGTTGTGCAAGAAAAGATTGCTGAGAAACGGAGACTTAGGAAGGCATGGCGAGTATCCAAAAACAGGGATGATAAAAAAATATTTAATAAAAAAAATAAAGAATTAACTGATTTATTAAATAAGCTAAAGAATCAATCAATTCAGAATTATTTAAAAGGGTTAACTGCAAGAAAGGATACTGACTATTCACTGTGGAAAGCTACAAACAAACTGAACCGACCTCTAAACCAAATACCACCTATACGAGTTGAAAATAATAAGTGGGCCAGAGATGATAAAGAAAAAAGCACTGCTTTTGCAAAACATCTTTCGAAAGTGTTTGAGCCTTTTGAAATTGACACACTACCAGAAGACATTTTAGAAGTCGAGCAGGGATTAGAAGAACCATTTCAAATGGACTTTCCGATCAAACCTTTTACACTCAAGGAGGTTAAGAAAGTTATTATGCACGAGATAAAACCAAGTAAAGCACCAGGATTTGACCTTATTACTGGGAAAATATTACAAAATTTACCTAAAAAAGGAATGGTAGCAATATTACAAATATACAATGCCGTCTTAAGATGCAACTATTTTCCTCAACAATGGAAAGTAGCACAAATTAGCATGATACCAAAGCCAGGCAAAAAACTTGACGAATTGACATCTTACAGACCTATAAGCTTGCTTCCTGTTCTTTCTAAGGTTTTGGAAAAGCTAATTCTTCATAGACTTCAACCCATTATTGACGAGAAAAACCTAATACCACATTATCAATTTGGTTTTAGAAAGAAACACGGTACAGTAGAACAATTCCATAGATTAGTTAAACAAATTAATAATGACTTTGAAAATAAAAGATACTGCTCAGCTGCCCTATTAGACATAACTCAAGCCTTCGATAAAGTCTGGCATCCTGGCTTATTTTACAAATTAAAAAAAGCACTACCATATCATTTTTACCTGCTACTTAATTCATATCTCTCTGACAGACATTTTCTAGTTAAATACCAAACAGAATACTCAGATCTATACGAAATAAAATCAGGAGTGCCCCAAGGTAGTGTTCTGGGGCCAATACTATATCTTCTTTTTACTGCTGACCTTCCAACCACCAGATACACAAGAATAGCCACTTTTGCAGATGATACTGGAATACTATCCTCACACAAAGATGCCGCAACAGCATCAAGAAATCTTCAAACCCACCTTGATAAGATACAAAAGTGGCTAAGAAAATGGAAGATAAAAGCTAATGAGAGCAAATCCACTCACATAACTTTTACACTTAAAAGAGATACATGTCCAGCTGTTTATCTTAATAACTCTTCACTTAAACAAACCAACGATGTCAAATATCTTGGAATACACTTGGATAGGCGCCTAACTTGGCAAAAACATATTTTCACCAAAAGAAAACAAATGGGACTTAAGTTACAAAAAATGTACTGGCTAATTGGAAGAAAATCTCAGTTAAATTTGGAGAGTAAATTGCTATTGTACAAATCAATATTAAAACCTATTTGGACATACGGTATTCAGTTGTGGGGAACAGCCAGTAATTCCAACTTGGAAATATTACAAAGGTTCCAAAATAAAGTCCTACGTACTATAACAAATGCACCATGGTATGTACCAAACAAATTTATTGAAAGAGACCTACAAGTACCTTCCATAAAGGAAGTTATTAAAGAAGTTAGTCTTAAATATAAAGACCGTACCGATGTGCATTCCAACCAGCTTGTTAGGGGGTTATATATAGATGATGGTGATTTACGCCGTCTAAAACGATTCAAACCAATGGACTTATTAAATAGGTTTAATTAAGTTAAAATTTCCATTATGTTAAACTGTCTTATAGATAATTTTAAAGAATCTTTTTAATGTAAAAGTTTTCTACATGTCATTCTTACTTTGTCATATAATTTACTTATTGTCTACGGACAGATTGTAAAAATAAATGGAGTTAAAAAAAAAAAAAAAAAAAGTTTTCTCTATGTGTAGAAGCTTAGGCTTAGTGCTGTAAAAAAAGCAAGAAAAATGTGGTCTATATTCTAAACTTTTGTTGCAAGTTCTAAACTTTTTATGTCTATACTAAACTTTGTATATCTATTCTAAAATTCTTATGTTAATTCTAAACTTTTTATAATAATAATAATAATCCTTTATTTCAACCCAGATATACAAAAAAATACAAAACATACAAAATATCTACAAGAAAATTAATAATTAGCCAATATACAAAAGTTCCGAAGAGCTACCGTCCCCCCATTAAAACTCTACTCCAGGTTTGCCATAGATTGGAACGCCATAGAATGTCACTCCTGAGCAGAGCCACAATAAAGAGGTATGAAAATTTATACAGCCGATCGCGGAACCCAAAAGCCCGAAATCTACGAATAGCTAGGAAGTCATTAACACTAGCAGTAGCAAACATTTCACCAGCACTAGAAAATCTCGGTGTGTTATTTAAGAGTCTAAACGCATTATTATAGCATACGCGCAGATTATTCCACCATCCCAATGTATAATTACACCTAAGTTCGGACATGTAGATCCCTGAGCAATATGTTTAAAATAACAGTTTTTTAATGTCAAAATTGCACTTGGAGAAACGAAGGGTTAACATATTAGCACGGACGCAGGGGGCTTTGTACTGTCTCTGAATGTCGAGATTATCGGAGAGATTACAGGTTAGAATATGCCTATGTCTATTCTAAATTTTTATATCCATAGTAATAGGCATGATGAGAGGGGTATAAACAGTATTCATTTTTTCACGTAGGCGTAACCTTTTTTTTTGGGTAAATCAATTTTTTAGCTTTTTGAAGCCCTGATTTACACTTTTTTTTTAGTACAAGTGTTTTCTATTCTAAATTTTTATACCCATAGTAATAGGCATGATGAGAGGGGTATAAACAGTATTCATTTTTTCACGTAGGCGTAACCTTTTTTTTGGGTAAATCAATTTTTTTAAGGGTAGCTTTTTGAAGCCCTGATTTACACTTTTTTTTAGTACAAGTGTTTTCTATTCTAAATTTTTATACCCATAGTAATAGGCATGATGAGAGGGGTATAAACAGTATTCATTTTTTCACGTAGGCGTAACCTTTTTTTTGGGTAAATCAATTTTTTTAAGGGTAGCTTTTTGAAGCCCTGATTTACACTTTTTTTTAGTACAAGTGTTTTCTATTCTAAATTTTTATACCCATAGTAATAGCCATGATGAGAGGGGTATAAACAGTATTCATTTTTTCACGTAGGCGTAACCCTTTTTTGTTTTTGGGTAAACCAATTTTTTTAAGGGTAGCTTTTCAAAGCCCCGAATTACTCTTTTTTTTAGTACAAGTATTTCTTTTATTTATTATTCCATTTATTTTCTAATCATCTTAATAATAATCATAATTATAATGTACCTAATCCTATTAGAATTTGCTCATTAATGCTTCATTAGCAATTTGCTAAGAGCAAAGTCTATCCTTAATGTTTCGTTATCTCGAACTCCATTATTTATACTTTATCACTCAGATAATCAGACGATAAAATAAACATTTTGTGTGGTATCTATAGAAAGAAGATTACTGTAATCAGAGAAAAAGATAATACAATATTTATACCCATAGTACACAGAAAAAAAGGATATCTTAAATCAAAGCAAAACGGTCTTGAACCAAGGCCGCCATGGCTTTCGATATGTTCAACGGCATGACTGTCTTGGATCAAGTCCGCCGTGATCTTGGCATTTGAGGTCCTAGATTTAGGGACATTTCCTTAAATCAAAGCCACTTAAACCATTTATTTAAGATCATATTATCTTAAACCAAGTATGTAATTATCTTGATTTAAGATCATATTATCTTTATCCAAGATCATATTATCTTACACCAAGTCTTGGTTTAAGATAATATAATCTTGAATGAAGAGAATTATAATCTTGATTTAAGATTATGATTCTCTTGATTCAAGATCATATTGACCCCACAGTCAGGTTCCAGGGTTAATATTTTGAAATTTTTTTATTTATTTCGCACGCCTATGAAATATCTGTTAATCGTGTGAAATTTGGTTTCATAGGTGGTCGTAGGAAAAAGCACTTGTTTTTGAAGAAAAACTTTTTGCAACGCCATTGCAAAATGGCGCTTATAGGTATAAATTATTTAAAGCTACTTAACCGTGAATTTTTTAAGTAAATTTGAAAATCTCCATCGTTTGAGGGTAACAGATACAAATTCGTACATTTTAAAGCAGATAAAAACAATGATACACCTTTAAAGACAACTGACGGCAAAAAAAAAACAAACCTAACTTCTCTCCCGCGCATATCTTGAACTACTGCGTAAATTGTCTGCCAGCCAACAATAACAACAGCCGAGTCTACTGCATATTTACGTGGGGTGAGGCCAGCAAACTCTTTACGTAAGACAACAGGGGCTTTGAGTCAAGATAATAACTCTGGATTCTCTGTTACTATTTTAAATGTCATGCATTTAAGGAAAAAATCCTTGACACAAGGATTTTTCTACCAATAGAATAATTAAAGGAAACCAAAGTCACAGGTAATCTTAAACCGAGGATACATGATCTTAAAAGAAGATTATTACCTCGATTTAAGATAATACAAATCCAAGATAATTTATTATCTTCTGCCTTTTTTTCTGTGTATGAAGAGATATGTACAATACGTACGCGAGTGATTAACTGCACGTCAAAGGATAAATTGTTCAAAAGCCATCAGATAAGTTAATTTCTAGACGGGGCTCTGTTTTCTGATACGTCTTCAGCCCACGTTTAATGCCCAAATAAAGAATGACGAACTATACCGTCCACTGATTGCTTATCTTCCGGATTATTTAAAGTCAAACTTCAGATTCAAAGATAAATTTAAACAAATTGTGCTGTAGAACATGCGTATGGTTACACAACACACATTTTGTGCATTTGTCAACATGTTTTAACTGTAAATCTTTAACTTTTATGCGGCAAGATGAAAAATATTAACACAATTTATTACCATGTAAAGGAGATATTTTATAGAGATAATATCGAAATTTTGGTGTAGGAATTGATCTTGATAAGAGAAATCGAGGACGCTTAGTTTTAGTATGTCCTAATAAATTTGTACTGGAATTTATAATATGACCCTTTATATGTTACCCAGAAAACCAAAATAGCTCGAAACTAGTTCACTAAATGTGAGCTATTTTTATGGTCTAGAAACATCCTTAAATTGCACACAACTAGCCCTATAGCTCGCATTTTTGGAATAAAAATCCGCGCTCTTTATTAAAGGCCATTGACTTTGGTTCAAGAAAATACCAGCCTTGAAACAAGAGAATATGGCTTTGAACATATCCAAAGACACGTGTCCTTGGTTCAAGGAATCCGTTTTTTCTATGTAGGATACATTTTTGGACCTTTCATTTTGTTTACCACTATTTTAAGAGCATACTTTTCGGAGTAAACAAAACTCCAACCAACATTTTAAGAATGTGTAATGAAACAATGGGTGCGTTCAATGGAAACAGCAAAACTCAACGAAAGCTGTCAAATCACTACTGAACGCTATGATCAGTTTCGATTGACAGATGTCTCTGAATCATTCCTCATCAACGTTTTGAGATGATTAGTTTTAATTGATTTTATAAAAGCGCGGGAATGTACTTTTTGTGGGTATTTTTAACCTCAAATGGTGGTTGTGACAAGTGACAGATATTAGCCGTTCAGCAGTTTGCTAGCAAAACTTAACAATTCATGACTTTTGATTAGTTTCGCTGTTTCCATTGAACACAGCCAATGAACAAAACAGCATTTTCAGAGCAAAAAAGGTAAAAATTATGCATATAACAATATGCAGCTTTAGTACAAGCTATAACTATAAATAGCTTTTTGACTTTTGGGGAATAGGGCTTTGGATCTGACTAGAATTTTTATCTAATTTGCTGTGACGTTTCGACGATGGATTTTCGTCGTTTTCGAACCTTTATTGGAAATAAAAAAGTATATATAAGTATAAAAAAAATACAATTGTTTAAACATTTAACTTAACCTTAAAATAAATAATAATAAAATACAGAATAAAAAATATTTTAAGGTTAAGTTAAATGTTTAAACAATTGTATTTTTTTTTATACTTATATATACTTTTTTATTTCCAATAAAGGTTCGAAAACAACGAAAATCCATCGTCGAAACGTCACAGAAAATTAGATAACAATTTTAGTCAGATCCAAAGCCCTATTCCCCAAAAATCAAAAAGCTTAATTATACAAATCGGGCAAAAACTTTCAATTTAATATAAATATAAATAGCTATAATTTGATTCATGACATGTTTGTTAAATAAGAGTGCATTACCTTTCCAAGAAAACTCATACAGGTATTGCATTTAATGAGATGGTAAAATTACAAGGAAAAACGATGAAGACAAAATAAATAACATGTCTTCAATATTAGTATAATAACAGTGGAGACGGCTAATTAAAGCCGCTACATGAATATTATATTTTCAAGAGTTAATTTGCAGATATTAAATTGTAACGCTGTATTTAATGCAGAACAATGTAGCATTATTATCTTATTAAAAATATAAAAAAAGTTGGCTTTAAGCTTCGGTTTTCTCCAAAAGTCGCAGTCGCTGACGACTGCGACCGTGTAGCCGCGACCAGGTAGTCGCGACCCTACATGTTTTCCTCGGTCCCGCCAGTAGCCATTCTGTTAGCTGGCCATTTTATAAACAGCTGTTTTTTTGTTTGCGAGTTTATGCCTTTCAATCAGTATGAATATCTCTAAAAAGTCGGTTCTTTTAATGTTTCTGAATTATCAAGCGGAAGAGGAGAATCTCCTCCTCTTATTAACATTACATCATGAAGAAAAAAGGGTAAGAGTTGATGCGATGTTTTGTCACAGCGCAAAATCACCTATTTCATCGTCCAATTCGTGACGAAATAGTGGTGCGTTTGCTCCCGGAGCGGCCAAGCGACCGGCGACCAAACGACTAGGCAGCAGCTAGGAAAACTTTGAATCAGAGTTGACGTGAAAAGGTTGCTCGTTGTCTCTGATATAATATTTTAAAAACGCTGCTATGCGACAAATGGAGTTACTGCTTTCTAGCGTAGTAGGGCAGTATTTACGTGGCGATTTGGTCCCTGCCACTGTGTATACGGAAAGATACACATGGCAGCCAAAGTGGTAACTACAGTAATTGCCAAGTCCCAGTTGCTGTTCAAAAATACCCGAGTATCAGAAAAAGTCATAAAGAAAAACGATTTTTAAAAAATTTAAAACTTTTGTTGAAATCTAAAAACGTTTTTTTTTTGTTTACCTGTGTAATAGTTATAAAAAAGAAAGACTTAATTTGCAGATATTATTTTGCAGAACAATGTGGCATTATTATCTTATTAAAATCACAAAATTGGCTTGGTTTTATCTAAAATATACATAATTACGAACGGTCGAGACGGGGCCTAAAATAAAACATAAAATAAACATAATCTAATCAACATCACAATAAGTAATCTGAAATGGGCGTGATGTAGTCCACCCACCGACTAGCTCTTGCCATACCGATAAAATAATATCATGATGTATTAATAGTGGAAGATTTCAATCTAAATTAATATTATGTGTTGTCAGACAATAGACATTTATTGCTGACTCATCATCAAATTCAATTTTTGACTTGGTTTTATTTTATATTTTAGAATAACAACATTTTTATTTCTTTATTAGTTAACATGTAAAATATACATACATTTTAGTTAAGCAAACTATTTATTGTTAATGCATGGCTTTTCTAATAATATTTGGGCATAAGGACAAACGATAAGTGGTAGTGGGCGTCTTTTACACATACTAAGCAGTATCCGTTCGTAGTCTGTACAAACTAGTATCGGCTTGGCTTTATTAGTGAGCTACTTATATACCCTAAAATCAAGTTAAAAACCAAAACATCACATCATATTTCGCAAGGTTCTAATTTAGGCAAATTAGGATAGGTTATGCGAAATTTCAAAAACAAAAACTGTTAAAGGTATTCTTAAAGTTTTTATGTAAATGTTGATTTTAATTTTTGCCTTGTATGTAATTACCTAATTATAATTATTTAAGTACACTGAAAGGAAATTACATTGAAAAGGTGTAAAAAAATACACTCTATAAATGTGTAAATTTTACACCTTTATATAAATGTACATCAACATTGATGTGAAACTACACACGTGAGGTGATTTTGACCTAGAGTGTGTATTTTTACATACATACCATCTGCAACAATACACTCTGAGCTCAAGAAAGTGTATTTTTATAAACATACCTTTAGCAACAATACACCCGAAGTGTAAAAATCACACTTCTGATGTACAAGCCAGCCAATCGCGGGCGTTAAGCTAGTTACGTGACTCGAGAAGCCAGAATCCCTGCTTCATCGAGTCTGGTGGCTGTCGACCATTATAATTGTTTTTATAAGTGTTGATTAAAAGTAAATATTTAAAAAGTGTGATTAATACAATATCCTTAGAACATACATTTTATAATATTTTACTTATTTAGGCGGTAACACTGGCCTGCAAATTTTGAGTTGTTAAGACTTGTGTATGTTTTCTATTTCTATTTTATATTGGTACTTTTTGTAGCGCTGATTACGAATATACGTTTTATTTTTCTGGTGCGTAGTTTTTCCATAAAACACTATTCATAAATAGAAAAATAACAAAATGGTTATTCTATTTTACCCACTTGGTATAATAGTATATATATACACCCTACAAGTATATTTACGCGTTGGTGTAAACTTTACACACTGGATGTAAAAATATAACACACACCGCATTTATATTAACGCTTCGAGTGTAAATTCACATCAGCAGCTGCAAGTAAATTACCCATGCACGTGGATGTAAAAATTTATCTCAGTGTAAGCTCTGTCCGTTCGTAGTTTGTACAAACTGGTATCAGCTTGGCTTTATTAGTGATCTACTTTAAAGCTATAACTAATAAGGCCAATCGATTCCAGTTTTGGATTCAGCGCCCCAAATATACCCTAAAATCAAGAATAGGTTATGCGAAGTTTCAAAAACAATTTTTTTTATTTCTTAAAGTTTTGATGTAAATGTAGGTTTTAATTTTTGCCTTGTAATTACCTAATTATAATTATTTAAGTAGTGTTCTAATTTATAAAGGATTAATTTACTTATCGAAATAAAGTTAAGTTTTAAGACCAAATAAGCAAACGTTTTGCAAATAACACCACCTGGTGATATGCATGAAAGAGACTGTTATAAACTAAGCAGTCGACTGGAATAATTTGTACGACACAAACCGTGATATATGGAGTGAAGTTTATAAAGTAATCACAAAGTTCTTGCAGCGACACTCCACCAAGGCAAGATTTACAAGTGGTGTTTATTATGTTATTTGAACGGACACGTTGAATGCATTTATTAGCCGGCGAAAGCTAACACATACTAAGCTAGGCCAAAAAATTAAAAATTTTGAATTTCCTGTGGGCTATCCCTAAAAAAAATCGAGTTTCTTATCAATTTTACGTATTTTGTATTGGCTAGTTTTTTCATGTGTCGACTACTGGTAGTATATCCTTTAAAAAAATGGAATATGTTCTGTTTTACTTGAATTTATATTTGGGGATAAGGATTTTTCCATCATTTTTACCTATCACATCTATGTGACCGCCAACTTTGTAGATTTTTTTTTAAACATGATTGCAGTCGATTGGTTCAAACTGCAAAATATAAAAACCCATTCACATATAATTCAAACTAAATATAATTTTGTCCCAAACAACAACAACAGATTGCGTTAAAACGATCTGGTCTTTATCGAAAGGTATTGGTTCCCGGTGAAAGATTCTGTTATTTCTTCTTAATATTTAAAAAAGTTTGTGAGCTCAGAGAAGCTTTTTTATTTATAATAAAGGAAAAAGAAAATCTTCCAACTGGAACTGAAACCTTTCGATAAAGACCAGATCTTTTTAACAGATAACTTCGGCGACTCATAAGTAACAGAGTCTCCAAGATATATTTAATCTGGTTTTCTATGGTTTAACATCACCCTGTAAATTTGGAAACATCGTATCTGCAAAAAAAATATTTTCGATTTCTTGCACTAATCAACTCTGTACTAGAGCACTAGATAGGTAGGTTTGTTATGGTAGGTGAGTAGTTTAAGTGGTACCGCAGGTGTAGTGTGTAAACTACCTACATACCCTAACAAAGCTGCCTATCCAGTGCTCTACTTTGTACATGCTGACTCGTAACTTATAAATTATATGTTATAATATATAGTAACTTATAAACTAAGCGAAGTAGTTAATTGAAGTTTGTATATGTTACCAGTCATCATGTACAGAGGTAGTTAGTGCAAGGAACCGAAAATATTTTTTTTCTACGAGCGTGAGGAAAGATATCTCTTTCCGCACGCATATGCTTGTGGAAAAAAGGTCTTTTCCGCACGCATAATTATTTCATAAAAATAAGTAGCTTGATTATACAAAAGTGTAACATTATTTGCTAAGACACTTGTTTCCATGGCGACCTTCAACATGATGGCGTCCTAAGCTAGTTTGTTCGTGTCAATTGTGTTGTCAATTTAAATTGTAAAGTTTTTATAATAGAAAATGATGAACCTTAAAAAAGAAGATAAAATGTTACCTAAAGGAATAATAGAAATGGCAAATGCAAATGACAACTGCAACAAATGTTCAACCAAAATAGAATTGGTAATAACTAATGTTAGATACTATTCAATAATTGTTAAAACTGTTTAATATCTTAATTCTGTTCTGTTATTCTCTTATATTTATTCACAATGAATAAAAAATTTTAAATTTCTTAATTGTTAATTGTTTTTCTATTGGAAAAAAATATAAAAGTAAAATTTATTCAATCAAGTATACTTATATATAAAGGTATAACTCGCTCGTAGAAAAAATATTGCTCTTAACGCATGCGTAAAGAGGCTTTTCCGCACTCGATTGCTTGCTTGCCTGAAAATAGCTATTTCGCAGATACGATATTTCGAAATTTACAGGATGACTAGCCGCAATATCCGTTGATATAAATGGAACTTTTGTCGATTTTAAACTGAAAAATTGTGGTTTTTCACTCAACCTAACATACAAACCAAGTGTGTTATTATTCACCGGCGTAATGTTGTAGATTAGTCAGATCAAAGGGATAAACTAAATACACTGCGTGCTAAATCCAAACACTCGTCGTGCACGTTATATCCATCTTCTGCTTCAGAATCCGAATCTAATAAACACCGAGGAATAATAGTTATTTATAATACAAGGGCGAAAAGTTAAGTTTTTCGATTAGTAGGTTTTTAGAAGTCGATTCGATTGGTACTAATTATAATAAATTAATAAAATATACTAATTTTAAATTGCAAAAAAACATTTCTTTTTCCTGTCTTATTACTTATCTAGTTATCCATGACAAATTGCTATCCAATCAAATCGCTTAAAAAACAATTGAATCATTTCTTTTACGTGCGGTTTCATTTTCAAATTAAAAAAACTTGGTTTGGACTTTTGTTAAAATGTGTTTGTTAAAATGTGTCTGTTATGAAAATAATAATACTTCCTAAACTGTTCTATGAATATTATAAATATTGAAATTGATTTTACAATTAAAATTTTGTGTTTTTAAGTTATTTTAGTGGATGAATACAGATTAATCAGTTAACATATATTTTGAGGTTATGTTATAGAAGAAATTATTTTGCATGAAATGATTATAATAACTGTATCTGATCAAAAAGAACAGTTAGTTCAAGACTAAAAGTGACCAAAAGGTCATATTTCTTTATAAATATTACAGTAAAGGTAAAGGATCTTCTTTTAAAAGGCTTAAAAATAACAAGTTTTAGTTAGCAGGCGAAAAAAATTTTTTGGCCCTAGTTTGGCCACAAGGTTCAACTTTTCGCCCGTAAAACATAAATAAATAAATTTTTCCCTATGTTTTTTATATAAACTGCTTCACAATGGAATTGATTGCATGGACTTACTCAGGCAAATCAGTTTCAGAGTGTCGCGTTTGGATTCGAGACGTGAGGATACTTTTATTTGTAATTTTAGCAGGACTAACGTTATGGTTAGATCGCCAATAAATATAATATGTAATAACTTTAATTCGTTAAACAGATCCATTGATATTAACGCGTGTTCTCTAAACTCACTTTTATACACTAACAACCTACAATAATAGGTTAAAATTGTGTATTTATGTATCCATATATATTATTTATTTTGTATATTTTTATATATAATTGTATATATGTATTTTTGCCCTAGAATTGGTGCAAACTGTTGGGTAAATAAAGATTATTATTATTATTATAAAACATGAACAAAAAGTGTCGCTTTTAGAATCAATCGAATAAAAACAGTGTTTATTAAACCCTAAGGGTTTGACTAGTAGTCAAATAAAATTGACAACGGATCCTAATAGTTTGGTATCTGTTGCAGTTTTGTAATATAATTCTTCCGGAGGTATTACTCTTAAAATTACAGCACAATTTCCTTGTTATTATTTACTAATAACGTTGGTTAACTTCTCTCCTTTTAGATCAATATTTTTACTCAACAACTTAATTTAGTTTTTGTGAATATTTTTATTGGAAACGCAGTTATATTTTATTTCTGCACCGAAACTGATGATGAGGGAACGCAGAATAAAGAGTCACCATATCTGGGCTTAGTTTGTCCTTTAGTTTTAATATAAATAATATTTCTTTGTATTTATATTATATACGGTATACAAGTCAAAGAAATTTCCTTTAGTTTTAAATCTGGTTTAGTATATTTCTCGAATGGAAAAATTAAAAAAAAAGCAAACAAAAGTAGACCAAGAACTATAGAACAAAGTTTGGCGCGACTTAGTACATCTTGGCGAAGCTAATCTTTTGCCGTTATTCTCGCGAGTTTTTTGGGTAATTTCTACCGGAAGGAGTGTTTTTCAATAGCTTATAATTTATACTTTTACAGCCAAATATGGCATTATTTACTATTCTTACCTTGATTCTTTCAAATAGGGTACCAGATGTTGTTTTTTTTATTTCTCGGACTATGGCAGGGGATATTTGTAAGCGATAAGAGAAAACACGTATGTAGGTATGAAATAAATCAAGAAACGCAGAGAAACAATAAATTTTCGAACGAAAATAAATATATAACTAACGGGTCCAATGATAAATGTGTCAGACAACAAGACCAACGCTGAAATGATTAATTCCAACGTTGATTTCATTATCAGTTATCAGCTAAGGCTTAAACAGAAATATCAACTCTCCAGCTGAATGGCGAACAAGTATACCTAGGCAGAAAACGAGTACAATATATCATCTAACATGACAAGTGCATTGTACAATTATTCATTTTACATGTATTATGATATATGTGTATGTATAAATTCTCTAGAAAAGGGATTTTCAAACTAGGATAAATTTTGAACCACCATTTTTAAAGGCCCCTGTCGTTTGGAAATTTTACCACAATTTATTATAATTTATTAGTTTCATTTTAAAGAAAAAGGGTTCGTTCGGCTATAGCCGAAGTGTTCCTATAGCATCAAATAATGTTTAAGGCATAGAAAATTTTGTTTTTAACGTGGCAAGTGTTCTTTTACTGCACATTATGACAAAGTCACAGCCAAATAAATATGCAATCACATTAATGCATTATAATGCAATGTAATGCATTGTCATGTATGATATGCACAATATTTATGACAACATAGATTTAAAGTGAAATTGATTTTTTTTTCGTTTAGCTAGTTGTCTTACTAGGCTTTTTTATCGTGTATTCAGTTGCAAAATATCTTTTTTATACGACTGCTTTAGAATGTAAGCAAATACACACACTTTTCAAACACATAATGAATCCATTCTAGCTCTAGATACGGTATGAATATTTCGTATCAAGTGTTAGAATGAGCACATGTAGTGCCATCTTTTGTTTATAAAACTAAAGAAAACTGTAACAAAATTAGCAAAAATATATATATTTTACCATGAAACATTGAATAATTTAATGCAATTTAAAGTTTTGCATTAAAATTACATAATGTTTATTAGTTTTTCTTAATATTTGACCAGTTTTTTATCAGTTTAGTTCAAAAAATTAAAACTGCTCCATCTATTGTTAATTATTTAAACCTGATTTCTGTCACAACAATCTGACATAACCTTCAATTTTTGCATTATAATTTGTAAATATGTGCTAAAATTAAATAAAAATCTTATTTAGGTACTGATTTGATAAAATTATTAAATAACATTAATTGCTTTATTTAAAAATATGTGTTTTGTTGCATTTACAATGTCGAGTCACAAAAAAAATTGTTTTAACCTTGTCCGCAGTTTAAAGCCATACAGTGTTTCATTTTGCAGTCGAATGAAAAGTATAGTCTACAACACGAATGGAATAGTCATTCCGCGCTCGCGGGACTGTCATACTCGCCTACCGGCTCGTATGACAAACTTTCCGCTCAAGCGGAATATTGTCTATTCCATACTAGTTATAGAATATACTATTCATGCAGTATTTGTATGGATTATAGAGAAATAAAACGATGAATCACCAAAAATTACAAATTTGAAACCATTAACACGTTCGCTGCGGCACGAGACATATATGTCTCGTACACAAATTTTCTATTATATATATTTATTTTTTTTACTGGTATATATATATATATATTTTTCATTTTTCTGTATACAAAATATACGTTGGGATATTTACTAGACATATAAGTCTCGTACTATTCCAATAGAAAATCCTGTACGAGTTATCCTTGTCTCGCATCTTCCCCTCAAAATTTTACGGAAATAACTCCGCAGCGAACGTGTTAATACCAAAGGCAATAATAATTTTGGCTAATAAAAACCCGAGATTTTCATTAATTACAGGAGGGAGGAAGAATAGTTCTTTTCTAGGACGAAGCTATTGGTTTGGCAAAATAAGACACCAGCCCTAACTTAAGGAACCCTAACCTGTCCAAACATGGTGAAAGTCCATATTTTGACTAGTTTAGTTTATACTTAAGAACTTAAGAATCGGGTAAATTATAAACGGCATACAAGAATCATTTCAATAAGCTGTACTCATATCTCCTGACAAGTGTATTGTACAATTTATTCATTTTACATGTATTATGATACACATGCATTTATAATATACCATTGCGTTTCATTATCAGGCAGGAAAATAGATATCAACCGGTGATACGTACGTTACGTATCTATGCACGATATCTTGCATAAAACCCCATACTGCTCACCTTACTAAGCTTTTAACAATCCGATTAAAACAATTCTAGAATAGGCAAATAATGCAACACAAAGACAAAGAATTCGTTTTCTAGTCCCATTCGATAGGGTGATACAAAATTATCGGCGATAATTCGGATACATCTATGCACAATACATGGAAAATGCATTGTTTAACATTGAAAGAAAATAAAACCATGTTTGGTTTTGCATATCTCAACTTTGTTATCCGTTTTCTATTTTAACCACTTAGACTAGAGTTGTAATTAAACACGAAACGTGTTTACTATCAAATGCTAATCTTTGTAAAAGTTAATCATCAAAAACTGATAAGGTTTTTTACGTATTAAAAAAAAGAAAACATAGACAAAAGGGTACTGTAAATGTCACATATATACAGAGCGGTCCAAAAGTCACCCCCCCCTCTTAACTTTTGAACCAGTAGAGATATCGACTTCAAATTTGGAACTTTTAAATAAGACAACTTAAACTATCTTTTAGCATATATTTAATACTTTCAGATCTTAAAATGTGGGCAGGGGGGCATGGGGGCACATTTTTTTAAATGGAAAGGGGGGTCGTGTAATACATCATTTTAAAGCTTATAAAATAATCCATTTAACTCCATATTTTTAAATTAAAAAAAATATATGGGTTTAAAATGGGGTTGAAAATGGGTATTAATGTCAAAATTCCTCTAAAAAAAAAAAAACAAATATTTTTTTAAAAATGCCTAATTTCATCATAAAAAAATGTTAATTATACTTTTTAACTAATTTTAGTTGACATAAATAAAAATTTATAAAAAAAAACTTAAAAAATCGAATGTTTTAGCACAAAAAATTGAAAAATTAAAACCTTAAAAAACATTTTTAAAAAATTTAAAAATGTTAGTTTAAATAGAGAATTTTATGAGCTTTAAAATGATGTATCACACGACCCCCCTTTCCATTTAAAAAAAATGTCCCCCCATGCCCCCTGCCCACATTTTAAGAGCTGAAAATATCAAATATATGCTAAAAAATAGTTTAAGTTGTCTTATTTAAGAGTTCTAAATTTGAAGTCGATATATCAACTTGTTCAAAAGTTAAAAGGGGGGGCTGACTTTTGGACCGCACTGTATGTTAAAATCAATCCAGGCCAGACCATGTTTACTATTCTGATAATTAATTTTTTGTAAAAATCCGAAACTGTTTTTTATCGAATTACTCATTCATTTCTTGCAGGCCTTAACCATCTATATGTACTTTCCAATTTTTTCGAACTGTCACCTGGCCGAAATGCTTAGAATCCACGATCGCTTATACAACACACACAATATTTTACCTCTTCTCTTCCCCTTGTCCCAGCTCATAGGTACCAGTTAATAAAATTTTAACAGTATACAGACACCCAGACAACTTGTAGGCCCTACAATGTAGGGCAAGCTAAGGAAGCACCTGGCAAAAATGAGAATTCTAGAGAGTCCGCTATGCCCAGAGTGCCGAGAGCATGAAACATCCTCTCATTACTTAGCTTAGTGTGTCAGATACGACAGGATCAGGATGCAAGTCTTTAAAACTCAAAGACTCAACCAAGAGGAACTAAGAGATCTCCCCTGGGCCAATATCCTAACCTTTACTGAAAGGTAAATTAGTAAATGGCTGGTATTGTCTGGGGTGAGAAAAACGGCCATTAATGGCTTAGTTGTCCGGCTTTGGCCAATCCAAAAATTTACTACTACTACTTATTGCATTAGTTAAATGCTTAACTATAAATACCTTTTGTAGTGTCCACGATGAATATATAAATATATAAATATATAAGATAAAATAATTTAAAAACTATAATAACTATAATTGTTATCAATAAAGCTTCTGACATAGTTTTGTTGGAAACTCTAATAAATCTGAACTAACTGAAATTTAGAGATGCACGTTAAACTTAGAGGCATAGAAATAATTATAGATAAATAAATGTATATAGTTACAAGTTGCCTGTAGTTGCTTATTATCTCAACATTATTGAACTAGATATACCAAGTTATATTAAAGCCTCCATTTATTTATTATCCGATCAATTTCCAATTCAATCACTTGAAATGTTTTTAATTCAACGGTCAGATTAAGTAAATCTCTCAAGATTTAGTTGGTCATGGAACAAGTATAGCAGTAAATTGTATCGGTGTCTCTTAACCAGAGAAATCTTGAGTCCAGGAGTCAGGTGCTTTATTATTATTGAATTGCTTTTTGTGAAGCACATTGCTTCGGTTTAATGTACGACTAATTTTATAGAGTAAGAAATTAAAAGCCAACAGCAGTCATTTGAATGGGTTAATACTAAAACACCCTATGACTGTGTTTTAGTAATTACCGATTCATTTGTGAATCAAGGCCAGAAAGTCTTTGTTGGACGAGTCTAGTTTGCGAAGAAGTAGTTTTAGCTACAATGTTTTTTATACGGCAAAATAATTTCTAATTGTTTTTGAAATACTTTGTTATCTATCAAGTTACTGTCATTAAACAAACATATTGTAAATAAAGTTTCCATCATTGATGAACTTAAAATTGTTTTTGCCGAAGAAAGATGTCTTTTAATTTACTTTCGGAACATGTGCAAGAAATTCATTCCTATCTGTAATAAAATGAGCACTGAATGAATATACATTTGAGTATATCATATTATACCGTTTTTTTTTTTAACCTGAAACTTTCAAATATCTCGAGTACTATGCATTTTAGAAAAAAAAAATATCGGACAAAATTTGTTTATTTTAATGGTGGAAACAAAATGGCGTATTTATTTTTTATGGATATTTACGTTTTCAAGGTCATTTCAAGGTCAACTTTGTTTTTTAAGTACAAACATATATTTTTTTACTGTTATTTAATTCCTCTCAAAAAAATAAAAATCTTTCGTAAAAAACTTTTTTTGATCGGACTTTTAGTTGCAGAAATAACACAGTCACACAAAATTAAAAAAAGTTGCATCTCCGACGAACTTGACTAGTCAATCTCTTTGTATTTTGAGCCGCTGAATCCGAATCTGAGGTCGAAATTTGAAAGTTAGCTCCCATTTTCAACATAACCTCAAAAACATACTTTTCGCAATGATATTATATGTTTTTTGAGGTTATGGTGAAAATTAGAGCTAACTTTTAAATGTCGACCACAGATTCGGATTCAGCGGCTCAAAATACATAGAAATTGACTAGTCAAGTCCGACGGAGATGCAACTTTTTAAATTTTGTGTGGCTGTGTTATCTCTGCAACTAAAAGTCCGATCAAAAAAAGTTTTTTACAACAGATTTTTTTTTTATTTTTTTGAGGGGAATTAAATAACAGTAAAAAAAATAATTGTTTGTACTTAAAAAAACAAAGTTGACCTTGAAATGACCTTGAAAACGTAAATATCCGTAAAAAATAAATACGCCATTTTGTTTCCACCGTTAAAATAAACAAATTTTGTCCGACATTTTTTTTTCTAAAATGCATAGTTTTTGAGATATTTGAAAGTTTCAGGTTAAAAAAAAACACCCGGTATAACGACACAGTAACCGGACTACGAATACAGAAACGCTTTAGACAAAACAAATGCCCAGTCCAGAGAGAAGAGTAGTGCCGGTTGACATTTCATTAGCTTACGCTAATCGTTTGTTGGTTAACTGCCAGTGAATTCTATTCAACATTTATTTTACGCTAATTATGTGCACTCCAGTCTAGTTATCACCATTTTAGATCTCGAATGGCTACAGTTTGGATAGTAAATTTTATTAACTATACTATAGGTTTTATTGGTTTTCTTGTGAGAACGTTATTTTTTTAGTGGACAATGTCCATTTCTCATTATTAAAAGTATTAATACAGTATTTTTCTATTTTGCGACTCTTACACGGAAAGAAATTAGTGGGCTCTGCGCTATACATTATAAGATATTTGGTAACAGTGGTAAATTATAGTGATTTAAGCTATAGATTATAAGGGACACAATAACTAATAATGTTAAAAATAAATTGAAAACGATTATATATATTACAGACACGATTATATTTATTACAGGCACTATTATAAATTTACAGAAATTTTATTATATTATAAAAATTATTAGCACGGACAATAATTAAATCTATTTAAGCTATAAATGCCATACTATTTGTTATATTTTATTATTCACTAAACAATTAAAGTATTTCATATAAATTTTTACACTGACTGCCATAATTGTAAGAGAAAGCCTTGTATTTATATAATAAGCGATTATAATTTGCTTGGTATGTGTGTTATAGCGCTTCTAGCTATAATTTTTTTTTTCCGTGTATAAGCTCATAATCACACGCATTTTGCGTGTTCTTATAGGCCCAGAAGAGGTCTATACTTTTTGTTCTTTTGGGTTGGCAACATACCTGGACGTTTTCCGTGCAAATGTCAATGTCGCTTTAAAGTTGAATTTTCTACAAAATTTTCTGTTTAGGTTATTTTTACCATGTTAAAATTGTGGCTTGGTTAATTGCAGTAAAAAAGAGAAGAGTTGACTATAAAATATATCAAAATATCATTTGTTCTTAGAATTTTAAACATGGTGTAAACTGTAATGCCAATCCAAAACAAAAATCCCTAAATCATTCATCAATTTAAATGTAAGTTTTTTTTAATTTTATAGCAAAATAGAAAAAAATTGTATAAAGCACTCGTTTCATAACACGTTTTTAGCGCACTAGTACTTTAGAAAACTCGCCGTAAGCGGCTCGTTTTCTAAACTTTTTACTCGTGTGCTAAAAACGTATGTTATGAAACTAGTACTTTAATATAATATTATATTGACACTATGTAAAAACAATTATTCCGCACTAAACCTCGCCCGGCATAAATTCTTAATGTAAATTGTTATTAATTAATTAATTAATAAAGATCTTTATTATTATATTATTATTAGTTTTAATTTTAGTCTATAGTGATTTTCTTACCCTCCATGGGAATGAATTTAAAAATGATCAACCCCAAATATCCCGCAAACTAAGCACGATATAAAAAAAAATTAAAAAATAGTTTTTTAGAGGGGAAAATTTAAGTATATCATTTTGAAGGTTGTAACTTTTATCCCCTAACCCTCCCACATTATAACCTTAGATAGCAACCACCATCTTGTAATACGTCATTTGAAAGAGCTTAATAGTTATTTATAATACAAGGGCGAAAAGTAAAAGTTTTCGATTGAGTAGGGTTTTAGAAGCCGAGGGCCGGCTGATAGGCCGAGGGTAATAAACCTACGAAATCGAAATTTAACTTTTTGCCCGTGTATCATACAATATTTTTTATTCGATTGTTACTAATTATAATAAATTATTAAAATATACTTAATTTTAAAGTGCAAAAAATATTTCTTTTTACTGTCTTATTACTTATCTAGTTATCCATGACAAATTGCTGTCCAATCAAATCGCTACAAAAACAATTGAATCGTTTGCTTGCGGTTTCATTTTCAAATTAAAAAAGCTTTAGCTTGGTGATTAATTTCTGTTAAAATGTGTCTGTTGTGAAAATAATACTTGTGAAACCGTTCTATGAATACCATAAATATTAAAAGTGATTTTACAATTGAAATTTTGTGTTTTTAATTTATTTTAGTGGGTGAATACAGATTAATCAGTTGACATATATTTTGAGGTTATGTTAAAGAAATAACTGTATCTGGTCAAAAAGAGCGGTTAGTTCAAGACCAAAAGTGACCAAAAGGTCATATTTCTTTATAACTATTACATTAAAGGTAAAGAATCTTCTTTTAAAAAGCTTAAAAATAACAAGTTTTAGTTAGCAAAAAAAAAACTTTTTGGTGCTTATGGACCTAGAAAATTTTAAATAATTCATTTCCTTTTTTTTTTTGACTAGATAATTTTTTTCAAGCTCCAATTTTCCAGACGTTACTGATCATTCTTCACTTGCCTTTTCCACTTTTTGGATCTCTTCTCTAATATCAATTCATATACCCTTTATGGAAATATAATTGATTAATTGTACAGGAACAACTTGGCCAGCTTTTTTAGAGCACAAAAGGACATTGTATGAATGGATACAAATGGACGCAGCTATTTTTTTGTAAGCAATGGTAAACAATTATAAATATGTATCTACTTTTTTAATATAAGACGGGATAGGCCATTTTTTTGGCACATTTGTTTACTGTATAAATATTATTCGATTAAAAATTATCCAGTTTGTAAGAGCCAAATAGTTTAGGACCTGTTAACTCAAAACCTCAACTAGATTCTATGGATACATTGGAGTTGTAATGTGATTGCTCTTGCATAAAATGGTGCTAAAAAATAATGGTCAGCTGCATGCAGTATAGCGCTTACTTTGTATCCCTGCTTCGCTTCTGTTGATGATATAGTTTTAAACAACTTAGATAATATATATGTTTAAATCATAACTAAAATGAATTTTAAAAATATAATTATCATATATAATTACACAAGAGGCGGGAAAAATTCGCTGTTTTCATGAAAATTTGCTGTCTGGAAATAATTACGGTAGGGGCGTCACCCCTGCAGGGGCGATGTCCCTGGAGTAATTATTCCCTTTGAGTCAAAGGCTTTGACAGCAAATTTGAATGAAAACTGTGAATTTTTCCCGATATTTCGAAGAATCATGTGAATCGTTCGAAGATTAGTTTTTAACGATATTTAATATGTCAACCCTACTTTTATATATTTTTTTCATCGCAAAATGATATAAATTGTTTTATTACTTATCTTAATATTTTTGTATGCATATTCTGTGAATTGGTTAATTTAATTCCATTCTCAATTGTTAAACTAAAACCATTTTTGTCCATTTTTAAATAGCAAATTATGGTTCTGTCAATAGTTTAGTCACTTACTGCAGTACTGACTAGCGCGGTACTGCGCTAGGCTTGCAAGCATGTTCATAAAAGTCAACCTATGAAAACTGTCATTACATTTTTCAAAAAGAATATTTTAAGGTATTTTTTGGTAAATAATAAATTAATAACAATAATTATAAATAGTAATATATTTATATTTTAAAAATAACAAGTTTTAGTTAGCAAAAAAAAACTTTTTGGTGCTAGGGAGGATTGTATATAACGTAACAAGCTTATGGACCTAGAAAATTTTAAATAATTCATTTCCTTTTTTTTTTGACTAGATAATTTTTTTTTAAGCTCCAATTTTCCAGACGTTACTGATCATTCTTCACTTGACTTTTCCACTTTTTGGATCTATTCTCTAATATCAATTCATATGCCCTTTATGGAAATATAATTGATTAATTGTACAGGAACAACTTGGCCAGCTTTTTTAGAGCACAAAAGGACATTGTATGAATGGATACAAATGGACGCAGCTATTTTTTTGTAAGCAATGGTAAACAATTATAAATATGTATCTACTTTTTTAATATAAGACGGGATAGGCCATTTTTTTGGCACATTTGTTTACTGTATAAATATTATTCGATTAAAAATTATCCAGTTTGTAAGAGCCAAATAGTTTAGGACCTGTTAACTCAAAACCTCAACCAGATTCTATGGATACATTGGAGTTGTAATGTGATTGCTCTTGCATAAAATGGTGCTAAAAAATAATGGTCAGCTGCATGCAGTATAGCGCTTACTTTGTATTCTTGCTCCGCTTCTGTTGATGATATAGTTTTAAACAACTTAGATAATATATATGTTTAAATTATAACTAAAATGAATTTTAAAAATATAATTATCATATATAATTACACAAGAGGCTGAGAATTATGCGGGAAAAATTCGCTGTTTTCATGAAAATTTGCTGTCTGGAAATAATTACGGCAGGGGCGTCACCCCTGCAGGGGCGATGTCCCTGGAGTAATTATTCCCTTTGAGTCAAAGGCTTTGACAGCAAATTTGAATGAAAACTGTGAATTTTTCCCGATAGTTCGAAGAATCATGTGAATCGTTCGGAAGATTATTTTTTAACGATATTTAATATGTCAACCCTACTTTTATATATTTTTTTCATCGCAAAATGATATAAATTGTTTTATTACTTATCTTAATATTTTTGTATGCATATTCTTTGAATTGGTTAATTTAATTCCATTCTCAATTGTTAAACTAAAACCATTTTTGTCCATTTTTAAATAGCAAATTATGGTTCTGTCAATAGTTTAGTCCATTACTGCAGTACTGACTAGCGCGGTACTGCGCTAGGCTTGCAAGCATGTTCATAAAAGTCAACCTATGAAAACTGTCATTACATTTTTCAAAAAGAATATTTTAAGGTATTTTTTGGTAAATAATAAATTAATAACAATAATTATAAATAGTAATATATTTATATTTAATTGTTAATTAGGTTTAGGTATGAAATCTTGTTGTAAAAGAGAAATATTGAAAAGAAAAATACTACAGCGATTCTCAGTAGAATTTTCTACAGTAGAAAATTCTCAATATAACTGTAATATGATTGGACAGAAATAAACACGTGGCCAGAAATATTTTTAAATGATTGGTTGATAAAAACGTTAAAAAATAATCAACTAAATATGTTAATAAGGTAAGGCAATATTAGAATCTTAACCAAAAAACTTTTAATTTTCCACACTGTGCGAAGGTCCAGGCAGGTAATCTTCTTAAACGTTTATTTATATGAGCTTTTCTCTTCTTAATTTAACGTTGGACCAATTTACATTGAAAACAAAAAAGATACCATCTGATAAAGCCAAAGGGTATTATATACACTATGTTGGACATGCAACAAGTTGTACTGTCAACAGAGACACATAGCACGTATCACGTGCGTGTTTACTTACACACTAATGACTAAACAAACGTAAAAATAACCATTCTTATTTTATAATTTGTATAATTATAAATATAATAATAATAATAATAACAAATCTTTATTAAATAGGATACATCCTAATATACAAAAAAATAATTATAATAATACGTACTATTCTTACTAAATACTTAATAAAAGATATACAATAACAATAGTATTAATAACAAAAATAAACATATAAAATAATAATATATATACAATATATAATATTATTTGGAACAGTATTATAATTTTATTATAAATATTTAAATTCTTTTTCTTGTTCTTTATGTATTATATATTAATTTTAATCTTGCTTTTGAGAACACACTGAAAAAACTCAAAATTATAGAGCCAACGTTTCGTCCCTTATTGTTCAGAAGAAGAAGAAGAAGAAGAAAAATAAGAAGAAGAAGAAGAAGAAGAAGAAGAAGAAGAAGAAGAAGAAGAAGAAGAAGAAGAAGAAGAAGAAGAAGAAGAAGCCCCAGCAATAAGGGGTGAAACGTTGGCTCTATGACTCTAGGTCCTTCTACTTCTTCTGAAGAAGCCCCAAAAATAAGAGGCGAAACGTTGGCTCTATAATTTTGAGTTTTTTCACTGTGTTTTTATTATAAATGATTATTGAATGATTTATCCAGCTGCATGAGTGCTTCCTGAGCGAGCGTAGCGAGCCAGGGAAACAGATATACAAGGGACTAAAACAGCAACGTTTAGTCTTGAGGTATATAAACTATTTTTTGCACGACCAAACATAATTTAGGTAGGTAGATAAAATTAAAATTAAAAACCATACATCTAAAATCGGGTGTTTAATTTTCGTAATTTAAGTTTCACGGAGATCGATATTTCAATTGTTTTTTAATAATGTTGACACAAACGAAAATTAACCTGCTTGGCTGACGCCTCGCAGGTTAATTTTCTCATGGGCAATATCTTACTTTACCCACTAGTACCATAAATAACTATTTCGCATCAATTTAGCAATAGCTCTACTTAATACTTTCAACTTGTACAGAAAAAAAAGTTAGTTTTCCTATACATGCCACTAAAAATTAAAAAAATGACTATCGCTACGCCCATCATTCACTAAACTGAAAATCTTAAATCCACCTTAATTCGTAGCTTAGATGACCCCATCACAGAACCCCATAAAATTTTGTCCATAACTTTTACCGTTTCGGAAAAAACTGATTGGGTCGGGAACTTTTGATCACCCGGTACAGAAAACGAATTGCCTTACATGACATTTTAAAAATATACATTAAATTATGTTCCTTGGAAAATTTTCATGATATTTTTTCTAAAAAATCTAAGAAATCCCATATATAGTTTAAAAAATCCCCTGTAATCTATTAAGCATATAAAAAAAATTCTAAGGCTTACGATCTAGGCCATCAGTAGATTTGAAAAGCGGCCATATCAGTAAATCAAAATCTCTTTGCCTTTTCTGTCTTTAAGCGTTTCAACTTAGATATTTGTCTTATTTTCAACACTGTGGTCTCTCCATGGCTGTCCGAGATTTTCTTATCACACATTCGGGTTTCAATCAACTGAAATACCAGGGACGTGCGTGACTTTTATTTTTAATTAGATTTCGTCGTCTCCGATTTCAATTAACATGGTTTATGTGTCTTGAGATTGAATGTGCCGATTTTAATTGTTTTATTAGAAAGAACTTTTTATCAAATTAAATTAAAAGAATAATGTTTAATTATCTTTGGATATTAGTCCTCCACAGAAAAAAAGGATATCTTGAATCAAAGCAAAACAATCTTGAACCAAGGCCGCCATGGCTTTTGATATGTTCAACACCATGACTGTCTTGGATCGTCCGCCGTGATCTTGGCATTTGAGGTCCTAGATTTAAGGACATTTCCTTAAATCAAAGCCACTTAAACCATTTATTTAAGATCATATTATCATAAACCAAGTATGTAATTATCTTGATTCAAGATCACATTATCTTTATCCAAGATCATATTATCTTGCACCAAGTCTTGGTTTAAGATAATATAATCTTGAATGAATATAATTATAATCTTATTTAAGATTATGATTCTCTTGATTCAAGATCATATTATCTTAAACCAAGACTTGGTGTAAGATAAAGATCCCACAGTCAGGTTCCAGGGTTAATAGAATGGTAAATATTTTTAAAAAATTTCCCACATGTATAATATTATTTCGGACGCCTATGAAATATGATACTTCCTTACTCTGTTAATCGTGTGAAATTTGGTTTCATAGGTGGTCGTAGGAAAAAGCACTTATTTTTGAAGAAAAACTTGTTGCAATGCCATTGCAAAATGGCGCTTATAGGTATAAATTATTTAAAGCTACTTACCCGTGAATTTTTTAAGTAAATTTGAAAATCCCCATCGTTTGAGAGTAACAGATACAAATTCGTCCATTTAAAAGCAGATAAAAACAATCATACACCTTTAAAGACAACTGACGACAAAAAAAACAAACCTAACTTCTCTCCCGCGCATATCTTGAACTACTGCGCAAATTGTCTGCACGTGGGGTGAGGCCGGCAAACTCTTTACCGTAAGACAACAGGGGCTTTAAATCAAGATAATAACTCTTGATTCTCCGTTACTATTTTAAATGTCATGCATTTAAGGAAAAAATCCTTGACACAAGGATTTTTTTACCAAGACAATAATTAAAGGAAACCAAAGTCACAGATAATCTTAAACCGAGGAAACATGATCTTAAAAGAAGATTATTACCTCGATTTAAGATAATATAAATCCAAGATAATTTATTATGTTATGATCTGAATATTTTATATGTTGTTAAAATTTTAAAATAATATTTCTTTAATATTGCGCTATGATACAATCTGGCTTCACGAGATTCGGTTTCGGAAGAGTTCGGTGTGTCCTACATTTGATCGGACCCCTCCTCGGTAATTCTTGTCGGTATAACTTAAAAGTTGTCTAGTAGTCCAAATTGTTTATACAAAATTGAATTTATGGTTAAAATGATCGTTTCAGATGTCAGAAATAGCAATTAGTTTGCAAATTGATGAGACTGAAACTCTTTTGTCGGGGTAATTAAATATGCGCGGTATCTTTGTAGATATTTTGCGCTAATAGCATTGTCAAATAAATTTAACTAGTGACCTTCTTATTAGCTATATAAACTCATGAAAAGATTCATTTTTATCCAGTTTTAGTTAGACTATCTCCACGCCAGTTTCAAAAGTGAAAATGTAGTTTCTGTGAGAATTAATTTTGAGATTTATTCTTGAATTAAAAATAGTTTTTAAACTTAGAAAAATCTTGAGACTCGTTTTATCAGACATAAAAATAATTTTGGACACTTATAAATATTGATAGTATGAACACTGATAGAAATTTTGACGAATATTAATTAACTTTGAAAAATATTTTGTAAAATAATTTAAATGACTTATACGAACCAGTTTTAATATACACTAAGAAAAATGTGGAAAATAAATTGGGATTTGAAAATGATTGCGAATAGTTGGGATTTCAAACATAGAATGTTTTAAGTTAGTAGTATTTAATGGAAAACTAATATATAATGGAAATTAGAATTTAAGGGCTTTGCATAGAAATAGGACTTAGAAGTAAGAATTGATCTTTCATGTTCTCGAAGAATTTATTCACATTTATTTAATATATTATTCTTAAGTTAAGAAGAAATCGTTATCTGTTTCCAAAGCGCCGTCTCCTAGAATACCTCTCCCGAATAAAGTGATGAGTGGTTAAGTATATTCTCCGCTCGGGTATACTTTAAATACGATGGAAGATTGTATGGCCAACCTAACTGAGTAAGTTATAATAAAAGTTATAATTAACTGCTGGGCTATAACCGAATTATATACCACATCACAAAATTAGTGATCGAATTTTCAACTTCACAACAATTATCTTCTGCCAAGATAACCTTTTTTCTGTGTCCTCTTGATCAATTCTGTGCAATTCGAATGAAATAAAAATACTTTATATTAAGAGAAAGTACAACTAGAACCAAGTTCTATTCAAATGCAACAGCTGTTACTATAAACAGATATTTCTTAACTGCATAAGTATGACAGCGCCACTTTGTCACGTAATTTTTAATTAAGTATTAATTTATTGATTTAATTTAATTTAAGAAACTTAGTAGGTGGCGCTATCTAACTTTTAAATAAAAAACTAATAAAAAATATTATTTATTGCAGAAGATATTTTGGAAAATTTCATGTAAAACTTTGATATATTTTCTGGGAAACTGATCTGAGAAGAGAAGAGTTATTAGTTCGTTGTGAAGAGCCCCTACCATAAGCACATAGCTTTTTTAGGACTCTGAAATACACTAAATAAGTTAAATAAAACTGCTTATTTGTTTTAAACCAAATACTTAACCAACAATTAATAATAATAATAATTAATATCTATATCAAATTGAGTAACTATAATATATCTATAGACAAATATGCAGAAAGGAATTATTTCATGCGTTTCTATAGAACATCGATAATATCTTTAACAGCAATTTTAATTATAATACTTATAGATATGTATATCGATACATAATTATCATATACATAATATACATAAATAATAATTGAATGTAATGGTTTTGTCACGCCTTAAAGAGCTACTACAGTTAAGAGGCCCACACATAATTAAAAATAACTTTGAATAGATAAAATTTGATTGATTTGCTTATCTCTACTTGATATCAATGTGTTACAGTCTATATATTATTTTCAGTTCAATAACCGCAAATAGACTAATCACGGTCCCATCATGTGACATGAAATGATTATGATAATGATAATTAAAAATGATTATGATAATAATAATTATAATTATTTTATTCTTGTAGCCTCCAAGTGTCACTGTATTAAAAAACGATAATTTTGATTTATATCTACTCTTTTCTATTTCTGTATTATAATATTAATATTGACTGATACTTTACTTTAAAACTACGGATATCTATAATAGATATCCGTAGTTTTAAAGTAAAGTATCAGTCAATATTAATATTATTATTCTAAATTCTCACGGTGGCGGAATTTTCTAGATTGATGGCCAAAATTGAATTTAGCTACGAAAATAATACTATTTTTTTTTTAAATGTCAAAAGTTAAAAAAAAGTTGTTTAAAATTATGGATATGCAATTTTTGAGGTCGCTGATTACGAAAATTATATCATTTTTTATTTAAGAAAATGGCGGATCCAATATGGCGGACATAAATGTCAAAAGTTTGAAAAGTTTTGTTTAAAATTACGAATATGGGATTTTTGAGATCGTTAATTACGAAAATATTATTATTTCTTTTAAAGAAAATGGCGGATCCAATATGGCGGACATAAATGTCAAAAGTTTGAAAATTTTTGTTTAAAATTATGAATATGGGATTTTTGAGGTCGCTGATTACGAAAATAAAATTATTTTTTTGCATTACTTTACCTTTGAGTCAATACACTGATTATTTATTTGTTTTAAAGCACTTTTTTTCACCAAAACACTTGCAAGACTAATACTGAAAATAATAAAATAATATTATCTTATTAAATTAAAATCAACAAACTAGTGGTCGAAAACGTATACCAGTATATAGAATTTAATCATATCGTTCGTGATTAAATAATTTTTGAGAAATTTTGAAGTTATGGTTTGGTCACTTTTTTAATCATTTTTGTTAAAGAAATATTTTTTTCAAAAAACGCATCATAAAAGTTTTTTTAATTTTTATCAAAGTGGGAACAAAACGGGGTACCAGCTTTTGCGCCACAAGCTAGCTAAAAGTTCAGGCTTGTTAAGTGTCTATATCTTAAGTGAATCACGGTGAATCTGCAACCAAATCTCTGTTCGTAAAAAAAAACTTAAAAAAAAATCGTATTTGCATAGCTGGAATTGCCCCAGATTAAAAACTGTTACACATATATTAATTTTTTTTCCGAAAATATAGCTTAATACATCTAGAATGAACGTGAAGTATAACATTTAGTAATTATTTGCAGAAAGAGGTTAAATTTTCAGCTTAAAAGTAACGTATTTTTTTCCTTAAAAAAAGTCAAAGTTTAAGGTACTAGCAAAAATTAATTATGGCTTTATGAAGACTAGGAATATGATTTTTACATGCACTGAAGTGTTATATAAATCTACTATTCGTTTTTTCGATTGCGTTAATTATGTTTCCCCCTATCCGTCGCATAACAACTTTTACCCGTCAAACCTTATAATCAAAAAGTTTTGAAAATTGGTTGAGAAAAATTGACCCTTGCAAAAAGCAAGTGTAAACTTAATACAAGATGGCGCGCCATCTTGAGTCTGTTCACTAATCATTTCTGTACATGGTGAATGGTGACTTATACAAACTCTAATTAATGATCCCACAAAATTTTTACGAGGTTGCAAAAGTAATACGACGATAGGTGCAATAAATATATCACCAAGCATACGATAATAAAATTAAATACATTGCACTTTATTATTGTCAAAAAAATTAAGAATATTCTGTAAAATAACATTAATTATAATTATTGTAACATATTGACCTTCTTATCCTTTATTAACTAACCTAACCTAATATTAAACATTTTTAATAATCAATAAATAACGAAAATATTTTTTTTCAACTTAATATACAGTGCGGTCCAAAAGTCACCCCCCCTTTTAACTTTTGAACGAGTTGAGATATCGACTTAAAATTTAGAACTCTTAAATAAGACAACTTAAACCATCTTTTAGCATATATTTGATATTTTCAGCTCTTAAAATGTGGACAGGGGGGCATGGGGGGACATTTTTTTAAATGGAAAGGGGGGTCGTGTGATACATCATTTTAAAGCTTATAAAATTATCTATTTAAACTAACATTTTTAAATTTTTTAAAAATGTTTTTTAAGGTTTTGATTTTTCAATTTTTTGTGCAAAACATTCGATTTTTTAAGTTTTTTTTATAAATTTTTATTTATGTCAACTAAAATTAGTTTAAAAGTATAATTAACATTTTTTTATGATGAAATTAAGCATTTTTAAAAAATTATTTGTTTTTTTTTTTTGGGGGAATTTTGACATTAATACCCATTTTCAACCCCATTTTAAACCCCAATTTTTTTTTTAATTTAAAAATATGAGTTTTAAGAGCTGAAAGTATTAAATATATGCTAAAAGATAGTTTAAGTTGTCTTATTTAAAAGTTCCAAATTTGAAGTCGATATCTCAACTGGTTCAAAAGTTAAGAGGGAGGGGGTGACTTTTGGACCGCTCTGTATAAGAAATATAAGTGTGTATTTAGTTTTAAATATTAATTGGGTTTTCGATAAGAGAACTAATTATCAAAACTGGAAATATAAGTTTTTCGATAAGACTCAAAAAGTTGATAATTATTTTAGTTTATGTCTGCTTCATATACAAATATTTTACTTTAAATTTATATGAAGATTACAACTTTCATAGGAGATTAAACAAGGGCGTATCTAGGATTTTAGAGGGGGGCGACACATTTTTTTTCTAAACCTTGAAAATTTTTGCATATTTTTTTTAAACTAGAAAAAATGGCCAATAAGGCCATTAATTATACAGAAATTTTCTTAAATTTTAGGATTTTGGATAAATTATAAAATTCAAAATGACGGATTTAAAATTGTGGATATAATTTTAAAAATTAGAGATGTTTTATAAAAGTTGATAGCAAGTCGCTGAAACTGAAAAAGTCAAAATTATATAATTGAAAATGATGACGGACGTTATTTTAAAAACTTGATTATTAATTATCACAGAAATTTAGGCACAGGAAATATTATTTAAATATACAGGGTGATCAATAACTGGCATGCCAAAATTTAGAATCTTTTACAATCATCTGAAATCTTCGCACAATCTTTAACAATCTTCATTAAAATTTTGTACAATCTTTTTGACAATCTTTGACACTCTTCCACAATCCTTTTATTCTCACAATCCTTGTACACTTTTTTTCTGTAAATAAACCCTTCGCTATAAAGGTTGGTCAGGAAATGAGCCCTAAGGGGGCTACGACCCTTTAAAATTGTTATAAAAATAAGATTTTTAATTAATAACTCTGGTACCCTTTAAGTTAGAGCGACGAGCTTTTGCACGTATTTTTAGTATTAATAAGGTCAATAAGTTTATGTTATTTTATTTTTTTTTTGAATTTCTCCAGAGGCGTGCCTAGACGGACAAAATATGTGAGGCTTAACACACTTTTGCCCCAAACTTTTTTATGCGTATTTTTTTTTTGGATTTTTTGTAAAAATATAGATTGAGTAAAAATACATAAAAAATATCATATAGTGTAATACTGTAGGAGCAATCGTTTTCAAAAAAAATGCAATTAAGTGAAAGTAACATTTTGTGCCACCAAAAACGTTACTTTTTAAAAGGCTATTACTCCTTTAATATTAAATTTAGGTGTTTTGGTGAAGAATACTTTTTTGCTCAGTTTTAAATGAGGAATCACCCTGCAGCATCAAAATTTAATTCATGCTGTTTTTTTTTTGTTCCAAATTCAATATGTCATCTTCGAAGGAGCGTAGCTCTCTTAGGGCTCATTTCCGGACCAACCTTTATAGAAACTTTTTCATATTTTTGGATGTAGAATCACCTCTTAAATTTTGGCATGGCAGTTACTGATCACCCTGTATATTAAAATGGTTCATTTTATTTATTTGATAGGCCTAGCCTAGGCCAAGATATATCAGCCCAAAAATTTTGAAGTAAAAAAATAGGCCAACCTATTTGATAATTTCTAGTTCAAATACTGTCGCTATTTTAACAGATTAGTGCCTATTCACAGGCTCGCATAAGAACATAAAACAAAACAATGCGATGGCTTGATGTGCCGCCATGTATCTTCTTATGTTTTATGTTCTTATACAAGCTTCTGGATAGGCCTTTAAATATGAGTCTGGTTCCATCCAAAAACCACAAATCGCTATGAAAGTTCGACTCTTTATATTTTTTAAATTCATAATGTTTACAATCATGTTTATCGTATACATTCAAATTTATTGATTTTCAAGTAATTTAATATAAAAACTACAAATATGACTCAGAATTGATGAAAGAATCAATATGTTTATATTTTCACCAAAAATTTAAAAATGAAGTGTCTGTTGACACCATATATGCATAATAATCAAGGTAAAATCATACTTCATTTAAACTAAAGAAATTAAAACTTAAACATAAGTTACCTCACTCCCCGCCCCTAGAAGCTCATATATCGGGTAACCTTGTGTAATAGTATTAAAACGATTCACTCACCGCAGTAATGAGAAGAATATAGCACATGCGCACTGGTTTGCTTATTTTTGTTTTGACGGATGTCAAAAGTTGCTTCCGTTTAGGCAGTTGTAGTTTTATGAAATAGTTAATTTGAGTGGGGTTACGGTGCGCATCAGGTCCACAAAAATGAACTATATTTTTGCACTGATTTCTGGTTTTATTACTAAAACTTACTGCCTTGAATATAATTAGGTGCGGAAAATCCATCCAGTTTTTTTTTGTTAGAATATATAGCAAAAGATTGTTAAAATACTCACGAATTTCTGTTTGATTTTTTTAATGTGGGCATTAGTTTACGTTAACAATGGTTTGGTTTGGTAGTTTGCTGGTTTGGTGTTTTTTTTTTAATGGGAGGCGTTGGTTTACGTTAACAATGGTTTGGTTTGGTAGTTTGCTGGTTTGGTGTTTTTTTTTTAATGGAAGGCGTTGGTTTACGTTAATAATGGTTTGGTTTGGTAGTTTGCTGGTTTGGTGTTTTTTTTAATGGGAGGCATTTTTCAGATACGATATTTCAGAATTTAGAAGGCAATATATTTTAAGAATCAAATAGGATTATATTTAGGCTAAATAATTTATCTTTAGCTAATTAAAAAATAAATGCTCGCCTGGTGTAACAATATGCATAAGAAATTCATTGTTTTAATAAAATATTGAGAACCTCTGGAGAATACAGTAGAGGGGGTAAAAGCATTTCTTCCGCCGTACAACTTTTGTCCGTATGATCCAGACTCTAATTTTGTACTTTTAAAAAAATAATTTCTTGTTTATTAATGAATATTTCGCTTTTTTTTTACGAAAATACTATTAAAAGCGAGTACTTTTAGCCAATTAAAAAAAAACTGTTAGCTCGCAAAAAAAAGTAGATATTTTTGTAAAATTGTGCAAAAGAATGTTACATAACCTTAAAATAATTTTTGGCATACGTCAAAACAAAAATAAGAAAATCAGTGCGCATGCGCTGGATGACTTTGGTGTAAAGCCACATATAAATCTGGCCTTTAATTATTATGATTCTAGATATAAAAATAAGTTGTCTCAAATCGAGTAAGACATATTTAAATAAATAGCTACAAGCACCCATCTGGCTGTTATTATGTTGGTAGACACTTAAAAACAAGTCCACAGTTTTCAATTTGTTGCCACTAGATTAAGTTATTAGATTTATTTACTTGTATGTAAATATACTAATTGAATTTTATCTTAAAATTGGATCGCCAAGATTGAATATATAATGGAAACGGCAAAAAACAGATGAATCACAAAGCGAGGTGTACGCACATAAAATTAAACGCTATGTGTAATGTGTTTCTTACTTTATATGGAGTGATAATTAAAATTTGAAACACTACATGTAATTAACTTATTTACTGGTATTAACATTAACATTATTTAATACTAACTATACGTTGCCAATGCAATTTATTCAAAAAATAAAACATTCGTTTTGGGTTAATTTTGGCAAATTTTAATCGTCACTTTTCAGTACTTAACAGTTTCGGTCTATATTAGACCTTTATCAAAAGCTAAAAATTACAATGGGATAAGATATAACGCATAATTTTAAAAAAATTTTAAAAGTTTTTTAAAATGAACCTAACCTAAAAAACTTACCATCTAAATTATGAGCATTATTTTTACAAATTCCGAACATACCATGGAACTAATTACTGGATACTTATACAAACATTACATTACACAGTTACATAATTTGTTTGAACTGAATAGATCAAACTAATTAACATTTTATTAAAATTACAAAGTGCAACCGTACAGGTCATGGCTGCCAAGAGATGTTCATGTTCATGTTATAATTGGAACAACCCTTGAACATCTCTTGGCAGCCATGACCTGTACGGTTGCACTTTGTAATTTTAATAAAATGTTAATTAGTTTGATCTATTCAGTTCAAACAAATTATGTAACTGTGTAATGTAATGTTTGTATAAGTAGCCAGTAATTAGTTCCATGGTATGTTCGGAATTTGTAAAAATAATGCTCATAATTTAGATGGTAAGTTTTTTAGGTTAGGTTCATTTTAAAAAACTTTTAAAATTTTTTTAAAATTATGCGTTATATCTTATCCCATTGTAATTTTTAGCTTTTGATAAAGGTCTAATATAGACCGAAACTGTTAAGTACTGAAAAGTGACGATTAAAATTTGCCAAAATTAACCCAAAACGAATGTTTTATTTTTTGAATTAACATTATTTATAATACAGGCTGAACAAGGGGTTGTTCTGATTTTTTATTTCAAAAAATAGATTTTTTTTTGCTTTTTTATACTACTCAATATGTGTAGAATACGCTCCTAAAATATTTTGATGAAATTTGTCTTGTTTAAAAAGTTATACATATATACTTTAAAAAATATACATAAAAAAATAATAAAATTATAAAAATTTTAGGGGCGATTCTACATCTTAAAATATGAAAAACTATTCCTATACACATATGTCTAAAAATACGTCGTAAGGGAGATACGCCCTAATCTTAATACCGCCCATCTTCGTATGTTATTTTTATGTACTTATTTTAACCAGGGGCGTGCGATACGCGAGGGCCTTATCAGTTTTTTGCCCCAAACTTTTTTATGTGTATCTTTTTTTATTTTTTGTAAAAATATAGATTCCTTGAGTAAAAATACATAAAAAGTGTCACATAGTTTAACACTGTAAGAGCAACCGTTTAAAAAAACAAGGAATTCAGAGGAAGTTACATTCTGTGCCACCAAAAATGTTACTTTTTAAAAGGCTATTACTCCTTTAATATTAAATTTAGTTTTTCGGTAAAGAATACTTTTTCGTTCAGTTTTTGTTGTAGAATCTACCTGCAGAATTAAAATTTTATTGGTGCTTCTTTTGTATACTTTAAAATATAAAAAAAACTTTAAACGCATTTTTCTCAAAATTACATTTTTCAAAACGGTTTCAGCGATTAAAAAAACTATTTAACATATTTGACTTAAATTTTTCGGTATTTTGTCAAAAATTATGTTGGTGAGTTGGCTAGTGTAAATTTTTTTTTAAAGGCTTGTAATTTAGTTTTTATTTCTCCTTTTTTACTCATTTTTGGTCGGAAAATTGCATTTTTTTGTTTTTTTTCACTAAAATACACGTGGAATTTATGAAGCTGAAGTTTGCAACGTTTTCTTGCATCGAAAATTCAAATAGTATATTAAAGCACTTATTCCATAACACTTTTTTAGCGCACTAATACTTTAGAAAACTCGCCGCAAGCGGCTTGTTTTTTAAACTTGTACTCGTGCGCTAAAAACATATGTTATGGAACTGGTACTTTATGATACTATTTGAATTTTCGTTGCAAAAAAACGTTGCAAACTTCAGCTTCATTGGAATTTTTGTTTTTTGGAATTTTAACTTATGTCTACCCTAGCGAACTAAAGGATATTATTTTTAACAAGACTTTTGATTTTTGTGTTTCGGACCATTGGGGGCCGAGCTATCGCTAGAACCGTTTGCCATGTTATTTTTGAGGTGTCTAACTTCAGCGCTTCACCACTAAATGGATTTGGTTGATTCTTGAGTCTTCATCCTTAGTGGCAGAAACTTTTTGCAGGTTTTTAGTATTTACTGTAAATACCCCATCGTTTGTATTTTTTTTTTGAATTTTTATTCTGTCATTGTTCTGAAGTATTGCATTTTTTGTAAAAATGTTCTTAAATATACTTTGGCTCAGTTCAAAAATCATCCAAATCCATTTAGTAGTTTTTAAAATATTTAAATTTAAACTTGCATAATTTTTTTGGGTGGACACTTTACTTGAGTTAAACTCGCTCAATAAGGCTTCCGTACCTAGTTGTTTCTTCTTCGTACCTATATCTCCAAGATTTCTAGTCGTAGCTTAAAAATTAATAGGACATTTTTGTAGAGCTTTCTTTTGGTTTGCTTTTTTTATACGATAATTAGTGAGCGAGTTTTGTCCCCTTTGGTTCCCTTATTCCACTATGATACACTTCTCTAGTTTTTCTTAAAAGTTCAATGTCTCATATTTATTATCCATGTTTCATCAGAATTTTATTTCCATAGTCTTTCAAATAAGGGAACGTTCAAGTATTACGTAACGCAAATTTTGATCATTTTTTAGTGTAGGGGCAACTTTGGCGGATTTTCGGAACGAGTTAGAATCTTTTGATCATTATAATTAAATTTGTCACATCATTTTTTATGCTCAAAAGGGAAAAATAAGGTTTTAAGCCCTTTAAATTTTTCACTTATACAGACAATATTCAACGATTTTTTTTAGATTTATGGGTAATTTATGAACTTTAGGGACCTAAATAGAACTTTTAGAGAAGTTTGATCGCTCTCATATTTTCAGAATTTTCTAGTTACACCTAAATAAACATTTTAAGATAATAAAAAGATATAAGGTCCACCCTAATGTTCTATATTTACTAATTTGCAATTATAATTATATTTATATCTTATAAGTTTACTTTCTCTATTATTATCTATAGATTAACACCTTAATCTTTAATCTAGAAATTTTGATTTTAATATTTAGATTATAAATTTTGATAAGAATTAATTAAAATAAAGTTGGTAGTGACCAAGCCTTGTTATACTTAAGGGCCTTATTACCACATAATTATTATCATTATTATGTATGTATGTCAGTCCGTCTGTTCCCCCTTCCGTATGTTATGGGAGCTAAACGTTTGAAAACCAAAAATAGTGGAAGAAAAAACCCGATCAACTTATTTTTTTCAGAAAAAAATAGGTTTATTAAAAAATTATTCATATGAAATTAAAAAAAAAATCCTCCAAAAAACAAAAAAACTTATAGGGACCAACACAAAAAAATTTAAATGTGCCGATACAATAACTGAAAGCTTCATCAGGAAAATACTGCGAGGAGTATATTATAGAATGCGAAACATTATACATGTATATCTTCACCATAGACAAGGAAAGACCTCCAAAGCCGTTTCGGAAAAGTGTGATAAATGTGCCTTGCGCATCTGCGATAAACTTGCACATGTGCACTATTATTGTTGTTTTTGACAAGTATTTTTTAACCTTACTTTTATGTGTCAAATAAAAATGGTAAAAAATGCAACAAAAAACAATAAATATCTACAAACAAAAGTCGAAATAGTTTTTTTTACTTATTTTATAAGAATTTTTCGAGGTGTGTTTGAATTTCGGGATTTTGTACACCTACTTTGAGTACACCAGGGATTGACCCTTTGGTCTTCATAAAGCAACAATACAGGTCATGTTTAAAGTTATAAACAAATGCAGCAAAAAAAAAAAACAAATAAAACAGTAGAAGTCGAAAAATAAACAGAAACAAACGACGATCTGACAGTACTGACAGTATAAAAAAACTACTAATAATTCGTCACCCCAGTATTGGTTTGCCATATCTCTATTTTCGGACATTTTGAGATTTTTACTTGGGGATTTTTGGAGATACTACAAATGAATACTGGGGTGACAAGTTGTTTTAGGACCGACAGTATTTCACAGTTGACAGAGATGCGTACTGCGCAAGGTCAGATAAATTGCGTTACGTCATTTCGCTGCCCCGTTCTGTCACAAAATAATCTTACGCAGGCTGGATTTTTAGTCCTCTTTTCTTCTCTATGATCTACACTGCTTGTTTATTATTTTATATCTCGCTTTCAAGTTCTGGCACAATTTTGAACTAACTATACGGCTAAATCAGTTTATTGGATTTTAATATTTTACGCTATTATTGGAAAGCCGCAGATCTAGGAAGTATAGATTTCTGAACAATATCGTTTTTATTAAATGACCTAAATAGATCTATATCTATATAGTTATAAATATATTTCAAGTATCCACAATAATAATAAATCTACAGTAAATATAATAATAAACTAATAAGATTAGGTATTTATTACTATTTTATTTACACAGTACTTTGTAATATTTTTAGTTCCTATATCAGAGGATTTTACATAAATAACTTTATATTTATTCATTTAAACTAAAATCCAAAAGGCTATAATAGCCCATTAAAAAGTAATAACAATAAACGCTTATACCATACAATAAACACAATAAAAAGCTTTTTTCTATTATTATGTCATTGTTACTGAAAGCAATGTGTTCCGCAAGTCATCATAATGAAACCATTTTTACATTTGTATCCAAGAATTTTTTTTATTAACACGTTGAAAGAATAAGAAATTTATAACAAATGGGCTGCAAATAAATACATTACATACATACATTATCCATTAGGGTATGTATTCTCGGGCTCGAGAGAACGCATTCCAGGGAGAAAGGTAGTGTGGGTTGCATATTATTTCTCTCGAAACGCAAAACTACTTATTCTTGAACTTCACTTCGCACGAAAATTGAGGAACTTTACTTCTACTACTCGGGATCGTGAGAAGCGGTCGTTCACGGACATATAAGTTAGTCGCGCGCATTCGAACATAACTCTATTTTTGCTTTGGTTTTGTGTTGTTAATTTGAATACCGTTTTGTTTTATAATAGTTAATCGTAATTAATAAAAGATTTTTTATATTTATAAATTACTATACATATTATGATAATAATAATATAACGATGGATGATTTGGAAATTGTGGGGGCTGTTGCCCTTTTGGGAGATTAATAAAATTTAGAAGGATTTTTTTTTGCTGACTGCTAGTTGGCGCAGATCTTTTTATGGTTTTATTTTCAGTAATTTCTTACTAATAATATATTATACATCTATATATTAATTAAAAAAATATTTAAACCTCAGCACTTGTTTACAAAAAAAGTAAATTAATGACAGCTTGTCACAAGCTGCTTGTACACGCAAACTCGTGCGCATAATCTGATTGGTTAAAATCCGCTAAAATACTTGGCAACGCTGCAGCCGGCTGCAGAGATCCCATCACGCTCCCTGCTCTTCAAGAATAGCATTTTTTAACTTTGGGGAACTTTGATATGATGTGATCAGTTCCCTTCCTACGAAAATTGTTCACGTTCTCTCGAGCCCAAGAATAGATACCCAGGCGTATACACTCCGAAGTATGATTTTTATTCTCTTGGGGCCGCGCTGGCCTACCCTCGGATGAAATCGGCATCAATCGTTCCGATTTTAGGACGACATTCGCGACTACTGAGTTGAGTAAAATGTATGCAGGCGTATGCAGGCGTATGCAGGCGTATGCAGGGGATACGAATTCTACATCCAAATGTATAAAAAATCGATAGATTACCTGCATGTAAGGTATAAAAACCCTGTAAAGTCCCATCGGACTATTAACTATACTTAAATGAACTACAACAGTTGCGAAGAATGTGAAAAAACGAATTGAAACATAAAATATGTGACTTGGTATTTATTGGTCTCAGTACGAGGCCTTGCGGTAAACCGTACTACTTGTTTTTAAAAGGTATTCCGCAAGGCTTTGTAATGAGAACATTCAATACCCAATAAATATTTCATGTTCCAATTTGTTTTTTCACATGTGAGGTATTTCTTGCGAGAATAAAAGGAATTTGTATGCTAAGGGCTACAAGTTACAAGCAGTTAACTTTGAATAAACGTCCCACACGGTTTGAGCCACTTTAGCCGTTCTTTCGTGCACCTCTACCACACCTGTGCTCTCTTGTTTACCGACAATAACAAACAAGCCGTAAAGATATGTCATGCTTCGCATTCTCTTACATACTCTTCAAAGGAAATGGTAAATTTTGTATTTTCTCAAATACGAAAATTAAATTTATTTAATTACACAGTCACACAGACAAAAAAATTCCGGAATTTTTTCGGAGACCACTGTATTCCTATGTATTTTGAGGTGGTGAATCCAAATCTGAGGTCAAAATAGCACCTTATTTTATTAGTTTTGGACTTTTGGACTTTCCCTAAATTTACTCGATGAGTGGGCTTATACCAAGCTAAAGGAGCAATGGAGGGCGGTCGACGGTTGCCGGCAAGCTAAGGACTTCCTGGCCGGCCCAAGCAAATCATAAACCGACTGGTTACTGAAAAAAGGAAGAACTGCACTCAGACCACTTGTAGGGGTCCTCACTTTCCGCACTTGTTAGGAAAATAACTATAGGGAAACGACTGAGTTGGTCTGTCTTGGAATTGCCCACTACTGTATTATAAACTTCTAGCGCTTACGCGCATTGAAGAGTCTAACAAGCAGCGACATCGTTTTACAGTACAATGGTGAGTCTTTTTAATAGACTGCAAGAACAACGTTTAACACTTTTAAGCACAAATTATCCTCGCCAACGAAGAGCCCAAGAAGCAAGTTGCCGCTGTAAAATCGTGAGTGGAATTTAAAAGAGGTTAGACAAAACTTTACACGATATATTTTTATAGTTTTAAAACGGTTTTTAAAACTTTAAATTAAATGAGTAAACTGGTTAGTTAGTTATTCGTTAACCCATGAAAAAAACTTCAAAACGTTATCACTTTTTGTATCCTTTGCCAGTTCTTTTGAGAAGTTCCATAAAGTACGCCTTAAATTTAAAATTTTCCCTATTCATAATTAAAATCATAATGGACTCTTAGGTCTAAATATCTTACACTGTAAAAAAAAGGGTAAATTTACATGCTAAATCAGAGGTAATAGGTTGCCAAGCAGGTGCACGTAAAATTTACGAGATTTAACTTGTAATTTTACAATTTTATAGGAATATTACATGTACATGTACGTAATATTCCTATAAAATTGTAAAATTACAAGTTAAATCTCGTAAATTTTACGTGCACCTGCTTGGCAACATGTTACCTCTGATTTAGCATGTAAATTTACACATTTTTTTTTACATTGTAGGTCTTCCTATAGAATCAGGATGTTTTAGGTCTTCCTATTTTATTTTCAGCATCCCATCCAGCTTCCCAAATTTTCTTTATTAAATTTTCTTTGTTCATTCGAACACGATGATAAAACTAAACTAAAATGGCCAAATGTTGAGTTACGTAATACTTAAACGTTCCCAAATGACAAAAAAATTAATAGTTGGCCAAAGCTTAATCATGTTCTTGGCAAGCTTTAGGGTTGCACAACTAACTTAAAGGAGACTACCGAGATTGGCCTGTTGAAGATAAGTTATAATGTTAAACCACTGATGGTTTTAGATGGATCATCACGTAAGCTTTCAAGGGACACAAAGCAATCTGCGGGGAAACGTTTAGTTCCGAAATGAATGGGATGTAAGGCCAATATATGGTTTAAAATAAGCGTTTCCCCGCAGATTGCTTCATGTCCCTTGAAAGCTCACATGAGAATCTATCTAAAACCATCAGTGGTTTTAACATTGTAACTTATCTTCAACCTGTTTGGAAAAGAAAAATCGTCATTGAAATTTAGACGCAATTTCAATCATTTTTCCATAATCTATGGAACTCAGATTAAGTGCATACTAATTACTTTAAAGTGCAATTCAATCCACCACAAGGTAGTGCTTATCCTCCTACAGGCCACTTAGTATAGGGAGATCTCGGTAGTCTGCTTTTTTTAGGGATTTTCAGATCCCCCTATGTAAGATAATTTACCTATACTTTTAGTATGAATCACATAGGTAGAGAATATATGGAGGAAATAAACGTTTGCGCAGGGTTCTGCGCTGCGTAATAACAATACATAGAAAATTGACATCTAAACGTTAAAAATGGCGGTTCTACGTTGCCAACAATATTTCAACCGTATAATTTTTAAATATAAAAACCAATAAGTTTACAATATTTTGCTACAAATTTTAATGAGAACACTCAAAGACAGCAATAATTTACATTCAAACGTAAATTTACATGGGTAGGAGGTCTGACAACGCTGCACTCTGTCATTTTGTTATGAAATCGAATAATTGGTGATATTTTGTTTGTGGCGTTGTTTGTGGTATTTGCGTGTCTTTATAGTTTTATTTTGTTTATAGTGTTAAAATTTTTAAATGTGAAAAACGTTTTTGAGGTTTTGTTTTTGTTTGCAAATTTTGACGTTTAAAAGGTAAAAATGGCGGACTGAGTTTTACACACCTAATGTGTCTTTGTCTTTATCGAATACCCACTATAGCTTCTCTACCTATGTGGTATGAATAGAAAGAATCTCAGACTTATTGAATGAAGATCCGCGCTCTTCATTCAAAGACATTAACTTTGAGTCCAGTCTCTGCTTTTAGCAGTTTATGTCGCTAGCTGTTTTTACTATTCCTTACAACGATTTTTAAACCATATATGGAAAGGATTTGATTTTCGTAGTTGTCCTTACTACCGATATGTGGCTCTGAATAGTGCTTAAAAGCACGAAATCGATCAGTCACTTCGGAGGGACGACTGCGTTAATCAAACAAAAGTCGTTTTAAGGAATAGTAAAATACTTTATATAGATTTTTTAAATTTGTAAATATCAAACAATTTAATTTAGTTTATTAATTCAGATACCACTGTAAAAGGTACCCTCCTAGCGTTTAGGATTCAATTGGCGGCAATGAACACCGTGGCATTGATTAATCTGCCCCCTATCGACAGCGTGCAATAGGTTCTTGAAACCAATAACTGCTTCCTTTTTTGGACTGTCGATAGGTTTATCCAGTCTCTGCTTTTAGCAGTAGATGTCGCTAGCTGTTTTTACTATTCCTTACAACGATTTTTAAACTCCATATAGAGATATATGGAAAGGATTTGATTTTCGTAGTTGTCCTTACTACCGATATGTGGCTCTGAAGAGTGCTAAAAAGCACGAAATCGATCAGTCACTTCAGAGGGACGACTGCGTTAATCAAACAAAAGTCGTTTTAAGGAATAGTCAAATATTTTATATACATTAACTTTGGTTCAAAGAATCCTATTTTTCTGTGCAGAGCATTTATTAAAATGCAGTCAGTGTTATTTTTAAATAATCTGTTTCTTTGTATATTCAATGGAATAATCTCTTAGATATCTCTGTATAAATATTATTAAAATAGATATGAAATCAGATAGGTGAATAGGTCATTCTCAATAAAAAATATTTATATCACGCAGTTATATAAAACAATTCACATGATATTCAATATCAAATTGATAAAGAATGAAAATCTTGGTTGGAATCTGCATTGAGAAATCCCGTTTATCTTAAATTACAATGAAGTAACTGTTATATTTAAAATAAATTATTTTTGGGTTTTTTTAAATAATTATTTCCTTTTAAATATGTATGATTTATTAAAACCTACGTGATTAAAATCACGAGTTAAAGTTTCTATAAAGGGACTACTTATTCACGGAAAAAAAATTATAGCTAGGAGCGCTATAACACACATACCAAGCAAATTATAATCGCTTATTATATAAATACAAGGCTTTCTCTTACAATTATGGCAGTCAGTGTAAAAATTTATATGAAATACTTTAATTGTTTAGTGAATAATAAAATATAACAAATAGTATGGCATTTATAGCTTAAATAGATTTAATTATTGTCCGTGCTAATAATTTTTATAATATAATAAAATTTCTGTAAATTTATAATAGTGCCTGTAATAAATATAATCGTGTCTGTAATATATATAATCGTTTCCAATTTATTTTTAACATTATTAGTTATTGTGTCCCTTATAATCTATAGCTTAAATCACTATAATTTGCCACTGTTACCAAATATCTTATAATGTATAGCGCAGAGCCCACTAATTTCTTTCCGTGTAGAACATAAAAAGACCCACCAAATAATATTATAATAATAATAAATTTGAGAAATTGCCATTTCTGCCAAAAGTGAAAAAGCTAAAGTGGTCTAACTAACATTGTTTCCAACACTCGTTATTTCCCAAAAAAAAAAAACAACTATTGCAACAATTATGCGTGAAACAGTGTAGTACCTTTAAACTATACTATAAAATTATTTTTGGGTGTGTCCAAGTATTACGTAACACTTTTTAGGGTATACTAAATGCCTGCTTTTACAAAAAAAAAAAAAACATTTTTTTGTAAAAAATAGGTTTTTTAGGTATACCCCAAAAAGTGTCACGTAATACTTGGACACACCCAAAAATAATTTTATAGTATAGTATAAAGGTAGTACTACAGCATTTAATGCATAGTTGTTGCAATAGTTGGTTTTGTTTGGGAAATAACGAGTGTTGAAAACAATGTTAGTTAGACCACTTTAGCTTTTTTACTTTTGGCGAAAATAGCAATTTCTAAAATTTATGTATGAAATAGCTTTAAAATGGCATTAAAATAATTAAAATTATATTATATGGTTAGGTTTATGTATTATTTTAACCTAATGTGCCAACTTAAAAAAAAAAAAAATTGTGTGAAAAGAGACTAGTTTTTTCCTAAAAAGTGTCGCGTAATAATTAAAGGCACCCAAAACTAAAGTTATTTTAATGAGATAACTTTTTTTATATTTTATGCTAACATATGCCCAAAAAGTTTTGTTTTATAAGTTAAAACGCGTTTTCTTCATTTTCTTAGTATTTACATTTTGTTAGTTAGACCACTTTAGCTCCAGCCTCACAACATTTTTTAAATTTCTAAAAATTATTCTCTCTACAATTTTGGCATAAACAAAATAGGTAAATTGCATGGCATGCCATTTGAAATGAAGCATTATCATTCCTGGTAAAAATAATTTCTGAATTTTAAGTTCCACCATTACCAACACAAAAATGTTACGATTATATCATTATTTGATCTAAAGTATCATTAATATAAATAATGCATGATGCTTCGGTGATGATCGATAACAAGAGCCATTGAATGGCGTACATTTACATCAAATGGGTATGGTAAACTATGAAAAAGGTTAGACTTAAATGCCTGTATGTTCTTGTAAAATAAATATACAGGGCCGTATTTAAATACATATAGAATGTAAAATACCCCATTAAATGTTGAATTGAAGAGTTTACGATAAAAGATGATAATAATAAACTGAACGAAAAAATTTAAGAATGCTGCTTTCTCTGGGAAAAAAACAGTTTAGGAAAAAAATCATAATCATAGGTTAGAAATTTTTGTAATTTATAAAATATTTGCTTAAGTTAAAATATGTCCAAACCTATCAATCTATCTATGAATGTAACTTTTTTTTTCAATTATTACTGACATATTTTAGACTTTTTATATTTTTTTACCATCCCATTAAAAAAAAGTAATTAGTCAAAAACGTAGTGATGTATAATGAAATAACGATTTTTTATAATTTGACGTGATACTCGATAATAATTTGAAATAACAAAAACTTTAGAATTTAATATCTCAAGAAATATTGATGTTAGCGATTTAGTGCCAAGGACCATTTTTGTAGGAAATTAAATTTCCTACAAGTTTGTGATTTGAATATTTTTTGCAGCTCTTGTCAATTACGAGATAAGGACAGAAAAACGTAGATTTTATGAAAAAATTGGGTTTGGTGGCCCAAACTACCTCACCAGTACGAGTTATGATTATGTCGCAATGGGCACTTTTGTAGAGCATTCAATTTTGAGAAATACCTGTCTATGGTCGAAGCGATGCCATAAAATGCCGCTAAGCTATAGAAATTTAAAGAAAAAAGTTTACGTGTATTTTCAATGGCAAATCTTTACATGCCTTGGTCCACTACTTAATATTAATATTAAGGGCTAAGATTTTGAGGGATTTTTTTTTAGGGTACTTCTAACAAAATTTCGTGATGGGGCCGAAAAAAAAAATAGTCGAAAAAAAAAGCATCCTTATGTCCATATTCTCTAATCATTTCTAAAAATTAAATAAATCTAATCAATTAAAAAATATTTATATTCGGGATTTAACAATATGTTTTCCTTAAGGAGAAAATATTTTAAAAACCTGAAAATGAATGAATACCGAGTAATTCTACCTCTTAAAATTAACCGATTTAATTGATCTTGGTTCAAGATATCCAATAAATTCGGAAAAACTTGCTAGTTTCCTTATGTCATTAAAATGTGGTTAACAATCAATTACTGATCTACCAAGCATGTCCCAGACATGTTCAATACAGTTAAATAAGAAAATAAGACAGTGACGGGCCATTTTTTTCGATTATTTTTTCTCAGAGAAACCAAAATATCCTTAACTTTTTTCCATCAGTTTATTATCCAAAAGCAAGTTATGGCTATCCACAAGGCTTTCCATGAAACACATTGTGACATCTGCAAACTCATTGATTTGGTAAAGTATCACGTGCTGATTTGATAAATTTCAATTTACCAATCATAACTTTTATGCTTATTTGGGGGGTTCAGAGCAGAAGTGGATCAAATCCTTATGGACTTGATCCATTTTATATCTGAAACCTATTCGTTTTCAACGTAAAATGGATCAAATCCATAAGGACTTGATGCACTTCTGCTCTGAACCCCTCATTTAACCCAAGTATTATAAATACTTTAGGGTCAACTTTCGTTCGCAGGAAATGAGGTACATTTTCCCCCTAATTTCAAAAATAACAATTTTTTTTGCGGAAATGCACCGTTTTTTTCTATGGCGATTTTTTATATATTTTTTGTTTTGGCAAAGAAACGTTATTATAATTATTATTAACAAAAAAAAAACGATTACAGATTTCCATAATGTTTTTTTTTTTTGCCAAAACAAAAAACTATATAAAAAATCGCCATCGAAAAAAAAAACGATGCGTTTTCGCAAAGAATGATTGCCATTTTCGGATTCAGGAGAGCCAAAATAACTAGAATATACTTAATTTTTAACGATAACAGATTTCCATAAAGTTTTTTTGCCAAAAAAAAAAATATATAAAAAATCGGTAAAAAAAAACAGTGCATTTCCGCAGAAAATGATTGTAATTTTTCAACTCAGGAGGGTCAATTTAGTTAGATGGTAAGTGATTTGTAACGATATCAGATTTTCTACGAACGAAAGTTGGGCCAATACTTCATACTAGAACATTTTTTGGTTTCGGTGAACTTACCGGACACAAAAAATAGGACTAGTTTTGCACTAATTTTTCACTGTGGTACTAAAATTAACAATTATAAATAAAATTAGTTGCGGAAAACGTTGTTTTATTACTAAAAAATAACTTACATAGAGGAAAATGGTAAATAATAATTAATTTTATGAACCGCCATAATATTGCTGACATATTTAAGATAAGATAAGATAAGATAAGATATATTTATTTCCACAGACTTTTACAAGTATCGGATATTGTCAAAATTCAATATTTAATATTGAAAAAAACACATATATAAAATATAATATAAAATGCATAAGTAACTACCTGATATGTTACAAGAGACATACTGTGACATACATATAAGACTTAATAAAAAAAAAGATATTATGAACACTGGTAATTTTGAAAATTAAATTGAAAAAAAGGATTACTAAGAAAAAATGATTTTAGCTTACTTTTTAATTGAGACATAGTTCCTTCCTTGAGACAAACAGGTAATTTATTTAAAAGCTTTATCCCCATGAAGATCGGTCCTTTTTCATAAAAAACTAGTCTATGTTGAGGAATTGAGATATCAGTTGCATGTCTAGTTACAGGACCCTCGGAGATTTCAGAGTTTGATATAAAAAGATCCTTATTACTCAATGCATATAATGCTAAATTAAAAAGGTACAAGGATGTTACGGTCATTATTTCGTGCTTTACAAATAAAGGTTTACAGTGGTCTCTATACTCTGCGCCCGATATCAACCTTACCGACCTCTTCTAAATGATAAGCAACCTTTTCACGTGTGTACAGAGATGCGGCGTTGTCAGATTTTAATTTTGATTTAAAGTGTTTTCTTGTATTATTCGGAATGACTTCTTGTTTGAAAAATTAACAATATTTTTGCACTGATTTTCGGTTTTATTACTAAAACTTACTGTTTTCAATATAGGTGCGGAAAATTCAGTTTTTTGTTTTGTTAGAATTTTTATAACAATTTAACGGACGAAGGTTTACGTTAACGTTGGTTTACGTTGGTTTTTTCGTTATTTGGTATTTTTTTTAATGGGAGAAGTTGGTTTACGTTAACAATGGTTTGGTTTGGTAGTTTGCTGGTTTGGTGTTTTTTTTTTAATGGGAGGCGTTGGTTCACGTTAACAATGGTTTTTGGTTTGGTAGTTTGCTCTTTTGGTATTTTTTTTTTAATGGGAGAAGTTGGTTTACGTTAACGTTACATTTTTTGTTAAAATTTGTACTATTATTTTAAATAAAATAAATGTACAAACTGAAAACGCTGTTTATTAACTTAAAATTGTACCAACTTAAAGTGAAATGCGGTTAAAATCCCTAACTTTGTTTTAAAAATGCACTTATTTATTAATTTCTCGCTAATTTGTGATCAATACGCATTTTTTTTTTTTGCAAAAATACTAATTAAGGTAAGTACTTTTTATTGGTGAAAAAAAAATAAGAATTCGTGTGTCCGGTAAGTTCACCGGCCCCCATTTTTTTCTCTGTGTGTGCAAGGACTTCAATAATGTAAAAAATTCTTTGACAATTTGTAAAACTTTCACTTTGTTCATCATACATGGAATTATAATGAGGTCAAAGGACGAGATACTATCATATATGTTATACCTAATCTACATTCTACATGCAATATTGCCCCTATTGGACAACTGGTCATCAGATTTCGAATTTCTCCTATTTGAGAAATCTACCTACTTATTTGCTTAAGGTCTTACTACTAGAAGATTAAAAAAATTGTAACTGTAATAAATACCGAACGTTTACAACGCGGCATTTTACCAATTTTACCAAAAAATATATAGGACAGACGCTTAATTTTGGACGGTTTTCCAATTTCGGATAGTAGTGTATCTAAGATACTATCTGCAGAAGTAAACAGAAACCTACTTTTATGTGAAGCCAAAAGTCAAACTAAATCCGTCCTGTGATAAGATAACGGTAGAGCTTCTCCCCGTTAAATGGCAGCAAAAATCGTTTAAATTGCAAATAGAAGTTTTGAGCTCAGTTGTATTAGCATGCTTGATTATTTCATAAATAATCGTTATAAAATTTTGTGTTTATGTCTAGGGTAACTACTAGTCATAATTAAGCAATTTGAAAACATAAGCATTTTACATTTTAATCTAAAAAGCAGAGTTTCATAATTTCGGATAGTGCATTTTGGTGCATTTAATTCCCAATTTCAGATATCCCAAAGCTAATTGGTATTCAGGATAACCAACTATGAATTATTATTATTTTAATGCCACAACAAACTAAGATACACAATTCTGAAAAAGAGAAAGATATCCGTAATGGAGCTCTCTACAACTAGAATTATGAAACAAAAGATGTCTACCCTATCTCTATCTTATTTGTGCTACACTTTCCAGCCAACCAAATAATTACTATATTTGTTTTTCATACAACAAATACAGTATTTATTTGGTTGGCCGGAAAGTGTAGCACTGAGCGGCACGAACGAACATAGCTAATGTGAATCTGTAGAATAAGATAATTCTACTAAAATTTAGATGGCGCCAGTAATTTCTTTAATAAAAATAATATAGATACACTTTTCGCCCGGCCAAGTAAATATTGTATTTGTTCAACAAAGAACAAATACAGAATTTGTTTGGTTGGAAGTGGGAGTGTATGTATGTCTTCTATCCTTTTTGGGTAGAACTTTTGTCCCTGTCTAATCTAACGGGAGAAATCGCCATTGGGAATCTAAAATTATGGCTCCTATAGTACTTCGTTAAAAACTGCCTGATGATTAAATTACTTTTTAAATGTCAAGAAATAACAAGAAATATAAGCAATGGGATCCAGATCTACAATTGAAAAAAAAAATTACATATGTCCGAAATTAGGAACCCTTTTTTAAATGCACACAAATGCGCAAAGTTTTTTTAACCGTGTTTTTGAAAAAAATGAACTGTAATAAATATATTTTCATAATAAATCAAGATTCGTTAAAATATGTTATTATATAAAAAATATATCAAAAAGACTTTTCTTAACTATTGTGTTGCTTCCGTTGTTAATAATGTCGTTTTGGATAGAAACTTTATTCTTAGTTATGTAAATTAAAATTATTTATGTACAAAGAAATCCTGTTTTGCTTAATACTGAGTTTATTATTCCGATCTGATATTAATTGTTTGTTAAATGATATCTTGTAATAAAATTTATTTTATGTCTGTAAAAATACACAAAACGATATTGAAAGAACTCAAAGACCAAGAACATGGATAAGAAACAACTGATATCTTATTTGATGTTGATAAGCTCTGGGCATTTTTGTTTCTAAAAGTCAGTAAATAACATACATATATAGATGGAAATATTGTTATTTTATATGTACATGAGTTAGAAAGGGACCTTGCTGTCAGATTCCAACGTACTTTTAGACATTTTCCGCAACTTTCAATTTTTTTCTAATTTAGCCTGGAACTTTATTATTACATTGATCCAAACAAAAATGGTAAACCCTTTTACAAAAAATGTTTATATTAATTAAATTTTTTCATTCATTTGGCATTTATCATCATTAGTTTGAGTCGATGCCAAGTCGGTGAATGCCATGTTAATTTGGCTCAAAAAATCTGTTTTCACAGTGTATTATTTAAAATAACGGGGAATCCATTAATAATTATAATTAATACATCGGCACTTTTTGCTACTAAGAGTTTACATCGGCACTTAGTGCTACTAAGAGTGCGGATGTATTGAAATCTTCGCCCAAAATTCAAAATCTTTGACCACGTTTTTTTTCACATTTCTCGACGTTTTAGACCATTCGAAATCGAAATCGAAATCAGTAAAAAAAATTTTTGCGTCCGACTGTCTGTCAGTCTGTCTGGGTGTAAACTCTCTAACTCCATTTCTACATGAGATATCGACTTGCGGTTTTTTGCATATTGTTTCTTATCGTATTCCGAAGAGCTAATTAGATTTTGGGGGTAAACGATTGTGGGTAAGAGGGTAAAACTCCTATTTTTAGCGTTTTTTGTTTATAATTAAGGCAATTATTATTGTATTTGGTTAATTTAGCACTTATATAAAAGATAATTTTAAATTGGTCAAAAAATTTTATAAACAACGTTTTCCTAAAACGCATTGTTTTCGAGGTATTGGCGTTTAAAGCAGTAAAAGGTTTTTTTAGCACATCTCACATATTTAGAACCCGATTTCAAAAAATTATATTTTAAATAAAAGCTCTTTTTAAGCCCTATAAAAAATGTTATATACAGTTTTTTGCTAGAATATAAAGTTTTAAAGATACAGAATTTAAAATCAAACAAAACACCTAGTTTGAAATTTGCAAACTAGATGGCTCTAGCGTACAATAGTGCCGATGTTTTGACAGGGTGCTTGCAACGTTTCATCTAGTTATACTTTAAATTAGATAAATTATTTTAAATAATTTAGGACAGATGTTTTTAAAGTTTCATGAAGCTGAAGTTTGCAACGTTTTTTTGCAACGAAAATTCAAATAGTATATTAAAGCACTTCCATAACAAGTTTTTAGCGCACTAGTAATTTAGAAAACTCGCTGTAAGCAGCTTGTTTTCTAAACTTGTACAAGTGCGTTAAAAACGTATGTTATGGAACTCACTTAGCTTAAACACAAATAAGACATCAACAATTTATTTTTCTCATAGAGATATATCTGACGAAAACGTAGAAAACCCAAAACTGTTGGGCATATATCTTGATCAGAAGTTAAGCTGGGAACCTCATATCGATCAATTGGCTACGAAATTAAATAAATCACTTTTCATATTACGATACCTTCGTGATATAGTGCCATTTAAGGTTTTATTAAGTGCTTACTACGCTTTGTTTATGTCTCACCTAAGGTACGGGTTAACCATTTGGGGCTTTAGTTGTCACGCGGGTCGTATTTTTGGTCTTCAAAGGCGTGCATTGAGAATCATAACTGGAAGCAGGTATCGTGATGATGTTAGGGACAAATTTAAATCCCTAAACATACTAACGATGCCTTCTTTACTGGTTTATGAGTCTATATGTGCCACTAGAGCAAGACTTTCTCATTACACGACGCGTGCCAATGACGGCCCTACTACACGTAATAGAGATAAAATTAAACTTCCGTTTTTAAGACTGCATTCTAGTAGACATTGCTTTAATTATTTTGGTCCCTCTTTTTACAACAGTTTACCCATTGAAATAACTCAATTGGGTGACAACACGTTCAAAAAAAGGCTGAAACATTACCTTTTGGTTCATGCATTTTATTCCACGGACGAATTCACTAATTCTCTTAGAAATGGAAATATAAACGAATTCTAATTTTTGTGATATCTGTGTTTTGTTATGTTGTTATTTATTTTATTATGTTTAGATATTTAGTTACATTTGACGATTGCAAACTTGTAAAAACTTGTATTTAGCATAAATAAAATCTAATCTAATCTAATCTAATCTAGTACGATTTCACGATCCGTACACTAAATGTCGGAAAACCACCAAACAGGATGAAGCTTAAGTTTGCAACGTTTTTTTGCATCGAAAATTTAAATAGTATATTAAAGCACTTATTTCATAACACGTTTTTAGCGCACTAGTACTTTAGAAAACTGGCCGCAAGCGATTTGTTTTCAAAACTTGTACTCGTGCGCTAAAAACCTATGTTATGAAACTAGTACTTTAATATACTGGGGGAAAGTTAAATCAAAATTAAAACACAAGGATAGTTTTAATATCTGGGAAAATAATTATATATGCATAATGTATATGGCTTATTTTTAGCTCGATTTGATTTGTTACTAAAACTAAAATATAGACACAAGGCCATTTTCGGGCTTGATTCCACATATTGCTTGGTAATTTATTTATGGTGTTTTTGACTTGTTTTAAAGATAATAATTCCAGAATTATTAACGATAACATTAGTGATAATATATGCGATAGCACTAAGGATATTATAAGTACTTTGAACATCAACTTACTTAAAAATATCTACACTTATATTTAACGTTCATATTATTTTTAAAAAAAGTTAAAAAATTTTGATAGAAATTTGAAAATTTAGGTACTTTAATTATTCATAAGTTCGAATCAAGATATTCATATAGTATTATTAATTTGAGCCATTTCGCCTCAATGATTATTTATATCGATAAAAAATCTAAAACAGAAAATAAAATTAAAATGTTTTCAATAAAAAAGTTTTTTCCAAATAAACTTTTCTACACATTTTCAACAAAAACGCCTTTTCCAAATTAATTTCTCTAAACTTTTTTATTGTTATGGGTGTCTTTGTTTCAATTACCTCGAAATTACATATTTTGACATTTGTCGTGGTTATGGTTATGGTTATTAGGGTGGAGGGTAGCTATCTACACGCACTTAGGCCACTTAGCTGGGCCCATTGTACTACCTCCCTTTGGTCGCAGCAATTTAGCCTCTCAGCCATCCAATTCTTTGAATATATCTAAGAAGATGTCTGGGAGTGATGCTGCTTATACCGGCCATGTCGAGCCAGTACTCGTCTAGCATGGACCCTCTTATTAAGGCTAACGCTGGAAAGTGACATAACACATGTTCTATTGTTTCCTCTTCCATGTAGCATCCTCTACAGATGGGGTCGACTGGCTTCCCCATGATATTAAGATGCTTATTTAGTTTGCAGTGACCTGTTACGATGCTTGCAAACTGTCTTAGGTTATCCCTTTTTAGTTGCATACAAAAGTGTGCTGTCTTTTCACACGGAGTGGGAAGGGCTGCTCTTGCATGTTTACAGTCGTTTCTCGTAATCCAATTACGGGTGTGTTTTATGTGGGTTTCTTGATTAATGAGAGCTGTTTTAAAAGCGACAGATACAGGGATTATGGGCTCTGGACTAATAGGTACAGAGCCTGAGCCTGCTCGTGCCAATCTATCAGCTTCTTCATTGCCTACATTTCCATTATGCCCCTTTACCCATGAGAGTGTAACAGTATTAAAAACTGCCGCTTCCTCCAGGGATTGGTGACATTCCAAAACTAGCTTTGAAGTAATTTTGAAAGACTTGATTGCTAGTATGGAAGCTTTGCTATCCGTAAGAATAGTTATTCTTCTATTACTGATTTCCCTTTCAGAAATAGTTCTCGCAGCATTTGTTATGCCTATGACCTCTGCCTGAAAGACCGAGGCATGCTTGCCAAGGGAAATGCTTATTTCTAACTCTAGATCAGGGCAGAAAACTCCTGCACCTGATCCTTCAGTTGTCTTTGAACCATCAGTGTACATAACAATATCAGGTATGCTGTCAGTTTCTTCTTTAGTGGAAGCATAAGCTTGGTATGATCTATTAAAGATATACCTGGGAGCAACTAGATCGGTCTGACATTTGTCATATTTTGAATGATAAAACCAAATATTGCACAGATTCTTTCAAAAACTAATACTTTGGTTGAAAACGGTATCAGATTAGAACGTTAGAAGTTAACTTTTATTCAGTTTTTCGTTCTTTTTTAATTATTTTAACGATTTATCAAGAATTTTATTAAAAATTCGTTATTTAGGCAAAAATTTTAAACTTTGGTAAGGTATTGACTAATAATATATTTTAGGTAAAGAAGATGTAGCAGATAAGTATTATTTTAAAGGCAATACCTTACCAGCGCATCTAGAAATAGGTGCGTATGATAAGAACATTTTAATTTTATTTTCTGTTTTAGTTTTTTATCGATATAAATAATCATTGAGGTGAAATGGCTCAAATTAAAAATACTATAAATATATATATGCCTCAAATAAATTATAGATTCAAAATATTTATTTACCGAGGGCTCGGAAAATTTTGAATTTTCAAAACTCTTTTTTAAAGTAGACACTTAAAACTATTTTATTTTTTTTTATTTTACTAGCTGAAAATTCATGTCGACGCTGTTATTGCGAACTGAGTCACTTGGAACACGATTAAAAAAAAGGAAAATTGTTTATTAAAAAAAATAAACAAATATTTCTTTTGTCAGAATATATATACTCCTTATTCCCGAAAAAACAAATTTTTAAAAATTGTTTTTCATGTTCCAAGTGAAATAACATCGTCGACATGACAAACCACTCGACAAACCGGTTAGTGATATAGTTTTAAGTAATTATTTACTTTAAAAATTAGTCGACATTAGTTATTTTTATTTTAACTTTTTTTTTTTTTTAATATTATTTCTTCGTTTATTAAATTATTACTAAGTATAAATAAACACTAAATTAAAAAAGAAATATAAAATTAAACAAAGGAAAATAAAATAAAATAATAATAAAAACTAAATATAAAAACTAAATATAAAAGATTTCTTCCAAACCCACTTCATCAGTAATGGTCCCCAACACACAAGCCGCATTTCCTCTTTGAACTGCCAAGCTGATCCTTTGGGTAATGAAGCTTTTCGCGGATTTATTAGGAATTTTATTACTTATTTCACTAATAAGGTTTTTGGCTTCATCACCCCAAGGACCAAACGTTTCTACTGCAAAAACAGTAAAAACAAAGCGTTCTTTCAGCTCTTCGTACTTATTGTGTTTATTATTTTCTGCAATACGTGCAGCCCCACCCACCGATTTAGATGTTTGATCAACATACGAATCGGCTAAAGTGTGCCTGCACGTAGCATCCCACAATAAAGCCTTTCCTGCTCTCCAGGGAACTAAGGTAATTCCATCCACGCGTCTTCCATCACCTCTACACAGACCTGGTGGTTCTAAAACAGCAGGGTATTCTGCTGTTATTAAAGATCTTTTAATAATATCATTAATTAACCTGTGTCTAGAATAACGACCTGTACTTTTATTGCAGCTAAGCCCATGTAGGCCATAGTTATCAACTTTTTCGCCGCAAGTACAGACGTGCATCTCGCACACAGGCAGACCAAGCCTCAAGGCAATGGAAACGCGAAAGGTGGAATCATCTAAGAGATTTCCAAGACATGCAGAAGGAAGTGCATTAAGCCAAGCACCGCTTTCAGGGGCTTGAAGAGCTAAAAGACGCGCTTTGTTTTTTGAATCTTGGCAATTCGAAAGTAGACCATCACTGAGAACCTGACAACGCGCAAAATCAAACTCCTTCTGTCTTTCTGGCATCTTTTCGGGCAATTTTTCTAAATTGCATATAGAAAGCCAAGAATTTAGAGCTAGTTCAAAGTCTGAATCACAAGAAATTAAAATATTTTGCGGCAATATTTTTTGAAGAAGGCTAGAAACATCATTAATAGACCCTAAGAAAGCAGAAAAACAAAGAGTGAATGAATCTCTAATACCTAGACCGCCAAGTTTAACAGGAAGAGTGCATTGTAACCATGAATTTGTATCAATTTTACAATTTGAAATATGACTGATAGTAGATTTTAAAACAGAATCATATTCTAAAAGAGAGTTAGGATCCAACCAACAGGGAGCGCAACGTAACAGATACGAAATGCGAGGAATAGAGAAAGAATGTTTTTTTAATTCAAATTTTTGCGAACCCCTGGTAAATGAATAGATAAGTACCTCTATTCGATCAGTGCCTTTTCTTTTTCTTTTAATTTATTTGATGAGCACGGAATATTATTCTTTGCCTAATTATTGATGAAGCTGAAGTTTGCATCGTTTTTTTGCATCGAAAATTCAAATAGTATATTAAAGGACTTATTTCATAACACGCAAGCGGCTTGTTTTCTAAACTTGTACTCGTGCGCTAAAAACGTATGTTATGAAACTAGTACTTTAATATACTATTGAAATTTCGTTGCAAAAAAACGTTGTAAACTTCAGCTTCATAATAATTATTATTATTATATTATTCACAGCGCCTGCGCTAGAATAGTGTTATACGCTGATTTATCCAAAAATTTAAAAAATAGTCCTATACAAAAAATTCTTGGATATAAATTTGTTTCATGAAAGAATAAGCAACTTTTTTTTTAATGTCCGTCTTTCTGTCCGTCTGATGTCAGTATTTTTGTAAACACGATAACTCAAGAACGAATAATACTATTTTCAAGAAAAATGAAGTTTAACGAGGGGAAGATCCCTATTTTCGAAAGTAATTTCCCAAAAACAAAAAAGTTATGGGGGTTAAACTTAAAAAAAAATCGAAAAAAGCTGAAATAAATTTATGATTGACGTTACTTTTTCAGGAAAAAATAATTTTATTAAGGATCAATTCTACCAATTTTAAAAGTAATCCCCCAACAACAAAAAAATTATGGGGGGTTTGGACTTTTTTAAAAAATAAAAAAACTATAGGTATCATTAAAAGAAAAAAAATTATTTTTTTTTCTTTTTTTCGCAAAAAAAATATATTTTTTTAAAGTTCTTTTTTGATTTTTTTTTTGTTTTCAAAAAAAGATCTTATTAAAAAAAATGTTAAAAAATGCAATATAACATTTACTGTGAATAATGCACTGTGTATAATGGAATGCGTAGCATTACATATCTTCACGGCTTGTTATTAAATATATTTATTATATTATTATATGTAGTAATATGCGGTTAATATGGATATGTATGAAACCAGTAGTTATTAACCACATTATATACTATAGAAGGGTATGTTATCAGTGGCTTATCTAAAAGGAGACAAAGCCCGTATAATACGTCATGGCGTATTTTAAAATGTATGCAAATGAAGAAGATTAAATTTAGGTATTTTTAAAGAATTAGTGTTAAATTAATGTAAAATATGCAAAAAAGTTTTCACTTATTGTTTAACATAATGAAAAATAAATGTGTTTGCGATAAAATTTGTAGATAAGTATCTATAAATAAATTTAAAGATAATTTTTATGTTGTTTGCAGGCAATATTGTTGTAAAAAACAGTTATGAAACGCAATTTATGAAAATTAATTTTTATACGAGCAGGAAAATTATTTAGAAAAAAATCAACTACAGTACACTATAGTTAAAACTTTTTTATTTTTTATCATATGCAAAAACCCTCGCAAAACCGTAGGTTGAATGTGCCCCAGCACGTTGAATGTGCCCCAGCACGTTGAATGTGCCCTAGCACGTTAAATGCGCCCCATGTATACTTTTTAAAGATAATTCCCGGAAAATTTTCTTGTTTTAAAGTTAAAATAACATCAGATTATCAAACAGTTATAATTTTGTAAAATGGCGACCCTTGTATCGTTAGGAATATATTTAACACAAAAGCTCTACCAAGAAAATGAAAATTACTAAAATTTTTCCATAAAACCACATTATCATTTTTTGCCGTTTAGTTGTCAACGTGACATAAATAATTCAAGAATGCAAAAAAGTTAGTCTAATTTTAAATTTAATTAATTAAGAAAAATAACTCCTTAACGCTTAATCTTCCTACTATCCAAGAACTTCACTTCAAAAGTCATACTATCCCCACCATAACAACTTTATTTTCCAAGATCCCTACTCCTCAATAACCCGCAATAACCCTACTTCTCAATAATCCTACCTCGAATCCTGCATTTCAATCCTCGATAACCCTAATTCTTTTTAAAATAATTCCACTCTTCAACAACCTTACTCCTCAATGTTTCTATTCGTGGAAAAAGTAGGCGACTCGGTAGGGGAAACGGGAGATGATCCAACCATGAGATAAAATGAAGCTGAAGTTTGCAACGTTTTTTTGCAACGAAAATTCAAATAGTATATTAAAGTACTAGTTTCATAACATACGTTTTTAGCGCACGAGTACAAGTTTAGAAAACAAGCCGCTTGCGGCGATTTTTCTAAAGTACTAGTGCGCTAAAAACGTGTTATGGAATAAGTGCTTTAGTATACTATTAGAATTTTCGATGCAAAAAAACGTTGCAAACTTCAGATTCATGAGATAAAGCTGAAGTTTGCAACGTTTTTTTGCATCGCAAATTCAAACAGTATATTAAAGCACTTATTCCATAACACGTTTTTAGCGCACTAGTACTTTAGAAAACTCGCCGCAAGCGGACACTAACTGAGAAAGATCGGCTACTCATAAAAGTAGATTTGGTAAAAATAGTTATTTATAATACAAGGGCGAAAAGTTAAGTTTTTCGATTGAGTAGAGTTTTAGAAGCCGAGGGCCGGCCGATGGGGCCGAAAAAAACTTTTTTCCTATAGGGCCACAAAGTTCAACTTTTCGCCCGTAAAACATGAATAACAAGTGTCGCTTTTAGAAACAATCGAATAAAAACAGTTTTATGTGCCTTATTTAGACCCTCAGGGAACGTTCAAGTATTACGTAAAGCAAATTTTGATCATTTTGTGGCAATTATTCCAAAGGTTTTTATTTTTTAAATGATTGCTTTTTGATGTTGAAGACAGTATTTTGTACAATCTAAAATAAAACCCTTTGCAATAATTTATTCTTTACAAACACTTTACATAAAACCTGCCAACTCCTTGATGGAGATTTTTCTCAACAGTAGAAAACTTGCCTTCTCTTTTTTAATTCAATAAAAATCAAGCCCAAATTATTTATATAGTTGATAGTTGTTAAATAACCTCCAAAACACGCTTAAAAAGAAACCGGATTTTTCATTTTGTTATACAATAAGTTTGGTCAAAAGGAGTTAGCGGGTTAACACTCTAAGCTGACGATATTAAATATTGGGCCGTAATGCTTAACTGTACCCGAAGCTGTACCACTTTTCTGCTGTGCATTAGGTAATACTTGAATGGCCCCTAATTTAGAATAATTCTGAATAATGCATAAACTTTGTTGTTGTTATTGCTGTAAATTATTTGATGATACCTAATTTGTTTTTATCCTGTAAAAAATAGCAAAAACTCTCAAATTTTATCATCATTTATTTCTAATGAAAAGCTGTCAAAGTAATTTTTTAGTTTTTCTTAATATTTAATTGATCATTTCACTTTTTTTTACCTCTTCATCAGTGCCAGAAAACTTAACAAAGTCTTTATAAATATATTTACATATTATCTGAAAAAAATCTGCTTTAAGATAATAATTTGTAATTAAAAGGAATCATTCCAAATATTCCCAAATCAAAGCAATCTACTTAAAATAAGCGCTAATTTTTTAAATAAAGCATTAAAATAAAAAACACAAAGCTTTTTAAAGCATGCAACACCTACTTTTTAACGGCTTAGGATTGCTCTGCTTCCTCCTAGACATGATGACAGAAATTCAAAACATTAAATTTCTCCAAAATAAAGCTTTTTTGTATTCAACAGTCACATGTAGCCATGGCGAAAAGAATTTTGACAAAACAAAACATAAACGAAAGCACAGAAAATAAACAGAACAAAAAAGCACTTAAACACAAATAACAAACAAAACAGAAAAAGTGTCAGAAAAACAAAACAATCGCGGTTAAATTTATTGTTGTAGGTTATGTTTTGATGGTTTTTGACAGTTCACGTGGTGGTTCAGAGTTTTCGGGCCACGATACGCCGTACCTCGCGCTCTGGGGCTTGGAAACAACTGAATGGCTTGTCTGAGTCACTTGCTACAACTCTAGTTTGTTGCATATGAAGCGCGCGCATGGAAAAGAATAATATTAAATTTTTATCGCGTTTTACTGATAAATTTTAAATATATTTAAAAATATTGTTACCAACAAAGCAATACTTAATTATAAAAAAATAAAACGAGAAAAAAATATTTTAGAAAATGAATCTCTAAATTAATAAAAAGGGGTATATTTTTTTTATATTTTTCTCATTTTTTTCTTGATAAAATATATACATGTACACGGTGAACACCCTGCAGGGTTATTCTGTTCTGGTACAGAGCCTCTAACTTTCGAACGGCGTAAGATAGAAAAGAATAGAATAGAATAGAATATGGTTTATTGCTTTAAAGAAAAAAATAATAATACAATGAAATTAAAATAAAAACAACTAAACAAAGATATCGAATCAAAATTTGAAACAGGTGTCCCAGGAAACCAGATGACGTCCCCGACGTCAGTTTTAGGTCATATTTGTGCCGTCATACATACGACACATATCAGACGTCGGAAAGACGTCAGTTTTAGGTCATATTTGTGACGTCATATATACGACGCATATCAGACGTGGACAAGACGTCAGTTTTTGGTCAAATCTTGACGTCATCAAAAAAATGCATAGCTGGGATGTCAATTTAATACCCACTAAACACAAAACTTCCACGAGAAGTTCTCACAAAGTTGCATCAAGAAGTTCAACTTCTTATAAGACTTCTTGTTTTATTCTTCAGAACGTGCTGGAGAATTACGAATGTCCGCCACTCCAGGAATTCTACAAAACTTTATTTGTATATTATACCGTGCGATTATAAAGTGCCGAACACTTTTTAATGCAAAACTGGCATTAGCGATGAGTAAAATGCAAGAAGGCTGTGTGCGTTTTACTGGCCACCGAGCTGTTGTACGTAGCAATCATATGGGCTTGTCGCGCAGAACTCTAACAGAGGCGTGGCTTCAAACGAAGAGTATTTTCTTTTAAAACTGTTCGGCACTTTATAATCGCACTCTATATTATAATACTTTTTTCAAACTTCGCAAATTACACGTTTTTTATTTAAGTTTTACTATAATGTATAATATAATATATAATACAATGTACACTTATTGTAAATGTCTACTTTTATAGCTTAGAATTTTAAAATTAAAACTATTGAAATACAAATTATTCTGTTCTGGTACAGAGCCTCTAACTTTCGAACGGCGTAAGATAGAAAAGAATAGAATAGAATAGAATATGGTTTATTGCTTTAAAGAAAAAAATAATAATACAATGAAATTAAAATAAAAACAACTAAACAAAGATATCGAATCAAAATTTGAAACAGGTGTCCCAGGAAACCAGATGACGTCCCCGACGTCAGTTTTAGGTCATATTTGTGCCGTCATACATACGACACATATCAGACGTCGGAAAGACGTCAGTTTTAGGTCATATTTGTGACGTCATATATACGACGCATATCAGACGTGGACAAGACGTCAGTTTTTGGTCAAATCTTGACGTCATCAAAAAAATGCATAGCTGGGATGTCAATTTAATACCCACTAAACACAAAACTTCCACGAGAAGTTCTCACAAAGTTGCATCAAGAAGTTCAACTTCTTATAAGACTTCTTGTTTTATTCTTCAGAACGTGCTGGAGAATTACGAATGTCCGCCACTCCAGGAATTCTACAAAACTTTATTTGTATATTATACCGTGCGATTATAAAGTGCCGAACACTTTTTAATGCAAAACTGGCATTAGCGATGAGTAAAATGCAAGAAGGCTGTGTGCGTTTTACTGGCCACCGAGCTGTTGTACGTAGCAATCATATGGGATTTTCGCGCACAACTCTAACAGAGGCGTGGCTCCAAACGAAGAGTATTTTCTTTTCAAACTGTTCGGCACTTTATAATCGCACTCTATATTATAATACTTTTTTCAAACTTCGCAAATTACACGTTTTTTATTTAAGTTTTACTATAATGTATAATATAATATATAATACAATGTACACTTATTGTAAATGTCTACTTTTATAGCTTAGAATTTTAAAATTTAAACAATTAAAATACAAATTATTTTTTTTTATTTTTTTCTTAAAAGTGACTAAATTTTTGTCTTAAGTTAGACAACAACTATTAAACTTTAAACATTGTCTGTTAAAATTTTGGATCTGCAAAAAATAAATCAAATTTTTGTTTCTTATGAAACTTCCACTCTTTAAATATTAATATCTAAAAGGATCTTAAATATTTTACTTAGTAGATTATAAGGCAGATAAAATGAATAAAATGTGTACGATACGATCTTAGAAAATGAATTGTGTTTTATCTTTAGATATTTTGAAAGATTACTTAAGATAAAATAATATTAGGGCATTTCAAAAAACGAGATTTTTTCAAAATTTTAAACCCCCCTCATACCATAAAAAAAATTTGTGCCGAATTTTAGCTTAAAAATATGAAATTAGGGCCCGCCCCCATTTATTTAAAAATTAGAAAAAATTAAAAACTCATTTTTTCATAGCACAATTATATCTGGTAAAACAATGCTTAAATACAAATCTGTAACAAACTTAAAAAAAAAACGAAATTTATTACCCACCTATTTCATTTGAAAATATAAAAAATATATATAATTTTATTTTTCAGTTTTTAAATAAAGTGGGACGGGGATAATTTTATTTTATTGAGCTAAAGTTTCGCACATAATCTTGTTTTCGATTAAAAAAGTATAAAAGTAAATTTATTTTTTTATTTTTAAATCAAGTAAAAGCATGCCAAATTTTGTTGCTTGAGCTGCTTTGGCACAGAATTTTTTTATGGTAATTTTTACATGAGTGGGTACTTAAAATTTTCAAAAAATCGTGTTTTTTTAATACCCTGATATAAGATAGATAATACACAGCTAAACAGAAGAAGAGTAGAATAATAATGCTGCTAATAAAACATACATTTCGAATGGTTCACACAAAAATAATTTAAAAAACTAAAAAATATATTTTCATATTAAAGAAAAAGAAGATTTAAAATCTCTGACTAAAATTCTTATAGAATAAGCTAAAACAGCATAAAATGAATTACTATTAAGTCGACTATGTTAATTTTTAAGGAATAAAGATCATTATCTTGCGAAACCGAGCACCTCATATATTCTGCCCTGCTAAGACAAGTTGTCCTATCTGCAAAAATTCACTTTTTGAGATAAACACACCATTGTATTGCTTTACACTAGCCCCATTGCCTACTAAAAAGAAATGTGCTATCTTAAGCCCAAATTCTAAAAATTAGCCTAAGATATTTGTCCTATGTGGAAAATTTTCAGTTTTCTAAATAAAATTGTATTCTAGACGAATAAGTCAGGACTAGGACTAACTTTACGGATCTTAGTAATTTGATTGGACTTTTTAGATCATTTTGTCCTAATTTTCTCAGATAGAACAAATGCATTTAGTAGACAATTTATTTTTCTGACAAAAAAAAATATTTTTTTTTTAAATAAAGCAGAACTCAACGCCATATTTATTTAAACATGTTTTCAAAAAATGCAAACAAAAACAATAAAACTGGCCATATCTCAAAACATCTAATTTGCTTTGTCTTAGTAGGGCAGTATTACTGTTGACGGTTTTATAATGTAGAGACAATCTACTAACAGGATTAACTCTTGGTTTGCGTCGGCAAGTCTATTCAGGATTAGCGTGATCTAAAGATTTTATTATGAATTTACTGTCATACGGTCCATATTTTTAAAGTTTACATTTGATTCGCTCATGTTTCCAAGGTATGTCATTGTACAACTATACAAAGGGCAGATGAAGTAAAATATTTAGGCTTAACAATAGATTGCCACCTAAGATGGGACTGCCACATCTCCAATGTCTGCTATAAATTGAGGAAAATTATATATTGTTTTAACATTTTAAAAAATGTGCTCTCCTTAAAATTATTAAAAGCTACCTATTTCGCTTTTTGTCAGTCACTTATAGATTATGGATTAGTTGTTTGGGGTGCGTCTGCAAAAACAGTTATTTTTAATATTGAAGTTATTCAAAAAAAAATTATTAAAATTTGTTTAAACAAACCACGGCGGTATTCTTCTGAACAGCTATATACTGATTTCAGTGTGATGAACATAAAGGAATTATATTGGTTATCCTTGCTTAAATATTATTTTAAAAATAAAAATTGTGTAAAACTTATATCTCATTCTTATGAAACAAGACAAAAAAAAAAACCTTTATTCTAAAATAAATAAGGTAAACAAAAGTGTTGGGTTAAAAAACTTTTTATTGCATGTTCAAAAAATTTACAATATTTTGCCATTAGAACTCAAAACGCATACAAATACTTATAAATCTTTTATAAAAAAAATTAAAATTTGGATCTTGCAAAATAAAGATATAATTAAAGATGTTTTAAAGTAAGAAATTAATAATTAAAGTACTTTTACTAAATTCATGTAAAAAAAGTCTTTATATTTTACTTTCCAATAAATAAAAATATAACAATATTTTTTTTTTACTATATACGTATATCACGCACAAGCTATTTATAGCTTTTGTGATATACTTAAAAAATAAAATTAAAAAAAAAATAATAATAACATAAAATATCTTCTACACACTAAGTCTAACTTTACTAAATATTGTAACAAAAATTATTATAAAATAGTTATAGATAAAAAAATAATTTAATTTAATTGTAACTCTACATTATATATGTATGCTGTGTATAAATAAATAAATAAATAAATAAATAAATAAAATAAATATTGATCATCGGTAAATTTTAAATTATGGCGAAGGCGCCACAACGTAAAACACACACGGTACCCCTCAATATTATTAAGTTACAAAAAAATGTGCCCAAAATCTAACATCGGATCCTAGTAGTGGAAGGTCTGAACATTAAATAACCACTTTCAGTAAAATCCCAACCGTAGCGCTTTTGGAGAAAAGGCTTAACATCTCTTCAGGAGGATTCACGCTTCGTACCATTTATTTTTAGAAATTAGTTTGCTTTAATCTTATATAATTTTTGCTGCAGAATTCGAATCCACTTGTAAAATTTTGCTAACTATTTGCATTTTCTATAAAAACGCAATTACTTATGCATTTAATGCTATTTTAGAACAACCATATTAAAACAGTCTTTTAGTCTAACGGTTTTTTAGCAAGCTAAGAATAAAGCTTTATTCTTATACTTTAAAATTGTAAAATTATAAAACATAATATATTTATGTTTTGTACCTGCTGACCCATTTATAAAAAGATATTTAGAGATGCTTAAGCCTAAATGTGTAGACTAGTGTTATTAGAAATGTTATTTTTTCTGACAGCGGTTCTCAATAAGTTATCAGTTCTTATTAAGGTTTTATAAAAAAACGTTATGTTTAAACTAAGGAAAAATGCCATTTTTACATTGTTTAAAAATAATTATGTTGCTTTATAATTTTAATTTCTAAGTGTTTTTTTATTTTATGAACTGGATCTATAATTAAATTTCAAAACAATTTGTATTTGATTTTAATTATTTTTACTGAACTATGGCAAGGTGAACTGAGGGCTATGTTTTTTATATATTTGTATTTATGCATGCATATTTATTTAGTACCTTCTATAGCCTAAACTACTGGGTCGATTTTAACGACAGGCAAAAATCAAAAGAATTATCACCCAAGTGATATAGGCGATATCAGGGCCGTGCGCAGGATTTGCTAATGGGGGGGGGGGGTTATCAGATTTTTCAATCTTCAATAAAAGAACGTAAAAATGCCCCAGCGCCGCAGGCGAAATTTTTTACAAATTTAATGGTAATAAAGTATATTATAGAAGGAGAAGCGTTATTTGAGATCGTGTAAAAAACCAAAATCATAAAAACGACGGGTATTTTCATTTTTAGGTTCCCCAAGATGATTAAGACCATTTACAGAATAATGTTTATCTGTTATAACCCAGGATCAAACCGTTCACCCAATCATATAATAATAAACCCATTTATTTTTTATTGATTATCTAGAAAAAAAATATCTGTTTAAGTCTGACAAAACGAAATTTTACCACAAAAAGTATTTTTGTACTTTTAGTAAAGTATAATGTATTAAATTTTGGTTTTGGGACCGCTGCATTTAATCACGATTCTGCTAAATTTGACACTATAATCAAAATTTGACGGATACAAAGTTAAGCATAAATATCTGAAACTATGGTTTAATTAAAGGGTCTGAAAGTGCAATATATACACATATTATGCTTTGAACTTACGATCCTAAAGAAGAAGCGTAAAGCTGAATTTTAGGCTCGCCAAAAGAGCGTTAGGTTAAAAAACTATTTTAATATGGGTGTTCTAAAATGGCATTAAATGCAGAAGTAATTGCGTTTTTCTAGAAAACGAAAAGAGTTAGCTAAATTTTTCAATGGGTTTCGAATTCTGCAGCAAAAATTATATAAGATTAAAGCAAACTCATTTCTAAAAGTAAATGGTACGAAGCGTGAATCCTCCTGAAGAGATGTTAAGCTTTTTCTCGAAAGTCCAAACGAAAAGCGCTACGTTTGGGATTTTACAGAAAGTGGTTATTTAATGTCCACTACTAGGATCCGTTGTTAGATTTGGGCACATTTTTTTTTAACTTAATAATATTGAGGGGTACCGTGCACATTACACTCGAACATCGTTATTAGCTGTAACACTGGTCGACAAAAAAAAAACAAATATTCTCATTTTGTATGATATATCATTTTTGATGTACTTTTTGATGCTGATCACGGATTTGACCACCATTTGTTGACTTTGGTTCGGGATTCCGAGTTAAATGCTACTACTTTTTTGAAAAAAAGTTAAATATCGTTGTTTTTAGCCCTAAACCATTTTTTCCAGAAACATTATACATCTATAAGATACAGTATTTACGCAGATTTTAAAAATATTTTGTTTTTTTAGATATCTTTAACGGTTTTCGAGAAAATTTCAAAAAACTTAAAAACAGTTAATTATTTTTTTAATGCCTATTTCTCAGTTATTACTAAAGCTTTTAATTTGTTTAATAGCTCAATTTGTTCGTCTTTTAATACTCATTAATTCTGTGAAAACGAATTTAACTTTAAAAAAATTTGTCCGGAAACATAAGTGAAAAACCACAGCCTTATTTGTAAAGTTCGAAAAGCACGCTTTTTTGATCATTTTTAACAAACCAATTAGACATAAAACTTTTATTTTAACATTTAACATAACGTTATTTTATAACATATCAAGAAAACTAGATAATAAATAATTTTAAGAACAGAAAAAAATAATTCTAGGTGCCTTCATCTTGTTTTTAAGATATTCCAGTTTTCTGTTTTACTTTTTTTAACTATAATTTATTTTAATATAATTATTATACTTACAGCTATAATTATATCAAAATAAATTTTAGTTATATCTCTTAGAAAAGTTACATACAAAAATTTAATATCTTAAAAACAGGATAAAGGCGCATGTATTATTATCCCTATAAAAAATATAACATTAAAACGTATTGAAACATATAGAGACGATTCCAAATACGTGTCTATACGATATTTTTTATAGGGACACTATAATTATAATTATATTAAAATAAATTGTAGTAATTTCTGTTAAGTATCTTATTTTCCTGATATGTTACGTTATGTTAACATTCTTTACTATTTTACCTTACTTTACTATTATTATTATTATTATTATTTATTATGTAGTTTATTTAGTGAGTTATTTAAAAGTTAGACTCGCACACAAAAAAAGTAACATCAAGTTTTTCTTGCCACTTACCTCTTTTACTTTACCTATTTTACTATACAAATATAGCAGTTATTTAATTTTTATATTTTACTTACTTTTATTTCTTACTTTTAATTTATTATTATTGTATGTTACGCACGCGCAAATGTTCTAAACATTTTTTGTGCTATCAGCATATTTATTGTACCTATTGTTATATATATATTATTTCATTTGTACCAATAAATATTATTATTATTATTATTAATGATAACATAAAAGTTTAATTTCTAATTACTTTGTTAAAAATCACCAAACAAGCCTGTTTTTCGCACTTTTAAAACATGGGTGTGGTTTTTCACTGTCTCAAGACAACAAAATTTTAAAGTTAAATCCGCTTTCACAGAATTAATGAATATTAAAAAATTAACAAATTGGACCATTAAACAAACTAAAAGCTTTATTACTATAGTAATAACTGAGAAATAGGCATTAAAAAATGTTTAACTTTTTTTAAGTTTTTTAAACTTTACTCGAAAACCGTTAAAGATATCTAAAAAAAAAATATTTTTAAAATCTGCGTAAATACTGCATCTTATATATGTACAAGGTTCCTAAAAACATGTTTTAGGGCTGAAAACAACGATATTTAACTTTTTTTTTTAAAAAGCAGTAGCATTTATCAAAAAATCCCGAACCAATGTCAACAAATGGAGGTCAAATTCGTGTTCAGCATCAAAAAGTAGATACATGATATATCAGACAAAATGGGAAGATATGTTTTTTTTGTCGACCAGTGTAATTATCTTCAAATTCATCACCTCTTAACACCCGAGGAGTACCTAAGTTTGCTCATGACATTTCATCAGAGAGGCGAAAAATTTGCTATTAATTTTAATACGGCCGTCGTGGGTCAAACCTTCCCTCGTGGACAGTATCTTACTTTAACCACTAGTACCATAAATAACTATTATATTTTTTTAAATATTATTTACAAGGAATTATAGTGATGAAAGATACTATTTGCAATTCTGGTGAAGGCGCTACAACGTAAAATTTTCGAAATCTTAAGCGAGTCCTTTTAAAATTTGAAACAGGTCTAAAAGAAGTGTTTGCGTAAATATCGTGGTTACAAGTAAGAAGCCAACTTATAAATTATGTAATTAAAGCATTTTATTCACAAGAATACAGAAAAACGTCCTTACTTCTTTTAAAGTTAGAAAAACTTTTCATTTTTAACCAAGGTTAGCAATGAATTCATATCTAACCTGTTTTTTAGCTTTTGGTTATACATACCTCATAGATAGCGAAACTATCGCCTTGTCTGTAAACAGTTGAAGTTTGCGAATAAAATAACCTAACATTTTTGTTTATTTCTACGAAAAACAGTGAGATATAATATTTATTTATACAGCCTGTTCCAGAACTCGCGTACCGAAATTTAAGAGGTGATTCTACATCCAAAAATATGAAAAAAAGTTTCTATAAAGGTTGGTCCGGAAATGAGCCCTAAGGGAGCTACGGCCCTTCGAAGATGACGTATTGAATGGGGAACAAAAAAAAAGCACCAATAAAATTTTAATGCTGCAGGGTGATTCTTCATTTAAAACTGAGCAAAAAAGTATTATACACCAAAACACCTAAATTTAATATTAAAGGAGTAATAGCCTTTTAAAAAGTAACGTTTTTGGTGGCACAAAATGTTACTTCCTCTTAATTGCATTTTTTTTGATAACGGTTGCTCCTACAGTGTTACACTATATGATATTTTATATGTATTTTTACTCTAGAAATCTATATTTTTTACAACAAATCCAAAAAACATACACATAGAAAAGTTTGGGGCAAAAATGTTTTAAGCCTCATATATTTTGTCCGTCTGGGCACGCCTCTGGATAAATTAAAAAAATAAATTAACATAAACTTATTGCCCTTATTAATACTAGTATACATGCAAAAGCTCGCCGCTCTAACTTAAACGGTACCCGAGTTATTAATTAAAAACCTTATTTTTATTACAATTTTAAAGGGCCCTAGATCCCTTAGGGCTCATTTCCGGACCAACCTTTATAGGAACTTTTTTTATATTTTTGGATCTAGAATCACCTCTTAAATTTTGGCATGCCAGTTATGGATCACCCTGTATATTATATGGTTCATACCGAGACTGATAATAGAAAATAACAACGAGCCACTTATTTAAATTATTATTTAGTTGAAATTTATAGTGACGTTAGAAATCTGCAAAATTTCTGTAGAATATCATTTAAAATGGTGAATTTTACGAGGTAACGTGTTATTTATGTATGCTTCTGAATAAAATTATGTTCTAACCACATAAGAAAATGACATTCCCAACTCTCGAGATGCTAATTTGGCATGGCTCGTCCAAATAGCATCTCTCGAGTAGGAAATATTTCATTTTCTTATTAGGTTAGAAATATACTATTATTCACAATCATTTAAAAATAAGCTAATTATATACGTACGTAAAAGTTGGAAAATCAATTACTGTTAAGTTCACTACCTTAAAAGTTTGAAACACAACATTTCCCTCCCTTGGTCGGGAACTTCCTTGTGACTAATATAGTTACTTCACTTTACTTCAGATATGTCAAACACTTAAATTTATTAAAATGTTATGGAAAAAATTGTTTTAAGTACTTCTTTGTTTAAAATAACATCAGATACACATTTATATTGCAATATTTTAAACTTACGACCAATTTAACTGTCATTTCTGATAAGTGCTGCCGCCGCCGGTAATTTACCGAAGCAAATACATAACGTTTTTTTATACTTTTCTGGATTGTTAATATTAAATAAAAGTTATTTTTACTTTTAGAATTCTAAAATTAAAAGTATTGAAATATACATTTTTTTTTCAAAAGTCTTAAAATCTTCGGAAACGTCGAGAAATGTGAAAAATCGGGACAAAAAAAAGTGTATTTCAATTTTTTTAACAATGTCTCAAAATTTGAGAGCATTTTATAAAAATGTCTGTATGTCTGTATGTCGGTCTGTGAACACAATAACGCGATAATGACAAATCGTAGCGATTTTAAATTTGGAGGGGCCACAAAAAGTAATTTTTTTGTATTTTTTTTATTTTTATAATTTTGGTATAGATAGAAAGATAATAAAATTTACATTAAAAGCACTCTCGTGCACTAAAAACTAGGTTCGCGTACTCGGTGCGTGATATACTATTTTAATCGCCAGAGCAAACACTTTTAACTTTATTTTGCTAACTGGACCGTCATGTCGCTTCTGTTATTAAAAAACGTTTTTAAAAAAATGATATTGAAACCTTTTAACAAAAAATATTCCTTTTTTTGAAAAAAATATTTCTTCTGTCTGTCGTCATAAGAGACCGGTTTACGAAATATAGTTAAAGTGTTTATTTTTTAATGGGCTGCCGCCTATTTAGATTAGATAAAGAGAGAAGGTATACAGAAGGAGATAAAAGTATAATTATTATTGTTTTAAAATAAAATTATGCATATTTTAGGTAAAAATAACATTTTAGATTATATTTTAAATTACATCAAGGTTAGATATTTGTTTTTTTTAAGTGAAAAACAATTTTTTTTTTTAATTTTTATAACACAGCAATGCGTACAGTAGGTCTAAAGTGTCCTAGGGAACGTATGACCTACTCCTTAATTTGACAGTCATTGATAATACCCCGTGGTGTGTGAAGATTTTGTACTTGTTTTTGTGTTTAATACTAATAATAATTTTGCATATAATGCATATTTTTTTTTTGCACTGTGATAAGGTCCAAATATAATATTTTTAGGGAATTTTATTTTTGGGTTGGTATTAAAGACCTACATTTATGTTGCCTAACGTATTGGACTGTTGTCCATTTCAAAATTGGTTCCCAAATTCTAATTTTCGCGAGCCCCCGGTAAATAAATATTTAGATTCGACCAGTGGTAATCATTTTGAATACTGTAGCGGCATCTAGATGTAACAGCTTACACTAAACGTTCCAGCACCGAGTATACTACATTTTACCACCATGTTAAATAAAAATCCTCTACTAGATCTCACTAGTGCACTATTTACATTAAATAAAATTAATCACTGCTATACTCTTCGCAGTACTGGATACAAAGAACTTTTACCTCAAGAAGTTATTTCAGACCAATGTTTATGAAGGTGTCATCTTTTTGTTTGTTTGTTTATATAAACGTACGCGATACTGCTTCAGGTGTAAACATAACCCAGGTAGCAAAATAACATGACATTCACGTGAAAGTCACGTTAATATGTGACATGTGATGTTAAGATTGTAGTCTCATTTAACAAGAATGTAGCATGGTGGGGATGTCCTAAGTCCGCCCCTAATAACATCACACAATGACATCCCGAAAATAACGTGTTTGTGACATCATAAATCCACATTCCTGTTATATCTAATATCTTATGGATACCGTTACTGGTACTTTAATATTTAAATAATATTCTAGGATATTAGCTTTTTCTAAATTAAAACCATTAAAAACGCTATAACCCTATAAAAAAATCGGATTTAAAATCAATCAGTAATTGAAACAATCACAGATTGAAACAGATAGATTCTACATACGAAATTGTAGATTAAGCGGAGAATATATTCCTTTAATCCGTGTCCGTGGTCTTGAGAAGCCCGGCAGAGCCCCCTATCCATTGGAAATCGTATAATGTGTATACAATTTCCTTATAATAATTTACTCTATCAACATCATCTTATATCGATTTTTTTGCTTCGAACGTCGGTGAGAAGCAAAATAACATGACATTCACGTGAAAGCCACGTTAATATGTGACATGCGATATATTCACAGCGTTGATAAATATTTGTTATTAAATAACATGGTTGTCAAGTCACACGTGTTACATTGCAAATGTGATGTTAAATACATGTTATTTTTCAATATTATGTGATGTTATGATTTAGTTTAAAAAGACACCCAAAAGTGATGTTAATTTCTTGTAATATAACATCCCTTGCTACCTGGGAAGTATCGCTAGATTTAACCTTCTTTCTGGTGACCAGAGCGATGTTGCGTAATTTTCACTTTATCATTATGATAAATCTTTATACCTACATTAAAATTTTAAAAAACTACTATACTACAACACTATAATTATGTTTGATAATGTAATATAATTAAATTTATTAAAATTAAACTACTAGTTCATATAAAACTCAAATAAAACTAATATTTCTTAAAATTTACAATAAAATATCTAAAGCAGGTGTTGCAACCGGCAACACTGTATTGCTTGACAAAGTTTACGACATTAGACTGTGAGTTTCCACATTTTTTCTTTCTCTTTACGCGTACTAAGTGTAAACAATAGTCACTCCCCACCAGCCTCTCACCGTAGTTGGTTCACGCTTCAAACAAAACATACGATATATTTCATCATGTTAATTCTTGAGGTAAAAGTTCTTTGACTGGACACTTATCCAACTAAAAGAGACTTTTTCAATTAGGATCAAATATTAATTCTGATAAAATGTCTAGTGGCGCAAACTAAAAAAAAAAAAATTCCCTTGATAATGTGGGTTTTCTATAAAGTTTGTAAAATTGTAGAAAAAATTACTTTAATTTATGCAAAAATCTATACCAATTTAAAGCAAAATAATTTATAAACAAAAAAATTACTTTTTAAAAAATTAAAAAATATATAAGAAAAACTTCAGGAAACATTACTGAGTAATAAAAATATTCATAAAAAAAATCTTTTAAAAAAATATAGGGGTGCCACTTTTTAATTCAGACTTGAAATAAAGTGCACGCTGGGAAGTGTATTGAGAAAAAAGGCAATATACTATCCAATGTTAAGAGTATACTATGAATTGCGAAGCATTACATATCTCAACATGTTGTTTATGTTTATAGTAACATTTATAAATTGTTTGTTTACAAAAACGCATTAAACACACTTTACTTGAGTTGGTGTGACCTCCATATTTTTTTTATACCTTTCCTATGGTAGTTATGGTACTAATTAGTGATTATCATTGTTTGTATGATCATAACTTAAAAATAAACTGGATATTTATTTTTAACTTTGTCGTAATTCATAATTATAAGATGTGTGCAATATTGCATGTATACTATACTATTTAAGCGATTTTAAGGTTTCTATGAAAATATAATAGGTATTTTATATAAAAACAAGCTGTGAAGATAATGCTAGCAATTCAATTATACAGTGCGTGCATTAAGTCTGGAATCACCCGATTAACTTTTTAGTCACAAGTAAAACACAAAAACCCTCGGATAGGTCGATTTTTATTTTTAATTTTGCAAATTATGGTGTAATAAAAGTTATTAAAATTTGCACCCCCTTGCACCCTCACCCCCCAACTTTTTTTTTTCAAATAGCAACCTACCACTTCGTTGGAAAGGTAATTCAATAAGCTTTCCAACGGTGTATAATAAAGCCTAATTTGGTAAAGGGCTAATGATAAAATGCACAATTTAGTTTATTATAAAGACATGTAAAGTATAACTTTAGTTCACTATAAATGTTCAAATTGATGTCCTTCAGCTCTTTGACAGTGGACAGTAAAAAAACGGGATTAAAATCGATTAAATAGTAAACATAAAATTGGTCAATAAAAAGAAAAAAAATTGCATCTTTCAACAGGGTATAAAATATTACAATAAGTTTAAAACAACCTTATTTAGATTCTCAGGAAGGTGCCAAGTAGGAAATAGGGCAACAATTACCATATTATGCGTAATATTTCACACAAGCAATGTTTAAATAAAACATGCGTTTTTTCATAGACCCTTTAACAAATTAGGCTTTATCATACACTGTTGGAAAGCTTATTAAATTACCTTTCCAATGATGTATCACAAGGGGTAGGTTGCTATTTGAAAAAAAAAAGTTGGGGGTGAGGGTGCAAGGGGGTGCCAATTTTGATAACTTTTTTTAGACCAAAATTTGCAGAATTAAAAATATAAATCGACCTGTCTGAGGATTTTTGTATTTTACTTGTAACTAAAAAGTTATTCGGGTGATTCCAGACTTAATGCACGCACTGTATATTATTCACAGTAAATGGTATGTTGCATTTTCCCAGATACTTATTAAAAATAATTTTCAAAGAAAAAACATAATATTTTTTTTACAAAATGGATCTTTTCTTAAAAAAAAATATTTTTTTCAAATTTTTTATTTTCTTTTTGCAAAAATCAAAAAAAAAAAATACAAAAAAAAATATAGTTTTTTTTTGTCTTTTTTTTAAGTTTAACCCCCCAGGACTTCTTTGTTTTTTTTTGGGATTACTTTCACAATTGGTAGAACTGATCCTTATAATAAAAGTAGTAATTTTTCCTGAAAAAGATACGTTAATCGGAATTTTCTTTTAGTTTTTTTTCGATTTTTTTGGGGGGGGGGGAGACATTTTGGAGTGTTGCGCCCATGTTAATGGTATAGGAAAATAGCGTTACAGGGGGGGGGTGGGGGTCCAAAATGATCAAAATTTGCGTTACGTAATACTTGAACGTTCCCTTATCAGGTTTACAAAAACATCAAACGGACGGACAAAAAATTCTTATTTTTTCATAAAACACACTTATATCCAAGATTTTTTTTGTCTAGGACGGTTTTTGATTTTTTTTTGAAAATTAAAAACTACCGTAATATATTATTCTAGCATAGGCGCTGTGAATAATATAATAATAAAAAAAGATGTAAAGGCGAAAAAGTAAAAAATAAAAACATACTTTCCAAACACCGTGCATTAGTATTTTAAAAATATCGTTTTTCTAAAAAAAAATTAAAAAAAAATTAAATCCCCCCTCTGCGACAAATTTAAGGTAAAAAAAATGAAATTAGGGTCCGTTCACTTCCTTTGAAGATTGAAAACTAAATACTGTAATTTTTTATGAGGCGGGATTTAAATCTGTGTAAAATTTTAGCTTAAAAAATTAAAGTTGGCACCACCTACTTGATTTAAAAATCTAAAAAAAAATATTTTTTTTTTTAATTTTTAAACGAAGTGGAAAGGAGTTAATTTTATTGTTTTGAGCTGAAACTTGGCAGTACTACTCAATAATAATAATAATAATAACAGTTAATTAATCTTAATAATACCTAAAAGACATAAAGTCCCAACGTAGTACGAGCAAGGCCGTAGCCAAGAAGATTTCGTGGGGTGGGAGAAGGTCAAAAATGTCAACTTTTTTTAGCTTAAAAATTCAACTTTTTGCTTCGACAAAAAAGTTAATGACTAAAAAAAAGGTCCCACCCGAATTACGTTTGTATAAATCTATGAAATATGCAACTTTTTCCTTAGACACAAATAGTTGACTAAAAAAAAAGTCCCACCGGTGCACCCTTTCGTGAAATATGCAACTTTTTTATTTGAATCCATAAAATATGCAACTTTTTTCTCGTGAAATATGCAACTTTTTAGATATCAAGATAGGTGGGGGAGGCTCCCCCCTATCCCCCCATAGCAACGGCCCTATATACGTACTACATACGTACTTATAAGTACGAGGCAATTTGTGTAAATTGCTTAAATTTAGCATTTATTTTAATTCCATGAATTAACCCTTAACTGCTGTTGTGGGGTCTAAGCGGACCCCAGCGAAGTTAATTTTTCCCACCACACTTAGGTAAGCGACCGATCTGAGTTAAGCCTCCCGGTACCTTCATGTCAGTGTGAGAGAAACATTGAGTTGTACGTGTATCGCGGTCACTCTGTTAGTTACGTTGGAAAACAGCACTTGGGGTCTGTTCATACCCCACAACGTATTTAACGCAAGTTTACTGAGTATATATATTTTTGACATTTTATATTATTGGTCACTTTAGGGGTTTTAAAAAATGGTTTCAGCTTCTAGAAAGAGAGTTAGAGCTACACATTTAGATTTTGAGACCACAGCATAACAGTGGTTTCGTGAAAAAGACGAAAAAAAGATAACAAAGCTGAAGATCCTGATATAGGTAATATTGAATTAAAAATTGAACTTGACACAAAAGACATAGATGAGATTACAAATAAGCCAGAAATAATTATGTTTTATAATACTACAAAAGTTGGATTAGACAATTTAGATAAAAAATATGTAACCTTTTCACAAGCAGACGTACGCGTAGATAGCCCGTGGCATTTTTTTAACTTTTAAATATTTCGTCATATATTTTGCACTCATCTTTTTGACATAATTCTCAATATTACACTTTGAATTTGTAAAAGGACTTGCTGAGCAACTGCCGACCATACTTAGAACAAAGACTTGCAAATGAAGGGTTGCCAAGTTAAAATTTACAATAGGAAGGATTTTGAAGAAACCTGCTCCCCATCAAGAACCCAGGGTAGAAAATATTGGTCGAAAACGATGCTATTTGTGTACCAGATCAAAAGACATAAAAAATAGTATAGTTTGTACCATTTTCGACCAACAAATCCACACGAAGTTCGTCGCAGTGTCTGTAAAGAGTGTTTGGAAAACTGAAATTTCTTTAAAATCACTTGTTGTGAATATCTAAAGCTTTTTTATATTTTAATGCTTATCTTATTTTTAGTTTTGTTTTATGCTTCCTCTTAAGAAGAGTGACAAAAAAAATTAAGTTCCTTTACTCAGTTTTTTTATTTGACTAAAATACCAAAGCACTGTAAATAGTTCGGGTTTTTAGTTAATTCTTTGAATATTGTTTATTTTTTTTTTGTTAAAATTTATTTAGTTTTTATTTTTTCAGCTTAAGATACTACAACTAAATATTTTTTTACGTTAACATTGCTTTAATTGACTTTCCATTCCAACTTCTGTGTAAAAATAAAATGGGGTCCGCTGAAACCCCACAACGTAATGTATGTACCAAAAATATCACGACAGCACTTGAGGGTTAAAACACAATATGTTTAGTACATGAAATCAATGCGTGTTTATTACAAATATTTACAGCTTAGAAAAAAATAATTTGTTTTATTCTAACTATAACATTAATTTTCTGTTGCAACAACTAAGTATTGTTTCCAACAATCTGTTGCCTACTTTCTACAAAAACGAATATCCACAAGCTCGCATAACAAAATAGTACCTACATAAGAATGCGGTACCGTGATTGGCTTACAAGATACATGGCGGCATATCAAGCCAATCACGGCATCGCATTCTTATGTACTATGCTGTTATGCGAGCCTGTGAATATGCCCTAACTAGTTAATGCAGGCTACCTACAAAGAGCTGCAATGAAAAATGTTTGTTTAAAATCTAAAATCATGATTTTTTGCCATTCTTATTGGGAAACAATATAATATAATAACATAGATGCACAGCGTCGGACTGGAGAGGTGAGATAATGCGAAATGAGAAATATCTGACAGGCCCCTCACTTCCTACCCCAAACAGCACAAAGATGCCTTAAAGAGATCTTAAAGATGTCGTAGCTCGTCATTCAAGACGTCTTAAGAACGTCGGTTTTCGCCGTATATACATCTTAAAGACGTCTTAATGACGTCGTATGTTACAAAAGGTAACGTCTTTAAGGCATCTTTTTTAAGACGCCGTACTGACGCCTTGCACAGGCGACTTTACAACATAATACCCACTCCCATTTACGTTGCTAGGTACGGTCGTATTGATATAAAAAGCGTAATAAGAATTAGAATGAGATGTAATTTGTTTTTCAAAAAAAGATCTTAAAAAATGTGATTTTTTTTATTTTTTTTTTTTATTTTTTTTTTCAGTGTTTTTTTGAAAACTTATATTTTGATTTTTTTTAATTTTTTTGTCTTTCGTAAAAAGAAAATAAAAAAAATGAAAAAAAAAATTTTAATTTTTTTGTTTTTTTTTTTAAAAATGGTATTTTTTTTTAATAGTTGATTGTGGTTAATTTATTTTTAGCGATGAGTATCGAAGTTAAGACGTCTTGTACCGATACTTAAAAAACATCTTATATACATCATAATCAGATATTTTTTTTTTTTTTTTTTTCAATTTTTTCAATTTTATTTAAATATAAATATTTATACAATTATTTTACAATTGATGGTGATCCGCCTAAACTTACGTTTGTGTGCGGTATCCATGGAAATATGCGTAAATATATTTAAATATAATTTTTATAACACAAGAAAGAAAATACTAACATTATGTAAAACATTAATAATAATTTTAAGTACTCAGTATTGACAAACAAGGGGAAAGAAAGAAATTAAAGTTTATAAAACAAAATAAGAAAAAAAAAACAACTGAACGTTTATAATTTAAATTAAGTTAAGGGCTCTGTCTCAAACCTTATGGTATTATTTACTATAAATTTTTTTATTTCAATTTTTAGTTTTGATTTATTTTTAATTGTTTTAATATTTCCTGGAATCAAGTTATAAAATTTTGGGCCGTAATAAAATAAATATTTTTGAGTATTTGCTTTTCTGTAGAAAGGTAAAGATATGAATTCATTATTATTATTTTTAGTTTGATATGAATGTGATGGAGTTGAGAATTTATCACGGTTTTGATGAGTCCACAAAATAAGTTGGTTAATGTAGATTTGCCTAATAGTTAATAAATCAGCTTCTTCATATAAGAGTGCTGTGGAATATCTGCGATTTTTTTTCAACATAATTTTTATAAGTGTGTTTTGTGTTACCTGCAGACAATCAAGGACGTTGTCTAGAGCACTACCCCAGATACATATACAATAACGTAGTAAAGATTCAGCCAAGGCGTTATATACTATTTTTAATAATGTTTTACCTAAAATATCTCTAAGTTCGTAAAATTTGTATATAAGCCCCCTTAGTCTCGTTTTCAGTAGATTAATGTGGTTATTCCATCTTAGATACTGATCAACCGTAACTCCCAGATATTTAATATTTTCCACTCGTTTAATTGAGGCGCATGTACAGTTATTTTCACAATTCATTTCGTGTATTTTTATACCATCTGAAGTAGGTTGACCAGCAGCAGCAAGAGAAAAAGTCAAAAATTTACTTTTTTCTGTATTGAGGCTAAGAAGGCTCATATCCAACCATTCTTTTATTTTCTTTAAACCATCTTCTGCTTCTTGGTAAACGATCTCCCATGTATCACCTATAAAAACTATCGCAGTGTCATCTGCATATGAAAAAATTTCCCCTTTGAAATTTTTAATCAAATATATACTGTTGATATATATCAAAAACAATATTGGGCCCAAGACTGTCCCCTGAGGTACACCCCTGGTGACAGTCATTGGATCACTTAAAGTACTATTAACTTTAACTTTTTGATGGCGCTGCGATAAATAATTTTTAAATAGGTTCAATGCCAGACCACGAATACCAAGGCTTTCTAACTTTTTTAATAATAAAAGATGGTCTACTGTATCGAACGCCTTGGCTAAATCTAGAAATATTGACAGGCATTTGTTAGAAGAATCCAATCCCTCAACAATAACTCTGGTAAACTCGATGATAGCATGTTCGGTACTTAAATTTTTCCTAAATCCAAATTGTCTTTCACTTAGTATCTTTAGCTTTTCCAAGTATTTCATAAGGCGTGTTTTTATACATTGCTCCATGATTTTACCAAAGTTATTGATGACGGAAATTGGCCTAAAATTAGTTGCAGTATTTTTACTGCCTGTTTTGTGTACCGGGGTAATGATAGACTCCTTCATAGCCGCTGGGATAACACCACTCTGAAAAATAACATTAATAATATGACATAATGGTTTAGTAATATGTTTATGCACTGTTTTGATCAACCTCGCAGATATTCCGTCAGCTCCAGAAGCTGATTTATTATTAAGGTTAAATATGTGGCCAATTATTTCATTTTCATTTGTAGGACTAAAAAACAACGAATGAGCGATATTTTGGTTTAAATTTTCATGTTTACGTGGACGGTTAGCATAAGGATTATTTTTTATCATATTTTCACCAATATTACAAAAAAAATTATTAAAATAATTCGCCTTATTTTTTTCTCCAATAATATCTTCTCCTTTAACATTTTTTATTTCATATTTTTCTTCCACCCTATTTTTCTCTTTATTAGAAATTTGGTTGATTACTTTCCAGGTTTTTTTAAAGTCATTTTTTGTATTTGATAATTCATTTTTATAATAATTATTTTTTGTATTTGTAATAAGTTTATTTAACAAATTTCGATATTGTTTAAATTGTAGTTTAAGCTCAGGTTTGTAGGTTTTTATAAGTTGCTTTTTTAAGTAGTCCCTATGTCTAATGGAATTTATAATTCCAATAGATATCCACGGCTTAAGTTTGGTTTCTTTGTTATTTTTAATTACAATGTGTTTTTTGTTTTTATCTATATACGTGTTTAATGTACTAATGAACGAATTATAACATATTTCTGAATCGTTATTCAGGAGAGTAGCCAACCATTTTTCTTTTTTTAGTTCTTTTTCCAAGTTAATAAAATCAATTTTTGTAAAAGATTTTTGTTTGTGTTCCCCTGTAATATTTTGATAATTATGACAATTTATATTTAAAAATATTGTGTCATGATCTGTGATGTTGGTTTCAAATAAATAGGGTGAAATATTTATACGTTTTTTAATACTTGCATTTTTTAGTCCTACAAAGAAATGATCAATTATACTTGGTACTTGATTAATTTGTGTCCTAGTGGGAACTGTAACGTATGAAAACATGCCCTGTTGGTTAAGTATATCCAAATATTCGTTAACATCTTTATCATCATCTTCGCATAAGTTTATGTTTATATCACCACATAAAATCTCAACGTCACAATTAATTAAATCTTGAAAATATTTATCAATATCAGCAATAAATTTTTGTTTGTTAGAGCCATATGGCCGGTAACAAGCAGTTACACCAAATAATATATTATTTAATTTAAATTTTAACCTAAACAAATTTATTTCACTAATTTTTACTAATTCTACGTTAGCATTTATATTATTACGAATATAAACAACAGTACCATCATTCTGGTTGTATTTTGACTCGTTATAAAAAATTTGAAAATTATTTATTTTAAAATTATTAATATCATTTACCACACGCGTTTCAGATAGTATAATAACATCTAGATTAGTATGAGACAGAGAATTTAAGTATGAAACCAATTCATGAAAATTTTTATTTAAAGATCTAATATTAAAATGTATAATATTTAATATTCTATCATTTTTTATTACTTTACTGCAATTATTAATATCAGATATAACGGCCGTTTCGATTTTCTTTCCTTCCTCCAATTCATCCCCAAAAACCAACATATAAAAGCAAATATTATATTTAAAAACTATACTATAACTATTGAATTAAGATACACCCCACAATTTATTTAGAATATTATAATATATCTTTTAAACATCCCTAAAAAGAAGTCCATAAGATATCCTTTTTATGTCATTAGGCGTCCAGACATAATTAAGATCTAAAAAAAAAGTCTTTAAGATATAATGTGCTGTCTGGGACTTTTGAGGGCCTTTCATACTTTTTGGCCCCCCGCCGGAGCCGGAGGGTGAGGACCTTTTTTTTTAGTCATCAAAATTTCATTTCTGGCAGGGGTAAAAAAAATTGTTGGTGGTAAGATTTTTTTTTTAGTTTTTTAGTCATCAAAATTGTTGGCAGGTGTAAACAAAAATTAAGGGGGTAAGGTTTTCTTTTAATCGTCAAAATTTTTGGGAGGGAAACAGATTTCGGTGAGATTTGTGACCCTAAAGGCGGATTTTCATGAAGCAATTTCTACGCAAGTTTGGTGCTATGCAATTTTGTTGCAAGAATGATTCAGTCACTGCGCATGCCTTCAGGCAACTTTAATGCTATTTTCGAGCCATCAAATTATTAGAACAAGTTCTATTTTTCGACGATTTTCACGCAAGATTAATAGTTATTTTCGTGGTACCAAATCGATTTCATTTTACTAATATAGTAGCAACTGCACATATTAATAATTATTATTATTAATAATAGGTCGGTCTGTCTAACTAAAAAACGTACCTCAAAAATGCAAATGCTAAGTTATGTTTTTGTCAACAAACGCAGAGACACGTCAAAATTGTCTGGTTGACAGCAATGTTTAACTTGCAATATATAGTGTCAAACTTGCGTACAACTTGCTCCGTGAAAAGGCAAATGAATGTGCAACTGTCCTCATGCTATATCTGGCAGCAAACTTGCATAGTACCAAACTTGCGTACAAATCTCACTAGCCTCCGGCTATCCAGTCCGACACTGTATATGCACAAAAAAACGTCAATTACTCCTATAGGCCTAACCAGGCTATATTTTCTTACGTATTTTCGGGCGCTGAAAACTAATTTGAAAAACTAATGGAAAAGTGGGTTTGGACATCACCAAAGGTGTCTTTAGGCACACGTGTCCAAAATATAGTTTAATATTAGGAGTGATTGCCGTTTTTTTTTTGTGGGCCTTTGTTATTTATAAAAGAATTTTTTTTTATTTCAAGACGTAATAGCACCACTTGTCACTTAATTTTAACACGTAGGTACCCTTTAAAGTCCAAAGTTTAAGATGTGACTAAGACAATATACGTAATTAGTAATTAATTACTTATAATTATTACGCCTATTTGAAACTTATACATAATAGGTATGGGGAGAGTAGAATACAAAATATTATTCAAATGAAATAAATATGAAAAAAAACATCGGGGAAATAACAACTGGACTTTTAAGTTAATATTATGTCAATTTTATGTTAATTATGCCTGTAGGCAAGACCCGAAGGGCCGGGACCTCGGGTCGGAGGCCGCCAAGTCAATTCATTCCATCCATAGCATGATTATAATCTGAATCTTTATAAAGATTTAGTATAGGGCACCTAAGACTATAGAGGCCCACTATTAGAGGGCCGGTCTGAGTTCCGTAAGAACAGTCCATTTTTTCATATTCACGTTTATGTAGACCCTGCTGAAAATGAGGGGCCTGGGCGGGTATAAATGGTGCATAAACCGGACTTGAGCGGATGAAATTCACCCGCTCAAGTCCGGTCTATGCAACATTTATACCCGCGCAGACCCGTCATTTTCAATAGGGTCCTTATAAAATTATTAAGGCCAGTAATTTGCAATATAAAAATGTGTTAATTTCGTCATTTTTATATAAAATAATCCTGAAATACATATAATAAAAATTCCGGATCATTCTACTAAAAACTATTGTAATAAGAATCGGATTTTAGATTTTCATTGCAGCTTTTTGTAGGTAGCCTGCATCAACTATTTATTAATTTTTGTAGATAAATCGGTGTAAAATGTTGTCCTAATTTAAGCCAATTTTTTGTGGAGCAGCGGTTACTAACCAAGTTAGGGGAATATGTATTTCTTTCTTTTTTTAACTCATCAATTAAACAGAGAAAGATATACATACAGGTTAACCGGTGTTACCACAAAAAATTGACTTTATACTCCTAAACCTTTTTTGCTATTGACGTTTTTTTTACGGATTACGAATTGGTTAAGAGTTTTAAATTAAATTACCATTTTTTATTTATGCGAAGGAAAAACCGGGGAAAAAACTGATATTCTGTATGAGAGCTGGCTTGAGCGATTGAGTTTTTTTTCAAAATCGTTTTTTTTTAATTTTATTTATTTTTTAATGCAAATAAAAAGAAATTTTTATTAACATTTTGTATAAAATTAAACTATAGAAAAAAGTACCTTGGTATTGTTTCGTTGGCATGTTAACAAAACATATTGCTGCAGCAATATTTAGGTTATTTTATTTCAAGAAAATGTATTGTAGATAAATAACATAAAAATTTCTTATGCCTATTAAACATAAAAATTATTTCTTGTACAATTTTTCTAGGGTTTTACTACCAACGTAGATATCATGAAAAAAAATCCTTATTATTAAACTAAAAGGAAAGGGATTTGCTTTTTAAATCAGAATAACAACATTTCTTTGGTTTAAAACTCTCTTGAAACTGATTACAGGTATTATTTATGTTCTAAATTAAGTTGTGCATAAACAGATAAACAAAATATTGTTCTACTAGATGTTAACCTAATTTTACTAACTGTAAAAACACAATCGTTTCTACTAGAGGCAAAACCTGAAAATCCCAATGTTGCCACATTTATGGCCGATTCAGGAATAATAATTATGCCTGAATCCGTTTTATTGGTCAGGTGAGAAACCATCTTTCTTTTTGACCAATAAAAAGGACAGAAGCGTTTATTTACGAAATATACTTACAACACCAAATATAAAAAACAAAGCAAAAGGAAGATAAGGAGGCATAAAGAGATTTTTGATTCTCAGTAACTGTGGCTTATAAGGGAGAAAAAAACTCACGGGCACCGTACTTTCGGGGGCCTTCCATGCTTTCATCCCTACTGATTTTGTAAAGGAAAAGTGGGCCTAGGGCTTTTTTTAAGTAATCAGTTTTTGCGTGGGAAATATTTTGATTTGACGGGGATAAAACCAAATCTAGATAGACAGTCGGACCTGATATTAGTAGGTACTAACCATAGTTTTTTTTGTTTGTTTTTTTTTTATTAATAACTTTTAATCGGTTTTGTTAACCCAGGTACCGTAACATACCTTCCTGGTTTTGTATGTTCCAGAGAAAAATTAGTTTTGATTTGATCATTGTTTTTTTACTATTAAGGTCTTGGTGTTGAAAATGGAATTTTTTGTATAGAACAAAATAGTTATTTTTGTATCAAGAGCGCAACATTACAATTTTCTACAAATCTGGTGGTTTGGAAGTAATATCCTCATCACTGTCACTCCCCATAATTCCTTCATGGCAACAAATATACAAATATATATGTATAACACACAAATATTTAGCACACGAAATTGAGATTTGATTCAAAATAAATAATAATTTTATATTAAAAAAACAGATCTTGTAGCATATACTTGACAGCTGTTTTACGATTGACATACCGGTTGCCTACACTCTAGCGCACAAAAAACAATTTTGCGCTTGCTATCATGACAACGAGCAGAAAAGTAAAATGCGAAGAAATAGGTTATTTTGCGATCTGGACACTTCATTTGTTTTTGTAGAAATTTTAACTTTTCTATTAGATAGTAGAAAAAACATAGTAGTAATGCAAACTACACATCCATAAGACACAGAGATAGCTCCAGCATTCAAGTAAATGAATTTAGTAGAATGGAAAATTAACAATTTTCTTGAAACTATGAATTAGTATATTGCGCACCGAGTACGCGAACCTAGGTTTCCGTGCACGAGAGTGCCTATTTTTACGGCGGAGGCGCAGGTGAGTAAAAAAAGTACTCGAAGTGCACTGAAAATGGTTTGCGTCAAGGTGCGTATACTATTTTTCCAACGACCCAACACCTCAAAAAAACGCAAAAATTGTCTAAAAATTGGTTTGTCAATTTGAGGTTATGTGTTTGACGTTTACTTGTTCTCTGACAGCAGATATGTAAAATGAGCACCTTCCGACCGTTGTCATGGCAACGGGTGGAAAAGGAGCACTATATACCAACTAGCTCGTAGGAAAATAGTATATTACGCACCGAGTACGCAAACCTAGTTTTTAGTGAGGTGCGTATACTATTTTTCCTACGACCTTACACCTAAACATAAAAAAAACGCAAAAATTATCTTAAAATTAGTTTTTTAATTCAAGGTTATGTGTTTGACGTTTACTTATTTTCTGACACCATATATGTACAATCAGCTGATTGTCACTTTCCAACCGTTGTCATAGGTAACGGGTGGGAAATAGACCCTAACTACTAACTAGGTCGTAGGAAAAAATATATACGTGACAACATCGCTTATACAATCTCACGATATGCGTCTGACACACCTTGCGCGGGCTTGCCTGTGACGTTTCACTACCCGAGCACGCTTCGGTGACGTCACAGTCACGGCACAACACTCTGAAATCATCGTCTGTGCACGTGAACATCATGCAAGTGATCACGCGGCCAGCGAGTGTCTCGAGCTTCGGCACTGGCTGCGACCGGCGAGCCCCCATGTCTCATTGGCCGGAATCCCTAGTCTGCATGTAGCACACCCCAACACCGAGTGATCGGAGCAATAACATTGCAGAACAAGTTCGCTCTTTCAAAATAGTGATTTCATTTCAAAGAATACCTACGTCCTATGAGGATATACGTGTGCTAATATAAAAATATTATTTTTTGTGTTTATTATTATTACTATAACCAATTAAAGTTCAAAATGGAACTAGAAAGTCGAGTTCTCTTGTCACCACCGAACTCACCCCCTTCGAAAAATGTAAGTTTTTATTTTTAATATTAACTTTAAACTATTTTTATTTAAAGTTTAATTCATGATTTTTAATTAAATTAATTTTTTATGAAATATTGAGGTTTTTAGCCAGGGGTTGGCTCAACCCTTTAGCGGAAGGTTGTTTATAAAAAACGCAACCCTTCAATAGATTTGAGCACTTGAATTTTTTTTTTTTGAAATTTGCAACTGCACCACAGTGCCCCACCCTCAACCCCTACCCAAAAAACATAGGTCACGGGAGATTTAATGATAGTAGCACTCTAAATCAATAACCCTTAAAAAAATCGAGATTTTCCTTAAAAAAATATTAAAAAATTACCGGCTAAAAGGGCTACTTGTAAATCTTTCAGCTATTTTTTTAAAAGTTTATTTTAGTTTTAAATGAAAAATAAAATACCTAAAATTTTACTCCACTTTTTACTCCTTTGGAATCTGATAAGATCCATACTACTTACTGATCTAGTAACCAGGGATGACGCGACGGGGGAATAGAGGGGCGCAAGCCCCCCAAACACGCACGAGTTTGGAAAATCCACTTTCCAACTGGGAAAATTGATTGGCAGAGCTGGAATATTATTCGATGCGAAGACCTTTTATTAATCAAGGAATTTGGGGCGCTAGAGTTGAGAAGTTTGCAGAGGCAAGGACCTTCCGTCAGGGGTTAAAGTTTTTTTCTAGAGGTGGGGCCTTTTATTTAGTCATCAAAATTTTCCGTCAGGGGTAAATCTTTTTCTGCAGGGTAAAGAGAATTTTTTTGTCCTGCCCCTTCCAACAAAAAAAATCCCACTCCTCACCCCTTGATAATAATACAAACCTAATACTAAAAACAACATTTTGATAATCTGGCGCTATCTAGATTTAGTAAATGGGTATTTATATCATTTTTATTTTAATAACAAAGTATAAAAATAAAGTTTATTTTTACCTGCATAAAGTATATTTAATTATGATTTCGTCCTTCCTTCGGCGACTTGATGTCATCCTTGATTTTAGCGCTATAAAATTTTTAATTCTATTCAATATATGCGTATGTGCGTAAAAATCATACATTTTTTTAATAATAAACCTTGCTAATTTATTACATGTCTACGTGTCTAGCGCTGCAGGCTATAGTGCACAGGATATTGCAATATTAACTTCCTTTATACATAAAAACAATGTAAAATTATCATTATGTATAAGATGAGATCAACAGCGCTGGGGAATATATTTTTTTGTTGAAAAATAATACAAAACAATTCACACTCTCTTTTATCAAATGAGTTAGGAAAGCTGAGGATATCTTGTTAAAAAATTCAAATGGAATCAAACGTAATGCTTATGAAAATAGTTAAGTGCATTAAAGACGGCAAACTATTTAAATGCACCGCTCTACTATAGAATTTTCACAATCGATGAGAAAATCCCTACCAAAATGTCATATAGCTGCTATTTCACGCTTTTTTGCGATCATCAGTGAGCATATATTGGTATGGTGGCTTTCGCACCGACTGTTTAAAAATTGAAATACTTATTAAAAATAAGTATATTAGTAATGCTTATAATAACATGAAATTCAAAGTTGATTTCTTATTGAAATTTAACTATCGTAGCATTTCTAATGGTGCATTCATACCGAAATTAACTACACTAACGAGAAAAATAATTAATTTTTGGTCTATACTGCGCAGGCGTAGTGAAAATTTCAACTTAACTAGAAAACTAATTAATTTTATGACTACACTGCGCAAGCGCAATTATAAATTACTTACCTGTACCGAAGCTCTAATTAAATACGCGCGAATTTAAATAAAATTAATAAAATTTCGAGCCTGTAAGGTTAATTTACATTCTGTGATAAAAAAAACAATATAGTTGAGTGAAATAATGAAGCCACCAAGCTAAAATTGCTATTCTCTGGCTACAGTTCAAGAAAAGGTTGACCTAACCTCAAAATACGGCGTAAAGAAGATGTGTTCTGTGGTGTTCACTGAAGGAGACTTCTGATAAGTCACTTATCATAAGTGAAAAGGTGTTTTAACGTATTCATTCGCTGTCTCCTAGTTATTTATAATGTAGGTAAGTTAGTTTTTATATTCGAAGAGCAAAATAATACTCGAATAATTCCTATTATCTTACTCGTACCATGTAATATATGATCCAAATCCTGTTTATTCATTTAAAGTTTCTGTATAAGTGTTTTTTATTTATGTTTTGAACGAGATAAGCTAAGTTATAACTTAAGGGCAATGTGAGTTAGGATTACAAAAAAGTAAACAATAACTTATTAAAATAACTAGAGTAAACAGGATATTTATAAATAATATATGCTATTAGTTTTTGTTTTTAGGATCAGATCAAAAATAACCATTTATATAGAAACAGACTAAGTCTTTATTACATTATAGGGATGATTCATCCAATATGAAATTTAAGAGTTATGCAACGATATGACAATGAATTATACAGAAAAATCCATCACATGCAGCATAAAAGGTATGTAAATTTACTTAAGTTTATGGTGTCAGACTGACACCATGATGGCCTACCAGGTAAAGTGTTGGGGTGGTCATATATTTACAAAAAAAAATTAACGGACAACAAATGGGGTGGCCATACATCTTCAATAAAAAAAGGAATCAATTTTAAAAGTACAAATAGAATATTTGTACAAATAAAACTTTTATTCTCCTTATGCTAATTGTGACATTTGTCCCTTGGCCATGGATTCCTGCTTTAAAAAATGCCTACATAAAAGGGGTGATACTTTAAATATGTAATGCAAAATTTAGCTATTAATAGCTAATATATTTTAAAAACCCTCCCCCATGTAACACAATAATAGTTACCAACTATAGTGTGAATTTAGTAACTTGTTTTGACGCTGACTTGCCTGTTCGAACTGTATTTCACCGATTTTTGCTATTTTTAATAGTTTTATAATGCTCCATCGTCACATATAATTGGAATATTTTATATTGTCACTTTCAGCTACACCTCCCCTTTAGGTTGGTGAAGTTAAATTTAATTTCCGACTTTTCTTTTAGAATATAAAAAAATATATTTATTACCTAAAAATATGGCCCCTCCAAACAGGGCCGGAAAAAGCCAGCCCAGGCCCTGGGATACTTTATTCCTGGGCTCCCCATTTTTCCAAAAGGTCCTCGCCTCTGAAAAAAAAAGCTTCACTCCTAGCAGAAAATTTTCGCCAGGCCGTCCTTGCAAGCCCGGGCCCCGGGGATTCTTACCCACCGTTCCACCCCCCTTGAATCCGGCCCTATTTCTTAGTAAATTCCCTCAGGGAAGTGTCTAAATGTAATTTCCCATTTTTCTTTTAGAATAGAAAATGTCAACATCCTAGAGTCAAAAATTGGAAAAATATGTTCCAAATTCGACAGATGAAGATGGTTTGGAAACAAAAGAAAAAAATACAAAATTATTGGATGAATTAAATAAATATGATAACATTTTTATGTAGTTTTATTTAACGTTTTATGTGGTCCATATTTTTTTCTATGTAAATAATAAAAAATTACGATGAAAACAAACATTTAACCCCCCCCTTTTACCCCCTCTTCACCCCAACCAATTTTGCTCAAATAGGAACTTGTCCAAGATAATATAAAAATACATTTGCATACCAAATTTCAAGTTGCTAGCTCAAATAGTTCAGTTATCGTGGATAGACAGACAAACCGAAAGACAGACAGATATCATTTTTTTTTTATTTTAGATTTTTCTCGATGTTTTAGAAAAAATAAGACGATTTAAGAAAAAAAAAATTAATTTGAGAACGTAAAGTAGTTGTTTATTTTTTCAATTTATAACCAAGAATTTTTTGTCTAGGACGGTTTGAAATTTGTTGAAAATTCGAAAGTACCGTATAATACTATTCTAGCGATAGAATCTACTGCAGGCGCTGTATACGATTTACAAAACAAAAAAAATATACTTGGAACAACACAACTAGTAAATTGCGGCTCAACAGACACGGTCTAACACCACAACTTAACCTCGAAATGTCAAGCTGGAGTTTGTCTGAAATGTTTGTATTTTATTTGTATCTCTTAATGTATCAAGCCGAGGGGTTTATTTATTGAAAAAAAAGTGTACAAGGATTGTGAGAATCAAAGGATTGTGGAAGATTGTCTAAAATTTTAATGAAGATTGTTAAAGATCGTAGGAAGATTTCAGATGATTGTGGGGGATTGTAGATGATTATGGAATAATAAATTGTAGGATTGTAGAATATTGTTGGATAGGTGTACAAGCATTGTCCAATAAATAAACCCCTCATATCAAGCTGAACTTTGAAATTTTGTTTGTATATTACCGTGCTTCGGAGGGCACATAATTAGGCCATAACAGCAAAAAACGACGTTAAACAGTATAAAACAAACATGTTTGTATATTCCGTGACAAATCTTGTTTTTTTTTTCTTGTATTTTTAAATTGTAATTTTTATATGTAAATGTCTTACCGTTATTATTCTTTTAGTCTCAAGGGCTGAAGATGAAGCAAATATAATGCTTTGAAACATGTTCCCATTACAATAAAGGAAGTAGGAGAAAAAAAAGACTAATTTACTTAACTTTTAAATATTTTAAAATTCCTATCTGGGTACTATGGCTTCTGAACGTGAACTTGAACACGCCTAATGGATCACACAATCAAAATTATTTACATTTTTGTGTAATATACATATTTATTTTTAATTTAATACAAGGCGGTATTGAAAAAAAAAAGTGTTTGGCAATTTGTCAATGATCAGTGATCATTCATTGGTCATTTATAAAATCATCTTTTCAAGCAAGTGCAAGGATCATCATTCGAGTACAAGTATTGTCAAAGTTGTTACACCTTAATAATTTTTATTCAAATTTTGGAGAATCAAGTAGTATTGTAGAACACAGTTTCATTGGCTATGCTGCTCATGGCTGTATTTAATAATAATATAAATGAAATAATTTTCAATAAAAAAAAATTAACCAGGACATAAAAATTAATTTTATATTTATTTTATTTACTGTTGTATACATGTATATATAATAATAGTATTTCTATTTAACTTTTGAATGGATTAGGATATTAACCTGAAATTTAGAACACGTAAATAATATGATCCAAATTAACAAATATACACCATAATAGGGTAAATAATTTTTGAGGGTGATTCTACATCAGAAAATATGACAAAGGGAGCTGCCCCTTTGAAAGTGGTCAAAAAATTCGGTTTTTATTTAATAACTTAGGAACCCTTTCAAATATAGCAACAAGGTTTTACATGTAAACTAATTCTAATGAGGCTCATGTACTTATTTTAACCAGAGGCATGTGAAACTGAGGGGGCCTTATCAGTTTTTTGCCCTAAACCTTTTTCTGTGTAACTTTTTTTAATTTTATTGGAACATGATTCTTCAGGTCAAAATACATAAACAGGGTACTATTGTTGTAACAGTGTAGGATTCACTGTTTTCAAGAAAAATGTATTCAAAGGTGAAATTTCATGAAAAATTAAATACTAAAATGTTGAAAAACTAAATTTCAATCTGCATTATTCTGTATCAAAAACTAAGAAAAAAAGTTTCTATTTATACATGTAGGTCGAAAAGTCGCTTTTTTAGATTTTTAGGAGACCATAGCTCCCTTAGGGTTGATTTTTGAAAGTACCTGTAATACAAGTCCTGTATATAAGGTATTTTTCTTAGTTTTTGATGTACTTAATCCTACATCATTAAAATTTTGGTTTTCAAAATTTTAGTATTTAATTTTTCATCCTCAAAACCTGAAATTTCACCTTCAAATGTTTTTCACAGGCTCTTCCTATATATAGATAACATATATTTAATTTTACATTGCTTATAATATATCAATATTAAATATTTTTAAATTCACTTTTTTTAATTTTCCTTATTCTACTTATTTTATTTTACATTTGGTTTTATGTCATTTAAGTTATACATTGAAAAATAACACATATCAAGACAGCATTGCATTAAAAAAAAAAAGGTTTAATGATTTTTTAAAAGAAGTAATTTCCAGACCCTTTATATGACTAGGCAAGCCATTGTATGTATAGTTAAGTTTAGATTAGTTCATATCATTGGTTCCCTACTTAGTCAATGTTCATATGCAAAGGATCATTGCTACACTGATAAAAATGGATTTTCAAAAAGTATTTTTATATTTCAGATGTAACAAAAACATTATGTATACCGGATATTTAGAAAAAAAAAGTGTAAAATTACGTGATACATAGGTACCTTAAAATTAAATAAAACTTGTAAATGTTCAGTATTTATCTTGTTAATGTTAAAAACGAAATGTAAATTTCCAGTATCCAATACAGGTCATTTTGATGCCAACTCCAAAACCGGAATATTACATTTCGTTTTTAACATAACATAACAAGATGAATTTATTTTATTTATTTATAGGTACTCATTTTTGGGACCTTTGAAAAAGGAATTTTGTACCACAGTGTTTTACATTACTATTATAATAATAATTTAAAATTTACAAATTTAATGTAATTTTAAGGTATGTATCACGTAATTTTACAGTTTTTTTGTTGTAAATATCCGGTATGCATAATGTAAATTTTGGTTACATCTGAAGTGTAAAAATACTTTTTGCACTGAAAGAAATGTTAAAAACGAAATGTAATATGCCAGTTCTGGAGTTGGCATTAAAATAACCTATATTGGATACCGGAAATTTACATTTCGTTTTTAACATTAACAAGATGAATATCGAAAATTTACAAATTTTATGTAATTTTGAGGTATGTATCACGTAATTTTACACTTTTTTTTGTAAATATCCGGTATACATAATGTAAATTTCCGGTTTACATAATATAATTTTTTACATCTGAAATGTAAAATTACTTTTAGCAAATTTATTTTTATCAGTGTATATCTCAAAGTGTTTCTAAGATATTAAATGAGAACCAAATTTTTTAGCCACTTTCAAAGGGGCTTAGCTCCCTTTCGACGTATTTTTAGACATACGTTTATAGAAACATTTTTCATATTTTATGATGTAGAATCACCCCTTAAAACTACAGACCCTATTTCAAATACACTGTGTATATTAATAATAAGCTTATATCTTAAGCAGTTTAAAACTTAAAGACGAGGGGAAGGCAGACAGAACAAGGTTACCCCCTACAACTTTTTTTACTAGTTGTCCTGGATCTTCTTAAAACAAAATCGTCCCGGCCTATTGTGCAGCACCATATTCTATAAATATCATATTTGGTCCATATAGAGATTTTTGTAAGTCCTTTTGTCATCATACATAGTCTCTACAGACTTTTATTTCTGCTATTTTCATGAAAATACCATTTTCTATTTAAAATTAGCTAAAAAAAAATGATAACTTATTTCCCAGCCAAATCTCCATTTGCTTTCATTTTACCTATTTTTTTAATTTTGGTAGTACTATGAAAGCAAATTGGGGCCAAATTTATACACTTTATACCCTGGGTCTTGCTTTATTAAAGACTTGAGAAGTTTCATATTTTGGCTACCCCCTAACACCCCCTTATTAGGAGCGAGAACCAGGGTATGTATGAATTTTGCTTCAATTTGCTTACGTAATACTTGACGCCCCCAAAGCCTCTGAAAAAGCTTTTTTTAAATATTATTGTGCATTTTCAATTTTTTTTTTCATATTTTTGCGTTTTATAACGTTTTATATTGAACAAAAAAAAATATAATTTCATGCATAAAAGGGTGTCATGACCAAGTGCACTTGGTTAGTTGGTTAGCTAGTTGTATCGTAACTCCTGAACCTCAAAAGCTCAAACCCAGGATCAGTTCTGGCCTCTTCAATCCCAGCATTAAGAAGGAAGGATATAATCCCGGGTATTTGGAATTGATGGATTGTTCATTTCAAACTCAAATAATCAAACAAATTTTAAAGACCTAAATACTGAATTAGTTTTCTAAAATTTACCATAGGGGACGTGAATAAAGTATGTCACACTTTTTTTTGGTAATTTTTGACCCCCTTGTCACATTGAGCCATACAGCACTGACCCTCCCCCCTCCCCCTATTGTTACGTCACGTTAAATTATATAAAAAAATGAACTTACTTTAAAAATTGTTATTGTATTTTCTTGAAGTTCCTTGAAGTAGAAATAGTAAATCGAGGGGAAATTTGTTCATTAAAAAATGTACATCTGCTTCCAATTTGGTTGTGGAAGTACTTACTAATTTATTTCAAGTACTTCCATGTACTTTCAGATTTTTGCAAGTAGTTCCATATACTTCCCCATGTTTGCAAGTACTTCCATGTACTTCCAAGGCAAGTAAAAAATACGGATCTCACCTCTCATCTCACCATGTACTTCTGCCTCTAAAAAAAAAGTTATACAACTATATTTTACGATTTTAGTAATTTCTAACATCAGTCCTGAAAATCCCAGGATCTACAATTTAATATAATACTACACTGACCAAAATAAATTTTATTCCGATAGCCTCAATAATAATACCAAAAAACGATTGATCTATCTTAGCTGAAACACCTGGTATATTCTTTCTTCACTGGATAACAAGGCTAATTATATTCTGCAAAATGCAGTAGGTCGAAGTAACAATACTAAAATATAGATACGATATTTTCTGTAGTAGTATTTAAAACACAATTTTAAAACCTAACCTCAAAATTTTAATTTAATAAGCTATTTTTTATTTCATAGCTTACTTATAGAAAAACTAACATATAAGACTGGTGTGAAATCCTCCTATCATATACAGAAACTATTATCATTTTGTGATATATCATAAAAACACTTGTATAATATGTATAATTAAATTATTATAATATTCATACCTTAATACATTAGATTTTTCCTTCAAGAACGTCATGCGTTCTTTTTGTTGTTTGAGCACCATATTGTTGTAACTCTTAGATTTGGTTCCTTTAGTGAAAGACTGTCTACGGTACTAATAGTTAAACTGAAATCAAAATACATCAGCATAAATTTGCCATTCGATTAGGTACACAGTTTTTTGTTGACAAGCTCACCAGCTATGACTTTGAAGAGCACATTCGAAGAAACATTGTGTCTAATTATTCACTTGCACTGAATAAAGGCCTACATATTATAGAGAGCCACAGAACACAACTCGCACTAGCCACAAATCACTAACATTTTAAGGTTATGTAAACATTTCGAAATATTTTGGGCAAACGGCTGTAAAGTCATCTAGATTTTGGCATAATATTAGGCACCTATAGTGTTTTTTTTATCACAGAATGCAAATTAACCCTACAGGCTCGAAATTTTATTAATTTTATTTAATTTCGCGCGTAATTAATTAGAGCTTCGGTACAGGTAAGTAATTTATAATTGCGCTTGCGCAGTGTAGTCATAAAATTAATTAGTTTTCTAGTTAAGTTGAAATTTTCACTACGCCTGCGCAGTATAGACCAAAAATTAATTATTTTTCTCGTTAGTGTAGTTAATTTTGGTATGAATGCACCATAACTCTATTTGACTGTTGAATAATTTTTAATTACATACAATAACTTTTTCAAAATGATACCTAAATATACTTAAATATCCTTTGACTTTTTGCACATGGCACTCCCCAAATGATTATTACTCCAAAAGTGTTTTAAAATAATATATAAGGGAACGTTCAAGTATTACGTAACGCAAATTGTACCAATATTCATACACTTCATACCCCAGTTCTCGCGTTATTAAAGGCTGTAGAAATTTAATATTTTGAAATCTCTACAGCCTTTAATAACGCAAGAAACGGGTTATGACGTGTATGAATGTTGGTACAATTTGCGTTACGTAATACTTGAACGTCCCCTAATATCAATATATTTGGAGTATGTAAGACTAATTCGAATTAGCAGTATTACCTTTATTATAGACATTATGTTACTTCTAGGTAATTAAATCTATTCAGTCCAGTAGAATCTTATTAGAAATGTAATTAATAATAATGATAATAAAAATAATTAGAATTACAATATTTGTTTGTTTGTTACAGATGTCTGATGACGAATCAACACAGCACACAATTTTTCAATTGAGAAATTTCCTAGGCCAGAAACGGTCTTCCGGTGCAATCACACACAATTTGCCGACCCCACAACCCTCTGACTCCGAATCAGAGGAATTAGATTACCCTTTAAAAAAACGCCACTGCAGAAATGATAGCGAATTAGCTAGACAACTGTTAAGCATCACACCGCCGCCTGAGAGTCCCATACATTTTGAAAGTCCGAACAAAAACCCTATTCCAGAAATATTAATCAACAATGTTAGGTTAGAAGATACAGAACAATCAACTCCCAGAACTGTATCCGTTATAATGAAATCGCAATCAGATGGATCATACATGCCAATAGAATTGCCCAAAGTACAATACCAAGAAGAAAACATCGTCAGAAGTTTGAAATTCAAAATGGGGATTCGCAAGGAACAAATTTTGCACAAACCAATTGAAAAAGAAATTGAAATTCTTAAAGAAAAATTAGTCCCTAAGTCTCCAACACCTACTCCTGTAAAAGTCGCTATACCTATCGCTCCTAAATTAGTAACAAATGTACAACCTCAAACAATCTTCATCTCCACTGACGGATCAATGTTACCTACTCAAATAGTCCTTCTAACACCACCTCCTCCACCTGCACCAGTTAGAAGACGAGTATACGAATGCAAATTTGAAAATTGCGGCAAGAATTATTTTAAATCTTCGCACTTAAAGGCTCATAACAGGATACATACTGGAGAGAAACCATTCGTCTGCCAATGGGAAGATTGTGGAAGGAGATTTTCAAGGTCAGATGAACTTTCAAGGCATAAAAGAGTTCATACTGGCGAAAAGAAGTTCCAATGTGAAGTTTGCGAGAGGAAGTTCATGAGATCCGATCATTTAGCGAAACATGTAAAGAGACATGATAAAGTTAATACTCCCATAGTACCTACCTTAAGGCCTCTTCAACCTGCGCCTATTACTATGAGCATTACTCACAAATTATTATAATTAATTTTTGCTCACTAAAAATATTTATTGTAAATATGCCTAAGCGCTTTTCTTCTCAAAAATTGGATTTTCTTAAAACTTTATTTTTAAGTTTGACAAATTTGACTGATTTTTTGTTTTCGCATTTTTCATTGTAAATAGAACATTCCGAATCATTATATCATTAGCCTAGAGAAAAGAATTTTTATCTGTGATTATAGTTGTATAATGTTATTTATTTTTGAGTATTTTAGATACAGTATTTATAATATACTGTATAATAAATGCATTTTTTATATATTTCTGAGTTTTATTACTAATAGTTCCACAAAATAATATTTATAGGCACTTTTTACTACAGTACTAACTACTAAAAGTGCCGATGTATTGAAGTCAAAAATTTTCACCGTTTTTTCACGTTTATGACGTTTTTAGACCTTTCCGAGACGAAATCAGTATAGACAAATTTTCGTCCGTCTGTCTGTAAAATCGATAACTCCATTTCTTAAAAAGATATCGAAAAGCGGTGTTTTAATTTTTTTCTTATCATCTTTAAAAGAGCTGATTATATTTTACAGGTGAAAACACCCGTTATTAAAATCGACAGAAAATCTTTTTTGAATTTTCGGCTTAAGAATTTTATGAAACGTCGAAAAAATGCGTAAAAGTGGGTGTTAAAAAAATGTCGGTCTGTATGCAAACGTTATAACTTTTGAACGGAATGTGCAGTTTTAAAAATTCTTTCACCAAACGAAAAAATGTGTAAAAGTGGGTGTTAAAAAAATGTCGGTCTGTATGCAAACGTTATAACTTTTAAACGGAATGTGCAGTTTTGAAAATTCTTTCACCAAACGAATCAGGACCTTTTCTGTTTACGCCACATCAATATGGTTAACATTAGCGTAGGGCAAGGGGGCTAAAATGGATAAAAACTATAATTTTTAGCGATATCTCACTTATTATTTACAGTAGGACATTTTTTTTGAATAAATGAACAAAATGTTCCCTAAAAAAACATATGTTTAACATTAGCGTAGGGCAAGGGGGCTAAAATGGATAAAAACTATAATTTTTAGCGATATCTCACTTATTATTTACAGTAGGACATTTTTTTTGCATAAATGAACAAAATGTTCCCTAAAAAAACATATGTGATCATTTTTCTCGTAGTACTATTAGTTTCCGAGAAAAATTGGTAGAAAGTTGGGAAAAATGGTAAAGTTGGGCCGAGAAAGTCGACAAACGTTGGAAATTTCGTGTATTTACTTGCGAATTTTGAGAGGTGAGACTCTTTTTGATATATTTGTAAATTTAGAGAGGTGAGGACCTTTTTTTTAGGTATAAAGCTTTTTCTTGGGAGTTAGGATGTCAGGAGTGAGGACCTTTTTTTTTAGTCATCAAAAATTGTTGTCAGGGGAAAAGTTTTTTTTTTTTGGGAAGAACTTTTTTTTTAGTCCAATAAAATCGCTACGTAGCACCGCACCCCTAGCTGCTTGCAACTTTTCATCTAGTTACTAATAGTTTTACAAATAGTAGGGGAAGTCAGGGTTAACTGGGCCACAAGGTTAACCGGTCCACCTGGATTTTATCAAGTTTGTTTATTAGTATTGGCGCATTAGTGCAAATTCTAGTGATATTTAGTTAGTAGTATTGTTTAAAGTATTATGGCGGACCGTGTTGCCCACATATAAGTTGTAGTAAAGAAAGTTCATTTTTTTCGATGAAAAGTAGGTATTTACCTTAACTTTTATTTTTTAATTAATACTTTATTATTAATACGACTAATATTTTACCTAATATACTGAATATTTTGTTAATTATTCTGAATAATTGCCGCCTTCTAATATATTATTAGGTATTAAAATTTTATAATTTCATTCCGTGGTGTCACTCAGGGTTGACTGGGCATAGTCAAAATCACTTATGTCAATATAAATTAGTTCAGGGTTAATTGGGCCATGTCCAGTTAACCCCGGACCAATTAATCCTGAGATATATCTAATATTTAACATATTATGTTGTCTATTTTTATGTTAGAATTAAATTTTATTTGATTTTAAATCGTTTTTATTCACAATAATAAGTAACAAAAATATATTGTATTGTAAATACAATATATTTTTGTTACTGGACCAGTTAACCCTGAGTTAACCCTGAGTAGTGGTCCAGTTAATCCTGGCCTATGGGGTTAACTGGTCCAGCGGGGTTAACTGTTTTATCGTTAATAACTTTTTTTGTATAAACAATATTTGTCTGAAGTATTAATATGTTCTAACTATAGTAATAATCTATCTTTTGCTATAGAAAATATTTGAAAATTGTTTACAGGTTTTTCAAAAACTCGATATGAAAAAAAAGCTGCCCAGTTAACCCCGACTTCCCCTACCTATTTTTTATGCATATTGTTCTTACAAATACCACATTTACTCAATAAAAATAAAACACGATTCGTCTAAGCCATTACTAATGTATTAATCATAAGTATTGCGACACAAAAAATATCGAAATTACTTAACAAAGAACAAATAAAAAACAAATGCGATAAAAGAAAATCAATGTCCCGAAATTAAAGCTTTTGCTTCACTGAGAGAACCAAGTAAATATTAAAGTTTTGACCAAATAGCGCTATAGGGTTATTTTTACATATTCCAAGAAAAACCAGCCGTCTCAAATGAGCGAGAATACTTTCTCATAAAAAATGTATGTCCAGAAACATTTTGGGGAGAGCTCATGGAAAAAATAATAATAACATTTTTTATGTAATTTTATTTTACCTTTTAGGTGGTTGTTAATTTTTTTTTATGGTGAATACTAAAAAAGTTATGTCCAAAACAATTTATTACCTTTTGGAAAAAAAAATCATAATAACATTTTTTGAGATACGCCCCTTTGTATGCAAGGCGACGAAATATGCTAATGATTCTTTTAGCTTTCATATGCATAGTTTAATTTTTCTTTTAATACGATAGTTATCGGTAAAAAAATAGTTTTTGGCCCTTTTGGCCCTCTTACTCTGCACTAATGCAATTCTCTATAAATGTTTGTCATTCATATTTTTTTTTCATAACCCTTGGATTTATTAAAAAAAATTGTATTTAAAAAATAAATAAATTTTTGAAAAAATTTTATTTTTCATATTTTTTTTTATTTTTCACGAAAAGAAAATAAAAAAATTTGTTGAAAATTTTTGATATTTTTATTTTTTTTAGCAGCTATTTGGGAAAATGTAATATACCATTTACTGTGAATAGTATATAATAGAATGCGTACCCAGGTAGCAAAATAACATGACATTCACGTGAAAGTCACGTTAATATGTGACATGTGATGTTAAGATTGTAGTCTCATTTAACAAGAATGTAGCATGGTGGGGATGTAATAAGTCCGCCCCTAATAACATCACACAATGACATCCCGAAAATAACGTGTTTGTGACATCATAAATCCACATTCCTGTTATATCTAATACCTTATGGATGCCGTTACTGGTACTTTAATATTTAAATAATATTCTAGCTTTTTCTAAATTAAAACCATTAAAAACGCTATAACCCTATAAAAAAATCGGATTTAAAATCAATCAGTAATTAAAACAATCACAGATTGAAACAGATAGATTCTAAATACGAAATTGCAGATTAAGCGGAGAATATATTCCTTTAATCCGTGTCCGTGGTCTTGAGAAGCCCGGCAGAGCCCCCTATCCATTGGAAATCGTATAATGTGTATACAATTTCCTTATAATAATTTACTCTATCAACATCATCTTATATCGATTTTTTTGCTTCGAACGTCGGTGAGAAGCAAAATAACATGACATTCACGTGAAAGCCACGTTAATATGTGACATGCGATATATTCACAGCGTTGCTAAATATTTGTTATTAAATAACATGGTTGTCACGTTACACGTGTTACGTTGCAAATGTGATGTTAAATACATGTTATTTTTCAATATTATGTGATGTTATGATTTAGTTTAAAAATACACCCAAAAGTGATGTTAATTTCTTGTAATATAACATCCCTTGTTACCTGGGTAGCATTACATATCTTCACAGTCATCATTTCTCTGTGTGTAATACTCTTACAGCTATAGCTGTGAACTTCACAGCATGAACAGTATAATAATGTATGAGTGTGACGTAAGTAAAGTTAATATTTAAACCGTAATTCCACGGTTTTCCGACCAGAATGACGTTGCTAAGGAAAAGCGGGCCAAGTCATAAGTTTTCAGGCGTTTTCAGGGTCAGCTGAATTTTTCCACCCCCGAATTGACGTCAGCAGTCGAGACGTTAGGGAAATGGCACTGAAAATCGTGCAAGCTCAATAATAGGTTATTAGGATTCGAATAGGTTATGAAAGCAGCTTTCAGAAAGATTTTTTTATAGTAGCAATTTTCATAAAGGCAATTCTGAGAAAATACGTGACCTTTTTAAAATTAAAATAGCTATAAGTTATTCACGTAACTAACTACACAGTTAAAAATGTATCAATGACATTGATTCAATGAATTTTTTAACTGACTTCCAAAAAAAAAAATCAATTTGACGTGTGACTTTGTTTTTTTTTATGTTTGTTCCCGCATAACTTTGGAACGAATGAATGGAATTTGATGAAACTTTTTGCAACTTAAAGAGGGCATTCATGAGGTGGTCCCGTCTCAATTTGACGCTCGGATAATGCCGGGTAAGCCGGATAATTAAGATAAATCATTTTAACGCAATTTCACTTAAAAACGGCTTAATTTGGTTCTACTACCAACCGAATTTTTATAGAAATATCGGATAACTCGGATAAGCCGGATAACTTGATTAAGGGGTCACTCAAATATTACGGCACCCTAAAATGCCGTTAAACTTGATTCTCTGGACCTGTAATATTAAAATACCAAGAGAAAATGATAAATTTTCTGATTTTACAATAAGGCGTTATTTGATTATTACTTAACGCTTAAACAAGATTTTCTTTAGTATTTCGTTTAAAATAAGGTTGGCTGGAGTCTTGGGGGCTGAAATAAAAATATTACTTTTATTTATCTTTAATATAATGCCGTCACAACGCACTAACAGTGCGTTGTGACGTCTGCAGTTTGTCGAGATGGAAGGACAACTATAATTTAGCTAGATGACGTTACAAATCTACAAGTTCTGTCACTAAAAAGTAAAAAATAAAAACTTTTCGCAAAAAAAAGTAAAAAATAAAAAATACTTAAGTCGGTGCCAATTTCACAGCAAACAATAATAAAAAAATAATTGTTAGTAATTAATTTAGGGAATGGGGAAATTGGCACCGACTTAAGAGACATAGAAGTCGGTTTGGACTTTTTGTATTCTCCCTCGTTTGCCTCCCTTGCCGCACCTCAATGTTCACCAAAAACAATTCCGAGAGAGAACTTTTGGTAACATACATGTATGCCAAATTTTAAGTCTCTAGCTTAAAGCGTTTTTAAGTTATCGTGCTTACAAAATTTCCCGTACAGAACGATCGAGCGACCGATCGACAATTTTTTTTGCTTGAAATTGATTTATATCGACATAAAACGTCACAAAACGCAAAAATACGCAAAAAAAATTGAAAATTTTTGCACGAATACAAGGCTTTCCGAAATTTTGAAAATTTTCAAAATCGGAAAGCAAAAGTTATAGGATATTATATGTGTTAAACTAGGGTGGACCTTATTTTTTTTTATTATCTTAAATTGTCTGTAATTTTTGTGTGTGAAATATTGAAAGGGCTTGAAATCTTATTAAAAAAAAGAAGATTTAGGTTTTTACAAAAACCTTTGAAGACTTTATATACTTGATATCGATGTCGCGATAGATTCAACGAACTAAGAACTCTTCTCTCTAGAATACGCATACCGTTAATATAAAGTAGCGCCAACATCTCGGTTTGTTTGTAAACAAATAGTAGGTATATTCAGGCCTGAACAATAACAATTACCATTAACTGTTAATGTTTTCCCTGTTAGAACAAAACTGTGCAAGTAAGACAAATGTATATGTTGGCTACGTTTTTGTCAGTTTTTACAAATGAAATGCCTTTTCTAGAGAGAAGAGTTATTAGCTCGTTGGATAGATTCGATATACAACATAGGTACGGTACAATTTTTTGAATGAAAACTAGATTTTCTATAAATAATGTATACTAGAATAAACTTTATGTAATGTAAACAATTTTATATAAAGCTATCAAGATTTATTTTTGCGAGAAATTAAAAATACATTTTAATAAGTGTTATGGTAGATATCTAGAAAAGTAATTGACCATGAGCGGAAAACGTGAAAAAGTACGTCAGCGATTGTTTGTATTTAAAATACAAATATATATTTTTACAAAGATAAAGAAATGCTTTCCCATTATACTTCCGTGGGAAGCTGGAATGCAGTATGTAGGAATAAGTAAAAATTGAGTTGTTCTCCCTGGTATTTCCAATTGGAAGTTAACTTCGAATTTTCAAGTTGAAAATTCCAATAAAGGATCCCTCCCCCGAGGTATTGGGGGAATAACAACTTTTTTTTCCAAATCTGACCTATTTTTTTGTCAACATTTTTTTAATAAATCTATATAAAATATTTTACTATTCCTTAAAACGACTTTTGTTTGAATAACGCAGTCGTCCCTCCGAAGTGACTGATCGATTTCGTGCTTTTTAGCACTCTTCAGAGCCACATATCGGTAGTAAGGTCAACTACGAAAATCAAATCCTTCCCATATATCTCTATATGGAGTTTAAAAATCGTTGTAAGGAATAGTAAAAACAGCTAGCGACATCTACTGCTAAAAGCAGAGACTGGATAATATCGACAGCGTGCAATAGGTTCTTGAAACCAATAACTGCTTCCTTTTTTGGACTGTCGATCGGATTTGATTTTCGTAGTTGTCCTTACTACCGATATGTGGCTCTGAAGAGTGCTAAAAAGCACGAAATCGATCAGTCACTTCGGAGGGACGACTGCGTTAATCAAACAAAAGTCGTTTTAAGGAATAGTAAAATATTTTATATAGAGGGCAAGAGCTTAAACGCGCTGTGCACAGTACAATAATAACCAAATTCTATAATAACCAAATTCTATAGAATATATTTGTATAAGGCCTTATAAGGGATTAAAATTGGTAGTATATTTAAATAACACATGAGAATAACACGTAAAAACAACGTGCCATTGCGCTCATAGGGCCCTATAGGGGCAGCCCGAGGGGTAAACCGCTGAAAATCTTTTTTACACCTTTCTAAAGGAAGAAATCTTCAAAGATTTCCTCGTAACCTTTAAAGATTTCCTCCGAAAAGGAAAGGTGCAAGACCATTCACGAGTGAGTTCGGCTCCGCAGGCTAAAATTCTTCGGGATGAAGTGAAAAAGAATAAAAATAAAAAAAAAACTGGAGGATTAGGTTTAATTAATAAAAGCTATAAAACTAAATATTTAAACTAACAATTTTTTTAACATAAACATGGCAGGCTGCGGAAAACAAGTGATGCACGTTTTTTTCACGTGAACAGCAGGAGTAGATTCACTGTAAACAAGACGTGAAGATAGTAAATGCTTCGCAATCTAAAGTGTATATTCTTCGTAGATGTGCCCTCTAACTTGTTTACCTTTCCCTGTCAAAGTCCTGCGTTAGATTTTATTCGCAGCTGTATACGTAATACATACATTACATGTATTAATAAAGTTTGGGAAGTACGTGATTTCTTGTCCCACTGTTTTCCACGCCTTGACCTGACCTGTAATGAAAAATACAGACCAGTAAACTTATTATTAGTGGTCTGCAATTTAAATCATTAATTTCCGCTAGATGGCGCCACCGATTAAAATTATTAATGCTTAAAACAAGATGGGCGAACTGCTGTTGTCATGATAAACACGAATATATATTTATTTATTTATTGATTGATTGAGCTTAACACATAATCTAATACATCTCGTTTAAAAAAACTTTTTTTTTAGTCAATGTTTTTTACTTTTGAGACAGAAGGATAATAAATGTAATAAACGGTACCTTGTGAGCTATCAACAAATGTTTTTTGTGGTTGTTTATTTGGGTTACGAGTATGTGGAACTTCAGTTTTATATCATTGTGCTTTTCTTGTGACATGCAGGAAAAAATATTTGTGGTAAATATGAAAAGAAGGAAAAAACTAAGTATTATATTATTATTTTCTTGATTTGAATTCAAATATCTAGGTTTCAAAAAAAATTAGTACTTTATTTTTAAATAAAAACAGTTGCGAATAAAATAGTATACAGGTCTCCCGGAAAATGGTACTTTTCCTCGACCTATAAATGGTCTCGGAAAAGTACTATTTACCGAGTCGACCTGTAATCTACTATTACTGGTGGAAACACCCGCTATTAAAATCGACCAAAAAATCATTTTTATTTTGCAATTTGGGGTTTAGAATGTCATGAAACTTCCAGAAAATGTGAAAAAAGTGTGTGTTAAAAAAATTTCTTGCTTTCAAAATTGACAAAAACTACAATTTTTAGCGATATCTCACTTATAGTAGGACAAAAAATTTTACACAAATAAAAATAATGTTGAATTCCCTACCAAAATATATGTAATCATTTTTATCGTAGGGCTATTAGTTTTTGAGATATAGGCATTTCAATAAATTTTAATACACTGCCGCGCATTAAATTCCGGACACCTAAAAAATTGACATTTTTTAAACTGAAATATTTCGAAAACTAATTAATGGATTTGACTGATTCTTTTTTTGTTTTGAAGCTTAAACATTCTCTACTTTTGTTTGTTTTAAGAATGATTAATTTTTTTTTTCGTATTAACAGCAACAAATAATGTTTCTTAACCCATCTTCTAGGACTTGCATGGTACGCCACTGCAACTGTTTATCAAATTATTAAAGTCTTTCTTATTGCCGCAGTTTTAATGAATATTTTCTTTTTTATTTTTTTACTTTTCTACTTCTAGTTTAGGAGATATCAGGATTTTCCTGAAAGTTGTTATTTTTTCAGTCACTACGGCTAAAATTACAACTTGTTCCCTCGACAAAAAAGTTCATAACTAAAAAAAAAAACGATTCAACTACTGCTTAAATTACAACTTTTATATTTTTAATCCGTAAAATTTACAATTCTCTTAAGCTAGGAGGGGGCAAGCTCCCTTCCCATCCGTCCCCATAGCTACGGCCCTGTCTACAAACTAGTTTATAATCACGGGTCGAATTGAAGTAGCCATTACCCAGACAGCACAAAGATGACTTAAAGAGATCTTAAAGATGTCGTAGCTCGTCATTCAAGATGTCTTAAAAACGTCGGTTTTCGTCGTATATGCATCTTAAAGACGACTTAACGACGTCGTTTGTTACAAAAGGTAACGCCTTTAAGACATCTTTTTTAAGACTCCTTACTGACGCCTTGCACAGGCGACTTTACAACATAACACCCCCTCCCATTTACGTTGCTGGGTATTGATATAAAAAGCGTAAGTATTAGAATCAGAGGTAATTTGTTTGTCAAAAAAAAGATCCTAAAAAAATGTGATTTTTTAAAAATTTTTTTCAGTTTTTTTTTTGAAAATTTCTTTTTTATTTTTTTTTAATTTTTTCGTTTTTCGTTAAAAAAAATAAAAAAAACGTAAAAGATTTTTTTTTATTTTTTTGTTTTTCAAAAAAAGATCTTTAAAAAAATGGTAGTTTTTTTAATAGTTGATTGTGTTATAATATAACTTACTGACGCCTTGCACAGGCGACTTTACAACATAACACCCCCTCCCATTTACGTTGCTGGGTATTGATATAAAAAGCGTAAGTATTAGAATCAGAGGTAATTTGTTTGTCAAAAAAAAGATCCTAAAAAAATGTGATTTTTTAAAAAAATTTTTCAGTTTTTTTTTTGAAAATTTCTTTTTTATTTTTTTTTAATTTTTTCGTTTTTCGTTAAAAAAAATAAAAAAAACGTAAAAGATTTTTTTTTATTTTTTTGTTTTTCAAAAAAAGATCTTTAAAAAAATGGTAGTTTTTTTAATAGTTGATTGTGTTATAATATATTTTTAGTATATTTTTAGTATCGAAGTTAAGACGTCTTGTACCGATACTTAAAAAACATCTTATAGACATCATAATCAGATATCTTTTAAACATCCCTAAAAAGAAGTCCATAAGATATCCTTTTTATGTCTTTAGGCGTCCAGACATAATTAAGATCTAAAAAAGACGTCTTTAAGATATCATGTGCTGTCTGGGTACCGGGGGCATGCAATAATTAGAATTTTAAAAAACTATTTTTTCAAGTAAATAGACAGTTTAAACTATTGTTCACCAAGCGGAATGTCATGTCGACTCTGTTAATACTCACTGAGTCACTTGGTCATGGTCCATGACTCATAGAGAAACACTATATTTTTTTTAAATTCTTTCCCTTTTTAAAAAACGAATAATTAATAAAAAAAACAATATTTTTGTTTTTTGAAAAGAGAAACAATTTTCAAAAAAAAAAGTCCTCCATGAGTCATGGACCATGACAATGAGTATTAACAGCGTCGACATGACATTCCGCTTGGTGAACAATAGTTTAAAGTATCTATTTGCTTGAAAAAAAGAGTTTTTTAAAATTCTAATTTTTGCATGCCCCCGGTAACGGCTACTTCGATCCGACTCGTGTTTATAAGTCTCTTAGATTTTAGTATAATGCTCTTCTAGAGGTTTAAACTGCGAAGTGTATAATAGTGTAGATTTCTTTGCAGTTATTTATAAACTTTATTATCATTACAAGTGAAAAACGTTTATTATTTTAATAATTTAACAAACTATACAATTAAAAAATAAAAAAACAGATATCTAAGCTACCTACAATGTATAAAGACCTATAATAAATAAATTATTATAAATTATAAATAATATTTCAGTAATATAGTTCTCAGCATGAAAGAAAATCTTCGACGTAAGGGGGAGGAATCATTCGCGCTGTCTTCTTCCCGTGAAGAGCGTTATAAGGCGTGCGTGCCTACAACGGGGCTCCCACTTGCACACACATTCCAAACACATTGCCCGTAGCCACTGATCCGTGCGTCAAACTATATCTAGATGTATAGGCGCCGACTAAGCACTACCTCCCTTCCCTAAATGCGTTGCGTATTTTAGGTACGGCTCCTAAATTTTTATTACATAAAAAATAACTGAAAATATAATAAAAAAATTAACATTTAAAAGAATGTGTTTTTTTACATAGTAATTAAAATATAAAGAACTTTTACCTAAATAAGTAATTTCAGACCAATGTTTATGAATGTGTCATCTTTTTGTTTGTTTATTTACTAACAGAAACGCGATCAGCTTTGTGGTGTAAAATGTAGATGTCGCTAGTCGACTTTCAGGCTACCTAGTAGCGATGTTGCGTAGTTTCCACCTTATCATGAATTCAAATCATTATACTTAAATTAAAAATGTAAAAAACTTTATTGTGTTTACCATAATTATATTTAATAATATAGTATATTTAAATCTATTAAAATTAAACTCATACGGAACTAATGTTTGTTAAAATTTACAATAAAACATCCAAAGTATATGTTTCCAATCGGCAACACTGAACCCCTGTCAGTCATTTTACGACATTAGACTGTGAGTTTACACATTCTTTCCCTCTCTTTACGCGTACTAAGTGTAAACAATAGTCACTCCCCACCAGCCCCTCACCGTAGTTGGTTCACGCTTCAAACAAAGCATACGGTAGATTTCATCATGGTCCTTCTTGAGGTAAAAGTTCTTTGTTAAAATACCATAGAAAAATATTTGGAATTTTAACCAAAAATCACACATTTATTTAGTTTTTTTATACCTATATTAATTTTTCAAATGAGGCAGCACCCTTCTATAACAAGTACATGGGGGTCATGCAGTCGTATAGCTAGGGGGCCCTGCGTCCCCTATACTGTTAATTTTTGAAATAATTAAAAAACTCAACTAAAGGTTGGTTCACCAAATAATTAACACTAAACTAAGAATTTAACTCTTAAAATAAATTGTGACAAATAAATCTCACATTTTGAAATGGTCAGATTTCAAATTATTAATATTTTGGGCAAACAAACCATGAGCTTTTTGTAACAAAGGCATTAATGTATGATTATTGAGTAGAGTTTGACGCACGGATCAGTGGCTACGGGAAATATGTTTGGAATGTGTGTGCAAGTGGGAGGCCCGTTGTATGCACGTTCGCCTTATAACGCTGTTGACGGAAAGAGGACAGCGCGAATTATTCCTCCCCCTTTCGTCGGAGACTTTCATTCTTGCGGAGAACTATAAGTATATGTATCTGGCCTTTTTTAAAAAGTTCAGTTTTAAGTATTGTAGAAGTTTTGATTTTATTTAACTTAGATATATTGCACTATGTCAAAATCTACTGCGCTATGTTCACATGGCCTCTCCAAATATAAATAAAATACGATAAGTACAAGCTTCCAAAATATACAATGATATCTTTTCTGATATTGACGTAAACTAGTTTTTTTTTTTGACTGAATCTAGTTATTAAATAATGTTATTTAATACCCTCTTGCCCCCCTCGGATTTATCAACCGCAACCGGAACGAGTTTGCGGAAATTTTTTAGAATTTAAGACGCAGTTTTCTTATCTCCAGATAACTAACGTTTAAAGTTATATAATAAGTTATATAATGCTGTGTAATTGTAAACTAAATAAAAAAAATAAAAAAAATATTGTTTTTAAAAAAGTACATAAAAAATAGGATTTAATAAACCAAACCAAAGCTACACAAAACATCTAATATGACCAAACGAAATGTAAAAATCTCACAGGTGAACCACTCTGTCTTAATAAGAGATTATGTTATTGGTGGAAATGCTCTATTTGCGCCCCCCCTCCCCCCCATAGGGCCACCCCTGGTTAAGAGTCACTTAATCGGTTGTTGGTTTATCTAGTTGGTGTGTTAGTGTGTTTTAGTAGTTAGTGTTAGACGAAAACTTCCAGTAAATCAAACGGCTAAACACCAAAACACTAGGCAAAGTAACAAGTGACCAAGCGAGTTGGGTTTTTCAAAACCATTTTAAAAATATCTGTTTTTAGATACCATCGAGTTAGATTTTCAAGGGAAGTTTTCCTCTATCATTTTACTGTTTTAGTTTTTCGCTCACCCAAGATGAATGTACCGATAATCAAATAAAATATAGAGGAAATGCGCCTAATTTCGGATGGTTTCCAAATTTCGGATAGTAGTGTATTTAAGATACTGTCTGCAAAGGTAAACAGAAACCTACTTTTATGTGAAGCCAAAAGCCAAACTAAATCTGTCCTGTAATATGATAACGGTAGAGCTTCTCCCCTTTAAATGGCAGCACAAATCGTTTATATTGCAAATGGCAGTTTTGTGCTCAGTTGCATTATTATGCTTGTTTATTTTATAAATAATCGTTATAAAAGTTCGTGATTCTGTCTTGGGTAAGTTATGATGTTAGTTAAGTTGATCCACTATTCATAATTAAGCAATTTGAAAACGTAAACATTCTACAAATTTCTAATCTAAAAAGCTGAAAGTTGCCTAATTTCGGATAGACCATTTTTGTGCATTTGATTCACAATTTCGGATATCCGCAAGGTAATTATTATTCAGGATAACCAACCATTAATTATTATTTTTATAAGGATACAACAAACTAAGATAAACAATTTTGAAAAAACGAAAATTACCTAAGATACTAAGATATTCGAAATTGGGAATCTAAAATTATAGTTCCTATAGTATTTCGTAGAAAATCGCTTAATGATTAAATTACGTCTTAAATGTGAAGGAATAACAAGAAACATAAGCAATGGGATCCAGATCCACTCTTGAAAATTTTTTTTCGGATATGTCTGAAATTAGGAGCCCTTTTTCAAATGCACAAAAATGCGCTGATTTTTTTTAACCGTGTTTTTTGGAAAAAATAAACTGTAATAAAATTGCTTTTATAATAAATCATGGTTCGCTATAATAAGTTGTATCTGGTTATATAAAAAAAATATCAAAAAGTAATACCGAGTATTAAATATTGAATACATTGTAAATGGTATCCGAAATTAGGCGACTTTCCTCTAAAACCTAAAATAGAAAAGATATAAAACTGCAAAAATATTAAGAAAATCCCAAATAAAATTTTCTGGGAATTTTGTTGGACTTAATCAAAGCATATGAATGCATTGATCATAAATTGTTATTAAAAATATTTGATAAGTATGGAATCATGCTATTTTATCTTGACACCGACCAAAAACTGAGGGATATATCCCAAAGATGCTTTTCATCTGCACTAGGAATTTATTACAGTGTTAAATATTGTTAATTATTAATTAATTAATATTTATTATTTAATCATTAATTATAATTAATATAATTATCTTACAAAAAGAAAGCTTATATATTTCTATATGAAAATTTTATTGGTTATCGACCGATAATTTTTATTTAAATTTTAAGAATTATGAAAAGCGAATGTGAAAATAGCGTTTGTTACATCATTTGGCGACCCGCATCATTTTAAATGCACCACAGTTAATTTGTTAATTTTTTTGGCTAAAAACGTAAGTAATAAATCAGGTTAACAATTATAATAGTTTTTGGCAAATTAAAGTACTACAAAAATTAATGTTATATGATATAACATTTATTTTTATAACTTATATGACACTACAGTATAAATTTTTCATAGTAACTATGAAAAATTTTTAATCTCAAGTATTTTTTTTTAATAAAATTAACTTTAAATGAGGAGGAATAATAAATTTAAAATTTATCAAAATCTGCATATAAAAATGTCTTTAATTTGTATTAAATTATTCCAGATTTTATCTTTAAATTGATATTAAAAAATATTCATATGATTAATTACGTCAGATTTTATGCATAAATTAAAATATTTATCTAGTAAATCAGGTAGTTAAGATGTTTTTAAAATACTACCAAAAATTTCCTTGTATTAAATGTTGAAAAAAGATTTGCATACATATGTAGGTACTGTTAAAAATTTTTTAACTGGCACCCGGGAAATGAGGCTAGGGGAAGATTTTATTCGAAAGATTGTGTGACCATAGGCGACCTTTATATTACATTACATTACATTTTTTGTTTAACCTCGTACTATTCTACTTAATTAAGCATCCCCTAAGTCCAGGACTTGTGTGGGCTAGTAGTAGAGGGAACCACCGGCTTTAATTTACTTTCGAACCAATTTATAGGGAGTGTCCGCTTCACTTACGCCTTCGCCAAATTTCAATTATTAATTAACTGAAAAAGGCAAATCGGCGCCGGTGAGAATCGAACTGAAGGGATTTTTTTTTCAAAAACAAAAGTAATCTTACGATCATAAAACTTATTTTTACCTAAATTTTCATATCATTCGAACACTCTGTTCTTGAGATAGCGTGCGCACAAAAAATGTGACATATAAAGGGGCAAACAACGAAAAACAAAAGTTGAAAACAAAATATGGAGGATCTAAAAAAGTTAAAAACTAAGTATAATATAATTTCCAGTTTGAGATATTATAATAAATTGAAGACAGATCACGAAAATATTTATATTGTATTTTATTTATATAATTTTTATTTATCTATAAATATATTTACATATTTATATAGGTAACACAGTTGTTAAAAAAATCGCAATAGACGGTAGGTATTTATAAACAAAATTTAAACACTATTTTCTATAAATATTTTTATTTGTAAACAATAATAACATAAAGAAATATACAATCAATTTTTAAAATATGTAGGACAAAGGCACATTCCTATTATTACTAGGCTTCTGGGGGAATGAGTTATGACTAGGGCCAAGGTGTCCTTCAAGGACGCCTTGCTAGGGCAGGTTTTAAAGCGCAAAATTAGAGTCGCTTTATTTAGCGGTGGTTTTGAAGAGCGCGCAGGTTCCTCAGAACTACCGTTAGATAGAATGAGTAGGCAAAATAATAATAAAATAATTTGTGATGTGTAAAATAATACTCGGTTTTTGGCAAAGGTTTAATGTCACTTTATTAAGGCTTAACGTTTCTCCCCTCCTTGCGGGTTTTTTCAAAAGCTGAAAGATAATATAATAACTAATGTTAATAATAATAATGAAACAACAAGGATTGTTACTGTATTGAATTAGAATTGAATTTAATAAAAAAGGAAAACTATGTAATTTTCCTACGAGTCCTTATGAAAATTAAATTTAGCACATTCTTTTGTTCTTCAGAAAACGGCTTATATCACACAAGTTTGATATTTTTATATCACTCTAGTTGATATTTATGTATGTAGGTTTGCCTAATTTCACGTATGTAGGTTTGCTTTAATTTACGTTGTAGATTTTACGAATTTAGCTCACCTCTTTTTATATACCTATTTCCACCTTTCATCCCAACCTTTTATGTTTTTCAATCCAAATATTTCTGTTTTTCATGTCAAAAATAGAAACTATAGTTATAACCTTACTAGTTTGACCAAGATATAACTTGGGATGTTTTATGTCTAGATTTTATAAAAATTTCTTAATTTTTGATTTAGTTACCTTACATTTCATAAAAAACATCAAAATACACGGTCTTTTTCTTATGAAATCGCAAAACAGTACAATTTTACTGTTTTTATGGGAATATATCTAAGAAATCTAATTAAATTAGCAAACTGTCAATTTGCCTTGATTTACACAAGAAAACTAAAAGTAAAAGAAAATCATATTTCCTGTTTAACATATATAAATTGGTATGCTATTTTTTGCTTTGTATGCTTTGCTTTTATCCAAAATTCTTTGAATAAGTAATAAAAACTAGAAAATATTAAATTAAGAAACTTTATATTTTTTCAGGATCGTAGGAAAAATAGTGTACATAACTCGTTGGAAAGTTTATTTCGTACACTCGTCCCACTCGCGTGAAATATGTCACTTTCCACACTAGTTATGTAATATACTATTTCCTACCTACATTTATGTGAACATATTACGAGTACATAAATTTAGGTAAGAAAATTACATAGTTTTCCTTTTTAAATTAATTTTAATTGTGATTCAACACAGTAACAATGATTGCTGTTTTATTATTATTATTATTATTAACAGTTTTTCACCTTTTGGAAAAGCCCCCAAGGAGGGAAGAAACGTTACACATTTTACACACCACAAATAACATTTGAAGTTGGCAACCTATTTGGTATTTACCTACAATAAAATAAAATATGTACGACCAGCTTTTAAACCGCTTTTAATATATGCAATGTCTTGCCATCTAGCTTAGACAATTTATGAACTGTCTAGGCGTCTAGCTATCTGCCAAGAGAACAACAACGCGATCAAGAATCTGAAGCTGTTTGGATAAAAATTTTAGGCAATTACTAAAGGCCTTACATAATTTTAGGCAGAAAAAAAGATGATTATTGTAAATAAAATATAAAGGATTAATAAAAATGCATAGAAATTTATTTTTTATTGGATTTATCTCATTTTTTACTGGTAACTATGCTGTGTTATATACGCCGTTTCTTACTGTATTTAACTCAATTCTTCCGAATCCTGTAGTATGCTTTTATACAGATTCATAATATGAAGCTCCACAAATATACAAAAAACAAAATTTAATTAGACTTGTGTTTTCCTTTGATCAAAATTAAATATACAGTGTTTCAAATCAGTGATTAATTTTTTATAGCGGCAGGACAAGTAAAAAATATGTTCTAAATAAATATAATATAAACATAAAGTATTCCCAACGCCCTAAGTTTTACTATTTAGGAGATTTAATTTATAGGAAGTGTCTAGTCTGCCGACCACTCGGTATAATAGGTAAAATACCTGTTCTGCCGACCGAATATATGTAACGTTATTTGAAGTTTTACGTGATTTTGTTTGGTAGCATACCTATGTTGTGCAAGAGTGAAATTTGCTCGGAAATTTGTACTTTGTACCAAAGAATTCTTAGACTTAAGTCTTCTTATATCTATGTTTTAAAGGTATTGCAGTTTGTATACTAGTATAATAAGTAATTATTAATGAATGCGGTCGGCAGAATAGGTTAAAAACCTATTATGCCGAGCGGTCGGCAGACTAGATATTTTACCTATTCTGCCGACCATTCTTAGATACTTAGACGCAAAATAGGATTTTTTTACTACCAAACCAAACCTCTGTTAACGTAAACCAACGCCTCCCATTAAAAAAAAAAACACCAAACCAGCAAACTACCAAACCAAACCAAACCAGATATCGACACTCCCAAGCAACAAGGACGTAACTCAAGTTAGACCCATTTTGAGTTATACTCATAGGTAAACGCCTTGAAAAAAGACACACATGGTGGTACTACTCAGATTTCTCCACAGGCCATTTTAACCAAAATTTTACCCAAAAACACTAAAGTAAAAAATTTTAAACTTGAATATTATCATAAACAAACAATAAATAAACAATAAATACTTATACAGTTAAATAGAGAATTTTATAAGCTTTCAAATGACGTATCGAATGGCTTCCTTTTTCACTTCAATCATTTACCCACCCTTAAATAACAAAAAAAAGTATTTTAGAAATTTAGCTGTCGTGAAAAATGACAATATATGAGTTACGGCTTTGTTGCTTGGGGGTATCGATATATAACTGGTTGCTTATTACTATTCTCTGAAAATTAATAAATATAATAAAATAATTGTTGACATTTTTATAACAAAAAATTGTTAAAATACTCAAGAATTTCTGTTTAGTGTTTTTGTTTTTAATGGGTGCATTGGTTTACGTTACCAATGGTTTGGTTTGGTAGTTTGCTGGTTTTGTGTTTTTTTTTTTTAATGGGAGGCGTTGGTTTACGTTAACATTGGTTTGGTTTGGTAGTAAAAAAATCCTATTTTGTGTTTAAGTATCTAAGAATGGTCGGCAGAATAGGTAAAATATCTATTCTACCGAGCGGTCGGCAGAATAGGTAAAAAACTATTATGCCGAGCGGTCGGCAGACTAGACACTTCCTAATTTGTATCTGTGTAACAGTTTTTTATCCATACGTGAATCATAGTGATTCAGAATTAAATTTAATTATAAAATTATTAATGCAATTAAAATAACATAAAAACTATATTAAATAATGTCTTCATAATAAGAATACAAAGAAAAAAAAACAGAATTGCTAAAAAATAATAGTATGATATCATTTATTTTTAAATGTTTGGGAAAATGCAAAATTTTATACTAACAACTTTTAGTACTTTTTTTTTAAAGCTTTACAATAATCACAAATATTTTAAATATTTAACTTTAAAAAATTTATGTATATATTTTATTTAAATAATTATTATTATAATAAAAAGACGCCACAATAATAAAAATATTTTCTCAACAAATTTAAAGTATTGAGGAGCTGTTAGGCACTGTCTATAACGAGCCATTTTTCGTGTATTTGTTCCACTTGCTGCGTTACAATGGGAGTGCGTAACCTTAGTCTTACCTCTAATTTACCTCCAGTTTTTTTCCTTCCTTCGAGCAGCTAAAAAAGATAATTCAATTAAAATATACTGTCGGGTTATACATTCAAGTCCTTTGGGAAACAACTTTACACTACGATATTTCAAAAACGCTTTAAAATTTGGAACAAATGTTTTTTTACGATTTAGAATATAACATTTCGTTCAGAATTTCAAGCCTCTATGTCAATGCGTTCTTGAAATATCTAAGTAAAATTTATTCGCAAATAAGTTGTACAAACTATTTGATATGCATTTTTTTAAACAATTATGAGTTACATATTAGAATTTGATTTGGAATATTTTCTGTAATTATAATATAAAATATTTACTGTGTGAATAAAAATAGGAACAACAATTTGAAGGGTTTACTTAAATGGCTTCTTTTATCTCATAAACTGTTAGTGAGAAGGATTTTTTGCATGTAATTTGCCATCAAGGATCTAGATATCAACATGTTACATAAAAGAAATTATTTCTATTTAAAGTTTAAAACCTTTTATTCACGTTTGTAATTAATATGCCTATAAACCACGGATCTATAAAAATAAACCGTATAGTAGAGAAAAAGATGCAAGTCGCTTGCAAAACAACGATATTTCAAGAAATCTTTGACATAGAGACTTGAAATTTGGAACAAATTTTGTTTACTACTTAGAAAATCTTTGTTCCAAATTTCAAGTCACTGGGTCAAAGCGTTTTTGAAATATCGTAGTGGAAACTTGTTTTACAAGCGACTTGCTTCTTTTTCTCTTCTATATTAACTTTAAACCGACCGTGGATAAAGTATAGTATTTTACTCGCGTATACTATCTATTAATCATTCGGTTGATTAGGCCACTCGCCTATCGGCTCGTGTCGCAAAATTCACCCTTATTGATTAATTAATAGCAATCATTATACGCTCCTTGAATAATATTTTATTATATCTCTAATATATTGATAATATTGTTTTTTAACAATATTATTTGCGGCGTGTCAAAGAAAACTTGAAAGAAATCTTGTTACTTAAAGTACTACCAAATTACTACTTTTATGTTACACGTATTTAACATGCTGCAGCATTAATTTAATTAGGAAAATTCTAAAGAGGCCTCTTTAAAACATGACAACTTAAAAAAAATAAAAAGTCAAAATATTTTTTTTAAACAGTTACTTATAGCCAAATCACAGCTATTCGGGCAACATCGAAAAAAAAAATACGGTCGTATTTTACATGTCCCCCATTTTGTCAAGGTAATTTGCTGTTGTTGTTGATCCATAATAGCAAATTAATATGGTAAAATTGATATCATATTTGCAAAATGCGACGGCATTTAGGTACTATTTTGTCAGTTTAATCCAAAATAGTTGTGAATTTAACTTTATATATTATAATACTTACATCAAAACTATCGTGTATCTCACATTGCGTTTCCAGTGGCTGCAACTTCACATTCACAGTACCTAACAGGGTGTCCCCTTTGAACCATCCACTGAAACAGGGCAAACAGTCGCTAGCACAACAGCTAGCAGTCGAAAATATATGGCCACCCCGATTTGAGCAAAATATATACAAAATTTTACATACCATCACCGTGAGAGACAAAGCACATAACAAAGCCGATAGACGTGAACTCAAATAAGAATTTTGGATGTTCATAGAATAACAATGTCGTGAAAATAGTATATTTCTAACCTAATAAGAAAATGAAACATTTCCAACTCGATAGATGCGATGCTGCGCCTGGGTCAAATTAGCATCTCGAAAGTTGGAAATGTTATTTTCTTATGTGGTTAGAACATAATTTTATTCACAAGCATAAATAAATAACACATTACCTCGTAAAATTCACCATTTTAAACGATCTTCTACAGAAATTTTGCAGATTTCTAACGTCACTAAAAATTTCAACTAAATAATAATTTAAATAAGTGGCTTGTTGTTATTTCCCATTATCAGTCTCGGTATGAACCATATAATATATAAATAAATATTATTTCTTATTATTTTTCGTAGAAATAAACAAAAATAGGTTATTTTATTCGCAAACTTCAACTGTTTACAGAAAAGGCGATAGTTTCGCCATCTATGAGGTATAATAAAAGCTAAAAAACAGGTTAGATATGAATTCATTTCTAACCTTGGTTAAAAATGAGAAGCTTTTTTAACTTTAAAAGAAGTAAACAAAATTGATAGATTTTGCAACTTTTTATAATGCATATAAAGGATGTTTTTCTGTATGCTTGTGAATAAAAATACTTTTGAATTTAGTTTTGCCTTGAATTTTGCTCAGATATGAGATGCCAAATAAGGAATTGTACAAGATGTAAAAGATACTACCATGATTTTTTAAATAGCTGAGATGTTTCATGTTTTTTTTTTTTTTAATATTTACTACAGCACACATTTTTATTGAAACTGGAGCTGACAGGGCGAAACTGATACCGTTTTTGTAATCATCGCCTAAATAAAAAAACAAGGTTACCAAAATAATTTATCATAAATTCTTTTTATAATTAATTATATATTATCTGTAATAAATAATTTATTTTTATCAGCCATATCCTTTACAACTTGTTCAATGGATGACATGACACATGCTATAAGTGTGATAAAAGCAAAATAATATAAAAGCATTTATACAGTTTTTTATGTAGGTAACAAGGTTTTTTATAAGGTACCTCTTTTAATTGAAAAATTAAATATGTTTTATCTGGGAATATTTCAAAAATATCCACAAATTTGATTTTTTAAACGGTACAAGATTTGGAATCTTTGATGGGAAAAATGATTCTGAATAAAAATGCTTTAAATCCCAAAATGGTATATTTGAGTTATTTGAAAACAGTGACATAAAAGCACCAAGTTCGTAGTCACGCAGGTGTTATTTAACATTTTAAACATGAATCTACAATCAATTCAGATTCATTTATTATTCTCAATAAAACCAATACCAGAAATGTAATATTACATTTGTAACATGTAATATTTTGGCACAGAATTTGTATTTAACTGAAATTTCTGCTCCGCTACTGATGATTATGATGAAGACGTCCGATTTAAAAAATAAAATTAAAGTTTTAAGTCAAAATTTAGATTGTTATTAGATGAAACTTTTCTGAAATAAATACTCACATGTACATATCTACATATGTACATGTGCATGTATATGTACATGTTGAACGCTTCAAATAAAAAGATGGGGGTACTGAACCATAAAACAAAATACTGTATTCTACAAGGTGTATTTGAAATAGCATCGGAAATTTTAACAGGTGATTCTACATGATAAAATATGAAAAAAAGTTCCTATAAACATATGTCTAAAAATGCGTGATAAGGGAGCTACGCCCCTTTGAAATTGGCTAAAAAAATCGGTTATTATTTAATAACTCAGGAACCCTTTGAGATATATTAACGAGGTTTTGCACGTGAATTAATCCTAATAAGGCCCATCTTTTTATGTCATTTTCACGTAATTATTTAAACCAGGGGTGTGCGAAACTGGGGGGCCTTATCAGTTTTTTGTCCCAAACTTTTTTCTGTGTAACTTTTTTGCAATTTTATTTATCTATGATTCCTCAGGTCAAAATACGTAAAAAGGTACTCTTGTTGTAATACTGTAGGATTAACCGTTTGCGATAAAAATTTATTTGAAGGTGAAATTTAACGGTTCGAGGACGAAAAATTAAATACTAAAATGTCGAAAACCAAAATTTTAATGATGCAATGTTATTCTACATCAAAAACTAAGAAAAAAAGTTTCCATACATGTAGGTCAAAAAAACGCTTTTAAAGCTACCATGGCCCTTTAAAAATGGTGCATATTTAGGAGACCATAGCTCCATTAGGATTAATTTTTGGAAGTATCTGTATATGAGGTTTTTTTCTTAGTTTTTAATGTACATTCGCTCTGCATCATTAAAATTTTGGTTTTCAACATTTTAGTATTTAATTTTTCGTCCTCGAATCGTGAAATTTTACCTTCAAATTAATTTTTCTCAAAAACGGTTAATCCTACAGTATTACAACCTTTTTTTATGTATTTTGCACTGGAATCATATTTCAAAAATAAAATTGCAAAAAAGTTACACAGAAAAAAGTTTGGGACGAAATACTGACAACCTCCCCCCCCCCGTTTCGCACACCCCTGGTTGAAATAAGTACATGAAAATAACACACAAAAACGGGCCTTGGTAGGATTAGTTGACGTGCAAAACCTCGTTGATATATCTCAAAGGGTTCCTGAGTTATTGAATAAAACCCGATTTTTTTAGCCACTTTCAAAGGGGCGTAGCTCCCTTATGACGCATTTTTAGACATATGTTTATAGGAACTTTTTGTCATATTTTTTGATGTAGAATCATAATTCCGATGCTATTTCAAATACACCGTGTATAGATTATTTAAAAAAAAATGTGAGTAATTTTCTAAAGCATTCGCAGCAAAAATAAAAACAGTGTGTAGGTTTATTGTTAATTAAAGAAAGAAATTCACTTACCCCTTTGAATATATTTCAAATTTTATTCCGTGTCTTTTAAACACCCTTTGACAAGTTCGCTGACTTCTTTGTATTGGAATGGTAAAGGTTTGGTTATATTCTGGATTATTGGTGTCTTTAACTGTGGAAGTCCTATCAGCAAAAGGCGTTTCCTAAAACAATATTTAATATGTTTATTCTTAAATTATGCATATTTGGCATATGCAAGGTTGTGACAAGGCGAAATAAAGCAATCATAGTCCTGGCAAAGAAGGCTTTTTGCCTAAAAATCCAAACGTGTTGAAAATTACTATAGATGTAGTTGAGACCTTTCCGATAAATTACTAAAAATGCCCAATAATTGAAGGTATGTGCCGCTATCCTCATTTAACGTAAAATTTTGAAGTTGTTTGCAAATAACTTCTAAACGGTCTATTTAAAAATATATATATATTATAATAAAAAATAAAGCCTATAGAATTCTCTACAAAATACGTGTATATAACTCTATTTCTTAGTTAGATAAAATAAGAAAATTATCAAAAAGGTGCCGATATGTTGATTGTAAGCTAAAGTTTTAGAACATACGTTCACGACAAATTTTTGTGGTTTAGACCTAGGTCTAAACAATATCTACAAATTTTCGAAACTTTTTTGAGGTAAACATTGATTTTCTTACTTTGTTGACGGGAATAATCAAATGAATATGGACCTGACAAAGAAGGCTTTTTGCCTAAAAAATCCAAACGTGTTGAAAATTAGTATGGATGTAGTTGAGACCTTCCCCATAAATTACTAAAAATGCCCAATAATTGAAGGTATGTGCCGCTATCCTCATTTAACGTAAAATTTTGAAGTTGTTTGCAAATAACTTCAAAACGGTCTATTTTAAAAAATATATATTATAATAAAAAATAAAGCCTATAGAATTATCTACAAAATACGTGTATAAAACTTTATTTCTTAGTGAGAGAAAATAAGAAAATGGTCAAAAAGGTGCCGATATCTTGATTGTAAGCTAAACTTTTAGCATATACGTTCATGGCAAAGTTTTGTAATTTGGACCGAGGTCTAAACAATATCTCTACAAATTTTCGAAACTTTTTTGAGGCAAACATTGATTTTCTTACTTTGTTGACGGGAATAATCAAATGCATATGGACCTGACAAAGAAGGCTTTTTGCCTAAAAAGTCCAAACGTGTTGAAAATTAGTAGATATGTAGTTGAGACTTTCCCGATAAATTACAGAAAATGCCCAATAATTGAAGGTATGTGCCGCTATCCTCATTTTAACGTAAACTTTTGAAGTTGTTTGCAAATAACTTCTAAACGGTCTATTTAAAAATATATATATTATAATAAAAAATAAAGCCTATAGAATTCTGTAAAAAATACGTGTATAAAATTTTATTTCTTAGTTAGATAAGATAAGAAAATGGCTAAAAAGGTGCCGATATCTTGATTGTAAGCTAAATTTTTAGCATATACGTTCATGACAAAGTTTTGTAGTTTATATCTCTACAAATTTTCGAACTTTTTTTGAGGCAAACATTGATTTTCTTACTTTGTTGACGGGAATAATCAAATGCATTTGGACCTGGTAAAGAAGGCTTTTTGCCTAAAAAATCCAAACGTGTTGAAAATTAGTAGAGATATAGTTAACTTTCCACATAAATTAATAAAAATGCCCAATAATTGAAGGTATGTGCTGCTATCCTTATTTTAACGTAAACTTTTGAAGTTGTTTGCAATTAATTTCTAAACGGTCTATTTAAAAAAATATATATTATAATAAAAAATAAAGCCTACAGAATTCTCTACAAAATACGTGTATAAAATTTTATTTCTTAGTTAGATAAAATAAGAAAATGGTCAAAAAGGTGCCGATATCTTGATTGTAACCTAAATTTTTAGCACATATGTTCATGGCCAAGTTTTGTAGTTTAGACCTAGGTCTAAACAATATCTCTACAAATTTTCGAAACTTTTTTGAGGCAAACATTGATTTTCTTACTTTGTTGACGGGAATAATTAAATGCATTTGGACCTGGTAAAGGCTTTTTGCCTAAAAAATCCAAACGTGTTGAAAATTAGTAGAGATATAGTTGAGACCTTCCACATAAATTAATAAAAATGCCCAATAACTGAAGGTATGTGCCGCTATCCTCATTTTAACGTAAACTTTTGAAGTTTTTTGAAAATAACTTCTAAACTTTTAAAAAATTGACACAACTTGTGTCACTTTTGAAGCAAGGGTGAAACCCAATCTAGGTGTCGTAGTATACTTATTACGACACATACATTATAAACATACTTATAAATGTTTTATAGTTTTTTAATTTTTACCTGGGGGTGAGGAAATTCAAATTTCACGTAAGTATCTATCTCCTTAGGATTGGTAGACTTATAGTTAATACCCCTAGCTATCAACAGTTCCATATCATTATCTCCTAGTTCAGTAAAACTTTTTACAACAGAAAAATCTTTGTTTTCATAGTGGAATTTAGGTATAGGTGAACCAGGTATTTTCTGAGCAAGTCTAACTACGTCCAGATCTTTAGTTACATTTAGTGCCAATCGTTCAAAGCGGTTTGTTCCTGCTACATCACCAAGGGCTTTAAAGTGATCCCTGGTGCTTAGGCACATTTTTAATTGTTTGGTCAGAATATTTTCCAGTCTGGTTATCATATCTTTGTCGCTGGTGTCGTCTTCTGTGCATTCGTCGGCCATAACCATATCATAACTAAAAAAATTACAACCCAAAGTTAATACCCTTCCTGGATAGGTGGCAAAATGTTTAAATCGCTATAACTCAGAGACTAATAGTCCCGCAATAACCATGGTCAAGATTGACAAAGTCTCCATTAAATTTTAAACAAATTTTCCACTGATTTTAAACAAATTTTATCAGCTATGTTAGACATACCAGGTGAGTTTTATTTATGTCCACCCCCAAAATTATGATTAATTGTCATTCAATAAAAAAGATTAATATAATTTTACATTGGTTATAAAATGGCGGATTTATTTTTTTTTTTGTTTTACTTGTGGGTACGCAAAAGTGGCATAAATATGTTTTTTTTTTAATGGAACACCCCGTAATTTTTTACATTTTTGAATTCAGCCGAAAATTCTATGTATAAAAAATTTATTGTTTTTTTTTTACTTTTTTAATTTCTCATAAATGTATTGTAAAAAAAAATCAAAATTTTTTTTTTGCTTAAATCATCTTATATTTTCCTAGAACGTCGAGAAAAATCAAAATAAGCAACAATAAAATGATGTCTGTCTGTCTGTCGGTCGGTCGGTCTGTCTGTATCCACAATAACTTAAGAACGCTTTGAGCTAGCGACTTGAAATTTGGTATGCAGATGTATTTTTATATTACCTTGGACAATTTCGTATTTGAGCCAAATCGGTTGTGGGGAAAGGGGTAAAAGGGGGGTTAAATTTTTGTTTTGTTTTAATTTTAGTATTTAAAATAGAAAAAAAAAACATTATGAGCCACATAAAACGTTAAATAAAACTACACAAAATATGTTATTATATATTTTTTCCAGCGCCCCTCCCCCTCCCCCAAAATGTAAAAAATTGTTTCTAAACATAACTTTTTTACTATTCACAATGGAAGAAAAATTAAAAAACCACATAAAAGATAAAATAAAATTACACAAAAAATGTAATCATTTTTTTCAAACCACTCACTCTCCCTCAAAATGTTAAATATGTTTCTGGACATAACTTCTTAATTAAAAATAAAAGATACTTTTGAAAATCGTCTAAAAGGTAAAATAAAAGTAAATAAAAAATGTCAATCATTTTTTTTTCCATGACCCGGTATATAAAGAAAGCGATCCTTCAGAAAAATTGGGATTATCAGGTAACTTCATGTACGTATCGATTACAATCTCATATTGGCTTGTCGATTCTCTTCGACTAAGTCTGATCTACATAAATTCATTAACTAATCTTAACTTATCGGGTAAAATTAAACTTTACGCGGACGACGCGACTGTCGTGTACTACGGTAAATCTGTGGACCAGTTAAGACAAGCAATAACTTCTGACCTAGTTAAAATTAGGCGGTGGTTGAATGCTCATAAACTTTCCCTAAATATAGACAAATCATCATTTATGATTATCAAAAATAATACAAGAAATGAAAATTATGACGACTTTTAGGATATCCCTTTGAAACCTGTTAAAAATATAAAATTCTTGGGCTTACTAATTGACCATGTCTGCAAAAAAGTTGCTGGTCCAATTGGAATGCTTAGAAGATTAAAATCAGTACCAAAAAATTATCTAAGATCTGTTTATTTCTCCTTAATACACACTCATTTACAATATTTAAACATAATATGGTCAAATGCCAATAAGAATAGTATAAAACTTTAAAAACATTACAAAACAAAGCTTTAAAAAACCTATATTCGCTATAATATCGTCACCCTACTAAAAATCTCTACAGAAATTACAAAATAAGATCTCTCAAGAGTGTTTATAAATATCAAGTAAATATTTTTATAAATCAAGTCCTAAACCAAACAAGGCATTCATGCCTAAAGCTATCCCATAGAAGGGATGTTCATGAGCACTTAACACGAAGTGATTTAGATTTAAATCCAACATAATAAGCTATAATATAATAAGTTATGTGTATGTTTATAATGTAGTGCGTGTTGTTTGTTTTAAAATTTTTTGACTATTTTAGCCTGAAGATGACCCTAAATTTAAGGGTTGAAACAATTGTAGCTATTTTTTATAAATAAAATGCTTCAATAAAAAACTTTGGAGTAGACATAATTAATAATCTGTAAATACTTAGTACTTCTATGTTCTCAAATTTAAAGGTGTCCCTTTGTAAGCCTTTGTAGTTTTTTGGGATGAATAAATCTGCTTATTTATTTATTCGAATAAAAAGCAGAACCCAGGTTCAGAACTTTCTGAATTCTTCATTACATTCTTTTTTTGTTGTTTTTTGTTTTTTAAATTTTTTTTGTCAACTACTTCATATGGCAATATCAGTGTTCCCTTAGACAAAAATATCAAAAATTACCTTTTCACTTTTTTATTGAGTGAAACACAGTATGGGCCAAGAAAGTGCATGTTTGTGCTACTTTATTATGTTATAGGCCCTGCAATAATCGATGCTACCCAGTTTGCGACAGTCAGCACAATTTTACAAGTTTTTATAGTGGAATAGCACGAAACACGAACTGCGTTTTTGTGTACGCCATTACCAACTGGATCATACTTACAGGCATCTTTTTTGATAAAACATATATACAGCCAGTGCCATCTATGACACAGAGGACGAACCAACAAGTTTAAGAGGGAGGTGCCAATATTAGGAACATGGCAATTATTGGCTCATCCCCCTTATATCAAAAATTAATTTTATTAAAACTTACTCATTGTCCAATTGTGATTTAGCTTCTGGTGAAACAGGAATGGAAGACCAATCTACAGGCAAACCACCCCTGGCAGCTTCTAACAGCTTATCAAAACCCTTTGCCTGTCTTAAATACTCTTTTGCCTCATTCATTTCACCTAAAATGTAAAATAAAAACATAATTTTAGTCTTGGATAGAATATAATTTAAATCAAAATGACTTTTTAATAATAATAAAAATTAATATCAACTTACCTTTTTGTTTGGCTTTTAGAGCAGCTAGTTTGAACTGTTTTTGTTTTGCAAGTAGTATAAGCACTTGCTTTTCTGCCCTTGAAGTAGGAACGTGGTTTCCTGATAAGCAAACACAAAAAAAAAATAAGTAAAAGATTTTTAGAGGTTTGAAGTATAAAATTAAACAATTTTTATTTGGGTGAAAAATAATACAAATCAAAAAGGATATATACTAATCTTTCCATTAGGTCTTACCTGATATTCTAACTGTTTCTGGTCCATTATCTTCTGTACTTCTTGAGCTAGTAGGCTTGGGTTGTACAGGTGATGCGGGTGAGGCACTAGCTTCAGGGGAAGTTGGGTTAGTTTTTGGATCATATGGTATGGGCCCATAACCTGGTGGTGTCGGTAGTTCGTCAGCTGGTATGGGTTTACCAGCCTTGCACAGTTTGATGGCTTGTTCAAATTGTTTTACTATTCTACCCAATCTTCTGACTTTACCAGCAACACCTACAAAAAATAAAACGGGCATATCTTCTTCTATCCTAATATTGGCCTTGGTAAAACCATATCAGCCAAAACGGGCAAGATTTTTCATGATTAATAACCATTATTATAAACTAGTAGAAATTTAACGTTAGATAAACGTTTTTTTACGAATATTTATTGTATAAATGTCCTGATTTCTAACATTAGAACTCCTAACTTTAGATAAACGTTATTCTAATGTTATAGTCCAACGTTAGGCATCTAACATTCAAACCACATTCATCTAACGTTAGGTCAAGTCCAAAATGATCAAAATTTGCGTTACTTAATACTTGAACAATCCCTTACCTATGACATAAATAAACTATTTTTGACAGGTTATGATTTAAAATGATAGTTACAAAATTTTGTTTGGCTAAATCATGGCTATTACGTTTTTCAACTTAAAAACGCTGTAACTTCTGAACAAAGAAAGATGGGTCCTACTTTTATATGAACATTTCTTCGGTAAATTAAATCTACTTTTTGTTGCCAAAGTTTATAAACAGGCTAATAAATCACGCTATATATTTTTTTTTAATGCCTTGTACAAACCTTCCTCTTTAGCTTTATTCTCTTGCTCTTTATACACAGCTAGTCTTTGTTCTAGTGCTTCAAGCACTGTAGAGGCAGTGGTCAAAGTAGCTTGTGGTATCTCTCCAGATTCTGGCATGGTTGGAACAAAATTATTGCGTTCGTCATTACTATCAGTTTGAACTTTATTTCTCTCAATTGATTCAGTCCTTAAAAAAAACATTGATAAAAAACATACAAACACAGATCTTGTTAGACTAAAAAGTAAAATTCCCAGACTAAAAACAAAATTATTGCGTTCGTCAAAATCGGACTCGTGTGTCTGTCTGTCCGTTTGTCCGATGTCACGAGAACTCAAGAACGAATAATCCGATCGATTTAAAATTTTCAGGAAAAATGAAGTTCTACGAGAGGAAGATCCTTATTGTTTTTAAAAGTAACCCCCAAAAACAAAAAAGTTATGGGGGTTAAACTTTTAAAAAAATTGAAAAAAGATGAAAGAAAATTCCGATTAATGTATATTTTTCAGGAAATATTACTTTTATTATAAGAATCAATTTTACCAATTTTGAATGTAATCCCCCCAACAACAAAACAGTTATGGGGGGATAAAACTTTTTTAAAAAATAAAAAACTATATAATATAGCTATATAATATAACAATATATACAGAACGGTTCAAAAGTCACCCGCCCCCCTCTTAACTTTTGAACGAGTTGAGATATCGACTTCAAATTTGGAACAATTAAATAAGACAACTTAAACTATCTTTTAGCATATATTTGATACTTTTAGCTCTTAAAAGGTGGGCAGGGGGGCATGGAGGGAGATTTTTTTAAATGGAAAGGGGGTCGTGTGATACATCATTTTAAAGCTTATGAAATTCTCCATTTAACTATTTATTTTTTAAACTTTTTTTTTTGGGTTTTGTTGAAAATGAGTATTTTTGTCAAAATTTCTCTAAAAAATCAAACAGTTTTATAAAAATGACTAATTTCATGATGAAAAAATGTAAATTATACTTTTAAACTAATTTTAATTGACATACCTAAATAAAAATTTAGAAAAAAAAATCGTATTTTTTAGCAAAAAAAAAATTGAAAAATCAAAACCTTGTTTAAAAAGTTAAAAAATATACAGTCCAATAGAGATTTTTTTTTGCTTTAAAATAACCCCCCTATTCGTTTGGACTTTTTAGGAGCTGAAAGTATCAAATATTGTTTCTCAAAAGAAGATCTTATTAAAAAAAAGTTGTTAAGTATTTTTTTTTTGAAAAAATATATTTTTTTTTTCGCAAAAAGGAAACAATTGTTTTAAAGTTTTTTAAATTTTTTTTTTTAATTTTTTTAATGGATATAATGGAATGCGTTACATATCTTTACAGCTTCTTTTTCACTATTTTTTTGGCTAAGATTTTGTTTTAAAATCTTTTTAGATAATTGGTAAACCATTATTACTTCAAAGTTAAAAAAAAAGAAGTTTCAGTCCTTAAAATAATAAATAAACATTTTTTTATTAAACAAATTAAAGAAATATTGAAAAAGAGATATTATTTATATGCTTGTAGCATATTTTTTACATAAAATATAATTTTTTTCAACTTTTTTGTTCCAAATTTTATTAAATAAATTACCTTTGAGGCCTTGTGGTTGAAGTAGATGCTGTATTATCTCCAGGTGGTCCAGGCATGTTATCCAAATTTACTGACTGACCATTTTGAACAGCTGATATCACCACATCAAATTGTTTTGATGTTTTTATAAAGTATATTGCAGTTTCATTGTCACCTGCTTTTTTAGCCTTTAAGGCAGCCATTTTATACTGCATTTTTCTTTCATTTAATAACTGCAAAAGTTCTTGGTTTATTTCTTTATTTATTTGAGGTTCAGCAGGCTCTTCTTTCGGTGGTTCAATAGGTTCATCTAAAATTGAAGCTTGAGGAATAACTTGAGCAGGTGGAGATGGATTTTCTGTATTTTCCACTGGTTTTACTGGATAAACTTTTACTTCTGGAGGAATTTCTTCTGGATCAATTGTATTTCCAGAACTTGCCTGTTTTAATAAATCTTTTAGGGTTTTTATTGATCTGTTATATCTCCTGGCTTTGCTGGTTTCACCACGTTCTTTTGCAGCTGCTTCAGCTAATTCATACATTTTTAGCCTCTCAGTTAACAATTTGGACATGTCAGAGGAAGGTTCAGATCCACTAGGAGATGCCTCTGGCTCTGGAGGCTCCTCATCACCTGCAAACAAAAAACTAAATTTAGAATTTATAAAGATAAAAAAAGTTATACCTTTCCATACTTCATACCTCGTTATTTCCACTCAATTTCAATAGGATTTAATGGTATTTTTTATAAAATTTCATGAGGTTTTTGGATACTCTTTGTTCTTTGATGGATTTTTTTATTATATTTTGGTACTATCAAATGTTTCAAATCTTATATGAATCATACATTCATACAACATGATAATATCATATTATAATTAGGTTTTATTAGATTTTGATGAGATTAAGAGCCACTTGCAGCAACATTTAAACTGGGATTAGCCTGATTAAACTATGTTTAAATTAAAAATGCAGTATTTGGAAGCTGTTCGACATATAAAAACAATTTAGGTGGAAGCAATATGGGTTTCCGGCATCAACACTGCTATCATTGTATTCGATTTATTAAAATATATTATAATATATAATAGTTTTATATTATTATATTATTATTCTAGTTAGGTGCTGTAAAAGTATTAGTTAGTTAATAATTTATATTTTTAATTATGTATATTGCTTAGGGTCACTCAATCGGTTGTTGCTTTGTTTAGTTGGTGTGTTAGGGAGTGTTCAAGTATTACGTAACGCGCTAGGGGGGGGGGGGGTGTGTTGAAAACGTTACGAAAACTTATAAAACGTTTATTGGATCAAGTTTTTAACAATGATCTAGGCCTAAAGAGACGGATTTCTTGCAAATTTTATTATACATGGCGTGGTTAACAATTCATTAAATCCTCTACTCAAAAACAAATTAGAGATGGAAAACCATAGCCAAAAACCGGTTTTCGGTTAACTGGTTGCGGAAATTACATCAGACTGGTTTTGGGTTAAAAAACGAAAGCAATAACCAGTTAAAAACCGGTTGAAACCATAAAGAAAATTTTCCTTTTAATTTTTTTACTTTTTCTCAAAAAAATGTTACGAAACAATTGGGGGGGAGGGATCTCGAAAATATTACGCCGCGTTACGTTACGTGAGGGTCAAAAATGACCAAATTTTATGTTACATTCCCTTAGTGTGTTTTGGTGGTTAGTCAGTTTTGGCCTTTTTTTCAGGTGAAAACTTCCAGAAACCCAAATAGCTAACCGCCAAAACACTAAACAAAGTTACAACTGATCAAGTGACCCTAATATTGCTGTCAAATTTTAATTTGAATGTATAAAGATATTTTTTTATGCATTTTTAAGATAACCTTTTATATGTGAGCACCTGCACAAACAGCACTACTGTAGTGAACCCATTTGTGTAGGCCATTAGATAAATACAAATTAAGCTGGCTAATTATTTGAAAAGCCATAAGAAACAGAAAGATGAAGCTGAAGTTTGCAACGTTTTTTTGCAACGAAAATTCAAATAGTATATTAAAGTACTAGTTTCATAACATACGTTTTTAGCGCAGGAGTACAAGTTTAGAAAACAAACCGCTTGCGGTGAGTTTTCTAAAGTACTAGTGCACTAAAAACGTGTTATGGAATAAGTGCTTTAATATACAGGGTGTATTTGAAATAGGGTAGGAAATTTTAACAGGTGATTCTACATGATAAAATATGACAAAAAGTTCCTATAAACATATGTCTAAAAATGCGTAATAAGGGAGCTACGCCCCTTTGAAATTGGCTAAAAAAATCGGTTTTTATTTAATAACTCAGGAACCCTTTGAGATATGTTAACGAGGTTTTGCACGTGAATTAATCCTAATAAGGCCCATCTTTGTATGTCATTTTCACGTACTTATTTAAACCAGGGGTGTGCGAAACGGGGGGGGCCTTATCAGTTTTTTGTCTTAAACTTTTTTCTGTGTAACTTTTTTGCAATTTTATTTTTGAAATATGATTCCTCAGGTCAAAATACATAAAAAAGGTACTATTATTGTAATACTGTAGGATTAACCGTTTTCGAGAAAAGTTCATTTGAAGGTGAAATTTCACGGTTCGAGGACGAAAAATTAAATACTAAAATGTCGAAAACCAAAATTTTAATGATGCAATGTTATTCTACATCAAAAACTAAGAAAAAAAGTTTCCATACATGTAGGTCGAAAAAACGATTTTACAGCTACCATAGCTCTTTAAAAATGGTGCATATTTAGGAGACCATAGCTCCATTAGGATTGATTTTTGGAAGTACCTGTATATGAGTTTTTTTTCTTAGTTTTTAATGTACATTCGCCCTGCATCATTAAAATTTTGGTTTTCAACATTTTAGTATTTAATTTTTCGTCCTTGAACCGTGGAATTTCACCTTCAAATGAATTGTTCTCGAAAATGGTTAATCCTACAGTATTACAACAAGAGTACCTTTTTTATGTATTTTGACCTGAGGAATCATATTTCAAAAATAAAATTGCAAAAAAGTTACACAGAAAAAAGTTTGGGACAAAAAACTGATAAGCCCCCCCCCCGTTTTGCACACCCCTGGTTGAAATAAGTACATGAAAATAACACATAAAAACGGGTCCTTAGTTGACGTGCAAAACCTCGATGATATATCTCAAAGGGTTCCTGAGTTATTAAATAAAAACCGATTATTTTAGCCACTTTCTAAGGGGCGTAGCTCCCTTATGACGCATTTTTAGACATATGTTTATAGGAACTTTTTGTCATATTTTGTCATGTAGAATCACCTGTTAAAATTTCCTACACTATTTCAAATACACCGTGTACTATTTGAATTTTCATTGCAAATAAACGTTGCAAACTTCAGCTTCATACAGAAAGAGACAGAAGTTAAAAACTATGTGTTTTTATTGGATCAATTTAATCCAAGTTTAAAGTTAAAACATCATTGTTGCAAGTAGTTCTAAATAAGACATTTTTTACAGAATAAATAATTTGTCATTAAAGTTAAAATATTTTTATTTTACCTGCAATTTCACTTAATTCATTTAACAAATCAGGATCGTTTTCATCCCCCGAAACATCCTCATCTGATGGTATATCTTTCATACTTGCAGCTACCATAGCATCTAGCTGAGATTGAGGAACACCTTTTCTGGGAGGCCGCTTGGGTTTGACACCTCCTCCTCCTCCACTAAGGGCAGCTAATTCTGCCTCCAAATCGTCATCATCGTCATCTACATCATCCACACTGGCGTTTAAGTCGGGGACATCAAAAAGCCCATACTGAAAGAAGAGCATATAAATTTAGCACAAATTTAGTGTTTTAAGATTATATTTATGATTTTATTTAAACAAAGTGATTATAATACCTGTGATAAGCTTTTCCCAGTATGGTCCCTTTTGGGCTTATCAGTTTTTTTCTTACTGAACATTGTTTACATACGAATAATTCCTTTGTATCACACTTTCAACTTAATTTTATTGCACAAATAAAGTTAAAACTAGATGATATTAAATTAATTAGTTGTCTAAAAAGTGATAAATATTTATTAACACAAAATTAAAAAGTGTTTAACGTTATTTTTATGAATGATTCAACCAAACGTCACTTTTTGTGGTTATTTTTGAAGTATACAACTGTCATTGTAGTTTTACTAAAAACTTTTTAGAGGCTTCTGTAAATTTTTGCATCGGGTTCTGTCTTTTTGTATAGATGGCGCAACAAACTCATATAGAATGTTAAATTCAAATCACTCTATCTGGCGGCGGTTCGAAATTAAAAAATTGCGGGTGAACCCGTTATTTTGGAACGTACCTAAACAGCTATATTTTTTTTTTGATTTTTTACTTCAAGATTTATTTAAATAAGTATTAAATTTTATACCAACTTTTAAACTGAGTTTAAACTCAGTTAATTAAGTTAAAAATGACAATTTAATTCGTCAGTACAACCACAATATTTGCATTTCGGCGCCCTGAAGCAAGCACCCCTTTTTGTAAAAAAATTGGGGGCCGGAGAACTTACCGGACACACGAATTCTTATTTTTTTTTTAAGCAATAAAAAGTACTTACCTTAAATAGTATTTTTGCAAAAAAAAATTGCGGATTACTCACAAATTAACGAGAAATTAATAAAAAAAGTGCATTTTTAAAACAAAGGGATTTTAACCGCATTTCACTTTAAGTTGGTACAATTTTAAGTTAATATACAGCGTTGTCAGTTTGTACATTTATTTTATTTAAAATAATAGTACAAATTTTAACAAAAAATGTAACGTTAACGTAAAGGAACTTTGACCATTAAAAAATAACACCAAACAACACAAAACCAACGTAAACCAACGTTAACGTAAACCAACTTCTCCCATTAAAAAAAAAATACCAAAAGAGCAAACTACCAAACCAAACCATTTTTAACGTTAACCAACGCCTCCCATTAAAAAAAACACCAAACCAGCAAACCACCAAACCAAACCATTGTTAACGTAAACCAACTTCTCCCATTAATACCAAATAACGAAAAAACCAACGTAAACCAACGTTAACGTAAACCAACGTCCATTAAATTGTTATAAAAATCCTAACAAAACAAAAAACTGAATTTTCCGCACCTAATTATATTCAAAACAGCAAGATTTAGTAATAAAACCAAAAATCAGTGCAAAAATATTGTTAATTTTTCAAACAAGAAATCATTCCGAATAATACAAGAAAACACTTTAAATCAAAATTAAAATCTGACAACGCCGCATACACACGTGAAATATGTCAGCAATATTATGGCGGTTCATAAAATTAATTATTATTTACCATTTTTCTCCATGTAAGTTATTTTTTAGTAATAAAACAACGTTTTCCGCATCTAATTTTATTTATAATTGTTAATTTTAGTACCACAGTGAAAAATTAGTTCACCGAAACCAAAAATTGTACCCTACAAAACTTTGATGACTAAAAAAAGGTCCTCATCTCTGAAAAACAAAAGCTGGCAGAAAATTTTAATAACTAAAAAAACTTCCCTACTAATAAAAAAAATTGCAAATTATTTTAAAACGCCCCTCGACAGCGCGCCGCGGCGCCCGGAAGCAGTCATGCAAATGCCGGCCCTGCCGACAGCCGCAAGTCGGCATGCGATGACGAGCCGGCTCATTCGGTAGGCCATTTTCACTTATTTTGAGCTATAGGAGAATGTGGCCGGCAGTTGGCCAACGACCATTTTCCACACAGCATGTGGCCGCCTAATGATCTTTGGTCTGCATACGATAATGTGGGGTGGGACAAGGGGAGAAAATGGGGAAAATACAATATTTTTTCACAACTGAGAATTGCTATATAGGGGTTTTTGAGGTTGCTGTAACTGAATCTGATAATAAAATTTTTCTAACTCTGCAGGCCTGGCCTTTGGCCAAAAATGTATAGGTGATCATCACCTATAGGTGATAGGTGATAAAGGTCCTCCTATAGGAGGACCTTTATTTTTATTCATCAAAATTTTTAAGGGGTAAATTTTTCGACAAGAAAATTAAAAGTTTTAGGCAGAGGAACTTCACAGCGGTATTTTCGTCTGACGATTATAATATTGAAGAATAGTCTCTGAGGTAACAAAACAAAATTTCGACAATAAAATTACAAATTTGAGGGCGTCTGACACCCTTTTAGCAGTGACCTAGCCGTCTGACGATTTAAGGTCTATCCAGAAGCTTGCATAAGAACATAAGACATAAGAATGCGGTGCCGTGATTGGTTTACAAGATACATGGCGGCAAATTAAGCCAATAACGGCATTGCATTGTTATGTATTACGTTCTTATGCCAGCCTGTGGATATGCCCTTACATACATCATGTGTGACCTTCAAACAGGTAACATGCAAATTTTCAGCCGCAGGTACCAACATTTTTTTAGCAGGATTTTTTTTGCCTGTTTGAGTGGTCTGACGTGTCCTTTGTAGGGGTTTTGAGCAAAATACTTGCAGATGACACTTCCTGATGGTCCCACCAACCACCTCACAAAATTCCAGCTGGAGTACCTCGAGGCTGCCAGCTCTTAGTCTAGTTATAAAACTCACGAATACAAGGCTGGACTTTAGAATTTTCGGCTGAATGTAAAAAAATACCGAGTCTTCCTTAAAAAAAACATATTTATGCTAAACGGAAACCGGAAGTGAAACAACAAAAAATAAATCCACCATTTTATAGACAATGTAAAGTTATATAAATCACCAAAGTGTTTATCGAATGAAGATAAATCTTAATTTTTGGGGTGGACATAAATAAAACTCTACCGGTATATGTCGGATAAACTGCAGAAAAAGAAAAGCTTTGGCTTTCCAAAGTATGTTTTATGATAATCTTCTTTTGTAATTAATATAACTAGGTTAAATAAGATTATCCTGCAATAAACAGATGCAGGCGTTAATCGCTCGTTATATTCGGGGATGGGAATCCTTTTGTGTTACTTATTTAGGATTATCTTTTCAGGCATAATCTTTTAATCTTTTATTTTCGAGTAAGATAAAAGTAAACGCATCTATAATACAGTCTTATACTTTAATCCTTTGGTATGTTTTGGGTTTTTGTCCACAAAAGATGAAATATTGCCTCAAAGATATTTGTTTTTCCCGAAACAAACTTAAAGCAGGCCCGAAGTATCTCCGTACTTTTTATAGACTATTGGATCCTGCTTTTACCTTTAAATATCTACATAGTCGCCTTTAAATACCTACATAGGCGCCGACTTTTCAAAATCCCAGGGGGCCCAAAATTTTTTGAAGAAAACACAATTTACATGAAAGTTATAAATTTTTATTAAATTAAAAAAAGACTTAAAAGTATATTAAAAAATTGTCACAGAAATACAGAATTCCAAGGGAGAGGTTCGGCCCCCCGGAGTCGGCGCCTAAGCTTAAATATCATTTTATTGCACCAGACTAATTTGGAGTTAGCTGGTAAAGAGTAGTGTGCTTCGGACGCAATTCAGTTTTAAAGAATTTATACGTGGCTGAACATGCTTCATGAAAGAAAATTTTCAAAATTTTGGGAAAGCCTTAAATTTAAAAACTTATTGCGTATTTTTGCGTTTTATGTCGATATAAATCAATTTGGGTCGGTGGATTGGTCGTTCTGTCCGGGTATTTTTTGTGCACGATAACTTAAGAACGCTTTAAGCTAGAGACTTGAAATTTGGCATACAGGTTCTTGCTCGGGATTGTTTTTGGTGAACATTGGTGTGCGGCTAGGGGGGAAAAATACATCTATTTTACAAAAAATTGAAAATTGCCATATAGGGATTTTTAAGGTTGCTGAATTTGAACTCCACCCCCGCGGGGGTGAGGGGGTAAATATTTTTAAATATTTTCGTTAAAATTGGTATATCTGGGTTTTTGGGGTCGAAGAATCTGAATCTGATATTTTTTTTGTAATTTCACCCCCTGAGAGGCGGGGGATAGTTTTAGTAAAATGTGTTATATTGGGGTTCTTAAGGTTTCTGAAAGTGAATGATAATAAAAAAAATCTAATTCAAAACCCTGAGGGCGGGGGGGTAGTTTTCGTGAAAATTGGTATATTGGGGTTTTTAAGAAGTAAATCTAATAGGCAATAAAAAAATCCAACTCCTCTCCCTGAGGGGTGGTGGTTAGTTTTGGTGAAAATTTGTATAATGGGGTTTTTAAGGTTGCTGAAATTGAATCTGACAATAAAATATCCATTTTATTGTATCATCTTGATAAGTGTGCTAAAGCCAAAAGAACAGCCAACAATCGTGTTGTTTTATGAAAATAAAAGTGGCCATTTTGGCGGGTTCATGGTCTTTAGTTCGAAAAAAAAGTTTCTCAGAAAAAAGTTAGCAAAAATTTCTTCGCAAAATTTTAGTTCGCAAACTTTTATTAAGTTCGAAAAACCTTTATTTCGCAAAAACTTAATTCGCATAATTTTTATTCGCAAAAAAATAAGTTCGCTAATTCCAAAAGTTCACGGATGTATTTTTACAGCTTCTTTTAGTAGTTTTGTTAAAAATGTACCATTTATAAATTGCAGTAACGTTATTGCTTCAACTTTGAAATAAATAAACATAAATAATATTAAAATTAGAAAAATATTTATATTAACCAATTTAAATGGAGGTAACAAAATAGAAAAAATAGTATAAAGCACTCGTTTCATAACAAGTTTTTAGCGCACTAGTACTTTACAAAACGAGCAGTTTGCTAAAAACGGGTGTTATGAAACTCGTACTTTAATATACTATTCTTCTTCTTCTTCCTTTTTCTTGCCTTTTCTTAGTGAGATAATTAGCCAGATCCCTCTTAGTTACTCAATTCACAAAGAGTGGTTCTTGTCTGGCTTGGCACCATGCCCACTCCTGTTTTGTATATAGAAAATTTCCAGTCTTCTGTAAGACCTTTTCTTTTTCCTTTCCTTCTTGTCTTTTCGTGTTTGCTGTTGGTTGTGTTAGCTGTTGACAAGGCTGTTTTTTCTAATTTGTAATTATATTTGTGCATGCGCTAGTATATAAAAAAATTCTGTACGTATAAAAACTTCTTCACGTGTTAGTTGCTTCCAAATCAGCATTATAAATGATTAAAAAACATAAAATTCTCTTTTTACTCCAATATAATCACGCGATTATATATTTTATAGAATCCAGGGCTTATCTAAGATAGCAAATAAATAAATAAATAAATAAATAACTATACTAAAACACTTGATGCTAAAAATTAAACGCGATAAACAAATTACATAATTCTTACCAAAAGTAAATATTTCTGGTTTCACGGGTGAAAAGCAACTGAAGTATACTATTATTAATCACATTTTTGTTTTATCAGTGTTGACAACCGTTGCTAAATTTCATCAAATCATTGTTCTGCGTGTCTGTAGGTCTTTCGGCTGGTTTTTATTTTTGGTAGATAACTGTAAACGACTACAGTGTACATCGGCACTTAGTGCTACTAAGAGTGCCGATGTATTGAAATCTTCGCCGAAAAGTCAAAATCTTTGACCACGTTTTTTTTTTCACATTTCTCGACGTTTTAGACCATTCTGAGTCTAAATGAGTAAATTTTGCGTTTTTTGCGTCCGTCTGTCTGTCTGTCTGGGTGTAAACTCCATTTCTACATGAGATATCGACTTGCGGTTTTTTGCATATTGTTTCTTATCGTATTCCGAAGAGCTGATTAGATTTTGTGGGTAAACGATTGGGGGAGGGGGGTAAAAATAGAGTAAATTTCCTATTTTTAGCGTTTTTTGTTTATAATTAAGGCATTTACTATTGTATTTGGTTAATTTAGCACTTATATAAAAGATAATTTTAAATTGGTCAAAAAATGTTATAAACAACGTTTTCCTAAAACGCATTGTTTGCGAGATATTGGCGTTTAAAGCAGTAAAAGGTTTTTTTAGCATATCTCACATATTTATAACCCGATTTCAAAAAATTATATTTAAATAAAAGCTCTTTTTAAGCCCTATAAAAAATGTTATAGACAGTTTTTTGCTAGAATATAATGTTTTAAAGATACAGAATTTAAAATCAAACAAAACACCTAGTTTGAAATTTGCAAACTAGATGGCTCTAGTGTACAATAGTGCCGATGTTTTGACAGGGTGCTTGCAACGTTTCATCTAGTTTCATAATGAAATGCTAAATTAAGTGCGGAATAGAGCAAAATATTTCTGTCCTATCACTTTTATAAGACGCGTAAATGACGGTAGCTAATTAGCCGTTATCCCGTCCCAATTTCTTTTGCTGAAATGCGCCTCACGGAAATTCTTTTAAATAATCGGATTAATTTTTCTGATTAAAGCAGATCTCTAATGAGATTTTTTTTAGAATCGGACCAAGTAATACTTGTTAGTTAATTGGGTTTTTAATTATCTACACGGAAAGAAATTAGTGGGCTCTGCGCTATACATTATAAGATATTTGGTAAAAGTGGCAAATTATAGTGATTTAAGCTATAGATTATAAGGGACACAATAACTAATAATGTTAAAAATAAATTGGAAACGATTATATATATTACAGACACGATTATATTTATTACAGGCACTATTATAAATTTACAGAAATTTTATTATATTATAAAAATGATTAGCACGGAAAATAATTAAATCTATTTAAGCTATAAATGCCATACTATTTGTTATATTTTATTATTCACTAAACAATTAAAGTATTTCATATAAATTTTTACACTGACTGCCATAATTGTAAGAGAAAGCCTTGTATTTATATAATAAGCGATTATAATTTGCTTGGTATGTGTGTTATAGCGCTCCTAGCTATAATTTTTTTTTTCCGTGTATAGGCATCTTTAAAAAGAGATTGGATCAAATAATAGTTATTTAAAATAAAAAGGCGATAGGTTAAATTTTTCGATTGACTAGGTTTTTAGAAGCCAAGCCCTCCGGTCCGAGGGTAATAAACCTTCGCCTATGTATTATACAATATTTTTGATTCGATTGTTATTAATTATAATATATTATTAAAATATATTTAATTTTAAATTGCAAAAAATATTTCCTTTTACTGTCTTATAACCTATCTAGTTATTCATGACAAAAAAAAACTTTTTCAAATTAGCTTAGTGTTTTGATTAATTTGTTTGTTATGAAAATATTAATACTTCTGAAATCTTTTTATAAATATAAATATTCAAATTGATTTTAAAATTGAAATTTTGTGTGTTGTAATTTATTTTAGGGGATGAATTAATGATTAACCATATTTGAGGTTAGGTTATAGAAGAAATTTTTATTTATATGAAATGATGACAATACTTGTATCTGGTCAAAAAGAACATATAGTTGAAGAAGAAAAGTAACTAAAAGGTCATATTTCTTTATAAATAGCTATTACTACTACAGTGCAGTACTAGTACAGGAAAGCTAAAGCAGTTTATTATAAAAAAGCTTAAAATTAGTGTGTTAATGGATGGTTTACTCAGCTATTAACACTAACAGCCGGTTTTTCAATCGATAGTTAACTCCCAGTTTAGAGAAATTTGACAGTTATGTCAAAAAATGGGTATATCAATCAGGTCTGGTTTAACTGATAGTAAACTATGATCTTACATTCATCAAATGAATTAAGCGGTTTATGATCATCAGAAAAACTCTTATGGCGCGCCACCGCCGTGGCGGTGTTCAACGTGTTAGGGTTGATTTACCCAATCATTTACTAATTTAAGATTTTAACCAATGAAATAAAATGTGTCCAATTATTTTGACATTGACATTGGTCAAAATCTTAGTTTTACAGTCGGTTTTTCAATCGTTGGTAAAGTCCCAGTAAACTTAACCCTAATTTCCAGTTAACTGACAGTAAACTCTTTGTGGAGTATTTCATACAGTTTTTTTAATAATGGTTAACTATGGTCTGTTTTTTCAAGCAAGATAGTAAATTGAAAATCGCACAGTAAATATTTTTACAACTGGTTTGAATAGTATATGTTTGTGTATAGAATATAGTTATGTTTTATAAAATAAACTACGCAGTATATTCGCACATCCAATATTCGAATCTGTTTTGAAAATATTCCCTGTGGGATTTTTAATTTACTATCTTGCTTGAAGAAACAGACCATAGTTAACCATTATTAAAAAAACTGTATGAAATACTCCACAAAAAGTTTACTGTCAGTTAACTGGAAATTAGGGTTAAGTTTACTGGGACTTTACCAACGATTGAAAAACCGACTGTAAAACTAAGATTTTGACCAATGTCAATGTCAAAATAATTGGACACATTTTATTTCATTGGTTAAAATCTTAAATTAGTAAATGATTGGGTAAATCAACCCTAACACGTTGAACACCGCCACGGCGGTGGCGCGCCATAAGAGTTTTTCTGATGATCATAAACCGCTTAATTCATTTGATGAATGTAAGATTGTAGTTACACACTCACTTGAAAATGGAAGTAGCAAATGGAGAACCAAAATAACACACATGTGCATATGTATATGTGTGAGCTATTCCACAGAACACCCACCAGAAGCCCAAGCCCCATGTTAAAGTTAGGCAACACATAATACCACGAATGGTATGTGTCGCCGCCCTATGAATGATATGCGAAAACTAAACATCAGCTGGCACATAATGGCGGCTTATTCAAATTAAAAATAATATTTTTATTTTTTTTTGGACCATTACTTTGATTTAGGCATTCGACAAAATTGCCGAACGCCTAAATCAATATAATGGTTGTGTGGGTAATAAAAAAAACAAGAAATTAATAAGGTATTTTTTTTTAACAAAATTGTAATATAACTATAATACAAACTTTATGTAAATACCTAAAAAAAAATATATAAGTATAAAGAAAAATATTTTATCAAACAGGTGCGTAGATATGGGGGGGTTAGAGGGGGTATTTACCCCCCAAGAGTCTTTGTTATATATTTTTTTGTTATTTTAAATAAAAAATTGAAAAATTAAAATAATGGGTGTTTTTTGCTTGGGTCGCCAAATTTTGTAGAAACGATTTTTTTTTTTGGAGGGTGTTTTTGTTTTGTTAGGTAGGGGTAGGGGCGCTAAGGGAACGTTCAAGTATTACGTAACGCTCCTATGGGGGGTGGGGTCATTTTGAAGTGTTACGCCCATTTTAATGGTATAGGAAAATAGCGTTACGGGGGGGACCAAAATGATTAAAATTTGCGTTACGTAATACTTGCACGTTTCCAAAGGTGGGCGTCAAATTTTGTAGAAACGCTCAGGGACAAAGATTTTTTTTCGGAGAGTGCTTTTTTTGTTTTGGTAGGGGCGTCAAATTTTGTAGAAACGCTCAGGGAAAAAGCTATTTTCTGAGGGTGTTTTTTTTTGTTTTGGTAGGGGCGTCAAATTTTGAATGAAAAATTTTATTTTAGAAAGGAAAAAAAAATACATTTTTAATAGCTGGGCCCCATAGGCTAGAAATCTCACTAGCCTTGGGCTTCCCAGTCCGACACTGGAGGCTGACTACCCCCCCCCCAAGAAAAAATCCCATCTACGCGCCTATTATCAAATAGGTACTTAATAATTATAAAGATAATGTTTACTCTAACATTTTTAGGGGCTATTCAAAAATTACGTCCCCACAATTTAGACAACTTTTGACCCCGTGTCAATTTGGCTTCTACCCCCCGAAAAAATATCGCTACTAATACATCAAACCCCCCCACCCCACTTTTTGTTTTGTAACTTGACCTCTGACCCCATGGTGACCTAATTGTTGAATAGCCCCTAAAGAAGTAGTTCTTAGTAGTAAAAAATATTATGAAAATAATTCAGCTGATATCCTGGGACAGGTCAGTAACTTGGCGCCCCTGTAAAACAAAATTGGCGCTCCAAAAAAATACCAGGGGATCAGCGAAAAAAAATTGTCGCCCCAAAAATTAAAAAAGCTTTGTCCCTAGCGGTTTCTGCCAAACTTGGAGCCCCTGCAAAAAAAATGCTGCCCCAAAAATTACCTTTACGAAAAAAAAGTTTACCACTGACGGTATCTACCGAACTTGGCGCCCCCTGCAAAAAAAATGGCGCCCCAAAAATTACCTTCAAGGAAAAAGGCTTTGTCCTTGACGGTTTTTACCAAACTTGGCGCCCCTGCAAAAGAAAATTGGGGCCCCAAAAAATACCAGGTGGACTCAAACCAAGGCCGGGGGGGCTGTCCTGGGATCCCATTAAGTTGAATTGTATCTTCCTTTATCCATCTTGTCTTATCTCCAACTTTTCCTAAAAAAACAAGAGGTGTTTAAATAATTGGACATGTATGACTTTGTTACTAACAAATAGTTATTATTTCAGGGTGAGAATATTTTTTTTTAAAGAAATTATGCGCATATCTAGGGGGGCTTAGCGGGGCCTAAAATAATAAAAAATACTGCTGTTGACAAAAAAAACAGGGATGATATAAGGAGGTCTGTGTGGTTAACAAAGGTCGATAGAGACCAGGTGTTGGGGGCTATGAACCCCGTACTGAACAAACAAAACTAAAAACTAAATAACATAACATAAATTAAAATTGTCAAGGGCATTCTAGTAGTAAATAATAAAACAATATTAAGCGACATTTATTAATGTATTTAAACAAATTCAGGTGTACTTACTTTTAATAGAAAAATCTATGACCCTTGTTTCTTCTAACTTTTTGGTCTTATCAGCTATCAATCCAATCAAACATTCGTTTATTCATTCCATAGTACTGTAATTAGTTAAACATAATTGTTATTTTGCTTTATATTTATAATTATTGCTAGCTTTTTTATTTTACTTACTTTTATTCACATGTTAAAGAATAGGCGCCAAAAGCAACAGTATTTATAGGTTATGTCAAACCACAGAAAAAACGTGACAGCAGCGCTTAAGTGCAGCTCTTTATGCCGCGTTTTGATAAACTGCGCATGCGCCGACCGTTTATCGATATATTATTAAAAAACATTTTTTTACAAAAAAAAACACCAAATAGACGCTAAAACTAACGTTAACGTAAACCAAGGTCCCCTCATTAGAAAAAAGAACACCAAAGAACAAAAAACCAAAACAAGCTCCGGCACGGAGAGCTGAAATTAGGCGCTTGTCTCGTGACGGTCCAAGGTTGGCGAGTAGAAGAGGTTAGCTCAACATACGTAAACTTTATTTTTTAACAGAAAAAACATTATATTATAATAAACTACATGTTTAAAGACGATTAAAATGTAATAAATAATAACAATAAAAATAAAAACATATAAATAGTTAAATTCAACGAGGGGATTGAGGGGTGCGAGCCAACCTTGTTTTTTTATATCTCGAACATCACGAATTAAACACCCAGCGCCATCTAAGAATGGTATGCGAAACTATTAATTCCTTGTTGCTAGGTCTGTAATACCAGATGATACCCCCTGAGCTATTCCCACAAACCACAGACATAGCAGAATTCTCTACTATTAAACCGAAGAATAATATAGTCTGAAAATATTGGTGCAGATGGCACACATAATATGACATATTATGTGTGACATCAGTATGGATAATTGGTGGTTATCTTCAGTGGCCATTACTCCCCTCCAAAAGAAAAAAAAATAACTTGAAATTATTTTTTTTAATTTTTTTTTTAATTTTTTCTTTTTTTCAAAAAAAGATCTTATTTAAAAAAAAAGTTAATTTTTTTTCTTTATTTTAATTTTTTTTTTAATTTTGTTTTTAAGGTACATATTTGGTAAAATAAAATATACCTACCAATTACTGTGAATAGTATATAATGCAATGCGTAGCATTCAATACCTTCACGGCTTGTTGTTACTGTAACAACTTTATTCAATAACTAATAGTGCAAGGCATAGGCGCCGGCTTTACGAAATTCCAGGGGGAGGGCAAAATTTTTCGAGTAAAAACAAATTACATAAAACTTATAAATTTGCATTAAATGAAAAAAACGACTTAAAATATACCTAAAAGTTGTGAAGCTTTTATAATATTAAAAAGTATAGACAATATTCCAAGGGGGACTGCCCCCTCCCTGGTATAAGTCCAGGGGGCCATGCCTCCAGTATTTCCCCCCAGGAGTCAGCGCCTATGTTGGAAGGGGTGGCTACCTACCAAATAATATTTGTATTTGTATAATATACAAAATCGTTCAGTATCATATAAGAAATACACTATAAGAGAAAGTCAGATACGTGACCGTGAAAAGTATCCAGGACCCGAACCTGTGTTTTGGCTTCTAGGTACTACTGAGCGATGGCGCCAGCTGTATATGAACTTGATTGTTTAGTGGAAGTGGGGTGAGGGGTAGTATATCTGTCAAAACAATTGATATTTTACTCGTGAAATTTTACTCGTGATTTGCAATTTATTGTGCTTTTATACCGAACTTTTATTGTGATGTAATACAAAATGTGTATTGTACCGTTTTGCAAGGATCAGTTAAGTAAACGTCACCGTTTTCCTAGTGATGCAAACTTATTTAATGTGTGGGTCAAAAACATTAATAGTGCCAAGTTAAATAAAATGACTAAAGGCAGGGACTGACCCTGTCTTGAAAAGCTTCTTATTATTTTGACTGAGCTATTTAGGGCAGGGACAACCCCTACACAAAAAAACTTATTGATTTGACTGAGCTGTTTAGGGCTAGGACAAATGCCCTAAAAAGCTTCTTACCATTTTTACTGATATGTTTAGGGCAGGGATGGCCCCTATCGAAAAGAGCTTATCAGTTTGACTGAGCTAGCCTTAAACAGCTGTTTAGGGATAGCCCCTGGCCAGAGAAGCTTATCGGTTTAACTGATTCATATTGTTTATCTGTTAAATGTAGGAATACTAATTATAAAAACTTTGCAAATGTGCTCTGCCTTTAGGCAGTATATTCTGTATGACACTCAATTATATATGAAGGCAAATGTTTACTCCTCATATATATATTTATTTATAATAAAAAGTTAACTGTTAAAAGTACGACATAATTGTTTTAATTTCCTATTTACGTTTAAAATAAAATATATAAAAATCAAAGCCAAGTGTTTTTTTTTAATTATATAGGTTTATTTAGCAAAAGATAAAATTTCATATTTTTAAAGTTTAACAAATTTTACATTTAATTAAAATTTCGATTCATATATTGTTATTTTTAATTAATGTGCGGGTTAGATAACCCACTTGTTAGACTTTAAAAATTTGTTTTATCTTTTGGTGAATAAACTTAAAGTTTTAAATAAAAATACAGAGCTTTTCCCAATTTTTACAAAATTGATTTGGGAAAGCAATAGTAATCTTTATTACCGACTTCCGTAGGTTATCTGTATTATCGGCTGTCGTTGACCGTGAATTTAGTGAATTTTAAAAAACAACGGCTAATGGCGGTACAATAGTTTTCTATCTCTATCATTTGACTTTCTCTTATAGTGTATTTCTTATATGTTCAGTATTTTATGAGATAGCGAGATAGTGTAATACGATACGTCGCATATATTAGGCAGTTTACTTTATTACGTAAATATTTAAACTTGTGTTCTAGATAATACAGGAATTCTTTAAAACCTGGGTAGTTTCAGTCGACCTTGTTTTAAATCTCAAAAGACTTAATGTGTACACAATATTATGGTCCCTGTTACGATAATAGCGTGTAGTCTCCATGTAGCTGCAAAGTTGACCAAAGAGATTATGATTTAAAGTGAAATCTCAGGTGTTATCAGTTAAACCTACTTATTTAGGTTAGACTCAGTGACAATGAAAAATGTGTCACTTTGCTCACACTCACATTTAAATTTTAATTTAATTTTAAAAGCATCATATAATAATATAATAATATTTAACTAATTAAAACAACACAATAACTAAGTCTCTAGGTCTATAGATCTATCGTCTTGAGTTAAGACTCTTGACGCATCATCGGCAGCAGCAGCTTTCTTAAAAAAGGCAAAACGTATTTATGTACACACTGTTTTTGCTTTACTTATTATTTTTTTAGCTTTTAGATAAGTGCCTTATTATTTCGCTCCAATACCAACTTTTTTAAATATCTCTTTAATTTTACAACTTTTTGAGGAGTAAAATTGTTAAGGTTTGCTAATTTAACTATAATTTATACAAAACAAATTATTGCATTTGGGACAGACATTTAACAAAATTATGAAACTTTTATAATGTGTGGTGAAAACTTTCTCCAAACAGTTTAGTTGAGGTTATTTATGTATTTTTATGGTTATTGCTTTCCCATTTTATTTATTTTTTTTAATTTTTGGACAGTTTCGTATTCGTGAAAATATTTTCATTTTTTTTGCGTATTTTTGAGTTTTATGACGTTTTATGCCGATTACAATCAATTTTAAGCAAAAAAAAAATTGTTTGTCGATGGTTCGGCCGGTCGGTCGGTGGGTGTGTCCGGGAAATCTTAAGCAAGATAACTTAAGAACACTTTAATCTAGAGATTTGAAATTTTGCAAACATGTATTTTACCAAAAGTTCTCGCTCGGGATTGTTTGGACTTTTTATACAATATTTTTCCACAAAAATTTCAAACTTGGTATATGGGGGTTTTTTAACATTGGATTCGATTTTAGCGATATTGTAAAACCCCAAATACCAATTTTAATGTTTATTTGACAAAAATCAAACTTTTTGCCAAAAAATCTGATCCTCTGGCCCATAGTGCATTTGTCGGTCTGTAATAAACAGTATTCGGCGTAAACTCAGTTATGACTCATGAACGTTGAAAATAAACACAGAAACATAGGCTTACGGAATTATTTTGTCGAATTATAAGGGAAATTTTTATAAATCGAAACATTTGACGACTAATTTGTTACCCACAACAATATTAACTATACATATTAACTATACATATTAACTATACATACGTATATATATATCGGTGTTTTTCAAAGAAAAAAACGACATTCGATTTTTATCTTTTAAGAATACGAAAGTTTTTAATTTTTATTTGTCGATAACTTTTTTCCCACCTTACTCATTTAATTGGAATCATAAAAAAATCAAGATAAAAAGAAATAAAAATGTAAATATTTAAAACCTCGCCTCAACGCTAGAGTCGACGCGGCGCCTATGCGAGTACTGGAAATTCGCCGACTACTGGTATTAAATAACTAATTCCTAATGCTAAAATTTAAATAATTACAAGTAATTAAATTGTTTATCAAAATCTTTGATCCCGCCTCCCGAAGCATGCGTATGCGACGTAGAAAGGCGGTTTGTCGCCTTTCTCTGAAAACTCGCTTTAAATTTCAGTGGCGTCGCGACGTCAAACGTGTTATTACACAGACGCTCTGTCTGGCGGTGAAAAGCGACGCTTTCAAACCACGTGCTTTGGTGGCGCTTTGTTTTTTTTTGATAAAACAACAGTGCATGGCTAGTGTTTTACCATAAAATAAGGTAAGCTATGGCCTAAAAAATAAATTAAGCTATAAACTAAAAAAATTTTAATCGAAAACCATTTGGACTGATACATATTTAATTTATTTTATTATTATTATTTTATTTAAAATTGTTATTTTTTTATTTTTATTTTTTTTATTACTTTCCCCAAGGAAAATCTTGGGTTAGTAAAAAAAATTCGACAAATTTGTATTGCTTTTTTTACGTTTCTGGACGTTTTATATCCAAAACATATGATTTCAGTCAAAAAAAAATTCTCTCTGTCGGTCTGTCGGTCTTTGTGTCCGGGAAATTTGTGACCACGATAACTTAAGAACGCTTCGGGCTAAAGACTTTAAATTTGGACCACAGGTTGATTATCCAAAGTTCTAGACTGGAATTGTTTTTGGTAAAAATCGGATTGGGGGTAAGGGGGTAAAATGGGGTAAAAAAATTTTTTTCAAAAACTTTTTTTTAATTTTTTTTTATTTTTTTTTTCAATTTTTTTTTCGTTTTACAAAAAAAAGAAATTTTTTTGAAAAAAAAATTGAAAAACTTTTCATTTTTTTGGCAGCAGTATTATATATTTGAAAACGTCATATCTTTTTTTGTATTTAATTGTCTAGTTTAACCATCTCAATGAAAATTTTTACGAATAAATAGTAAGGTCCAAGAGGCCGTGCACACATTCCGTAAGGGAACGTTCAAGTATTATGTAACGCAAATTTTCATCATTTTGGACTTATCTGAGTATATTTAATAAAATGTTTATTTTAGGCATAAGAAAAAAAACTTGTCTAAGATTTTCCAAGACCCCCTTGTAAGATATCCTAAGATTTTTAAAAGTCCTCACCTAAACATCTTATGTAATTTGTGCACGACCCTTAATATGTAAATTTATTTTGTTTACACTACCTAGCCTATACTGCCCTCTAAGCTAGAGGCAGTGACTCCATTTATCCCATAGAAACGTTTCGCCTTGTAAATTCCGAAACATGACCACTGACAAGTATAAAAAATTATCCTGTTTTAAACAATTAATAAGGTATTTATTTAGAACTTTATTAATTACATACAGCCTGTTCCAGAACTCGCGTACCGAAATTTAAGAGGTGATTCTACATCCAAAAATATGAAAAAAAGTTTCTATAAAGGTTGGTCCGGAAATGAGCCCTAAGGGAGCTACGGCCCTTCGAAGATGACGTGTTGAATGTGGAACAAAAAAAAGCACCAATAAAATTTTAATGCTGCAGGGTGATTCTTCATTTAAAACTGAGCAAAAAAGTATTATACACCAAAACACCTAAATTTAATATTAAAGGAGTAATAGCCTTTTAAAAAGTAACGTTTTTGGTGGCACAAAATGTTACTTCCTCTTAATTGCATTTTTTTTGATAACGGTTGCTCCTACAGTGTTACACTATATGATATTTTATATGTATTTTTACTCTAGAAATCCATATTTTTTACAACAAATCCAAAAAACATACACATAGAAAAGTTTGGGGCAAAAATGTTTTAAGCCTCATATGTTTTGTCCGTCTGGGCACGCCTCTGGATAAATTAAAAAAATAAATTAACATAAACTTATTGCCCTTATTAATACTAGTATACATGCAAAAGCTCGCCGCTCTAGCTTAAACGGTACCCGAGTTATTAATTAAAAACCTTATTTTTATTACAATTTTAAAGGGCCCTAGATCCCTTAGGGCTCATTTCCGGACCAACCTTTATAGGAACTTTTTTTATATTTTTGGATCTAGAATCACCTCTTAAATTTTGGCATGCCAGTTATGGATCACCCTGTATAAACAAGAATAAGTTCTTATTCATATAAATTAGTCAGTTCTTAAATTACTACCCAACTAATTCCATAAAAAAAACAATTTCTAGTCTCTGGCAAGTCACCATTTTTCAGATACGATGTTTCGTTTGACCTATTTTGGAAACACTGCTATTGATAAATGTAGTTACTGCTTTCTAGTTTAGTAAGGCAGTATATGTACCGGGGGCCTATTTCATAAAAAAATTAGCAAGATGCAAATTGCACTAGTGTAATTTTTAGGAGTATCTCTTTAATATTATATTATTATATGAAAAGTCAGCAAGATGTAATAGGGTGCTGGTCCCAATTAAAGCCAAAAAATATTAATTATCTAAGACATTAATTTAGAACCACACACTATTATTTGGAGGCGTATCAAAAACAAATAGCTGTATAGTTGCTATTTGGGTAGCGTGCCACCAGTAATAATATTACATAATATTATCACAATATCATATATCATATGATAACAAATGTTAATATAAGAATCCAATTACTACTTAATACTTATCTGACTTTCTTATTCCAGCGAAGACTTCTTCTTATAACACAAACTGTAGATATGCGAAAGGTAAAAACTTCAAATATATTTTAAATTAATTAAAATATATCTTGCCAATAAAACAAAATCTTTACCCTTCAGATATCTATACGCGCGACTCTAAATTTTACTTTAAATTTTCACATATTACGTTAATTCCAAAATTCCCCTAAGACCCAACTTAACTAGACGACTACATATTTCCGAATCCCATTTTTGACCATAACTAAACACAGGCAAAATTTCCCTTCCCAGAGATGCCGATATACCAGTCATAAAACTATTAACTTAAATATAACTATATACATATATATCTGAAGGGTTTCCTACTAAAGTTCAATTACTGAAAAATATTTAATGAAGAATTACTTTAAATTACTAAAAATTAATTTAAATTTAATTAAGAGAAATGATTAAAAAAACTACTTCTACATTTTGATTGATATTGATTTTCATGACATTGCTTCGAAGTAGAAAAAACCATTTTTACAAACAATCCCTAACTATTGCCAGTATCTAAAACAACATCATTAAAGATATTCCCATATTTATTAATTATGAAAACCGAATTAACCAATTAATTAGCCTAATAAAAATGTACACCCTTTTTATGTAAACGCCTCAATTACGTAAAATCTAAGAGTACCAAATATAAGATAAACATCTGCAAAAGCAAACTTCGTGTTTAGAACAATAAGTTTCTCCCTTAGAATAATAATAAAATAAAAATACTCAATATATACAGAGAAGGTTACATAAAAATGCTCCCGAGCCGTTGTAACATGTATGTTACATTACATTACATGTTTGTTTAACCTTCTACTATTTTACTTAATTAAGCATCCCCTAAGTCCAGGACTTTTGTGGGCTAGTAGTAGAGGAAACCACCGGCTTATACTGACTTTCGAACCAGTTTCTAGGGAGTGTCCGTTTCACTTATCGCCTTCGACAAATTTCAATTATTAATTAACTGAAAAAGGTAAATCGGCGCCAGTGAGAATCGAACTCACGCTAGTAGGCTTGCTATGCATACGCACTAGCCACTACGCTATGGCTCCCATATATGTATCTATATGTATACATAATTGAACCTAATTTATTCTAAACATGTAAAGCAAAATAAGGTTAATTATGGGTAATTTTAGTTATCATCAAAAATATGCCTTATATTATATATACAGGGTGTATTTGAAATAGCGTAGGAAATTTTAACAGGTGATTCTACATGATAAAATATGACAAAAAGTTCCTATAAACATATGTCTAAAAATGCGTCATAAGGGAGCTACGCCCCTTTGAAATTGGCTAAAAAAATCGGTTTTTATTTAATAACTCAGGAACCCTTTGAGATATGTTAACGAGGTTTTGCACGTGAATTAATCCTAATAAGGCCCATCTTTGTATGCCATTTTCACGTACTTATTTAAACCAGGGGTGTGCGAAACGGGGGGGCCTTATCAGTTTTTTGTCCTAAACTTTTTTCTGTGTTACTTTTTTGCAATTTTATTTTTGAAATATGATTCCTCAGGTCAAAATACATAAAAAAGGTACTCTTATTGTAATACTGTAGGATTAACCGTTTTCGAGAAAAGTTCATTTGAAGGTGAAATTTCACGGTTCGAGGACGAGGACGAAAAATTACATTTTTATTTATGCTCGATTCAGGACAAAAATGCAGGAATAGCGATTTCTCCCGTTAGATTAGACAGGGACAAAAGTTCTACCCAAAAAGGATAGAAGACATACATACACTCCCACTTCCACCCAACCAAACAAATTCTGTATTTGTTCTTTGTTGAACAAATACAATATTTACTTGGCCGGGCGAAAAGTGTATTTTTATTAAAGAAATTACTGGCGCCATCTAAATTTTAGTAGAATTATCTTATTCTACAGATTCACATAAGCTATGTTCGTTCGTGTCGCTAAGTGCTACACTTTCCGGCCAACCAAATAAATACTGTATTTGTTGTATGAAAAACAAATACAATATTTATTTGGTTGGCTAGAAAGTGTAGCACAAATGAGATAGAGATAGGGTAGACGTCTTTTGTTTCATAATTCTAGTTGTAGAGAGCTCCATTAACTATATTCGTGATGACCTTTTCCACAAAATATTTTCTAAATACAGGCTGGCATGCCAAAGTTTGGGAGCTGATTTTACATCCGAAAATATGAAAAAAAACGTTCCATTAAAGGTTGGTCCGGAAATAAGCCCTAAGGGAGCTACGGCCCTTCGAAGATGGAAATATTGAATGGAGAACAAAAAAGCACCAATAATATTTTAATGCTGCAGGGCGATTTTTTATTTAAAACTAAGCAAAAAGTATTCTTCACCGAAACACCCAAATTTAATATTAAAGGAGTACCTAACAGCCTTTTAAAAAGTAAAAACAAAACGTTACAACATATGACACTCAAGGAATCTATATTTTTTTTACAAAAAAATCCAAAAAAATACACATAAAAGAGTTTGGAGCAAAAATGTGTTAAGCCTCAGCACATTTTGTCCGTCTAGGCCTCTGGATAGATTCAAAAAAGTAAATTAACATTAACTTATTGGCCTTATTAATACTAGGATACACGTAAAACCTCGACGCTCTAGCTTAAAGGATTCCAGAGTTTTTAACTAGAAACCTTATATTTAGTACAATTTTAAAGGGTCTTATCTCTCTTAGGGCTCACTTTCGGACCAAGCTTTATGGGAACTTTTTTCACATTTTAAATTTTAAATCTTGATCAAACAAATGCTAATCCTATTGCTTTATGGCAATTTTCGTGACATTTTTTTTCAAGTATCATAATATCGGTTTCAACCAACGAACTAACAACTCTTCTCTCTAGAATACTCATACCGTTAATATAAAGTATCGCCAACATCTCGGTTTGTTTGTAAACAAATAGTAGGTATATTCAGGCCTGAACAATAACAATTACCAGTAACTGTTATTGTTGTCTCTGTTAGAACAAAGCTGTGCGAGTAAGACAGACAAATGTAAAGCCTCAGCACATTTTGTCCGTCTAGGCCTCTGGATAGATTCAAAAAAGTAAATTAACATTAACTTATTGGCCTTATTAATACTAGGATACACGTAAAACCTCGACGCTCTAGCTTAAAGGATTCCAGAGTTTTTAACTAGAAACCTTATATTTAGTACAATTTTAAAGGGTCTTATCTCTCTTAGGGCTCACTTCCGGACCAAGCTTTATGGGAACTTTTTTTCACATTTTAAATTTTAAATCTTGATCAAACAAATGCTAATCCTATTGCTTTATGGCAATTTTCGTGACATTTTTTTTCAAGTATCATAATATCGGTTTCAACCAACGAACTAACAACTCTTCTCTCTAGAATACTCATACCGTTAATATAAAGTATCGCCAACATCTCGGTTTGTTTGTAAACAAATAGTAGGTATATTCAGGCCTGAACAATAACAATTACCAGTAACTGTTATTGTTGTCTCTGTTAGAACAAAGCTGTGCGAGTAAGACAGACAAATGTATATGTTGGCTACGTTTTTGTCAATTTTTACAAATGAATTGCCTATTCTAGAGCGAAGAGTTATAAGTTCGTTGGTTTCAACCAATAAAAAACAAGGCAATGCCATAACGACGGGATATTTTCGTCTCGAATACCAGAAACTCGAATATATACCACTTTTCTAGTTCTTTGATGTAACAAGCTTGTTAATGTAATTCAATAACCAAATATCAACTAAAATGCAAAATTAACGTAATTTAATAATAAAATTTAACGAATTTAGATCTTTTAAATAAATTAACATCAAAATAATTATTATTAATTATTTATTTAAACTACTTTTAAAGATTTAAATTGTTGAAAAATGGTTTCAAAAAATAGTCCTGCAAATACACCTCCAGATTCTCTGTCGGTGTATTACATATGACTATTTTACAAACTTATAATAGACCAATCAAATCCCTTTATTTTTTGACTTTCAACCAATCAGATTCGAATTAAACTGATAATTTCACGTCAACTTTTGCGTCCTGGTTTACAGCAATTTTTAGCGCGCGCCTCTTAATAATTTAAAAAGCTCGGCTTGATACGAAAAACTAAATAACATTTACAAACATTTGTTTAAAATATGCTTTCCCTTGCTAGATGGTTTGTAAAATAGTCAAGTCAAATATCACTTAAGGCAGTGAAATTTTCAGAAAATTTTATTACGGCCTCATTAAATAATTTTGCTCTAAAGTAATTTTTTTCGTTTATCTTTCGTTAAAAGCTCTCGACCTTCGGTATCAAGCTTTTAATAACGAAAACTATACTCATAAAATTACTGAGCAAAATTATTTTATTGGATCATAATAAAATTATCGAAAATTTCATTACCTCTTGTGATATTACTGTTCAAAATTCTCAATTAATCCTGATAACTGTAGGTATAAAAATTACCAATCAAGATTGTCATAATTATTACTGTTCACATTCCCCAGTTTTAAAATTGAACTATACGGCAGGTACTAATACATACCGGATGTCACATTTAAAAAATCATAGTTAAAGATGTTTCTTTCTTGGAAAATGGTAAGTTACCGGTTTTCGAAAATTATGTCATTAGTTCGATTAAATTGAACCCTGAATGGTGGCGCCTTCGCCAAAATTACAAATTGCGATCAAAATATATACATAGCGCACTATGGGCCAGGTTATCAGATTTTTTGGCAGAAAGTCTGATTTTTGTCAAATAAACATAAAAATTGGTATATGAGGGTTTACAACACCGCTAAAATCGAATCCAATCTTAAAAACCCATATACCAAGTTTGAAATTTTTGTGAAAAAATTTTGTATTTTGCTCCCCTTGCCCTGCCCAAATTTTTACAATCCCGAGCGAGAACTTTTGGTAATATACCTGTAAGCTAAATTTCAAGTCTCTAGATTAATGCGTTCTTAAGTTATCGCGCTTACAAGATTTCCAGAACACACCCACCGACCGACCGGCCGAGCCATGTTCCAACATTTTTTATTTTAATCGGCATAAAACGTCATAAAATGCAAAAATACGCAAAATAATTGAAAATTTTTTCACTAATACAAAGCTTTCCAAAAATAATAGAAAAAATAAAATGACAAAGCAATAACCATATAAATACATAAATAACCTTAACTGGACTGTTTGGAGAAACCCATTTTTCCCTTAATTTTTCCCACTTTTCTCATTTTTACTGTAAAATTATTATTATTTATATATTAGTAAATTACACTTTTCTATGATCTAAATTAAGCAAACTAACTTTGAATCATAAGGAATAAGTTGATATATAATTTGTTTATATTGATTGCGTTGCGTTGTGTTGCGGCGTATTTCTAAAATGTCATTTATTAAAATGTGTTGCAATCTAATGAAAAATGATGTAGTATTTGAACATACAAAACTATTTTTAGCTAATTATATTTTATCTAACTTATCCATCTATAAGAATATAAAAAATGATAAAACACTTTTAAAATTCCGTACTAATCCAAAATTATAATTAATTAAAGCAGCCAGACACAGTGAAGTTCTTAAAACAAATTTTGATTTCGTGCTATTGCCCTGATCTCAAAAGTCATTTAAAAGGCTCAATATTTATATGATAAATACTTCAGCTATCTTTGATTACAGTGACATGTTTGTTTTATCGAAATTGCTTAAAAGACTTTCTGTCAAAATACCTGACCACCACCACCATAGTGCGCGTGTCAAAATGTCAAAACTCCGCCCCCCAAATATTTTTTTGGTATATATTTGGTACGCTTATAGAGACAGAGGGGCAAGGGGGGATTTTTTTTAATAGAAAGGGGGTCGCGTGATACATTATTTTAAAGCTTATAAAATTCTCTATTTACTCACATATTTTTTATTTTTTTCGGAGCATTTATGGGAGTTTAAGAAGGGTTATAAATCGGAATTTTCGTCAAAATTTCTTTAAAAAAATCAATTTTTTTTGAAAAATGATTTATTTCATGATGCAAATACATCAATTATACTTATAAACTAATTTTGAATTACATAAATAAAATTTTACAAAAAAAATCTTAAAAAATCGCATTTTTTAGCAAAAAAAAAAAATGAAAAATTTAAACCTTATATCTTAAAATTAAACTTTGCTCAAAGAAGTGTACGCCAATCGATTCAAATTTAAATAAAAAAATATCCTATATTTTCATGTATGCTAACGCCTTCGCCAAAATTGCAAATCGTGAATTTTTAAATACATCGGAAAAATTCTTGGCCCCCTTGTTAATTTGAAACGTAAAAACATATTCTAACATTTGTAGAATATGTGACTTCAATTCTATATTTTATTGAAATGCTTTATCATATGTAAGGTTATTTTTAATTTAAAAAAAAAATTCCTTTTGCAGAGGGCTTTTGAAAGTGGGGAAGAATTTTTAAATAGTAATTTAAGCGATCTCGTTTAATGTTTATTTTTATATTATTGTAATGTCCCTTATTTATTTTTAATTTATAATATTTTGACGAATGTAAACCCTGTATCATGATTAAATAAATGATGATGATGATGATGATTTTCATGAAATGACGACACGGCCAGGAATTAAATTTAAAACATTGTATTAATTTTTATTGAAAAAATTCAAGTTGTCACAAAATGTGACAAAGAAAGATGTCAATAACCAGTATTTCCTCCTCTGGTCCCAAGGAAAATATTAGCACGTCTGTGCATGACAAAAAGCTAATTGTTGCTGCTCAAGAATTATAATAAAAAGGTTGTTAATGGCCTCCTGCGATATGTTGTTCCATTCTTCTTGAGCAGCAACAATTAGCTTCTAAAGGGTGAACGGGGGTATCTATATTCAAAATGTCCCTTTTTAGCATATCCCACACGTTCTCACAAGGATTTATGTCAGATGTGTTTACTGGCCAGTTTATTCTTAGAACAGTTCCTTTCAAACACACAGTGGCAAAATTTTATCACCAGCTTTATGAACTTGTCACACTGATCAGGGGGCTTTTATTGTCAAAATAACTTTAATAGCTAAAAAAAACTGGAAAAAAACATTCTGGTTAAGGGTACTAGACAAATTTATGATATATTTCTTTTGATATGTTCAACGTTAAACCCCCTCAGAGATAAAACAATATCTACTTTTTTTATAAAGTTTACATATATAAATTTTTGGCTGTATCTGTATTATTTATATAAATTTTTTAATGAAATATATCGAAAAATGCACAAAAAAGTGCGAAGTTTGAATTTGTGGGCCTGTAAAAAATTACCTAGGATGGATATTTAAAATCTGCAAGTAATGGCGTGAATTAATTTTATTTAGCAATATTTCCATATATGTTTTTTGAAATCCTGGTGTTTTTTTTTGGGCTCGAATGAGGGTCCACGATTTTTTTAAATATCATATTCGGTTTCAGTGTCAAAAAATGCATAGGAATACCATAGACTTCATTAGAACTCCGGACTCTTTTTATTTTGTGGGGCTGTGTCATTTTGGTCAATGGCCATTTGTCAGAATGAAAAGGACAATAATAGTATATTGTTTTACTAAGAGGAAAAGTGAAGCTTTTTTTTTACTAGTCTGTAATTTACGGACGACGCGAAGCGGAGCCCGGAAACTACAAAAGAGTAAAAAAGCCATTTTCCTCTGAGTGAAACATACTATTTTTTCTTCAAGCATCCTATATATTTTTTTGAAATAATAATTTTTGAATTTAATTTATTCAGTAATAAAGTATGTTTTTTTTATTAAAATATGCCAATAAAACCCTTTTGAAATAAACTTAAACCTTCCTTAGCTTATTTTAAATTTTTTTCGTAGGCTAAATCGTACACTTTTTGTGATTTCGATGGTAACTTGTCTAATGCAGCATTTGCAATTTCGGAGAGATTTGTAGGTGTATAAACCATATATTCTTCTTCAATCATTTTTAATAAATTTCACACAAGGTTTTTGCACAGAATCTCGATTCAACCACCTGTTTACATAATAAACAAACAAGTTTGAAGTATGGCTGTCATCAAAGTCAAAGAGTGCTGCAGCCAGTGGTGGTTTTATTAACTAACTTTTTTTTACGGCGTACAACAAGGAACTCATTTTTTACTGTAAAAAAATAGATCACTTCTAACTAGTGTGTTCAGTTATAAAATATGAACATTTTAGTACATTTAAAGAAAAAGTACTTTTTTGATTATTCTTATTATTAACATTATAGTTTAAATATTGGAATAGTTTTTTACAGTGTACCGAAAGATAATTTCTGGGAAATTTTTTTGATGGACGTACGTGTAAGGGTAGAATTTTGAATATAGCTCGTTTATTGATTAATAATTATGAAATAATTTCCTATGACCAACCACAGAATTGGTGATAAAATAAAATTCCATGCTGGATTCAGTAAGCTAATCGAATAAAACCGTGTTTTACTGATGAATGGTCATTCAGGAACTTGTTACGATTTTTTCCACAAAAAATATATGTACATGCATTTTTATCAGTAAATTAAACGTATATATCTCAATGATTTAAAACTACAATATACACGAAATATATTTTTACAAAAATGTTACCCTTACATTTAAAGTTAATCTCAAAATATATGGTTTGTACTTTCAAAAAAAACTATTTTGTATGTACCAGCATATTATGATATTGCATCTAAATATTTGGAGCTTAGCTCGTTTTGTTTTAGTTAAATCATTTTTAAATTATGAATAATTACACTAGGCAACTAATCTCAACTTTTTTTATTGCCCCGATCGGAAAGTAAATTTTTCTTACTAATTCGAGGGCGTAGAAACCGAATCTGATCTTAGAAAAATTTCAGCACCTAAAATTTTTGAGAAAAAGTCCAGGAAATAATGACGTTTTCTTTCAAAATATTTAAAAAAAGAGTAGGATTTTGAAAATTTTAGGGCATATTAAAAAAAATAAGAGGAACTCAAAAATATATATTCCTAAAGACCTACGCGAAAAAAAAAAAATAAAAAGCTTAAAATGAAAGTGCAGAGTATACTTAATTGCTTTTTTCTGGCAAAACTATCAAATCTGTATAAAAATTTTATAGGACTTAATTTGTAGACTAAAAAATTCTCTACAAAAATATTTATACAAATATTTTTTTATTTTGCTCAGTTTGTTCGTAAAAAGTAAATAAATGAAAACGAAACAAAATTAAAGTAAAGTAAAGTACAGAGTGTAAACTTTTTTCCCGAGCCCAAAAAATATATTTTTCTTATCAATTCAAAGGCCCAGAATCCAAATTTGACTTAAAAAAAATCCAGCACGGCCTATTTTTTAAATTTTATTACAGGCAATTACGCCAATTTAAAAATAATTTATAAAACAGAATATTGTGTATTTTTTTTAATTTTTTTAATGGTTCTACATCATAAAAATTTTACTTTATTACATAAGAACCATATTACGTAACACTTTTTTAGTTAATTTTTGACCCTCTAGTAATGATTTTTGACAATTTTTAGCATGAATACGATAAGCTTGTCCCCTTATGCACCCTTCTCCTTACCCACCACCCCTACTTAGTTTTGTCACATTATCCATTTTTTTTTAAATATTTTTTTTCATAATATCCCTTTTTATTCTACTTATGAATTTAAAGATTCCATGTTTTAAGTTGGGTATTTTTTAACTAATATTGAGTCGCTGAATTTAAATTTGTCCTCGGAATATCTCCCATGATTTTAGAACAAAAGAGGGATAAAATAATGATTTTTTTAACATTTTTATCTCATTTTTCTCAGAAAACTTAGGTAATAGAAATATTATGAGGCCAGATTCAGTTTCAGTTAAAAAACATATGACTTTAATCAGTCCAAACCGTGTTGCCTAGTGTTATTAGAATGTATTAAATAAAAATAAATTCAGTCCGGTTTGACACATTTTTAAAATGTTTTTTACCATTTGACTCACATTTATGTTAGAAATTCGTAAGTTTTAGTGCAAATTTGGCGGATTTTCGGCACGGGTTAGAATATTTTGATCATTTTGAAATTTGGCACATAATTTTCAAGATTTCAAGCCCTTTAAATTTTTCACTCATATAAAAAATACAAACAAACGAATTTTAGGATCCCAATAGGACCCTTAGAGAAGTTTGATCACTCTTATATTTTCAAAATTTTCCAGTTACACCTAAATTACAATTTTAAGATAATAAAAAAATACAAGGTCCACCCTAGTGTAGCATAGACGCGTCTATGCTATGTCTAGACGTCGCCATACTACTCTGACTAGGACAAGTACTTCCCAGGGTATGTATTCTCGGGCTCGAGAGAACGCATTCCCGGGAGAAAGGTAGTGTGGGTTGCATATTCTTTCTCTCGAAACGCAAAACTACTTATTCTTGAACTTCACTTCGCACGAAATTTGAGGAACTTTACTTCTACTACTCGGGATCGTGAGAAGCGGTCGTTCACGGAAATTTTGACATATAAGTTAGTCGCGCGCATTCGAACATAACCCTATTTTTGCTTTGGTTTTGTGTTGTTAATTTGAATACCGTTTTGTTTTATAATAGTTAATCGTAATTAATAAAAGATTTTTTATATTTATAAATTATTATACATTATTATACATATTATAATAATAATAATATAACGATGGACGATTTGGAAATTGTGGGGGCTGTTGCCCTTTTGGGAGATCTGCAAGATGCGGAAGATCAAATGGAGAACGAATAACGGGAAGTGTTGGCTAGGGCCGACCCTTTCCAACTTTCCAACAAAAAAATTATAGTGAATTCAGGGCTAAACAGCCCAATATTGACAAGAGGGTTGTCCTGAATAAAATTTTAAAGTATTTCTTTTTCTGTTTTTATTCTCATTTCTTACACATTAATTTTTAGATATTAATTATAAAAATTATTCAAACCATAGCAACTTGTTTCTTCTTCTTCTTGTTTACAAATAATGAAAATAATGACAGCCTGCGCACGCAAACTCGTGTCGTATAATCTGATTGGTTAAAATCCGCTAAAATACTTGGCAACGCTGCAGCCGGCTGCAGAGATCCCATCACGCTCACTAATGTTCAAGAATAGCATTTTTTAACTTTGGGGAACTTTGATATGATGTGATCAGTTCCATTCCTACGAAAATTGTTCACGTTCTCTCGAGCCCGAGAATAGATACCCAGTTAGTTTACATAGTGATAAAGTCATATTAATGTTGTCTTTGTATCGTTTTTTTTTTGTCCTCCAGGTTTCTTTTTTAGAAAGTTTCTCCATAGTAATGTCTTGAGCATTTTTTATTTCCAGAAACTGTAGTTGATGATCTTTCTTTTTTCATGTTTCTATATGTATATTTTATATAAGATCCTAGTTTACATAGTCATATTAATGTTGTCTTTGTATCGTTTTTTTTGTCCTCCAGGTTTCTTTTTTAGAAAGTTTTTCCATAGTAATGTCTTGAGCATTTTTTATTTCCAGAAACTGTAGTTGATGATCTTTCTTTTTACATGTTTCTATATGTATATTTTATATAAGATCCTATGTGCAAGAGTGAAAATTAAATTTTAGATTTTGCCCAAAAGTGTATCTTATAGAATGATTTTTATGTTTTAGCTATTTTTTAGCTGATAATCTTTCTTTTTACATGATTCTATATGTATATTTTATATAAGATCCTATGAGCAAGTGTGCAAATTAAATTTTAGATATTGCCCAAAAGTGTAGCTTATAGAAAGCTTTTTATGTTTTAGCTATTTTTTAAACTTATAAGCAAAATATTTTTTATGCGACGCGTCGCAGTAAAGTACAAAATTAAAATTTTATCTATTTTTAAAAGACTTATAAATCATTTAGAATATAAAATATAACATATTTAAATACCCCAAAGCAATTTATCTTTATTTATATACACAGTCCATAAACTTTCAAAGCCGTAGTGTATGATTTATTTAATTTTAAGTTTTAGGCTTGAAAGTTTGCCTCAAAGTAATTGATATATAGCCGAAGTTCAATCTGAGCTGAACGAATAAAACTTTTGAAACCACAAGAATGCTATATATACGTATACTGTGTCTACCATAAGGTTACTTTCAAAGAGATATTATTAGTGATTTCAAAACAGACATATATTTAGGGTTTATATCTAAGGATTGCAATCCGGCACCAATTTCAATCCGGTCGGATCCGGCCGGATTAGTCACATCAAACATATGTTGCTTTTTATTCTGAAATTAGCTATATAAAAGATATTAAATTGAATGTATTGTTAGCGCCTTCCTCATTTCAAATTCAAAAATATTTTGAATACCTGAGTGCGCATTTAAGAACAAAAATGCGAATCCCCTACTCTTGACAAGGTGGGTCCGTCGAGAGGCGACTTTGGGTAGGCAGTCTAGGACAGATTTTCGCAGTGTTGTTATGCGCGGTGTGTTTTTGGAACTTTCCGGGTATGTGAGTTAAAATTATGTATATTTTAACGAAATATCTGTTTTTTAAGTAGTAATAATTTTTGAGTAGTTTATTTCATGTAAGTAAAATGTTTTCTTATAGTTTCAAACAAAAAGCAAAGTAAACTCACATAAAATAGTAGAGAAAGACTTTTTTATTTAGATAACCAGAGAGATGGGTGCTAAACTGAATATGTTAATTTATTTAACGTAAATTTATTTATGAAAATTTTAGAGGTGGGTTTTACAAACGTTTTAAATTTTCTTTAGTCATTCATAAAAGGGAATTGTTTTTTTTTTGCCACTCTGGTATCAGACTGCTATTCTGAGTTTAGAAAGATTACTCTCGCCCGAGACCTTGTTAAATTAGTTATTTTTGTTGTACACCTTTTATATTTTATTTATAAAATTCATTCTTGATTTTTTCAACTTAATTGAATATTGTGTAACCAAATGTACAACTAATTTGTTTGTGTTTTTATTTTTTGTTTTTCAGCTTTCAAGTATTTATTTACTCACATGTAATATTTATTTCTTGCTAAATTTATTTAACGTTAGTGGTAGCAAATTATTTAACTACAAAAGAAATTTCAGCTCTGTAAAATTGATTGAAAGTGTGGAATTCATAAAATCACGAATGAACAATAAAAGTCTAGTAGTGTTACTAGTTTATCAAAAAGAACAGAAAAAAGGTTAAAAATTTAAAAATATAAAAAGAACGATTAAGTTTTTAATTTTAAAAACACATAAAAAACTGAATAGTATTCCTTAAAAAAAATATTTAAATACCTTGTATTAAGGAAAAAATAAATAAATTTTTATTAAAACAAACAAAAATTTATTAAAATTCATAAAATACTCTTTTTTGTATAACTTGCATGCAAATATTTTTGAATATTTGCCCCATGACATTATTAGATATACACGGAAAAAAAAATTATAGCTAGGAGCGCTATAACACACATACCAAGCAAATTATAATCGCTTATTATATAAATACAAGGCTTTCTCTTACAATTATGGCAGTCAGTGTAAAAATTTATATGAAATACTTTAATTGTTTAGTGAATAATAAAATATAACAAATAGTATGGCATTTATAGCTTAAATAGATTTAATTATTGTCCGTGCTAATAATTTTTATAATATAATAAAATTTCTGTAAATTTATAATAGTGCCTGTAATAAATATAATCGTGTCTGTAATATATATAATCGTTTCCAATTTATTTTTAACATTATTAGTTATTGTGTCCCTTATAATCTATAGCTTAAATCACTATAATTTGCCACTGTTACCAAATATCTTATAATGTATAGCGCAGAGCCCACTAATTTCTTTCCGTGTACCCCTTTTTGCAATTTTTTGCAAAAATATGTTTTACAGAGAAACTAGAAAACTTTTTATATATTTATTATTATATATATTTTTAATATTTTATATTTTTATTTAACGGATCCGGTGATTGGATCCGGCAAATTCATGCTGGATCCGGTAAACGTTTAATGATGCCGGATTACCGGATCCGGTTTTACGGATTGCAATCCATAGTTTTATCCCGTTGCATGCGGCCATGGCTGTAAAATTACCATGAATTACTATGAAACGTAACAGATTATTGTAATTTTTTACCGTTCTCCATGGTAAATACTGCTGCCAACAAAATAATATTTTACCCTATAAGCCTATGTTAATTTTTCATAAAAAAAATAAAAAAATTCAAAAACTTCGTTTATCCAAAAAAAAAATAATAAAAACACCACCTTACCCCACCCCTACTTTTATCAAAATCTAATTCTAACCGAGAAATCTGGATAAGGAACCTATGTTTCAAGTTTTAAGTCTTTAGCTGAAAGCCTTCTGGAGTCAGCACATCGTAGTCACAAATTTTCTGGAAAGACAGACCGGCAGATAGACAGACAGACCGACACATAGACTCTGAAATAAAATATAGGGAACATAAAATTATGGGGGGTTAAACTTTTTTAAAAATAAAAAAAACTATCATAAAAAAAATTCATTTTTTTTCGTTTTTTTTTTGCAAAAAGAAAAAAAAAATAATTTGTATTTTTTTTGGCAATTTTTTTTATTTTTTGTTTTTCAAAAAAAGATCTTATTTTATTTTTATTTTATTTTTATTTTTTTTAAATATATTTTTTTTAAGAAAATAAAAAAAAAGTTAACAAATGTATTAAAGCTTTTTTTATTGTTTTTTTGGGTACATTTGGGAAAATGCAATATACCATTTACTGTGAACAATATATAATGGAATGCGTAGCATTACATATCTTCACGGCTTGCTTGTTCTTCGTGTTCTTGTTCTTCTTTTTCTTCTTGTTCTTCCTATACTTTCTTCTTTTTGTTCGTCTTGTTTCTCTTTTTCTTCTTGTTTCTCTTGTTCCTTTTGATTTTTGCAAGAGGCTAATTGAAAAAATATTTTTTGATCTATACACGATATGCCTAGGAAGCACAATTAAATGGAAAGGATGTCGTGTAATACATTATTTTAAAGCTTTTAATATTATTTTGACTATATCATTTTTTATTTTTTTTATGGTCTTTCATTTTTAATTTTTACTTTCTCCAAGGAAAGTCATATTATGCATTATAATTATTTGTACACAAAAGCTAAAATTTCATGTCTATCTACTATATTGGCTATAGCTACAGCGAATAAATGTTCTTTATTAGTAATAAACTAAATTTACACTAATTAATTATACAAATGGCCATCGACCTAAGTCCTACAGCGATATATCCATTAAATAGCAGTCACCAAAATTTGTACAGCAGCAAAAACTACCACAATTCATATTTTTAATTAAAAATATCTAATAGGAAGTCATAAATTTACTGATAAAAAGTATTATTGAAATAATCCAAAAAGTCCTTTATCATAACAGAAAAAAATACTATGAATATATATTTTTTTTAGTTTTACACAGAAAAAGGTGTAATATGATTAAACAACCGTTAAGTAACATCATTTAGTTTAATTCCTGAATAGTATATTCTATAACTAGTATGGAATAGACAATATTCCGGGCGAAACCTGAGGTAGTATAAATATGCTGAGGCCAGATTCGGTCTCAGCGACCCAAAATTAGTTAAAAAACATAGGACTGCAATCAGGGCAAGAAACCGTACGGCAACACGTGTTGCCTAGTGTTAATGAAGTTACGTTAATATATTAGATCATATATCCCTTCCTAGATGCGCCTTGAGTCCACGTCAAACCGAAATGTTTTCATTGCTATATCCAGGTAGATTTCACCTTCCCGCTTCTGGTCACCACCCACCTCTATAGTGGTTTGTTAACAAATATGCTATACTTCACCTCCTGCGCCTTGAGTCCACGTCAAACCGAAATATTTTCATTGCTATATCCAGGTAGATTTCACCTTCCCGCTTCTGGTCACCACCCACGGCTATAGTGGTTTGTTAACAAATATGCTATACTTCACCTTCTCGCAACCTCACCGCTATAGTGGTTTGTTTACAATTGGCTTTGTATATGTTCTACATAAAACAAATCAACATTAATGCCATATCTATGTATATATGATCTAATGTTAATATAATGAAGGCAACAAATTCTAAACATTAATTTATTAAAAGCGATAATACAAACCCCTGGTTTCTTTTTTTTTCGGTGTAGGTATATTTCAAATAGACGCGTTAAAGAAAGTCCAATCCATTCCTTTTTAAAATAAAAAACATCCAAATTAAGGATTTCACAACTATATTAAAAAGAAACTCAGTGGATTATTAGGAGACGTCTAGATTGTTAAGGATAATGTCCATTATATCAAGTTCCTTTTATTGTTTTTTTCTTATCATGATATCTTTCGGATCAGGGAGCAGAAACATTTTCACGTCATGACAGATAACATAATCTTGAAATATTATGTCCTAGTAAAATATTCTTACTATGAAAAATGAAATATTCCAGTGCAGAAAAATGTCATAATATTTTATATTAAATATAAGAAATTTAATTATAAAGCCATATTAACAATTAAAATAAATTTTGGCACATAGTAATAACAAAGTAGCGAGAGTTTAAGACTAACCCAAGATTCCGATTACACTACCCGACATGATTTATATACTATTGATGAGATATATAGGGTCTAGAAGTATTTTTTCTCCTGATTTCAAATCTGTTTTTAGAATTCTTCCATCACGTCACAATTTTGATATACAGGGTGTTTTATAATAAAAATAGGCATTTTTTTGAACGTCAGGAGATTTCACATTTATGAATTTTTTTTTTCAAATTTGGTACACTTGTTAAAAATTTGTGTGCTTTTCGAATATTTGTAATAGGGTGCTGGTCCCAATTAAAGCCAAAAATATTAATTATCTAAGACATTAATTTAGAACCACACACTATTATTTGGAGGCGTATCAAATACAAATAGCTGTATAGTTGCTATTTGGGTAGCGTGCCACCAGTAATAATATTACATAATATTATCACAATATCATATATCATATGATAACAAATGTTAATATAAGAATCTAATTACTACTTAATACTTATCTGACTTTCTTAGATGTTTCTTCGATGTCTTCATATATCACTAACTTTATATAGAAATGTGAAAGGTAAAAAAACTTCAAATATATTTTAAATTAATTAAAATATATCTTTCCAATAAAACAAAAGGATTAAACAACAATTACGTTAATTCTAAAATTCCCCTAAAACCCAACTTAACTAGACGACTACATATTTCCGAATCCCATTTTTGACCATAACTAAACACAGGCAAAACGTCCCTTCCCAAAGATGCTGATATACCAGTCATAAAACTATAAACAAAAAATATCTGAGGAGTTTTCGATCAAAATAAACTGAATTACTTTAAATTACTGAAAATGAATTTAAATTTAATTAAGCGAAATGATTAAAAAAACTACTTCTACATATTGATTGATATTGATTTTCATGACATTGCTTCGAAGTAGAAAAAACCATTTTTACAAACAATCCCTAACTATTGCCAGTATCTAAAACAACATCATTAAAGATATTCCCATATTTATTAATTAAGAAAACCGAATTAACCAATTAATTAGTCTAGTAAAAATGTACACCCTTTTTATGTAAACGCCTCAATTACACAAAATGCAAGCTTCCCAAATACTAATAATATTAGCATCTGTAAAAACAAACAGCAAGAACATGCTATGTCACGTTCAATAACCATTAAAATAAAAATATAAATACTCAATATATACAGGGTGACCACTCTGTTACATATTTTAAAAAAAATTTAAATATCGATTGTCATTTGTTTTTTATAATAAAAAGAAAAAGTTTTTTCGTTGCCAAAATTTCAAAAGATGGATTTTTTGATGTAACTAACAAAAGAACACTCTGTATTTATATGGCTTCAATTTGGTTTCAACTTTTTTTTGAAGGACCTTCTGGAAGCGGCACAATATCAATTTTAAGTCAATTATGTCAGATATTTTAACAGCGTTTTGCATACTTTAAGAACAATAAGTAGGCTTTGTACAAAAATTTGACGTTTTAAGTCAAGTTAAATTATTCAATCAATTAACTAGATGAAACGTTGCAAGCATCCTGTCAAAATATCGGCACTATTGTACACTAAAAAAAAAAACTTAAAAAGAGCTTTTATTTAAAATATAATTTTTTGAAATCGGGTTATAAATATGTGGAATATGCTAAAAAAACCTTTTACTGCTTTAAACGCCAATATCTTTTAAACAATGCATTTTAGGAAAACGTTGTTTATAACATTTTTTGACCAATTTAAAATTATCTTTTTTGTAAGTGCTAAATTAACCAAATACAATAATAATTGCCTTAATTATAAACAAAAAAACGCTAAAAATAGGAGTTTTACCCTATTTTTACCCCCTTACCACCAAAATCTAGTCAGCGATAAGAAACAATATGCAAAAAACCGCAAGTCGATATCTCATTTAGAAATGGAGTTAGAGAGTTTACACCCAGACAGACAGACAGACAGACAGACGGACGGACGCAATTTTTTTTTTACTCCTTTCGACTGTATCTTGGGAAGTAAAAGACCTAAAATGTCAAATTCTGGTCCAAAGCCTACTTACTCTTCTTGAACTATGCAAATTGCTGTTAAAATAGCTGACATAACTGACTTAAAATTAATATTGCACCGCTTCCAGAAGGTCCTTCAAAAAAAAATTGAAATCGAAATGAAGCCAGATAAACACAGTGTTTTTTTCATAGTTACATCGAAAAATTACATCTTTTGAAATTTTGGCAACGAAAAAAACTTTTTCTTTTTATTATAAAAAACAAATGACAATCGATATTTAAATTTTTTTTAAAATATTCGAAAAGCACACAAATTTTTAACAAGTGTACCAAATTTGAAAAAAAAATATTTATAAATGTAAAATTCCCTGACATTTAAAAAAATGCCTTTTTTTTATTATAAAACGCCCTGTATATCAAAACTGTGACGTGATAGAAAAATTCTGAAAACGGATATGAAATCAGGGGAAAAAACACTTCTAGACCCAATATATATCATAAATAGTATATTTCAAAAGTTTCAAATTGTCGGGTAGTGTTATTATAAAAAAAATATTTATTTTAATTGTTACTTAACATTTTTTTTTAGTCTTATTTTTTAATAATTCTCGGAGAAATATAAAAAAAAGTGTATGTCGGTCTGTGGCTGTCTGGCTGCCTGTCTGCCCATCTGTCTGTGTGCTATGATTTTCGACCCTTGTAGCCTAAAATGTTTAACTTTCTAGCAGAGCTTGTTAATGTAAATATATATTATTTTTTATTTTGACTTGTTTTCGTTTAGGAGAAAGTACTTTGACACATTGACATTTTTTTTTGTTATTAGTTACTGAAAATTTAAATATTTTTTTTTTAAATTAAGTTTTAATATATCTACTTATCATGTTAAAACATGTCAAAACTTATCGGTCAATTTTTTATTTACATCGGCACTTAGTGCTACTAACAGTGCCGATGTATTGAAATCTTCGCCGAAAAGTCAAAATCTTTGACTACGTTTTTTTTTCACATTTCTCGACGTTTTAGACCATTCGAAGTCAGTAAAAAAAAATTTTGCGTCCGTCTGTCTGTCTGTCTTGGTGTAAACTCTCTAACTCCATTTCTACATGAGATATCGACTTGCGGTTTTTTGCATATTATTTCTTATCGTATTCCGAAGAGCTGATTAGATTTTGGGGGTAAACGATTGGGGGTAAGGGGGTAAAAATAGGGTAAACTCCTATTTTTAGCGTTTTTTGTTTATAATTAAGGGAATTATTATTGTATTTGGTTAATTTAGCACTTAAATAAAAGATAATTTTAAATTGGTCACAAAATGTTATAAATAGCGTTTTCCTAAAACGCATTGTTTTCGAGATATTGGCGTTGAAAGCAGTAAAAGGTTTTTTTTAGCATATCTCACATATTTATAACCCGATATCAAAAAATTATATTTTAAATAAAAGCTCTTTTTAAGCCCTATAAAAAATGTTATTTACAGTTTTTTGCTAGAATAACATCTTTTAAAGATACAGAATTTAAATCAAACAAAATACCTAGTTTTAAATTTGCAAACTAGATGGCTCTAGTGTGCAATAGTGCCGATGTTTTGACAGGGTGCTTGCAACGTTTCATCTAGTTTATGACATTTTTTGGAAAATGGATTTTTTAATAATAAAATTAATGGAAAGCCCCTAGCACAAGCATATGGCTTATTTGGGACTCTCCATGACTTTGTGTATACTACGAATAAATAAATAAATAAAAATAGCAATAAAACATTAAAATCATTATCTGTCGAGATTTTTCTTCTTCTTAACGTCTGGGCCCATAACCTTTTACGAAAGAAAAATAGAGAATATTCAATAAATCTATAATTTATTATAAATGAATAAAAATAATTAATGTTCCAAATTAGATAATTTCTACTACAATTATTTTGACATGAAAATAATAAATTAACAAAAACACATCGCACCATGGCATTCTTGAAAGTGAGCAGAATAATATTACAATGATATATTAAAATAACCTGGATTCATATTTCCAATAATAATAATAGTTCAGTTAATTTATAAAATAAATATTAAAATTCGATCAAATATTTAATGGAAATTTCTCGGTAAAATGATTTGAAATTAATTATAATTATCAGATCAAAAAAGTTTGGACTTGTTTATCTTTCTGGTATTAAGTTTGTTTTAAACTTTATTTGTAAAATTAAAATTAAGTTGTATGTACTGGAAAAAGTCTATCCTCAGGCGATTTTGAGGAAAGTCTTTTATCCTTATAATTATATTTATAAAATTATAAACAAGTAAATTTATTTCATTAAAAGTTTGGCTATGTAAACACTGAAAAAAAGAGTTGGTTTGGACAACCCGATTAATACTTGAATACGAAACAATATTTTGCTGGTTGCTGCAACCAAAAATCTGGTCAGGTCAACAACACCACTTGTTATGGTACCACATAACTATTGTTATCAGAAACAGAATTAAGAATCTGGTAAACACTAACCCAACCCCAACCAGATCGGTTTTTCAGTGTTTGATTAAAATTATATTAAAATTATATTATTCAAAATCTGTATAAAATATACACTTTGTATTTAAAATAGGGTCCGAAATTTTAAGGGTTGATTCTATATCATAAAATATGACAAACATGCAAAAACCGTTAAATCCAAATTTTGCATATTTTGACCTAAGGGAACGTTCAAGTATTACCTAACGCAAAATGTACCAAAATTCATACATCGGTTCTCGCGTTATTCAAGGCTGTAGAGATGAAATCTCTATAATCTATAATAACGCGAGAACCGAGGAATGAAGTGTACGAATTTTGGTACAATTTGCGTTACGTAATACTTGAACGTTCTCAAAGTATTGATTCTTTCTTGATGTAGCACATTATATAAGAAAAAGCCGATAATTATATGACCCATGAACAGTTTTTGTCAGTTTTAGGATAAAAAAAAAAAAATTGGGATTATCGAGGGGATTACGCTGTACAAGTTTTCTGCCAATATCTCAAAATTGGAAACATTTATGTTTGCTCCACAAACATTTTAACATAACAAATAACAAATGTTATAACATACACTCAGAAAATGTAATTGTAATTTAAATACTAAATTTTATTTGTTATATATGGCCACCATCGATATTTAATACTTTACTTGTGATATTAAATACTACAATGTGTATACAAAATCTTGTCATACTAACATAGAGGCCGTGCTGGTACATTTGGATCCCCACGCAACATGTGTTTATTAATACTAGCATGTCATATTAAAAATAACTGTAACATTTGGTAAAGCATATCACACTTATAGTATGTTATACTTTGAGTTGTTGTTAAGTTGTATTACTGATCTAGTTTTAAGTATGTTACAGTATTCAAAAAAATTAACAATCGGTAAATAATACCAAAATTTTGATTAGTAATAATTTAAAGATTGCAACCACACACAATTACACACTGATAAAATATAAGATCCTTTTTTTACTTTTCTTTGTATTATTACTAATCAAAATTTTGGTATTATTTACCGATTGTTATTTTACTAAATACTGTAACATACTTTAAACTAGATCAATAACACAACAATTACAACTTAAAGTATACCAAACTATAACTGTGATATAATTTACCAAATGTTACAGTATTAATAAACACGTGGGGATTTAAATGTACCAGCATGACAACATTTTGTATATAATACACACATTTCAGTATTTAATATCACAAGTAAAGTATTAAATACCAGTGGTGGCGATATAAATAAAAAATATATATTAACAAATAGCACTCAGTATATTCTGAGTTTAAATATATAAAAGTATCTTGGTTATAAGGGGCTGTCCATATATTAGGGTCAGGGAAATTGTTACAGTTTGTGACAGGGGGAGGGGGTCTAGGTAAACGTTACGTAACGGAATTTAATAAATTTAATGTTTATTTCTTAAGCTTGGCAGATGTATTTTTATTTCAATATAAATTACTATTTAGTGGCCCATAATTTCCTTTTTTACAAAAAAATTGACGAAACTATGCATATTTAAATAATATTGTAATCAGTAAAAAAACTGTTGACATTGATATTAAAAAAAAATCTTAAGGCCCGGTTCTTGCGTGGTCTTGCCGATGAATCATCGGCGATGATAAATTTTCGCGCGGAATGTGTACACACAGAACACCAATGTGTGTACTATTTTGTGTACCTGTGCATAAACAATATACGTTTTATACGTGACACTCAGTGTAAAAAGAGGTACCTAGTATTTTTTCCCTGTGTTGATTATGAATATTTTTTTAAAGTTTGAGTGATTTTTTCGTGTAATTTCTTTTTAAGGTTATGTTATACTATATTTTAGGTTCATGTTTGTTTTGTCAAGAAAAACGAATCAATAGTGAGAATACAGTTAAATTTATTGCGAAACAAAATTTTTATATTGTTACGCGTTACACAGGGGGGGTTGGTATATGTGACAGTTTGTTACACAGGGGGGAGGGGGTCAATTTTTTTAAAATTGCGTTACGTAATATATGGACAGCCCCTAACAAATAATATATTTTTTTTCAGAATAACAATGGATACCATGTACACGTCAAGAATACATGGGTTTCCAAATTTAAGTAAAACAGGGACGGAACCTGTAATTACAGAAGAAAGTATACTCTCTCTTTTGATAGTTCTGGGCAGTAGTGTGTCTTTGGTTGGATTGGTCTTTGCATTCATCACATACAGGTAACTAATTTAAATGGCTTTATCTCAGACGTGTTCGATGTTCTCTCAGGTGTTGGCCAGGGTACCCATTTGGGTCCAATACTGTTCTTGTTGTTTATAAATGATGTCAAAAAAATCTTAACTGTCTTATTCCTTTTATTTGCCGATGATTGCAAACTTTTCAAGGTTATTAAATGTCTTGCTGATAAGATTCATCTTCAAAACGATCTTACTCTGTTTAATAACTGGTATAAGTCAAATGGGTTATGTTTAAACATTTCAAAATGTAAATCAATGACCTTCACTAGGAAATTAATGCCCACTTATATTGTATAGATAATGTCCCAATCGATAGAGTTGAAGTTTTTAAAGATTTAGGTGTTCACCTTGATACCAAATTAAATTTTACTGATCATATTGACAAGATAGTTACTAAGGCAAATAAAAATTTAGGGTTTATTAAACGATATACTACTACGTTTACTGATACACGATGTCTAATTGTTTTATACACTAGTTTTGTTCGGTCAGGCCTAGAATACGGGTCATTGATTTGGTCGCCAAGTTATACAACCCATATATTACGTTTAGAAAATATTCAAAAAAAATTTATTAGATTACTGTGTTTCAAAAATAACATTGACTATGCAAATAGCAACATTAACGAGTTGTTAACTTATTTTACCTTACCTTTATTGGAGAAACGTCGTTCATACTACGATATTATGTTTATTTACAAAGTTTTTCACTTCATAATAAAATGTCCACCAATTCTTTCACAACTTTCTATCTGTGTTCCATTAGCAAACTTAAGGTTTAATAATTTATTTTTTGTTCCATTTCACCGAACAAACTATGGAATGCACTCTCCTTTATGTAGAATGACCAATTTAATAAACGCAATCAATGACTGTGATATTTTTTATTTAAGTTTAAATAAATTTAAAAATAACATTAAAAGAGTATTATATTAATTATACGTTAAAAATTATTATATTAATTATAAGTGTCCAGTTAAATATTCTAGTTTCCATATAACATGTTTTATTCTATTGTACTTAAATGTTTGTAAAAAAGGATATCCGTTAATAAATAAATAAATAAATAAATAAATAAATAAATAAATAAAGTACGATCCGTTTAAACGGGATAGTGACTCATATTGAAAGTACGGACCGTGCGGGGACCGGAACGTAAGAAGGGAGTATAGGCGTGCGGGTAAAGAAGCGTCGAGCGGGAGGGAGCTTTAAGCATGAGTCACTATCACGTTTGGACTTTTTTTTTATTATAAGTTTACATATAAGAAATACACTATAAGAGAAAGTCAAATACGTGACCGTGAAAAGTATTCAGGACCCGAACCTGTGTTTTGGCTTCTAGGTACGACTGAGCGATGGCGCCAGCTGTATATGAACTTGACTGTTTAGTGGGAGTGGGGTGAGGGGTAGTATATCTGTCAAAACAATTGAAATTTTACTCGTGAAATTTTACTCGTGATTTGCAATTTATTGTGCTTTTATACCGAACTTTTATTGTGATGTCTAATACAAAATGTGTATTGTACCGTTTTGCAAGGATCAGTTAAGTAAACGTCACCGTTTTCCTAGTGATGCAAACTTATTTAATGTGTGGGTCAAAAACATTAATAGTGCCAAGTTAAATAAAACGACTAAAGGCAGGGACTGACCCTGTCTTGAAAAGCTTCTTATTGTTTTGACTGAGCTATTTAGGGCAGGGACAGCCCCTACACAAAAAAACTTATTGATTTGACTGAGCTGTTTAGGGCTGGGACAAATGCCCTAAAAAGCTTCTTACCATTTTTACTGATATGTTTAGGGCAGGGATGGCCCCTATCGAAAAGAGCTTATCAGTTTGACTGAGCTAGCCTTAAACAGCTGTTTAGGGCTGGGATAGCCCCTGGCCAGAGAAGCTTATCGGTTTAACTGATTCATATTGTTTATCTGTTAAATGTAGGAATACTAATTATAAAAACTTTGCAAATGTGCTGTGCCCTTAGGCAGTATATTGTGTATGACACTCAATTATATATGAAGGCAAATGTTTACTCCTCATATATATTTATTTATAATAAAAACTTAACTGTTAAAAGTACGACATAATTGTTTTAATTTCCTATTTACGTTTAAAATAAAATATATAAAAATCAAAGCCAAGTGTTTTTTTTTTTAATTATATAGGTTTATTTAGCAAAAGATAAAATTTCATATTTTTAAAGTTTAACAAATTTTACATTTAATTAAAATTTCGATTCATATATTGTTATTTTTGATTAATGTGAGGGTTAGATAACCCACTTGTTAGACTTTAAAAATTTGTTTTATCTTTTGGTGAATAAACTTAAAGTTTCAAATAAAAATACAGAGCTTTTCCCCATTTTTACAAAATTGATTTGGGAAAGCAATAGTAATCTTTATTACCGACTTCCGTAGGTTATCTGTATTATCGGCTGTCGTTGACCGTGAATTTAGTGAATTTTAAAAAACAACCGCTAATGGCGTACAATAGTTTTCTATCTCTATCATTTGACTTTCTCTTATAGTCTATTTCTTATATGTAAGTTTATTATAACGGGACAAGCGAAGGTGGTAGGGTGTTAAACATTTAAGGTGAATGGCGTAGGTTTTTCGCGCCAGATGTATCAAGTAATTTATGTAAAAATGTGTTTGTTAAGAAAATATTATCAAATCTACAATCGGTATAACTATTCATATTGATTTTACAATGGAATGTTAGTATATGTGATGTAATTTAGTGGTTGGATCTGGATTAGGGTTATCCACATGTTTTTGAGGTTATGATAGAAGAAATTTTATTTATTTGAAACAAGGATAACAGACCCCAGTAGCGCAATGGTAGCGCGTTTGATTACGGATCCTGGGGTTGTGGGTTCGAGCCCCACATAGAGCATGGATGTATAGTGGTGTAAATAGTCGGTAGATGGAACTACGATGACTAACTGTAATGTGGGTTGCAGGTGAAACTGTAAACACATTTCAGGGTGGATGCGAGTTCTGTTGAGGACCGTGCTTCGGAGGGCACGTAAAGATGGCGGTCCCGTCAATTAGGCCATAGCAGCGAAAAACGACGTTAAACAGTAAAACAAACAAACAAGGATAACTTAGAAAAAGAAGTAAACAGTTAAGAAGTCTTACAAAAGACCAGGCAAAAAGAAAGTGATGTATTTGTGATGTAATTTAGTGGTTGAAACTGAATTAGGGTCATCCACATGGTTTTGAGGTTATGATAGAAGAAATTTATTTATTTCTGCGCACATTTAAACAGAATTGGGAGGTCCCACAAGAAGTCTTACAGAAGACCAGGCCGAAAGAAAGCGATGGTATGGTAGCAACCAGACAAAACATTTGCAGAAATTAACACAAAAGAGTAGCGAGCTGGCTAATTGATATAAAGCAAAGGCCAAAAAATAAAGAGAAGAAGAAGAGAAGTTTATTATAAGTCTGCCATAGCTTTTATCGTCATAATCCAGTCGACTGCAGTCGTCAGGTCAATAAAAGCGGCTTTACTTGGAAATAATTCAGGGAGTTTTGATTTTGGGTTTATTGAGTAGGGTTTAGGGCCGAAAATAAAAAATCAATTTTTTGACCTTGAACTCGATTTGAAAGTGTCATTTTTTATATTTCACAAAAAAAAACGATTTTTCAAAATATCTCAAGATTGGTGAATCCTAGGTCCTAGCACAAAAAACGCTCTATATGAAAATAAAGAAGACCAAATTTTTGTACAACCTTTAACTAATGCACCCCACCGCCTTAAACGTTACACTATAGGTTTTTAGGGATTTGTCTTTTTTCGAATTTTTTTTTCACGTCGATTGGCTTTAATCTTAGAACATTTTGGGTAAAAATTTAAAAAAAAAGGGGTGCTTTCTTTTAAATTTTTGTAAAATTAATCATTTTAAAATAATTCACCAATATGTGCCCCATTATCTCGAGATTTAGTAAACCGATTTGCAATAAAAAAATCACTGTTGTATTAATTTAGCATGAAAAAACCTTTAAAATGACATATAACATGTCCCATTTTCTTGGATCCGGCATAGATTGTTCGAATTTTTACGTTAAAAAGGAAAAAAATCGGAAAATCTATGCCTGCATTGTTAAGGATCTAAGAAAATAGGACATGTTACATGTCATTTTAAAAAAAATTGGTTTTTCGAAAAAAGAAAATAAAACGCTAAGAATCTATAATGTAACATTTAAGGCCTTAGTTATAAGTCATACAAAAAAATGCATATGAGAAAAATTTGGCAGACTAACATCTCTACTCTAAATTTCTCTACTCCCTAACATCCCTACTCCATAACATCCCTACTCCACAACAACTCTACTCCATAACATCTCTACTCCGTAACAACTCTACTCCACACTATATGCACTTTATTAGCCACTTAATAATAAATAAGCAGTTCAAAGAACAAAGAATCTTCTTCTTCTAGATTATTTTATTTTTTTCCTAGAAAACGTTTATCTTTAAATGTAAATCTAGAACAATCATAAATGATTTATTCTAAAAGCAACAATGACCGCGTACTCTTAACATGCACTAATATGTAAGTAATTAATAAACTGAATTCATTTTTGACAGTGACTTAGCATGACAAATATTCTTTTGAGTAAAGACAAGTGGCTAATCGAGTGTCTATAGTGTGGAGTAGAGTTGTTACGGAGTAGAGATGTTATGGAGTAGAGATGTTACGGAGTAGAGTTGTTGTGGAGTAGGGATGTTATGGAGTAGGGATGTTATGGAGTAGAGAAATTTAGAGTAGAGATGTTAGTCTGCCAATTTTTTTTGTAAATTTGGTCCTCTTTATTTTCATAAAGAACATTTTTGTCCTAGGTTGCACCACTCTTGAAATATTTTGAAAAATCGTTTTTTTTTTATTTGCGGCTCATCAACCAAATCAAAAGTCCCTAAATTATTTCTAGGTAAAACTACCCGGCCTCTGGAGTATCAGTGATAATGCAAAACGTGCTATACGAAAAAGTAGAGTTTTGTTTTTTTGCTGTTATAGCACTGGATATGTAGTGTGTGTAGGTTAGATATGTAGCTGGTCTATTCAGTTCTTACTCATATTATAAACGACGCGTCGCGACGATGTAAGTCCCCCAAATTTGACTTTATCTTGAACTAAGTCGGTAAAATTTCTGATAAGAAACAACTCGGTTCTCCAAACACTGCTGGTTGTAGTTTTGCAGAGTTTGCCTCTATTAAAAGAACTTCAACTGCGGGGTATAATTATTAAATATCCATCTATCTATCTATCTATCTATTTTATCTATTATTAATTGGTACGATGTACCCGGTATAACGGCGATTAACATTATCCACATGGTTGAATTAAGAAACTCTTAGGGTCAAGTTTTTTTGTGAATTCAAATTCAAAGAATAACAACAAAATAATAAAAATCTAAGCTATAAATTCCAATGGCTCCAGGCACTCTTAATTTACTCTAACAAACCAACTTTTATGTTTTATATGTATTCTCATAAAATTAAATTTTAAATTAAAAATTAAATTGAGATTCTAAAGAAATAAATTTTACTTAAAAGGATCCATTAAGAATCTGTTTTTACAACATGGATTCATTAAAAACATACTTATTAAATTGCGCTAAAACATTTTAAAGTTTGGGAGAGTAAGCCATACATTTTGTGATGAAATTAAACACATTGAGAAATTAAAAACACTGGTCTGCAATTGAAAACTTTTTGACAGCATTTTGCATTTCATTTTATAAACGTTTAGTGATAGTTCCAAAGCTGCCTTCAGTTATTTTCTCGTAAAGTTCTCAAACTACCGCACTTATGACCAGAGGGGGCTACTCGTCGGCCAAAATTTAGTCGTAAAAAACAATGAAAAATCGATCCGCCATTTTTAATTCGCCATTTTGATTTAGGAAATATGAGTAATGATCCACATCAAGGTAATCAAAAAATGCCTTTATAACAAATTTTAGCAAAATCGGGTTTTAACAATTTTTTTTTTCAAAAATGTCCATATGCAAAAATGTTTATATCACATCTGAGCCACAGTCTCGCCCCAAACTTCTCTCTCAAAAATATTGTCTTAAATCAAGAATATGTGCATTGGATATAACAAAGAGAATATAGGTATTATCCTTTAAAGCAAACTTTTGCTTCAACTATGAAAGGATTAGAATATAATATGCATAAAAGAAGAATATATTCTCTTCGTTATATACAAATCACCATATTCTTGATTTGAGATAATATTTTTCTGTGTGTATGACAAAAAAATATATAAAGTAATAGTAATAATAATAATAATACAGGTCAAAAATGGTACTTTTCCGAGTCCTTATTAATAGGCAAGGCACGAAGTGCCGAGACCATTTATAGGCCGAAGAAAAGTACCATTTTCCGGGAGACCTGTGTACTATTTTATTCGCAACTGTTTTTATTTAAAGATAAAGTACTATTTTTTTTTTTTGAAACCTGGATCTTTGAATTCAAATAAAGAAAATAATACTATAATACTTTGTTTTTTAGTTCTTTTCATATTTACCACAAACAATTTTTCCTGCATTTCACAAGAGAAGCACAATTTTATAAAACTGAAGTTTCACATACGCGTAACCCAAAAAAAACAACCACAAAAAGAATTTGTTGATAGCTCACAGGGCACCGTTTATAAAATTTATTATCCTTTTCAGTCTCAAAATTAAAAAACTTTGACTAAAACTGTACATTTAGGTTTTTTAAACAAAATGTATTAGATTATATTCGTGTTTATCAAAGTAGTTGGGTGTTTATCATGACAACAGCAATTCAGCCCTTTTGATATTTTAATCGGTGGCTCCATCTAGCGGAAATTAATGATTTATAATTCAGACCAGTAATAATTAGTTTACTGGTCTCTATTTTTCATTACAGGTCAGGTCCAGTTGTGAAAACAGTGGGACAAGAAATCACGTACTTACGAAACCTTACCTTAGTTTTCTAAAGTACTAGTACGCTAAAAACGTGATATGAAACCAGTGCTTTATACAATTTTTTCTATTTTGCTCTAAAACTTAAAAAAAACTTACATTTAAATTGATGACTGATTTAGGGATTTTTGTTTTGGATTGGCATTACAGTTTACACCATGTTTAAAATTCTAAGAACAAATTATATTTTGATATATTTTATAGTCATCTCTTCTCTTTTTTACTGCAATTAACCAAGCCACAATTTTAACATGGTAAAAATAACCTAAACACAAAATTTTGTAGAAAATTCAACTTTAAGCGACATTGACATTTGCACGGAAAACGTCAAGCGATAGGCCAGGTCTGTTGCCAACCCAAAAGAACAAAAAGTACAGACCTCTTATGGGCCTATAAGAACACGCAAAATGCGTGTGATTATGAGCTTATAAAAGTCGCAAAATAGAAAATAGTATATTAAAGTACTAGTTTCATAACATACGTTTTTAGCGCACGAGTACAAGTTTAGAAAACGAGCCGCTTGCGGCGAGTTTTCTAAAGTACTAGTGCGCTAAAAACGTGTTATGAAACGAGTGCTTTATACAATTTTTTCTATTTTGCTCTAAAATTTAAAAAAACTTACATTTAAATTGATGACTGATTTAGGGATTTTTCTTTGGATTGGCAATACAGTTTACACCATGTTTAAAATTCTAAGAACAAATGATATTTTGATATATTTTATAGTTATCTCTTCTCTATTTTACTGCAATTAACCAAGCCACAATTTTAACATGGTAAAAATAACCTAAACACAAAATTTTGTAGAAAATTCAACTTTAAAGCGACATTGACATTTGCACGGAAAACGTCAAGCGATAGGCCAGGTCTGTTGCCAACCCAAAGAACAAAAAGTACAGACCTCTTATGGGCCTATAAGAATACGCAAAATGGGTGTGATTATGAGCTTATAAGAGTCGCAAAATAGAAAAAAGATATTAGCGTACAATGGAAAGCACGAAACAAGTTAAATTTCCAAAAAGCAAATTTGATGCAGGCCTGTAAATAATATCAGTAAATAAAGTCATGCAGTAACCCAAACTGATTATTTAACAAATTTATAATGTCTATTAATAGTGTATTGTTGCCCCTTAAGAATTTGTTGTTAAATGGAGTGTTTTTTAACCAATTTTTGTAAAATATTTGTAGAAACTTTATTTCATATTTTTACAAATAAAGCAGTAAGTATTAGACTACTAACGTTTATTTTTTTAAGGTATAGTTATTTTAAATTTACCGCTAAATACTCCACAAAGTCCGATTTACACTGAAGCATGGGCTTGTTTTGAATGTCAACAACCAAAATTTATAATTTTTCTTTACTTACTTTGTTTTTATGAAGTTTTGATGTAAAAAAAAGAGAATTGATAAAGCTGTTGCTAAAAACACTTTTGTATTCCTGTAGAAATAAAATTTGCTTATAAAATCGCTTTTATTTCAATAATTTAGAAGAATAAACCATTGTTTTGTCCTCCTTAATGGCACGTCAACGTTTTACGGTTGTGTAAATTGGGCTTAGTCATTTCGCTTACGACGCATGCGTATCTTACGTTGCTATGGTAATTTCGAGATTGTTTACAAGCAAGAAGGTTTAAAATAACTATACCTTAAAAAAATAAACTTTATGTGTATACATATACTGCATACTATATTTTGTATATTCCCTACTAAACTTTATATTCTCCTCAACGTAACGCATACTCGTATTGCAAGTAAATGTCTGAAGCATTGTTTCAAAGTAATATAATTCTCCTAGCCTTAGGCTATTAAATATGCACAACCTCTCAAAGAACATCACTATACTATAAAGTAACTAATATATCAGGTCGATTGTATACACTAAAGACTAATTAACTAGGTACTCAGTATACAAATCAATGTCAAAACACAAAAACAGGTTAGACAAGAACAAATTAGATACAACAGTAAAAATTAAAAATGTTATATTCAGGGCCCGGGTGTCGTGGAACCCAGGCCCTCACCTACTTAGATTTTTTTTACTTTATAACCATAATAAATTAACAAGCCGTGAAGATATGTATTCCATTATATTATATATATTATTCACAGTAAATGGTATATTTCATTTTTCCAAATTTTGAAAAAAAAAAATAAGTTTAACATTAAAAAAAAAGATTTTTTCTCGAAAAAAGATAAAATAAAAAAAAATCAAAAAAAGCTTAAAAAATACAGAAATACAGAAATTTTTCACTGCCTTTTACAGAAATTTTCGTAATCAGTGCCAAAATAGAGATTTTCCCATAGATTATGGAAAAGTCTGTAGTAGAGCAGTGCATTTTTTTTATAGTTGTACGTCGTTTGCTGTGATAAGGCACGAAACTTTGCTTCACATAAATATTATTGTTTAGAGTGGGAAGAGAATATAGCTAAATAGAGAAAAGTAATTATTTATGATGAAGCAATATTTTCCTCTTAAAATACTAGTCTATCCCTTCTTTCGTCCTAGAATTTACCAATTTTTTCCGCCATATTGATTGAGCCATTTTTAATTATTAATAATGGATTTAGTTTCAGCATCCCCGGAAACCCCTAGATACCCCTAGGTACTAATTTTTATCAAAATGCCATTATTCACCAAATTTTTGCGCCATATTGGATCTGACATAAAAAAAATTGAACCACCCTAATGTCGCGAGAAGTTTTTAAGATTTTCACAATTTTTTTCTTAATCAGCGGTGCAAAAAACAGACTTCTTTCACTTTTTATAAACAAGTTCTGCTGTAACTTTTAAAACGCACGTGTACATATGTTAAATTCCATCTTAATCGCTTAGAGATATTAGCTGTGCTTACGTTTTATCCTTTACTTGCTTATTATAAGAAATAAGGATATCTGTTTTCTGGCACATGTTTATGTTTCTTTGATAAAACACCTAGCGAACTTAAGGTATTAGAGCGCTTTAACTAATATAAATTGATTTTCCCACTGACACAGCTTTAGCTTAAAAGCATAATTTAATTTTAATTTGACTCCAATATACACGATCGAAAAAAATAATTGAATAAAGCTTACCGTTTAAAACATACATAAATGTATAACCTATTAAAATTTGGTTCGTTGGCAAACTCCTATTGGGCCTACACACTGAGGAGACATTATCCGCCCTAAGGCCGCATACGATAGGCCAATTTTAGCAAAACTGCATTGGTCCTACATTGGCCGGCCGAACACCGCAGTCTTATGTACCAACCTACGTTGGCCAACCTAAGGCCAATAATAAATTACCAACATAAAAATAAAAAAAAATCATTGGCCTTATGGCGGACAATGTAGGACCAAGTTGGCCCGTCATATGCGGCCTTAGGGCGGCTGATGTCTCCTCAGTATGTAGTCTCAATGTTTGCTGAGGAGAAATAAAAACTGAATAACTCGAGAACCGCTGATCCAATTTTAAAAACACAAAACTGTTGAAACAAAAATCAGTAAACTTTTCAAACGATGGATCACATAAAAAATGATCCAATTTAAAATTCAAAGATGACGATGACGGCAGTAGGTTATGGCGTCACTAAAAGCCCTTTGCTTACCAAAGTTGCAATTATGGTTATTTTTGGTAATTACCATTTATATTCTCTACGTTCATGGTTTAAACTGCATTCGAATATGTTGGCTACACTAACAAGTAAACATAACCTATTTGTTTATAGTTTTGTCAGAAATTTTCGTTATGTTACAGACTAACTCGTTTATTCAAAATTCTACTGGGCATAGATCCAATAAAAATACCTATCTTTAATGTTAAATCGAATCTAGAGGTTTTCTGTGACACTTATAAACAAAACAAGAAGAAAAGGTTTTATAAAAGAGATGTAATAATAACCAATCACATTGGTAGATAATATATAGAGGAAATAAACGTTTTCGCAGGGTTCTGCACTACGTAACAATAGATAGAAAATTGACATCTAAACGGTAAAAATGGCGGTTGTACGTTGCACACACCATTTCAACCGTATAGTTTTTAATTATAAAAACCAATAAATTTCCAATATTTTGCTACAAATTTTAATAAGAACACTCAAAGACAGCATAAATTTACATTCAAACCGTTTAAATACAAGCAAACGTAAATTTACTACCCATGTAGGTGGAGGTCCGACAACGCTGCACTCTGTCATTTTGTTATGAAATCGAATAATTGGTGATAATTTGTTTGTGGCGTTGTTTGTGGTATTTTCGTGTCTTTCTAGTTTTATTGTGTTTATAGTGTTAAAATTTTTAACTTAAAAATGACTTGTTTTGTAAAGACTTGTAAAAACGTGAAAAACCTTTTCGAGGTCTTGTTTTTGTTTACAAATTTAGACGTTTAAAAGGTAAAAATGGCGGATTAAACATTATAGACCTAATGTGTTTTTGTCTTTTTCTAATACCCAGCATAGCTTCTCTACCTATGTGTACCTAATACGCGGTAACTGCTTTAAAAGCACGGTAACAGATTTTACTACCAATTGGTTTAACCGCACGTAATCACAGCATTCAGAAATCAAACGGTAAATACCAAACATATGACCAAAACTTTGGTAACTAAAATGAAAAGCCTTTAAGTATCTTATAACTTACATAAACGTAAATTAAATTTAAAGTTACACCGTTCAAAATAAAATTCGACCCGTTCGAGAATTATTTTTTTGAAAAATATAATTTCCAGAGTTATATGTGATATTTCTGTTCATAGAAGAATATAAAAATACCAAACAATTTGCTCATAAAAGTCATTAAATGTAACAATAATGTGCCAGATGAAATATCATACACAAAGTTTAAATATCATACACACAGTTTAATTAATTTTAATTGTATAACTTAATGTCTTGCGATTAAAATACCTTTTGCAAAGGTCCATGTATGACAATAAACAATAATGTAAATCAAGGGCGGATCCAGGGATTTAAACATGGTTATATTTCGGTTATAAGTCATGGTACCTACCCTATATTATATAATAAGTGATACTATTCAAAGCGTGTAAGCTTTGGTTTTCAACATTTTAGTATTTAATTTTTCGTCCTCGAATAGTAAAATTTCATCTTCAAATCAATTTTTTTCGAAAACGTTAATCCTACGGTATTACAACAAGAGTAGGGTAGATACCCCAGTTATAGCCACCTTAAGAAAAATTCTGTTTTTATTTCTTTTTATTATGTTCCATTATAATGTTAAGGTTGCAAGTTTTGGTTTTTCTGAAACTTACAATATATTTCTACTTCAAAATAAATGTTTAAAAAATATAACTTCAGCTGATATGTTATAAAATAAAAAACAAAATAATACTAATTCTCTAGTTTTAGCCACTCAAGCACCGGTTTTAGCCATAAAAATTCACCAGATATAGCCACCATGAAAAAAAACTAAAAAGATGTTAAAAATAAATTATTTATATTTTTGTTTTAGAACATTTAAAATTTATAGTTTTAGAACATTTAAAATTTATAGTTTTTTAAAAATATATACTTTTTAATCAATATTTAAAATGATTTCGTTTTTTATTACATTTTTTCTTACATACATCTTTTCTTGGATAATTATCCGATAATTTAAATATTTATTAATTTTATTTATTTTTTATTTATTTGTTTAGAGTCTTTTTGGGATTTGAACCAGCTGGTAGTTTATACCATATTCGACACTATAAGTTTTACAAAAAAATTTACATGTTACAATTTTACATTGTGACATGTTTAGTTTTCAGCTTCAGTCTTGAATCATTTGAGTCATTTTGATGGCCCGTTCTCGACTATATTTTGTATAATACTCCTCCTTTTTTAATTTAAATGTATTATTGGCTAATATTTAAAGGTGGTTTTCGCTAAAATCTTTATTATTTGTACAGTAATTTTGACATATTGATATTTTTTGACATTGGCTATAACTGGTACTACTTAGGTTCCAGTTTTAGTCAATTCTGTGGCTATAGCTAGAAAGAGTAGCATATTAGTGTCCCAGTTACCGCCATGCAAATTTAAGAATAAATTCTGCAAAATATGTATTAAAATATTAATAAAGTAACTGTTTAATGACTTACCTTTAACTTGATATAAATGTTTTACGAATTTAATTTTACCTGAATTAGATATTTAAAATTATTTTTCTGTCATAAGAAATTACATTTTTTTCAAAATCAAAATTTTAAATAGGCGGTGTATTCGTTTCGCTACAGTTAAAACTTATTTAACATTTGTTGTCCCAACTTTTATCATTCAAATCTGATTTAAACGATAATTTTGATCTATAGTCTCCTATTTCTTAGCAATACCCAAAAAACTACTCTGACTGGCTAAAACCGGTGCAGTGGCTAAAACCGGTGATCCTACCCAACCTTTTTTATGTATTTTGACCAGAGGAATAATATTCCAAAAACAAAATTACAAGAAAATACACAGGAAAATGTTTGGAACAAAAAACTTTTAGGCCCCTCTTTTGCACAGATTGGCCTTATTGAGACTAGTTCTTGAGCAAAACCACGTTGCTATATATCAAAAGGTTCCTGAGTTATTAAATAAAGAGCGAATTTTTTAGCCGATTTTAAAGAGACTAGGCTCCGTTACGACGTATTTTTAGACATGTTTATAGGAACTATTTGTCATATTTTCTATCGTAGAAACATCCCTTAAAATTTCGGACCCTATCTTAAATACACCGTGTCGGAAGTCTTTTAAAAATCTTAAAAATAGCAAAATCTCCAAAATCTTAATAATTTTCAACACGATTTTGATTTGGAAATCTCAGAAATCTTAGCGAAAAGCTCAAAAATTATAAATCTAGAAAATCTCCAAATCATAAAAAATTGGAAGTTTGTGTACACAGGTTTTTTAGTGATTCTTGGTGAACTGTTCACTTAGTAAAATTACCATAAAATAATTTGATTATAAAATATGGAAAATGATTTATAAAAATTTTCGCCTGCGGCACATATTACCATTAATATAATTACAGTTTTGCGTTTTTTTTATTAAATAATTTTATTTTCAAATTTTGGGCAGTTTAAAAAATACGTGACCTCAAAATTTAAAATTTAAATATTTAAAACATACCTATTATACAAATTTAAAAAATGTCGAAGGCGCCGAGTCCAGCTTCATTTTTTTATTAAGTAATTTTATTTTCAAATTTTGGGCTGTTTAAAAAAAAAACGCTACCTCAAAATTTAAAATTTAAATATTTAAAACAATAAAATATATAGGTACCTATTATACAAATTTAAAAAATGTCGAAGGCGTCGAGTACTTTACCCCCTCCTCAGATGAAAATCTTTACCAGGCCCTTGTGTGGTTCCCATTACTTGTAACCGATATATGAACATGTTTGGAATTTCTGGATCCGCTCTTAACAATATTAATACTAAAGGCATACAGCTTTATTTTAAATTCGACAATCCAAAGTCTGAACGAGTTAAATGTCACAAATACGGAGAACAATGTTGAGAAATGTTTTAAATAAATGCTTATCTTAACACGGAAAGAAATTAGTGGGCTCTGCGCTATACATTATAAGATATTTGGTAACAGTGGCAAATTATAGTGATTTAAGCTATAGATTATAAGGGACACAATAACTAATAATGTTAAAAATAAATTGGAAACGATTATATATATTACAGACACGATTATATTTATTACAGGCACTATTATAAATTTACAGAAATATTATTATATTATAAAAATTATTAGCACGGACAATAATTAAATTTATTTAAGCTATAAATGCCATACTATTTGTTATATTTTATTATTCACTAAACAATTAAAGTATTTCATATAAATTTTTACACTGACTGCCATAATTGTAAGAGAAAGCCTTGTATTTATATAATAAGCGATTATAATTTGCTTGGTATGTGTGTTATAGCGCTCCTAGCTATAATTTTTTTTTTCGTGAACTTTTGAAATAATACTTGAAATAAGGTTTTTATCTTATAAGATAATACCATCTATTTTGCTTTATATCCACCCAGTATAATATACAGATAACCAGTATAATATACAGATAACCAGTATAATATACAGATAACCAGAAAAAAAGTATTCAAACTGAACAACTTTAATGTTTTTGTTGTGATATAAGCGCAACGTATTTTGTGCATGTTTAAATACTAAATAAATAATGAAAATTGATAAATATCATGTCTTTACTAAGTAAATCATCAAAACAATTGATAAATACCCCCAAAAAAAACGCTTCAGCGGGAAAAGTTCGGCCCTTTTCCGGCAGTGGTGCAAAGTGTCTCTCTCTCTCTGTTTATTTGGTCTTTTTCTTCCGAATAATTAACCAGGGTTTCTCTATATAATCATGAGGTTTCCAGTGCGCAAGTACTAATCGGAAATGTATCCTGACTTGCGCACTATCACTAATAAATTACTACTGTAATAATTTCCACGCTAATATAAAAAGTTATCATTAAAAACACAAAAAAAAATATCTTTAAACGGCCATTATTATTAACTTAAAATTCAACAGTTCACACGATTAATAACCACAAATATATGGTTCACTTTAACTTTAATATAAAAATACTCTAGGCACATCATAGAAGATGGTAGAACAAAAATACACAAGGCTCATCATAAAAGATGGCAAATTCGCTGCACTGGAATGTGCCAAGAAAGATTCACCCGTCCCATTCAAAGGCCACGCTGTAACTCCTGGTGCAAATTGACGATAGCAGTGCATCGACACTGTTCTAACGAGTCTGGATCATACGGCCGAAAGTTGTACGGCCAAAGAAATGCTTTTACCCCCTCTACTGGATTCTCCAGAGGTTCTCAATATTTGATTAAAACAATGAATTTCTTATGCATATTGTTACACCAGGCGAGTATTTATTATTTAATTAGCTAAAGCTAAATTATTTAGCCTAAATATAATCCTATTTGATTCTTAAAATATATCGCCTTCTAAATTCTGAAATATCTGAAAAATGCTTCCCATTAAAGAAACAACATCAAACCAGCAAACTACCAAACCAAACCATTATTATTAACGTAAACCAACGCCTCCCATTAAAAAAAAACACCAAACCAGCAAACTACCAAAGCAAACAATTGTTAACGTAAACCAAAGCCTCCCATTAAAAAAAAACACAAAACCAGCAAACTACCAAACCAAACCATTGTTAACGTAAACCAACGCCTTCTATTAAAAAAAAAACACCAAACCAGCAAACTACCAAACCTAACCATTTTTAACGTAAACCAACGCACCCATTAAAAAAAACACTAACCAGAAATTCGTGAGTATTTTACGAATTTTTTATTATAAAAATTTCAACAATTATTTTGTTATATTTATTAATTTTTAGAGAATAGTAATAAGCAACCAGTTATATATCTCAATGTATAAATACTTGCCTACGCTTTGAGAGCCACAGAAATCAGTGCTGGCACTACTTCAAACCTCGATTTCGGCCGTATGATCTTCGGCCGTAATACCCACCCCGGTCCTAACGCCTTTTTCTTGTTATTTAACCTTCGCAACTTTTTGTTGTTTGTGTGTTGTGGCCCATTAATGGACTTTCATACGTAAGCCACCACTAATGATGGGTAACATTTAAAAGCCTATTAGTAGGTCACGACAAGTTCACATGCAGATTTAAATGTAAATGTTGAGGTGATAGGTTGAGCAACATATTGTATTCTATCACTAAAAAAAGTTTTAAAATAATTATATTGATTATTTTATTGATGACTTTATAAAGTCTTTTTTTTGTAATTACGTAAACTGAACAGCATCGTTCAGTCGATAGTTGGCCTGCTTATTTGATGTAAATCATCCGATTAGTATAGATTTTCTATGCCTGTGAAAAATTTCCTTCACAATTTATTAATACAGGGTCAGTAATCAGTAACTGCCATTCCAAAATTTAGGAGGTAATTCTACATCCAAAAATATGAAAAAAACTTTCTATAAAGGTTGGTCCGGAAATGAGCCATACGGCCCTTCGAAGATGACATATTGAATGGGGAACAAGAAAAAGCATAAATAAAATTTTAATGCTGCAGAGATTCTTCATTTAAAACTGAGCAAAAAAGTATTCTTCACCAAAACGCGTAAATTTAATATTAAAGGAGCAATAGCCTTTTAAAAAGTAACGTTTTTGGTGGCACAAAATGTTACTTCCCCCCTTTTTTTTTTTTTTGGTAAAACGGTTGCCCCTACAGTATTATACTATAGGACATTTTTTATGCATTTTTACTCAAGGAATCCATATTTTTAAAATCCAAAAATAGTACACATAAAAAAGTTTGGGGCAAGAATGTGTTAAGCTAATAAATTCTTCCGTCTAGGGACGCCTCTGGATAAATTCAAAAAAAGAAATTAACATAAACTTATTGTCCTTATTAATACTATTATACATGCAAAAGCTTGTCGCTCTAGCTTAAAGGGTACCAGAGTTATTAATTAAAAACCTTATTTTTATTACAATTTTAAAGGGCCGTAGCTCCCTTAGGGTTCATTTGCGGACCAACCTTTATAGGAACTTTTTGATATTTTTGAACGCAGAATCAACTCTTAACTTTTGGCATGGCAGTTATTGATCACCCTGTATGTTTACATTTTTGCCTACTCGGAAAATTATTGTATGGGCCAGCTGCCCCCTTACCCCCAGTCCCTGTGGCTATTCTTCAGAACGGTGCAAGTCAGATTAGTTTAGAGAATGTTGGTTATTCTAGTATCTTTGATTTACAGATATCTATCGTCTTTTGTCTTAATTCCAGCCTGTGACTCTACAGCAATCCTTAATTTGTAACAAAGGGCATACCCTACCGGTAACTTTAAAACTTAATTAAATAAGTTCACTTGAAGCTTATAACCAAACCACTCTATACATTCCTATTAAAATTCCAAAAATATTTTTTGTAAGACTAGTAAAACCGGCACACATAGGCGCCGAGTTTTCAAAATCCCAAATTATTTTGAAATACAAAAATACAGTCTGTTCAACAAGAGCGTGTCTTTGATTATTCAAAAAATTTAAATTAGTTACAAAGATTTCTTACAACTAAATTTATAAAAAAGTCATAAATCGAAACTAACTGTATATAAACTAACATTATATTATAAAATATTCATAAATCGAAAACAATTTATTTTTAAGTTTTTATCTGTTTTAAGTTTATTTATAAATACTAGAATTTTTGACGAATGTCATTTCCAGTCTTTGTAAATCAAACTACCATTGAATTGAATATGATTTATTCTAATCGTTGCGTTTGACATTCGTGACGGTATACCGTGGAATTCAAAATACAAAAATTAATTAAAAACATCATAAAAAAAATAAATGGTTTTGAGGTTTGTTTCTTTTTTACCTGTTACAGTATCTATATAAGTTTTAAGGCCTATCCAGAAGCTTTCATAAAAACATAAAACATAAGAATGAGATGCCGTGATTGGCTTACAAGATACATGGCTGTACATCAAGCGAATCACGGCATTGCATTTTTATGTACTATATTGTTATGCGAGCCTGTGGATATGCCCTTAGTCACAGATTAAAAATACATATGAAATGTTTTGAAAGGGATTATTCGAGCTTTCTTTTTGTTATTTTTTATACTATTCACAGCGCCTGCGCTAGAATAGTACGGTATTATACGGTAGTTTCGAATTTTCCAAAATTTTCAAAAATCGTCCTAGACAAAAAAATTCTTGGATATAAATTCTTTTTATGAAAGAACTCAAGAAGGAATAATCCGATTGACTTGAAATTTTCAGGAAAAATCAAATTCTACGAGGGGAAGATCCCTACTGTTTTTGAAAGTGTATGGGCGATTAAACAACGACAAAGTTACAACAATTATAATAATTATTTAAAATTACATTGATTTACACTTTATATTACTATGTAATTTTACTAAAAATTACATATCGGTTCATTCTTATTTTACGTATTGCTTCCATGGAAAAAATTTTAATCGCTCTATGGCAAGCAATGCTTTTTTATCGTTAATCCAGAAATTATATTTGTTATATGCTTCCCAAGATAAATGACAGTGACTTACAGACAGACGGACAACCAAGAGATCATATAAGAGTTCTGTTTCTCATTTTGGAGGTAAGACACCCTAATAATTTTGATTCAGTTTCTTTGATAAAATGTTTTCTACCAAAAATTTATTACCTTTTATACTTCCATTAATCAGTTAGTGTCACGAACTCGTGGTAGTTACATTTGTTCCAAAATACCAAGAAATACACGGAAAGAAATTAGTGGGCTCTGCGCTATACATTATAAGATATTTGGTAACAGTGGCAAATTATAGTGATTTAAGCTATAGATTATAAGGGACACAATAACTAATAATGTTAAAAATAAATTGGAAACGATTATATATATTACAGACACGATTATATTTATTACAGGCACTATTATAAATTTACAGAAATTTTATTATATTATAAAAATTATTAGCACGGACAATAATTAAATCTATTTAAGCTATAAATGCCATACTATTTGTTATATTTTATTATTCACTAAACAATTAAAGTATTTCATATAAATTTTTACACTGACTGCCATAATTGTAAGAGAAAGCCTTGTATTTATATAATAAGCGATTATAATTTGCTTGGTATGTGTGTTATAGCGCTCCTAGCTATAATTTTTTTTTTCCGTGTAATTAAACAGACGTTTGGTAATTTATTTTTTATTGCTCCTAGTACTTGTTAATCTTAGAGCGAGCTGCAAAACGCATTTTTTTAGTAAGCACGAAAATTTTTAATTTGATTTTCTTGATAATATCAATGATATTAAAACTATATTAGGCACCTAAAAGTTCAAGGATATGTTGAATTAAATTGAATTAAAATGAATTGAATTGAATGAAGTTGAGTGGAATCGAATCGAATCGAATTGAATCGAATCGAATTGAATTAAATGGAGCTGAATTAAAAGTGTTTTTTTTTTGTATGTATTATAATAAAACAATGATTCAGCTCTAAAATCAGTAAAAAGTAATTTGATTTGCAACCGTGATAAATTCGGCAACCTGAAAAGCGACTTACTTTAAGCGAGATAGAGTACCCGGAAAGCGAGATAGAAAAGAAAGCAACAACCTCACGAGTAGATCGGATAAGGTTTTTTTTTTAATATTTTTTGATTTTCTTTTTAATTTTTTTTATTTCTTGAAACTGATTTCTGGAACCTTTGGAAGTTTTTTTTTTAAATGACCATTTCCATTTCCATTTCCATTTCCGAATAACCCTATATAATATAGCATCCAGATTTTTTTTTTTAATGTCAATAGCACCCTTATCCAATTTCTTCAAATAATAATTGATTAAATCCCATTTTGGAACTATTAATCCATTATAAACCAATATCAGAAAATATATTTCTGTAATTAATGATAGTTTGCAAACACTATCTATTATATTAATGCTCTGGTAAGCGCGCCGCGACGCGCCGACATAAGGACAACAATTTAACCTTTCCGCAGACCCGCGTATATTTCGTATAATTTGGTTTTTCTTCAAGCGTACTAAAATGTTCATATTTTATAACTGAACAAACTAGTTAGAAGTTATCTTTTTTTTTCAGTAAAAAAATGAGTTCATTGTTGTAGGCCATAAAAAAAAGTTAGTTAGCAAAACCACCACTGGCTGCAGCACTCTTTGACTTTGATGACAGCCATACTTCAAACTTGTTTGTTTAGTATTTAAACAGGTGGTTGACTCGAGATTCTGTGCAAAAACCTTGTTTGAAATTGATTAAAAATGATTGAAGAAGAATATATTGTTTATACACCTACAAATCTCTCCGAAATTTCAAATGCTACATTAGACAAGTTACCATCGAAATCGCGATAAGTGTACGATTTAGCCGCCGAATAAATTTAAAATGAACTAAGGAAGGTTTAAGTTTATTTCGAAAGAAATTTTATTTGTATTCTAATGTACATTTTTCTTACATCTGAAATGTAAAAATACTTTTCGCACTAAAATAAATGTTAAAAACGAAATGTAATATTCCGGTTCTGGAGTTGGCATGAAAATAACCTATATTGGATACCGGAAATTTACATTTCATTTTTAACATTACCGGTCATTTACAAATTTTATATAATTTTAAGGTAATGTAAATTTCCGGTATACATAATGTAATTTTTTTTAAATCTGAAATGTAAAAATACTTTTCGCAAATGCATTTTTATCGGTGTACGTATTAAGATCTGGTTTCGTGCGTTTGTTTTTCAGTCATAATTTGCCTTTAATTTTACAAGGAATAAGCAAAAAAAAATATATAGTAACTAGTAAAGTTTTATAATGTCAAGTTATTAATACATTTTGTTTATGTAATACTTGTTTAAAGGACCTATATAATTATACATATTTAAAAAAATACAATCCCTCATATATTTGTAAACGAATATTACAAGCGTACACAAAAAAATAGGGGTAAAAATAAAGAGAAATATTATAATATTAAGATTAAAATTCATATGATTTAAATAGAAAAATTTACTGAATCTTTAAAGGAGGGTATCGTTTTTGGGCCCAGCTGGTCTCGATTACCAAACTTTGCACACTTGTAGACCTGCGAAAAATATTCAGTTTCACAAAATTACGACGTAATATCCTAAAATCAAGTGTTTAAGGGGTCTTTCTACCTTATAAATTATAAAAATTATCTTTTTTTAAACACTTTTTTATATAGAAAGAAAAAAGATATCATTGTGAACATTTGTAGGTATGTTTATTTTTATTTAAAGATTTTTACAGTACCATGTCCAAGACTTTTTGAAAAAAAACATTAAAAAACGGTGGTTGCCATGATTCCGGCCGTTTGGATCGACTGAAAAAAAAAAAAAAAACAGGATATTATTCAGTATTAAAGTCGCTATAGCCCTATCTAGAAGAAAATTTTTTGCCCTAAAAATAACAAAATATCGGATGTTTTTCAAATTTTTTTAAACATTTTCAGACAAAAACGTCCGCTATTCTGTTATTTTTCGGCCAAAAAAAATTCTATATAGAGCTATAGCGACTTCAATACCTAATAATATTTCGTTTTTTTTTCAGCCGATCCAAACTACCGGAATCATGGCGAACACCGTTTTTTGATGTTTTTTTTTATTACAATGATACCATTTTACTTTCTATATAAAAAAATGTTAAAAAAAGTATTTTTATAATTTCTAAGGTAGAAAGACCCCTTAGACTACAATAGTATTTTAAAATTTCTGATAGCCGCGCCTGCTGGAAGGTTAAACAACAGGCTTTCGCAAAATGGAGTTTTGTACCATCTGTTACACTAAATCTTTTGCCAACGGGTGAGTGACAGATATTTTGTCATCTAGACAGGGATTCACACCCTTATAAATGGCCCCTTAATTATTGTGGCCTTAAAAGTACACAATGTTTTCTAAATCCAACTGGGCTTTTAATACTCATCATATCGATTTTGGATTGTTAAACCGGCTGGTTCTATCGTCTTAGGTTTTCGAGGTAGAAAACTTTTGCTAGCTGATTTAAAAATATATTTTTCCATTTAACCTCATTTACATAAGGTAAATTAATTTTATGTACTGTACATAAATTTAAATTAACCTAAACTACATAATGTAAATTACATTATAATATACAGCCTGTTCCAGAACTCGCGTACCGAAATTTAAGAGGTGATTCTACATCCAAAAATATGAAAAAAAGTTTCTATAAAGGTTGGTCCGGAAATGAGCCCTAAGGGAGCTACGGCCCTTCGAAGAGGACGTATAGAATGGGGAACAAAAAAAAGCACCAATAAAATTTTAATGCTGCAGGGTGATTCTTCATTTAAAACTGAGCAAAAAAGTATTATACACCAAAACACCTAAATTTAATATTAAAGGAGTAATAGCCTTTTAAAAAGTAACGTTTTTGGTGGCACAAAATGTTACTTCCTCTTAATTGCATTTTTTTTTGATAACGGTTGCTCCTACAGTGTTACACTATATGATATTTTATATGTATTTTTACTCTAGAAATCTATATTTTTTACAACAAATCCAAAAAACATACACATAGAAAAGTTTGGGGCAAAAATGTTTTAAGCCTCATATATTTTGTCCGTCTGGGCACGCCTCTGGATAAATTAAAAAAATAAATTAACATAAACTTATTGCCCTTATTAATACTAGTATACATGCAAAAGCTCGCCGCTCTAGCTTAAACGGTACCCGAGTTATTAATTAAAAACCTTATTTTTATTACAATTTTAAAGGGCCCTAGATCCCTTAGGGCTCATTTCCGGACCAACCTTTATAGGAACTTTTTTTATATTTTTGGATCTAGAATCACCTCTTAAATTTTGGCATGCCAGTTATGGATCACCCTGTATTTCAATTTAGCGTTATACACAATTACATTGATCAATTTTTTTTTAATTTTATTTTTGCCAAAAACGAAAAAAAAATTATTTTTTTTAATGATGAATTTTTATTAAAAAAAAAAATAACCCCGCATAACTTTTTTGTTTTTGGGGGGATAACTTACAAAATTGATAGAATGGATCCTTATAATAAAAGTAATTTTTCCTAAAAAAGTTACGTTAATCGAAATGTTCTTTCTGTAACAGAGTGGTCACCCTGTATATATTGAGTATTTATATTTTTATTTTAATGGTTATTGAACGTGACATAGCATTGTTCTTAACGGGCGGTTTGCTGTTTGTTTTTACAGATGCTAATATTATTAGTATTTGGGAAGCTTGCATTTTGTGTAATTGAGGCGTTTACATAAAAAGGGTGTACATTTTTATTAGACTAATTAATTGGTTAATTCGGTTTTCTTAATTAATAAATATGGGAATATCTTTAATGATGTTGTTTTAGATACTGGCAGTAGTTAGGGATTGTTTGTAAAAATGGTTTTTTCTACTTCGAAGCAATGTCATGAAAATCAATATCAATCAAAATGTAGAAGTAGTTTTTTTAATCATTTCGCTTAATTAAATTTAAATTCATTTTCAGTAATTTAAAGTAATTCAGTTTATTTTGATCGAAAACTCCTCAGATATTTTCGTTAATAGTTTTATGACTGGTATATCGGCATCTCTGGGAAGGGAAATCTTTGCCTGTGTTTAGTTATGGTCAAAAATGGGATTCGGAAATATGTAGTCGTCTAGTTAAGTTGGGTCTTAAGGGAATTTTAGAATTAACGTAATATGTGAAAATTTAAAGTCGCGAGTATAGAAATATCTGAAGGGTAAAGATACTATGTTAAGCTTAACTTAACTTTCAAATTAAAATATTTTGTTGTTTTTTTATTTGTTTTTAACTTTTCATTTTTCTTTCATTAAATTCTTTTCATTGTTGTTTAATCCTTTTGTTTTATTGGCAAGATATATTTTAATTAATTTAAAATATATTTGAAGTTTTTACCTTTCACATTTCTATATAAAGTTAGTGATATATGGAGTCATCGAAGAAACATCTAAGAAAGTCAGATAAGTATTAAGTAGTAATTAGATTCTTATATTAACATTTGTAATCATATGATATATGATATTGTGGTAATATTATGTAATATTATTACTGGTGGCACGCTACCCAAATAGCAACTATACAGCTATTTGTATTTGATACGCCTCCAAATAATAGTGTGTGGTTCTAAATTAATGTCCTAGATAATTAATATTTTTGGCTTTAATTGGGACCAGCACCCTATTACATTTCAGCTTCTTTCGATTTTTTTAAAAGTTTAACCGCCCATAACTTTTTTGTTTTTGGGGGGATAACTTACAAAATTGATACAGTTTATCCTTATAATAAACGTAAATTTTCCTAAAAAAATTACGTTAATCGAAATGTTCTTTCAGCTTTTTTCGATTTTTTAAAAAGTTTAACCCCCCCATAGCTTTTTTGTTTTTGGGGGGATTACTTTCAAAACTAATAGGGATCTTTCCCTCATAGAACTTATCTTTACATCAGTTTCATAAAACAAATTTGTATCCAAGAATTTTTTGTCTAGGACGATATTTGAAAATCTTGGAAAATTCGAAACTACCGTATAATACTATTCTAGCGCAGGTGCTGTGAATAGTATAATAAGTACATAATAAATAGTCAATTGTTTTAAACACTACTTAACTATTGGTCCAGTCAAATAATAAATATAAATTGCAATAAATGTACACGGGCTGATATTTTAAAGAGTAGTAGTGGATGGAAACAGAACAGTCCTGTTAGTTTTTCGACGGGTGATTTGGTAAGAGGTGTCCGGTGTCTTGAATTTTAGGGGCGAGTTGCTTAATATGAATCTTACAATAAAAAAAAGTCCAAACCATTTTTTTTAAGGAGAAAATTTCCAACAATTTTTGTTGGATCATTTTTTTAATATATTAATAACAATCGAGTTAATTCAAAAATAGCCATGCTGGAGGTGAAATTGTTTTTTTTTTAAATTTTTCAGCCAAATTATTCATCGGACGAGCAAACTTATAGCTCTTGAAGTTTTATATATTACAAATTTTCATAGGTACTTTGGTACGGTTACAGAGGGCGCAACTCTACTCTAAGCGCCCACTGTAACCGTAAAATAATACTTAATTTAGCTGAAAAATCGAAAAAAACAATTTTACCCCCAACATGGCAATTTTTGAATATTTATAACTCGATTGTTATTGATATATCAAAAAAATTATACAAACAAAAACTGTTCAAATTTTTTTCCTTAATATCCATTTTTAGCGAGATAATTGCACTCATCCCATAAAATTCAAGATAGCGGACCCCCCTTTTGCAAATCACCCAGTGAAAAACACTCCTAACAGGAGTATTCTGTTACTATCCACTACTACCCTTTAAAACCTTCCTCAGGGGACGGTCCTAGTTCCTCTTTTGTTTATAATTTTTGTTAACGACATTGCATGCATTCATAAATGTCTATGTCTTATTTATGTAGTGTACCGTAATTAATACGTTCACTGCCAATGGCTAGTTTTGACAGCGGAGCAATGGGTATGGGCAAGGGAAAAATAGAAAGAATTGATTAATGTTGTTAGGGGCGCCAGTTACTTTAGCTTTTACTCTTTTAGGTAAGTAACAACCTAGTGTAAATACTTAAGCTTTTCAGTTTGAGAAAATATAACCCCTAAATAAAATAAGATAATTCATTTGAGAAATTTATTATAAATAAACTTAATGAAAGCACATCAAGTAATGTATTAATATATATAAAAAAATATGTGTAATTATATTAAGATATAATTAAAGAAATCTTAATAAAAATTACTAAATTCAGAAATCATTCGACTTAAATGTATAAAGAAAACATGAAGTTCAGCAAGCACCAAGAAATGTATGTAAACAGCAATCATTTCTTGCAGTGTATAAAAGTCATGCTTAAATTAGAAATCATTTAATCAAAAGTATGATATTTAATAATTAATAAATGAGATTAAATGTTTTAAAAAAATAAGTATCTAAAAATGAACAAAAGCCAGAAGGGCATATAGTATTAAACAATACTATATCAGATCTGATAAAGTTTACAGTTATAAGAATATTGAAATAAAAGAATTTAAAAATATGAAATATTGCTTTCAAAAGTTTTCAGAATGAGTACTTAGCTGGTTTCTGCAAAATCCATGAGGTATGAATTCCATCGTCTCCATCTGCACAAGTCTCCCCTATGCTGATGAATTCATTTCTCAAATGAAAGAAAAAAAAATATAGGCTGTTCCATCTACTTTGGAAAAATCATCTTCCAGGATAAAATGTACGATTGAAAATGTTGTCCGGGATAAAATATGCTTTTGAAAATTATGTCCAATATAAAATTGTCTGCTAGACCGTTATATAGAATTTATCTATGCCGAAAAATACAGAACCATGTTCCAACAGAACATCACTCCATGCGGAGAACTTGTATATCAAATATACCAAAATAAACTTCAACTTAAATTAATGTAATTCCATATTAATGGTATAGAAATGGTAATTAATTAATTAATGGTCTAGTAATGTAGTAATAATGGTGCTAAAACAATAATTATATCTCAGAAATATTCTAAGAAACAGAAAAACTTAACTTACGTGTCATACTAAGTCTTCGATGTCCATCGAAACGTTATAAATGCGTAATTGTAGAAAATAACAGTTACAATATCTTCCGCATTGTTTAAATATTCATTTTCACTAACTTTAAATAAAAATACATGAAGGATTACTTCGATGATTACAGAAAATAAACACTCGTCAAAATGACCACCATTGTATTCGAGTTGCTTCAAGAAGGAGCGAAAATCGACCTTATTCACTAGTATGAACCCTTCAGGTAAATAAAATCCTATTTCTGAACTATTAGCGACATCTATGCAAGTCATTATCAACTACAGTTTTACCGTATAGGATTCCTAATAAAGGTAACGAAAACTACATCAAAGATAATAACAAAAGAATATTTCCTAATAAATCCGTATTAGTGATATCTAACCTAATATTACTCTAAGAAACAAATATAAACAATACTTATTGTTTATCAGCAAAACTAATAAAAATACGAACAGAATACTAAGTGTCCTGTGAACTAAGTATAAACAAAATACTGAATCTAAGTGAGCAGTTCCAGCAAACTATTTTCAACAAATTCTGGATTATCCCGAAGGAATAAGCACACGAAACTTTCCAGGAGAAACAAGCTACAGATGAAAGCCAGTGAAATCCAACCCTCAATAGACTCTGAAACATATAAAAACCAGGTAAGTCCATAGACAAATGCACTATAGAGAAATAAGTCATATGATTCTTTATTATTAAAAATCATATTCTAATTATGTTTTCTTTATGTTATTTTCAGGTAGAACTATGGAATAGAGACTCATATGGTTAGAATTCAGTTCCTGCTACAAAATAGTCCCAGATACAAAATAGTTCTGTACGTACGTAACTATTTATATACAAAATAAACATAAATTATAACGTAAGTAAACGAATAGTTTAATTAACCCTTGCTATATTACAAAGTGACGATTTATATCGTTACAGTAGATTATATTAAAATGTTTTAAAAGATTGCTTGTGTGAATGATGCTATTGAATTTCAAGATGATTTAAATAGACTACACGAATGGTGTGTAAGAAATCGTCTTCCTCTCAATGTATCCAAATGTAACGTTATGACCTTTACCAAGAAAAAAGTACCTATAATTTATAATTATACCATAACTGGTTCTATTCTAGACCTGATTTTATGAAAGACCTAGGAATACATTTTGATCCGCAATTATCCTTTGTTGATCATATAAACGAAACAACTTCAGCAGCTTTTAAATCATTAGGTTTTATCTTTCGTAACTCTGAGGGTATTCAAAATACTCACACGTTTACAGTGCTATATAATGCATTCGTTAGGTCCAAGTTGGACTATGGTGCAGTTATTTGGAACCCTAAACATGAAATTCACAGAAACAGTCTTGAGAAGGTTTAGAAAAGGTTTTCAAGGTATCTGTACCTAAAAACATATAATGTGCTTAATACTCCTACCAAAAGTCTACTGCAGAGATTTGGTTTTGTAAATATGGCTTCACACCGTTTTTATTATAGTGTAGCGTTTTTGTATAAATTACTTCATAATATTATTGACTGTGCATACTTATTAAATAAACTCAAATTTCACGTTCCATCCGTTAGTACCAGGAATAGAACTTTATTTTACCTAAAAACACCTCGTACCAATATTCTAATGTTTTCGTCTTTATATATCATGTGTTCCAATTACGAACGCATTGGAAGTGTTCTAGATTTATTTTTTATAAATATTAATTTCTTAAGATCTGTTTGTTATGCTATTATTATTATTTATCGTATGGCACAATTAATATTAAAAATAATAATAAAAATTATAAGATAATGGTAAATATGTAAAAATAGTGTAAATCATAAACAAATATCTTTTCTTGCGTAGGTAATATTTCCATAATGTCGGTGATAAGTTATTCCTATAATGTTATAGTCGGAAATAGAAGCTCTTGACCTTGCTTGTTCTTCGTTTTCTACATGAGACTCTTGAATAAGAAGAAGATCTACATCATTTTCTTTTAAAATTTTTGACAAATATTGACACTTAGCTTTACATATACCCTCAGCATTTAATTGAATAATTCGAATTGTTTTACCAATATTTCTCGTAGGAAAAGGATTATCTTGATTTCTATCCATAGAGTTTACCATTAATCAAAAAGCCAGGAGTTTCAGGAGAATTATAAATCATATTTTTTCATATAATTAAGTACTAATATTTTATGCAAATCTTGTTTTTTTCTTTCTTTTTTAAAAAGTCTCTATTGTATTTATATTACTCCATAGTTTATTATAACAACTTTGTAAAAGGGATGTATGTCCTGTTAAGTTGTAAAATAAATAAATAAATAAATAAATAAATAAAAACATCAGCCAGTGCACATTTATTGCAATTTAATTTTAATTTCTCGTTATTTGACTGGACTATACACGGAAAGAAATTAGTGGGCTCTGCGCTATACATTATAAGATATTTGGTAACAGTGGCAAATTATAGTGATTTAAGCTATAGATTATAAGGGACACAATAACTAATAATGTTAAAAATAAATTGGAAACGATTATATATATTACAGACAGGATTATATTTATTACAGGCAATATTTACAGAAATTTTATTATATTATAAAAATTATTAGCACGGACAATAATTAAATCTATTTAAGCTATAAATGCCACACTATTTGTTATATTTTATTATTTACTAAACAATTAAAGTATTACATATAAATTTTTACACTGACTGCCATAATTGTAAGAGAAAGCCTTGTATTTATATAATAAGCGATTATAATTTGCTTGGTATGTGTGTTATAGCGCTCCTAGCTATAATTTTTTTTCCGTGTATATACATCACATTGAAATTTGTAATAGTACTTTGCTAACGACATTGCCATTAATATTGCTTCTAACATATATGAGGTAATAATTTAACCTTAATGTCTTTTCTAAAAGAGATATATTTCCCAAAGGGTAATAGTAAACCCACCTATTGGTTTAATATTTATTTTCATATTCCATGATTTAATATCTTCTAAATAGGATTCGAGAAATTTCTATTCGTTTATAGGAACTTTTTAATAATATTATGCTGACTTTTTGTGGCGATTTAAACCTTAATTTGATAATGTGTAGTATATGATACATGTATTTTAAAATAACAAAAATTAGTATATTATTTACCAAGTGAGAGAAGTTTGGACTTTTTTGACCTGCGTCAAATTGCGCAAGACGCGGTCCAAAATGATCAAAATTTGCGTTACGTAATACTTGAACGTTCCCTAAATAAACCAGCGATATTTTTTTTGGCTTTTAAAGCCTAGTACTCTTATTATCTCTCTTATACAGGGTGATCAATAACTGGCATGCCAAAATTTAAGAGGTCATTCTGCATCCAAAAATATAACAAAAATCCTATTAAGGTTGGTCCGAAAATGAGCCCGAAGGGAGCAATGGCCCTTTAAAATTGTAATAAAAATAAGGTTCCAGTTTGAAAATTCATTCATGGTTCTGAACGTCTGAACTTCTTATAGTGAAGTGGTTTATTATAAAATAATTAAAAAAAGCTTATAATCGACTTCACGTTAATTTTATTGTTGAAAACAATTAGTGTGACCGCGGTTTCGCTATAATAGAGATAGCATCTACGGACTTAAATACGTATAATGGGACATCTTTAACATTCAGGTCATAAATAACACAAAGGACATTACACAATTAATAAATTAGGTTACAAATTAAAAATATGCATTTTCAGTGACATGAAAACATAACCTAATTCATGTCACTGAAAATGCATATTTTTAATTTGTAACCTAATTTATTAATTGTGTAATGTCCTTCGTGTTATTTATGACCAGAATGTTAAAGATGTCCCATTATATGTATTTAAGTCCGTAGATGCTATATCTATTATAGCGAAACCGCGGTCACACTAATTGTTTTCAACAAAAAAGTCGATTATAAGCTTTTTTTAATTATTTTATAAAAATAAGGTTTTTAATTAATAACTCTGGTACCCTTTAAGCTAGAGCGACGAGCTTTTTCATGTATACTAGTATTAATAAGGGCAATAAGTTTATGTTAATTTATTTTTTTGAATTTATCCAGAGGCGTCCCTAGACAGAAAAATGTATTAGGCTTAACACATTTTTGCCCCAAACTTTTTTATGTGTACTTTTTTTGGATTTTTTATAAAAATATGGATTCCTTAATTAAAAATACATAAAAAATGTCATATAGTGTAATACTGTAGGAGCAACCGTTTCCAAAAAAATGCAATTAAGAGGAAGTAACATTTTGTGCCACCAAAAACGTTACTTTTTAAAAGGCTATTACTTCCTTAATATTCAATTTAGGTGTTTTCGTGAAAAATACTTTTTTGCTTAGTTTTAAATGAAAAATCGCCCTGCAGTATTGAAATTTTATTAATGCTTTTTTTTGTTCCCCATTTAATATGTCATCTTCGAATGACCGTAGCTCCCTTAGGGCTCATTTCCGGACCAACCGTTATAAAAACATTTTTTTCATATTTTTGGATGTAGAATCACCTATTATATTTTGGCATGGCAGTTACTAATCACCCTGTATATCCCTAGATGCTACGCATCCCGAGATATAATCATAGACAAGGAAAGACCTCCAAAGCCGTTGCGGAATACTGTGATAAATGTGCCTAGCGCATCTGAGATAAACTTGCACATGCGCACTACTATTATTGTTTTTGACAAGTATTTTTAACCTTAGTTTTATGTGTCAAACAAAAATTGTAAAAAATTCAACAAAAAACTATAAATATCTACGAAGAAACGTCGAAATAGTTTTTTTTTATTATTTTATAAGAATTTTTCGAGGTTTGTTTGAATTTCGGGATTTTGTACATCTACTTTGAGTAAACCAGAGATTGACCCTTTGCTCTTCAAAAGCAACAATACAGGTCATGTTTAAACATATAAACAAATGCAGCAAAAAAAAACAATTAAAACACAGTAGAAGTATAAAAATGAACAGAAACAGAAACAAACGACGATCTTACAGTACTGACAGTATAAACAAACTACTAATAATTCGTCACCCCAGTATTGTTTTGCCATATCTCTATTTTCTGAAATTTTAAGATTTTTACTGGGGGATTTTTGGAGATAAGACAAATGAATACTGGGGTGACGAATTGTTTTACGACCGACAGGTTTTCACAGCTGATAGAGATGCGTACTTCGCAAGGTCAGATATATTGCTTTACGTCATTTCGCTGCCCCGTTCTGTCACAAAATAATCTTGCGCAGGCTGGACTTTTAGTCCTCTTTTCTTCTCTATGGATATAATACGTTTGTAAGCTACAAAATAAGTCTTCTATACATAAGGTATACCTTGATATATAATAATAAGGTTTAAAATTTTGTGTCCCAACCATACATATACCCCACTCCTTGCCTAAACCTACTGGATACCTATAGGTAATGGTTGACGAATATATCACACTAATTGTAATTAATAATATATTTAAAGTGTAAGAGTAAAAACTAAAAACATTTTGGCGGTATTTAATTGATTTTTGACAATAAAATTAATGAAAAATAACTCTGTTTCGGCGCATTCGCCAAAATTGTGAATTGAGCACACAAGAGTCCAAACTTATTCCATATTTATTTGATGTTTTTTATACTTTCAATTTTAATATTGTATCAAATGTAATTTTCACCTAACACGTTGGCTACCACTCGCAATCTTTTAATCTAACCTGTATAAAATCTAATATGGAAAAAATATTGAGAGTTGCCGGTGACTCCCATGGTAGCCAACGTGTTAAAATATTGTTATCAATGATACTATTTTTTCTGATAATAATTGCTATAAATATGTAATAATTACTTGGGTAATTTTTAGTATTTTTAAAAAATATTTATAAGAAATATTTATAAGAAAAATAAATAATTATTTTTTATTACCCTAAAGAAACCAACGAAGTTAAGATAGTTTTTATAACTTTTTTCTATTTTGCGACTCTTATAAGCTCATAATCACCCGCATTTTGCGTGTTCTTATAGGCCCATAAGAGGTCTGTACTTTTTGTTCTTTTGGGTTGGCAACAGACCTGGCCTATCGCTTGACGTTTTTCGTGCAAATGTCAATGTCGCTTTAAAGTTGAATTTTCTACAAAATTTTGTGTTCAGGTTATTTTTGCCATGTCAAAATTGTGGCTTGGTTAATTGCAGTAAAAAAGAGAAGAGATGACCATAAAATATATCAAAATATCATTTTAAACATGGTGTAAACTGTAATGCCAATCCAAAACAAAAATCCCTAAATCAGTCATCAATTTAAATGTAAGTTTTTTTTATTTTTAGAGCAAAATAGAAAAAATTGTTTAAAGCACTCGTTTCTTAACACGTTTTTAGCGCACTACTACTTTAGAAAACTCGCCGCAAGCGGCTCGTTGTACTCGTGCGCTAAAACCGTATGTTATGAAGCTAGTACTTTAATATACTATTAATAAAAATTTGAATGTGTTAATTTAATTTAACGAGTACTAGGTAAATTTAGACAGTGTTATTTTAATTCTAAGTAGGTAGGTTTAAATAAAAGTTTTAAATGTGATTTATAGTTTGTTTAGTTTAGTTTAGTTTTAAATAAAAGGAATATTACTGCATTTCAAGAACTTTAATTAAAAGTAAGTAATATGGGTTTTTATAATAAAAGTTGGCAAACAACGTTAATACTCTAAAATTTAATATCTTGCTTTATATTGAAGAACCGGAAACTATGGCCTGTTTTTTCAAGCAAGATAGTAAATTAAAAATGGCACAGTAAATATTTTTACAACAGGTTTGAATAGTATACACGGTGTATTTGAAATAGCGTAAGAAATTTTAACAGGTGATTCTACATGATAAAATATGACAAAAAGTTCCTATAAAGATATGTCTAAAAATGCATCATAAGGGAGCTACGCCCCTTTGAAAGTGGCTAAAAAAATCGGTTTTTATTTAATAACTCAGGAACCCTTTGAGATATATCAACGAGGTTTTGCACGTCAACTAAACCTACCAAGAACCGTTTTTATGTGTTATTTTTATGTACTTATTTTAACCAGGGGTGTGCGAAACGGGGGGGGCTTATCAGTTTTTTGTCCCAAACTTTTTTCTGTGTAACTTTTTTGCAATTTTATTTTTGAAATATGATTTCTCAGGTCAAAATACATAAAAAAGGTACTCTTGTTGTAATACTGTAGGATTAACCGTTTTCGAGAAAAATTCATTTGAAGGTGAAATTCCACGGTTCGAGGAAGAAAAATTAAATACTAAAATGTTGAAAACCAAAAAACTAAGAAAGAAACCTCATATACAAGTACTTCCAAAAATCAATCCTACATCTACAATCGACCTACATGTATGGAAACTTTTTTTCTTAGTTTTTGATGTATAATAACACTGCATCATTAAAATTTTGGTTTGGACTTTTTAGTATTTAATTTTTCGTCCTCGAACCGTGAAATTTCACCTTCAAATGAACTTTTCTCGAAAACGGTTAATTCTACAGTATTACAACAAGAGTACCTTTTTTATGTATTTTGACCTGAGGAATCATATTTCAAAAATAAAATTGCAAAAAAGTTACACAGAAAAAAGTTTGGGACAAAAAACTGATAAGGCCTCCCCGTTTCGCACACCCCTGGTTTAAATAAGTACGTGAAAATGACATACAAAGATGGGCCTTATTAGGATTAATTCACGTGCAAAACCTCGTTAATATATCTCAAAGGGTTCCTGAGTTATTAAATAAAAACCGATTTTTTTAGCCAATTTCAAAGGGGCGTAGCTCCCTTATGGCGCATTTTTAGACACATGTTTATAGGAACTTTTTGTCATATTTTATCATGTAGAATCACCTGTTAAAATTTCCTACCCTATTTCAAATACACCCTGTATGTTTGTGTATAGAATATAGTTATGTTTTATAAAATAAACTATGCACATCCACCATAGAAAAAAAATTTCAAAATGGAAAAGCAATAATAAACCATAAAAAAGTGGGTATACCTAATTCTAATTACTGTTTAAGAAATGTTATAATTTTGACAGAAACGGCAAGTACTGACGTACTTGCCCATTAAAAAACTTGCAACATTACATTACATGTTTGTTTAACCTCGTTATATTCTACTTAATTAAGCATCCCCTAAGTCCAGGACTTGTGAGGGCTAGTAGTAGAGGGAACCACCGGCTTATACAGCGGCGCCAGTGAGAATCGAACTCACGCTAGTTGGCTAGTAGACTTGTCATGTACAGATGCGGCGGACCACTACACCAATCCTCCCTGGTATTTTAATACTTAGTAATATTTAGTACTTTAAGGCTATTGCCATTATTTAAATCCGATTGAGTATCTGGTAGTAAATTTTCTTACTAATCATTAAAAAAATGCCGATTTGGAATAACCTTTTTTCTTTATATGTTTAACCTTTTATTAATTTGGCTCCACAGACAAAGATAAAAAAGAAAAGAAAAAAGTCTCAGACCTTGATTTCATTTAATTCAATAAAACAACAAAACATCAATAGTGCTTTAACCCCAAAAGTCTATTTTCAGATACGGTTCATTAAATAAGTGTGAGAATTTTAAAAGTACCCTTTTAACTCTTGATATCTACCTCCCTTAAAAGTTTTTTTACGTTATACAATTCAGAAAAAATATATTTAAAATACAGGATTTTTAGAAACGTAAGAACTTTGTTAAAACAGTATTCGAACGAATAAAGTAATAGTATATTGTTTTACTAAGAGGCGAGGCGAGGCGAGTAAAAAAAAGCACTCTGAGTGAAACATACTATTTTTTCTTCAAGCATCCTATATATATTTTTTTAAATATTAATTTTTAAATTTAATAAAGTATGTTTTTTTATTAAAATAGGCCAATAAAACCCTTTCGAAATAAACTTAAACCCTCCTTAGGTCATTTTAAATTTTTTTCATAGGCTAAATCGTGCACTTTTCGCGATTTCAATGGTAACTTGTCTAATGAAGCATTTGCAATTTCGGAGAGATTTGTAGGTGTATAAACCATATATTCTTTTTAAATCATTTTTAATCAATTTTACACAAGGTTTTTGCACAGAAAATCGAGTCAACCATATTTGAAAAACAGAAGTTGGGGGTGGTTTCAAGGGGGTGGGTAAGCAAGGATAAGCAAGCGGTGGTTTTGGATACGTGAATAAAAACTTTAATGGCTCCCATTTAACGTTGTTTTTTTCAAAAAATTTATCTTTTCAAATAACGAAGATATAGATTGACAAGTGGTCGGACACATGGTATACACAATTGCCATGACAGCTAGCGAAAAAAATCCTTTCTGCTTGTTTTTAGAGTTTGTTTACCTTAATAGCAAGCGAAAAATAGAAACAGTTAGATAGATCGTATGAAAATATATATAATTTTTTTTTATTTAGAAACTTTTAGAATATGGAATATGGAATACATGTTAGCAAAAAAATATAATTAACGTTTTCGCTTTAAAAATCGATTAAATTGGGGAAAATCTGATAGGAATACTGTAATGCCTATCGTATTAGTAATGCTTTTTTAACGACCTTTTTTTATAGCTTACGTAACATTTTACCAATGCATATTCTAAAAGTTCCTAAACTAAAAAAACCTTTATTTCCATTAAAAATTTGTTCAGCTATTCTAACTACACTGTAAATGAAAGTATGGTAATTTCCCAGCAAATAAAGTAGGTCATATGTTACCAGCAAAGAAAGTGGTAAATTTAAAAAGTACTGTAAATACACGGGTTTCTGTAAAAATGTGAATTTTTACCTGTGATTTCACAGTAATTTAAGCAGCGAATTTAATGAGTATTTCAAACAGTATTACGGGCTCTTGTAATTTTCGGGACTCTGTAAAAGTGCCGGCTTTTTGGACCACATGCATGAAGTTTAATGCAAAATTAAAGAAAGCATTGTAAATGAAAATGTGGTAATTTCACGGCCGTGTGAACCTGGCCATGAAGATGGGGCACTTACGAAATAAGGGTCCTTTCATAAAAGGGGACGCTAGAGAGCTCATATGTGCGAGAAAAACAAATATATTTCTTTTACTTTTGTTAGTGTGACGGTTTAAAATTATAAACTTGGAGGTGACCCTGAGAGTTAACCTTTGAGGATGGAGAAAAAAATCCTGGGCACTAACAGGCACTAACGAAATGCTTTCGAGTGATAAACAAAAAAAATCGAAAAAATCGTTATTTCTCTTTTGTGAAGAACAGGTGTTTTTTTCCCCAACCTTATAAGTCGAGAACCAAAGGGGCACTAACGAAACCAATTGGGGCACTAACCTTTCTAGGGGGTCCCCTTTTAGGAAAGGACCCTTATTTCGTAAGTGCCCCATCTTCATGGCCAGGTTCACACGGCCTAATTTCCCAGCAAATAAAGTAGGTCATATGTTACCAGCAAAGAAAGTGGTAAATTTAAAAAGTACTGTAAATACACGGGTTTCTGTAAAAATGTGAATTTTTACCTGTGATTTCACAGTAATTTAAGCAGCGAATTTAATGAGTATTTCAAGCAGTATTACGGGCTCTTGTAATTTTCGGGACTCTGTAAAAGTGCCGGCTTTTTGGACCACATGCATGAAGTTTAATGCAAAATTAATGGAAGCATTGTAAATGAAAATGTGGTAATTTCACGGCCGTGTGAACCTGGCCATGAAGATGGGGCACTTACGAAATAAGGGTCCTTTCATAAAAGGGGACGCTAGAGAGCTCATATGTGCGAAAAAAACAAATATATTTCTTTTACTTTTGTTAGTGTGACGGTTTAAAATTATAAACTTGGAGGTGACCATGAGAGTTAACCTTTGAGGATGGAGAAAAAAATCCTGGGCACTAACAGGCACTAACGAAATGCTTTCGAGTGATAAACAAAAAAAATCGAAAAAATCGTTATTTCTCTTTTGTGAAGAACAGGTGTTTTTTTCCACAACCTTATAAGTCGAGAACCAAAGGGGCACTAACGAAACCAATTGGGGCACTCACCTTTCTAGGGGGTCCCCTTTTAGGAAAGGACCCTTATTTCGTAAGTGCCCCATCTTCATGGCCAGGTTCACACGGCCTAATTTCACAGCAAATAAAGTAGGTCATATGTTACCAGCAAAGAAATTGGTAAATTTAAATTAGTACTGTAAATTGACTGTTACCTGTGAAAATGTGAATTTTTATTTTGGTAATTTTACTGCTATCTTTTGTAGAATGTAAACTATAATTATGGTAATTTTCAACCAATATTGTAAAAGGTTTTTGGACCACATGCATGAATTTTAATGCAAAATTATTGTACCGACAGGAAAAGAGCTAAGATTTTACTAAACCGAGTAATACTGAGGTTAATTTTAATAAATATTGTAAATGCACGTTCTGACATGGTGAATTATTACAGTTAATATTACTGAAAGATTGTCGGACAAATTTAGAGTGTACTATGTAAATGACAATTTCATCGATATTTTAAAGGAAATTACGAGTTTTAAACATGTTATCGCTGGCTTAATTTTCCAGTAGGTGCGTTCAATGGAAGTTAGTTAGCTGGGTAAACATTGAACTGTTTTTTATCGGTCAGAAAAAAAGACAGGAATAGAGATAAATTATAACACGACGCACTTTAAAATCAAACACGGTAGAAGAAACAACAACCCTGTGTGTATTTTTTTAGGTTATATCTACTATTTTCGCATACTTTTTGACATAAGCTAATCTCAGCAGTATATTTGATCGCAGTTGACAATTAAATTGACAACTGAATTTTTCTAACTAGAGCTACTTAGAGCACTGGGTAGGCAGGTTTGTTAGGGTGAGTAGGTAGTTTACAAACTGAACAAAAGAGATTACCGACATACACAAAATTTCAGACCGAAAATGGCAGACGAAAGTGGGTCATCAAAATGAAAATTTAACAAAATAATTTTTTATTTTAATTGTTATTCTATTTTATATGAAAGTTTGACAATAATAGAAAATAATTTATGACATTTTGCTTTAATTTTCTCAATATTTTCGAATAAACGGTATTTAAGAAGATTAATTAAGTTTAAAATGATGTAATTTTATTTTATTTTCCCTGTACAGAGCTAATCAATGTTGCATTTTGATAAAATTTTGTTGCTTTGGTTAACTAATTAAACTAAAGTTATTTATCCATACATACAGATAATAAGACAATTACCAGCTTTATTTTAAATAGATAAACTCAATAATAACCCCCGCGTGGCTTTTTGTCTAGTACATACAGATAATAAGACAATTACCAGCTTTATTTTAAATAGATAAACTCAATAATAGGGGTTTTTACTTTATTGAGTGGATAATTAGTGGATAATTACTTATTTTACCTACTCAACTGTCACTTGTCAAATTATTTTCTTGTAATTAATTCTTAAATGTCATTAAAATTTTTAATAAAAATATGAATTCCTAAGCTATTTATTGGATAAAACCTTGTATGGCACTCATGGATAAACCGATATTACTACTTTACCCACTATTACCATAAATAACTATGTTTTAGGTAAAAATAGCTTTTCTTTATTTTCTTTCTAAACTAAAAATATTTTGTAAAATCAGAGCCTCGCTAATAATAAGGTATGAATTAAATTATTATAAATGATCTACCAAATTACCTAAAACTGCATCAAGAGATTTTAAAAGATTTAAAACAAGGTTTTAAATCAGCAATTATTAGCCCTAATGTATATTTAGCATTGGTGATACATTAGTTAATAATAAATTGTATGAGTTTTGCTAAAATACTGATTCTATTTAAGTAGTAAAGAAATCCAAAATTTTTACTTACATGTGAATAAGTTATAAACATTTTAGAACTATAATTTTAAACAGAACGGTTTGTAAACAGAATGCACTGTATCTTCTATGGAATTTATAAACAAAACACCTTAAAAAACAATTTTATTAGAAAACTTGGATAAAAATATTGAAATTGTCATAGTTAATGCCAAACAATTTTAACCTAAATAGCGCAAATGTTTGGTGTATAACAGACTTGATTTCAACGATGTTTTTGCAGTAGCAACGACGTGTTTCTGGAAAAAATTCATGCGGGCTGAATTTGTTGCTATGTCGGTACTCTCCTGCGGGACCACTCAAACTACCCACCTACCCTAACAAACCTACCTATCTAGTGCTCTAGACCTGCCCACAGTTTTTACTACAGGTCCAATTTCGAAGGTATTAGCCCTTTGATTCTATTCTTTGTTTTGTTTTAATATAAAATATACCCTGCATATAGACCTATTTACAAATACGACGTAAAAACGTAAACGTAAAATCGTAAGAAATGCAGTACTCTGATTGGTTCAACCTTTAAATTGAACCAATCAGCGCACTACATTTCTTATGATTTTACATTTACGTTTTTACGTCGTATTTGTAAATAGGCCCTATATAAACTGCCTATTCACAGGCTCGCATAAGAACATAATACATAACAATGCGATGCCGTGATTGGCTTGATGTGCCGCCATGTATCTTTTAAGCCAATCACGGCATCGCATTCTTATGTTTTATGTTCTTATGCAATCTTCTGGATAGGCCTTAAGCTTTAACTAAATAGTTTCTAATTCAACATACCCAAGAACAACAGGATTTAAACTAAATTATATTTTCAATAAATTCTTCTTATAGTGCAAATATTCAAACTCATTACTATACCGGGTGTCCCACCAGGTTCTTGACAAGCTATATCTCCGTTATTTTAAAAGAGATTTTTTTGCAAAAAAACAGCATTAAATGGGAGCCATTGAAGTTTTTATTGACGTGTTAAAAACCACCCCTTGCTTAGCCACCCCCTTAAAACCACCCCCAACTTCTGTTTTTTAAATAGCACTCCCCCATTTTTATCAAAGAATATGAAAGTAAATGTTATTCTTAATTCAACCATGTATTATAAGTAGTATCTTATTTCTTAAAGGGGAACCAAATAACAACTATTATTTATTAATAATATTGTCCCACCAGGTTTTAAACGGGCTATATCTCTGTGGTTTAAAAAGATAAAAAAAAATCGAAAAAAACAAAAGTAAATGCGAGTCAAAGTAGAATTTGCTGACTTATGCAAAACTACCCCTTACTTACCCACCCTCTTGGAACCACCCCCAACTTTTGTTTTTTAAATAGCACCCCCCTATTTTTACTAAAGAATATGAAAGCACATTTTATTCTAAATTCAACCATGTATTATAAGTGATTTCTTATTTTTTTAAGGGGCTCCAAATTACAACCCCATCAGATCACAAGCAATATTTTTCATCATTTTTTTTTCAAAAACAAGTTATTATATCTAAAAAAGAACTGATTAATCCAAAACCCACCCTTAATAACCGACTCTCCTGCCACTTTGTTCTAAATACCACCCTATTATTAATAAATAATAATTAAATGATAAGATACCATTTATAATATATGGTTGAATTTGGGATGAAATGTACTTTCATATGCTTCGATAAAAATGGGAGGATGTTATTTGAACAACAAAAGTTGGGGGTGGTTCTAAGGGGGTGGGTAAGCAAGGGGTGGTTTGGGATACGTGAATAAAAACTTTTTCTCCCATTTAAAGTTGTTTTTTGCAAAAAATTCTATCTTTTCAAATAACAAAGATATAGCTTGTCAAGAACCTGGTGGGACACCCGGTATAGTAATATATTTCCGTTTTGAAACATTTTGGCTGAAACACATCCTATTTGACTGCAGAAATCCGGATAAGTAAATTATGCTATAAAGAACTTGTTTCCTTTTTAATTTCCTGTAATATGTATAAAGTTTTTCTTTATGTTATACGGGGTTATTCAGAAATTAGGTGGTGCCATAAGGAAACAACATTTTATAAAAAAAATGGATGTAAAGGAGAAATTGCACAAAATCCTTTACAATTCTAAAACTCTCGAAAATCTTAGTAATCCACCTCAAACGCTTCTCCCAAACGGAACAGTTCCAGAGAAAGCTCAGCTTCGTAGACTTCCCTTTAATAGGATTAGGTATAAACAATTATACCACAGAGTCTGTCACACCCTGCAGATACAACTTATACGCTATTTCAAATCACAGTGGTACCACTTATAGCGGTCACTACACCGCCTATTGTAAACATCACTATAATTACAGGTGGCACGAATACAACGACTCTAGGGTATCTTCAATTTTACCAACATCCATCGTATCAGGGGATGCTTACATATTATTTTACGAACGAGAAGGTCAAAAATCACATATTTGAAGAGTATATTTTATTTCTTTTTTTTTTACTTATTTGTTGCCATTATTTTACTTGAGTGTTAATTTTTTTTAAGTTACTATGTATATTTTTATTAAAATAAAGATTATTTTAATTTAATTATTGAGCCCATACTTACACTGAAAAAACTGACCTACCTAGCAACAATTTTTTTGGTTACTGCAAGCAAAAACTGTTATGAGCAACCACATAATTTGTCGTTGTTACCAGAAACAGTAAATTTAAAAGATCTGGTAAGCATAACAATTTCCCTTTTTACTCTCCTGATTTTATGATTTTTCTGGTTGCTGCAGTAACCAGACAAATAGTTGTTTCATTTAAATATCTATTATTAGTTGAAGAATAACTTTTTTGATCCCAGACAATTTTTTAAGCTTTAAATAAGAATACAATATAACTCCTATATTAATATAATAACTTTAAATGAAATATATTTAAAAAAAATTAAAATTAAAACATTTAAATAATTTTATATTTTAAAACTAAAAATCACACAGGTCTGGATACAATTTTTAACCCAAGTTCTTTTTTCATAATTTATTTATATAGAGTTTTGGCATCTTTTTAAGACCAAATTTAAAAAATCTATCGTTGCGTTTTTGAGAAAAACGATTTTCATTTGTTTTAACAAAAAAAAATATGACATATTTAATTTTTTTTACATATTCAGATTTTACGTCAAAAAGTGAGATAAAAAGTCTTTATGAACGTTTGTGTTAAATGGCTTCTTAGGGGAGATAGAACACGCTTAAGGGGCATTTTTAGAATATTATTCACTTCATAACTCAGGAACGGTTTAACTTATTGACTTGGAATTTTTACTGTAGTATGCAACCAATAAACATTATCAATTTATGACATAAAAAATTAAATTTTTAACCAGGGGTGGACTTACAGCTTTACATATAAATTATGATGCACCCATTACCTTCGCCCCTGGTTAAAAACTTAATTTTAATTGTTTGTTTGTTTAACCTCGTACTATTCTACTTAATTAAGCATCCCCTAAGTCCAGGACTTGTGTGGGCTAGTAGTAGAGGGAACCACCACTGACTTTCGAACCAGTTTCTAGGGAGTGTCCGTTTCACTTATCGCCTTCGCCAAATTTTAATTATTAATTAACTGAAAAAGGCAAATCGGCGCCAGTGAGAATCGAACTCACGATAGTAGACTTGCTATACATACGCGCTAGTCACTACGCTATGCCTCCCTTATTAATAAAACGTTAAATTTTTACATTTATTGGTTCTATAGTTGTAAAAATTTCTTGTTAATAAGTTAAACCGTTTCTTAGAAATTCTAAAAAATGCCCTTTAAAAGTACGCTAGCTCCCTTAAAAAGCAATTTAGCTCAAACGTCTATAAAAACTTTTTTCTCACTTTTTGACGTAAAATCTGAATATCTAAAATAGTTTTTAAATATGTCATATCGTCATCTAAAGGCTCTAACGGTCTAACTCCAAAACGTCATATTTTTCAGGAGACGTAAAAAACGATTTAAAACTTAATTATAGCAATTTAGAACTTTAAAACTAGCTTGTTCACAGGTAAAAATGTTTGAAATGTGTTAATGTATTTAAAACTTTTCATTGTTATCTATTTTATATAAATTATTTGAAAATTAAATTTTAACCACAGAATCTAAATTCACTAATGGTCTAACTCCAAGGGAAGATAAAAGAAGATACCTATCGTATTATATCGCGTAATATTATTACAAAAAATTTATATTTTTATATTTAATATATAATATTACTACTAGGTAGGCATAATATATATACATTATTAATGGCAATAATTATAATTATCATCAAACAGTAAATTAACAAATATTTGAAACGGGATCCCCTGTTGTCGAGAAATAGTTTGACATTAGTGACAGTTCTCATTTAATTGTTTTCTCACAATCATATGATGGAGTTAGACACTTAGCGACTTAAAATATTTACATTTTTGCATTTTTTGAGGCTGATATTGGTTTAATGCAACTTTTTTTTTTGAAGTATGTTGGTAATCAGATAATGAAGCAAATTTGATAAAAATCTCATTTTTGAAAAATTTGGAGTTAGACAACTAGAGCCTTTAGTGGACGATATTTTTTTGTTCAAACAAATGAAAATTGTTTTTCTCAAAAACGCATCGGTAGGTTTTTTTAAATTTGGTCTTAAAAAGATGCCAGCTCTAAATAATTAAATTATGACAAAAAACTTTATATGAAAGTTGAGCTAAAAATTGTTTCCAGACCGGTGTGAAAATATATTTTTTTTCTTCATATGCTGACGACTGTTTTATGTGTAAACGGAAGAACTAGGATAGATACCTGAATAAAGTAGACAAAATCAATTTTGCCCCATGCTATTTGATACTCAATTACAAGCGAATTTATAGTTAAACAACCATTGAATCCAATGACAAAGCTTTATATCCTACAAAGGATTCAACTGAATCGAATAGTAGTAAAACCGTAATAATAATAATAATCAAAGCTATTACTGATTGATCTTATTCTATTGTCAACATCAGCATTGTATCTTAGTTCAGTGACTTGGCTTCACATCATAGACTTTTCAAAATCCCTGGGTGGCTTTTGAAGTGGAAAAATTTTACATAAAAGTTATAAATTTTTATTAAATAAAAAAAAAGAATTTGTTTAAAAATTGTAAACCTTCTATAATAATTAAAAGTATAGACAATATTCCAAGGGGGGGCTGGTTCCCTTGTTATGAGACCAGGGGGCATGGCGCCCGGGTCGGCGACTATGTTTCACATAACTGGTGTAATAAAAATATTGTCTCCAAATTATCTCCGTAACTATAAGATATTTTTTATTAAATTTGGAGGCCTCTACCTCTATCTCGAGGTGCAATGAAAATATTGCCTCCAAATTATCTTCGTAACTATGAGATATTTTTTATGAAATTTGGAGGCCTCTGCCTCATAGTCCAGTCAAATAATAAATGGAATTTGCAATAAACGTACACGGGCTGATATTTGAAAGGGTAGTAGTGGATGGTAACAGTTAGTTTTTCACTGGGTGATTTTCGTAAGGGGTGTCTGCTATCTTGAATTTAAGGGGCGACTGCGGTTATCCAACTAAATATGCATCTTACGATAAAAATGCATGTAACCAATTTTGTTAAGGAGCAAATTTACAACAATTTTCGTAAAAATTATTTTTTCATTATACCTAATAATAACAATCGAGTTTCTAAATAAAAAAAAGTAGAAAATGTTTAAGCTTTAAAACAAAAAAAAGAACCTATCAGTTGTTTTAGAAATATTTCTATTTAAAAAAAATAGCAATTTTTTAGGTGGATCGATTTTTTTGCTCTTATGTGTAAAATATACACAGTTAATATTCACTGTATAATATGTATATACTGTATATACTTTAAGTATTTTTCAAAGAACTCAAACTTGAACTAGACTGCACTCTTCTAAAACTGTGTAGTATAAAACATATAAAATGTGCTCCATTTTAAATGTAATTACCCCATATTTTCAAGAGGGTAATGAGGCAATAGATTCCTCAAGGCCTTTATTAATTTTTGCTGGCGTTATGTTTCAAAATACCCTTGAGATTGTTTGCTGTTGGAAAATATATACAGAGCGGTCCAAAAGTCACCCTCCCCTCTTAACTTTTGAACCAGTTGTCCAAATTCCATTTAGTCTTTTTATTGTTATCAAAATTAGTGGAGAGCCCCTACCACAAGCCTAGAGCTTATTTGGGGCTCCCCACGACTCTGTAATAACTTCAAATAAATAAACTAAATAAATAAATTGACTTCAAATTTCGTACTTTTAAATCACACAACTTAAACTATCTTTTAGCATATATTTAATACTTTCAGCTCTTAAAATGTGAGCAGGGGGGCATGGGGGCACATTTTTTTAAATGGAAAGGGGGGTCGTGTAATACATTATTTTAAAGCTTATAAAATTCTCCATTTAACTTCATATTTTTAAATTAAAAAAAAAATTTTTTTGGGTTCAAAATGGGGTTGAAAATGGGTATTAATGTCAAAATTCCTCTAAAAAAAAACAAATAATTTTTTAAAAATGCCTAATTTCATCATAAATAAAAATTTATAAAAAAAAACTTAAAAAATTGAATGTTTAGCACAAAAAATTGAAAAATCAAAACCTTAAAAAACATTTTTAAAAAATTTAAAAATGTTAGTTTAAATAGAGAATTTTATAAGCTTGGAAATCACGTATCACACGACCCCTCTTTCCATTTAAAAAAATGTCCCCCATGCCCCCCTGCCCACATTTGAATAGCTAAAAATATCAAATATATGCTAAAAGATAGTTTAAGTTGTCTTATTCAAGAGTTCTAAATTTGAAGTCGATATCTCAACTCGTTCAAAAGTTAAAAGGGGGGGGGGGGGGGGGTTGCCTTTTGGACCGCACTGTATAACTTATCATCTAAGGATTATAATTGTATACAGTCATTAAAACAAGTTTTAATTAAAGTTCATAAAAGACATTAACACAGTTTAAATGTTTATTATATTCTTCGCAGGTTTTTTATTATTAAAAAAAATAAAAAAAAACTTAAAAAAAAATTTCAACAATTTTTCTTTTTCGCAAAAAGAAAAAAAAAGTGTTTTATTTGTTTTTTTTAATAACTGGAAATGTATATGTATGTATGTATATGTAATATACCCATTTGCTGTAAAGAGTATATAATGGAATGCGTAGCATTTCATATATTCACGGCTTATTTTAATCTTCGGAGCTCGTTTAGCATTTTTTTAAATAAAAAACGAAGTGCTCGGTAGATTTTTTTAATTTTCGCTAAAAATAATATAAATGGACGGTATTATTGAATACTGAAGAAATTTCAGGGTTTCCAAAAAAGCAAAAAATACCCCCAAAAAAGCACCGTGATATAAGCATATTAACTATATCAACTTTATATTACAGATTTTCAAAAATTGCAAAATTTGATACTAAAATTGTGTGGACTGTGTATTTTAAAGAAGTTTGATTAAAATAATAGTTATTTATGGTACTAGTGGGTAAAGTAAGATATTGCCCATGCGAAAATTAACCTGCGAGGCGTCAGCCAAGCAGTTTAATTTTCGAGAGGGCAATATCGGTTTACCCATGAGTGCCTTACAAGGTTTTATCAAATAAATAGCTTAGGAATTCATATTTTTATTAAAAATTTTAATGACATTTACAAGAAAATAATTTGAATGAGTAAAATAAATAATTATCCACTCAATAAAGTAAAAGTCACGCGGGGGTTATTATTGAGTTTATTTATTTTAAATAAAGCTAGTAATTGTCTTATTATCTGTATGTATTGGATAAAAATATTTTATAGGTACGTAAAAAAGTACGCTGAGTCTTAATCCGTAATCAGAATTATACTATAAAATCAAGTTTTATATACAGCCTGTTCCAGAACTCGCGTACCGAAATTTGAGGGTATATTAAAAACCCTCTGGAAAATATGAAAAAAATTTCAAAAAAAATCCATCTTCAATACTAATTAAAAAGGAAGCTATTTAATCTGACCAATCCTGTTGCTGATGTTAAATTACCTAAAAATTAGTTTTTCCCTACTTATTAGTAACTATGGTTGCATTTTAATGGTTGACTCGTGCATTGTTTAAGACTTTCAACTTTAGAATCTTTTTAGGTTATTATATTTTGACAAAACCGACAGAGGCTATCAAATATTCTATTTTTATAGGGTCACTCCATCCGGCGGTGGCTTTATGATACCCGTCTTAGACGGCAGCAACAAATAAATAAAGGAAGTTAAATTTACCGAAAAATATAAAAAAGTCAATATTTTGTCTCATTTTACCCCACTTGTCTCTATAACCTGACAAGCAAGAAGCTTTTTGAAAGCAGATTTGGATTCAGCATGAAAAATTATGTAAGAGACAAGTTTTAATTATATTTGAACCACAATATACAAAATTTGGAACTACTTTTAAAATCTTCAATTTTTGATTTTTGCTTGAAATAGAAAATATGGTTTAAAAAAATTTAAACGATGAATTATTTTAAAATATTATTTTTTTTATATAAAAAACAATAAGGAATCAAGTCCCGATGCCCGTTTTCCTTGACTATTTTTTTTTTGAGATTTTGCTTTTTTTTCCGAACCATGAATCCAAAATCCAAAAATCACAGCGCTCCCTCTTAACTTTTGAACGATTTTATTGGTAAGTCAAGAAAAGGGTTGTGACGTTTGAACTGCATATATAGTAGTAGTATATATAGTTTGACATACGGTAAGAAATCTAGGATGAAAGTGGGGGGTAGGAGCAAAAATCGCTCCGATTAAAGCGAACTCAACGTAAACGTGTTTTTAGTTAGTTTTATATTCAAGTATATTGCTTTCTCATTCTTTTAATAGCTTTAGAACCGTGTGTCAAACAATAATATATAGTTTAAATTTTCTCTCGTGTTGGAAATGTTTTTTTATTAGGTTAGAAATATACTATTTCCCTATGTGTACAGGCATATTCATAACAATGCGATGCCGTGATTGGCTTGATGTGCCGCCATATATCTTGTAAGCCAATCACGATATCGCATTCTTATGTTTTATGTTCTTATGCAAGCTTCTGAACAGGCCTTAAACCGAAACATAAAAGAAGAACATTTATTCATCTTGTATTTAACAACTTTTAAACAAAAAATCCCCAAATACAAACAGTTGATCATTGAATACGTAGGGTCACATCAGTTGTTACTTTGTCTATAGTTTTGGTGGTTAGCCGTTTGGTTTTCTGGAAGTTTTTGCCCAAACCGACCAACCACCAAAACATACTAACACACCAACCAAAGAACTAATAACTCTTCTCTCTAGAATAGGCATTTCATTCGAAAAAACTGACAAAAACGTCGGCAACATAAACATTCGTCTGTCTTACTCGCACATCTTTGTTCTAACAGAGACAACAATACAAGTAACTCGTAATTGTTAATTGTTCAGACCTGAATATACCTACTATTTGTTTACAAACAAACCGAAATGTTGGCGATACTTTATTTTAATGGAATTCGTATTCTAGAAAGAAGAGTTATTAGTTCGTTGACACCAACTAGACAAACCAATAACCGATCGTGTGACCCTAGGAATACGAAGCAATACATATTTTCACGGTTTGTTAGGCACATAAATTTGTAACCGCATATTTACTATTTAAACAAGGGACAAATGTAAATATTTTTAATTAACCTCTATTTACAATTAACAGTTTTAATTAATCTGAAATTGGAAATGAAAAGTAAATATTCCTTTATATTTTTCAAATTTTATTTCAAATAAATAAATCTTTTATTTGCTTAATTTTTAAATGAACATTAAAATTTAAGTAAATATAAAATTATCAATTAAATTACAGAAATTGGAAAACTATAGTATTTCCATTAAAGGTATATTTTTTTATTTTTTATTTATTTATTAATTTACAGTCCAGCAGGAAAAACCTATTTACACACTCTAAATTTGTCCGTCAATCTTACAGTAGTTTTAACTGTAATAATTAAAGCAAATTTACAATGTTAGAATGTGAATTTACAATATTTATTAAATTAACCTCAATATTACTAGGTTTAGTAAAATCTCAGCTCTTTTCCTGTCGGTACAATAATTTTGCATTAAAATTCATGTATGTGGTCCAAAAACCCAGCACTTTTACAGACAGTCCCGAAAATTACCATAACAATAGCAGTAAAATTACCAAAATAAAAATTCATATTTTTACATATAACTGTGAATTTACAGTACTCATTTAAATTTACCACTTTCTTTTCTGGCAACATATGACCTACTTTATTTGCTGTAAAATTACCATATTTGCATTTACAGTGCAGGATCAAAAGACATGTTAAATAATTATAATTCACAAACGCTTACAAACTAATTACAAAAATTATTTCCAAATTATTGTGAAAAAATGCGTATTTCTGTAAATTTCTAAAGTATTTTGGATTTATTTGGTAAATGATTAAATAATTAGTAGAACCCACAAAAAAAATTATATAAAATATCCTGATTTACAAAGACTGTCATGTAAAAAATTTAGAAGAATTCACATAAATTTTCCTAATTTGGGAAAGAAAACGCAGTGAAATCTCTAACAAAACCAATTAGAAACAACAAAGAGTATGAAGCCAATGTTTTGGGTTACTTTTATGCTCATCCATAATGCTAAATTCCTGCAGCTAGTCACGACTTGGGAATTTCCTATTCAAGCATCCAAAGAATATTTAAAAAACCACAAGATGCACGATTACAAAAAGAAAAAAAGTACAGGCCTTAAAACCTAATGCTTTTCAAAAATAGTTTAGCTAACGTCAAAAGGTACTTTACTTTTAAGCTAAATAATAATGGCCATAAGTTAAATACCTAAATATAAATCGATTTATTTTACTGGCCTACTTGATTAACAAGTATAACAAATTTTAAGAGAAATACAGCTTTTTCACAATAATTTGCAAATAACTCGAAAACGGTTAATATTAGGTATAGGTTATCTGTATTCATTTTAAAGCAAATTTAATTCTTTATTTAAAAAGTCCAAACCAAATAAAAATAATTATAGGGTTAAAAAAAATGAGTTATAGCTATTTTAAATTTGTTAGATTTGACCTGGTTTCTGAGACAGCCTGTATAAATTTTGGGTTCTGTTTCAGCTTAAGATAATTCGATTAGGTATTATTGAGTAAACAACTTTTCTCCAATTTAAAAAATAAATTGAATTTCCTAATTTTTCGTTTAAAACTTGAATAACTCAAAAACTACCAGAGGTAGTGTTACATATCAAGATAAAGCAAATTTAATGTGAATTTTAAAAATTAAAAAATATATAGGGTGTTCTATTTAAAAAATCAAAGTTGAGTGCCACTTCCGGTACAACCGGAAGTGACACAAGTATGAAAATATTTTTAACCGATTCGCCATATTCAAAAACCCCAAAGTACAGAATATCAGATTTTTAAAATTATTTGTTCTCCATAAACATTTAATAGGCCACTTCCGTGAATAACCCTGTATAAAGTGGCCTACTATTATACTGCCCCGATAAAGTAAAGGGCAGTAAGTGACATTGGTCAATAGCAGCGTTTTCAAAATAAAACATTAGGGTTGACGTTAAAACGCCGCTATGCGACAATGTCCCTTACCGCTCTTTACTTTAATAGGGCAGTATAGTATAATACTGCCCTCCTAAAGAGGAACGCTGCATGTATACCTGACACATACGGTTTTGTCTTCTTATAAGAAATGTATATTTCTTTAGAAACAATAAATGTATCTATCTATAGATCTATTAATTTTGTCTGACTGCCACTAAAATACCCATAAATTTGCTTTCTTTTGTATTTGCTTTATCCTGTTTCTCTTTTCAAAACAAAATATCACATAGAAAGAACGCGACAAGTAACATCTTCGATGCACTTACCGCAGATTTCCGTAGGATTGGTACTTACCGTTATTCTCCGTAGTAAAATAATACTAAGCTCGAAAACCGTATGTGTCAGGTGTACATGCCGCTTTCCTCTTTAGGAGGGCAGAATATATGTAGGCCACTTAGTTTTATGGAAAATTTTGTTTGCTATTTCACAATCACTCTGTGTAAAGCTAAAGCGAATAGTAAATTATTAACCTATTTATTTAATGTACTATACATAAATTGTAATTAATTAATAATTAAATTATTATAGTTAATTAATGTTTACTGTAACAGAAATTTCCTATATTACATATTAAGCTATTGTAGTCCCTTTTAAGGATATATAAACAAACCTATTGTAGCCATAACACTTAGCTTTGTTTTTGTATTCCCACGTTTATTACAGCGTGCTTTATTTGTTTAAATGGGTTACACTGATAGAAACATAAAAATATAAATACAAAATTTGTTGCGTCGACTTTTAGGTATAGAATACAATTAGGATTATTACTTGGGTAAAAATAACATAACAAGTTTGACAAGACTAATTTTTTTGGAGAAAATTTTTTTCCTATGTATTTTGAGGATCTAAATCCGAATTTAAGGTCAATGTGGCCCCTTATCTGATTAGTTTTGGAGATGGCCTTAAAAAACCTTATTTTCATACTCGGAATTAAGGTTTTATGAGGTTATCTCCAAAACTAATCAGACGAGGTGCTATTTTGACCTCAAATTCGGATATAGAGGTTTAATAGTTATTTATATACCAAGGGACTTAACTGGCTGTTTTACTGCTGCATTACTGTTTGGACTTGAGCGAGCGTAGCGAGCGAGGGAAACAGAAATGCAAGGGACTAAAACAGCCAAGTTTAGTCCTGAGGTATATACACTATTTTTTGCAGGACCAAACATAATTTAATATAGTTGACACAAACGTCAAAAAAATGGACGAAGATGATAAATTTTAAGTTATGTATAAATTGTTATAAATTGGTTTGAATCGCTAATTTATTACAAAACACCACCAAACCTAATTTTTGAACCAGCAAAGTACATAGTAAGTATAATATTTTAATATTATCAAGGTTGCCGTGATTTTTATTCCCTAGGGAGAAAAACGGCAAGTTTAGTCTCGAAAATAAAAGGGTAAAATTAGGTTTTAGTCTTGGTCGTGCAAAAAATCTATTTTAACCCCTTAACGCACTCGTCCGAGTTAACTCGTTGAAAGTAGGTTGGCTCTTTTACGGTTATCCGAGGTAAAAAAGAGACACAATTTTTTAATTTTTTTTTAACATTACTTGTTATTGCCCTTCAGTGTAGACTCTAAATTAGGAAACAAAAATTGGTGAAAAATAAACCACTTTTCTGAAAAAATAACAATTATAATTTTTTATTAAATTCTTAAGTAAGTAAGTAAGTAAGTAAGTTTAAAAATTTTTTAATTATTTTATTATTAATTTGCAATGTAGAAGTTAATATATATGCTAAGATTTTGTATCTTTAAACGAAACAAAACTGAAAACTGAACCTCTAAATTTATACAAAATAGCTCCTATACATTTTATAGATAACAGGGGCCACACAAAAAAAATTAATATCCATAGACTAGACCAATGCATTTTTATATTTTCGGGGTCGCTGAAACCGATTCTGACGAATTTTTTTTCACACTTAAAAAAAGGGTGCGAAAATACCTTAAATTCAGATAAGTGTAGAAATTTTTTTTTTATATTTTCGGGGTCGCTGAAACCGATTCTGACGAATTGTTCCATCAGATCGCAATTTTTTTTTACACTTAACAAAAGGGTGCGAAAATACCTTAAATTCAGATAAGCGTAGAAAAAAATTGTGACCTGATGGAGCAATTCTGATCTCAGATTCGATTTCAGCAACCCCGAAAATATAAAAATGAGTTGGTCTAGTTTCTGGCACATAATTGAAAAGCCAACAAAAAACAAAACAAAACATTTTAAGTGCCAGGGACTAGACCAACGCATTTTTATATTTTCGGGGTTGCTGAAACTGAATCTGACCTCAGAATTGCTCCAACAGGCCACAATTGTTTTCTACACTTGGTTTGGACTTTTAAACACTGTGACAAAATTTATAATAATTGCTTTTCTAAAGACTAAATTCTATTCATGTATTTTTACTGATTATTTTAAGATATCTATTAAAATATTTTTAAGGGTTTTGTTTCATAAAGAAATAAAAATATATTAAAATATAAATATAATAGTTTAATTTTATATGAAACCTATTAAAACGTGAAAATTATTATATCCGGGCCTTCCAGGCCCAGGATATGTAAATGTTTATAATTTTTAGGGTATGCATCTTAGGGTTAATTTATGACATTTTGTGAAAGGTTTTTATAAATTGCTCAAAAAATGTTATAAACTATTTTTTTCTAAAATACATTGTTTTCGGTTTATTAGCGTTTAACGCAGTTGTAGTGAAGTGGTTTTTTACTATTAAATATTTTTCTACTAATGTAGTCATGTCGAATTCTATCACTAATTTAGTGATGTGGTATATAATTCGGTTATAGCCCAGCAGTTAATTATAACTTTTATTATAACTTACTCAGTTAGGTTGGCCATACAATCTTCCATCGTATTTAAAGTATACCCGAGCGGAGAATATACTTAACCACTTATCACTTTATTCGGGAGCGGGTATTCTAGGAGACGGCGCTTTGGAAACAGATAAAACGATTTCTTCTTAACTTAAGAATAATATATTAAATAAATGTGAATAAATTCTTCAAGAACATGAAAGATCAATTCTTACTTCTAAGTCCTATTTCTATGCAAAGCCCTTAAATTCTAAATTCCATTATATATTATTTTCCATTAATACTTCTAAATTAAAACATTCTATGTTTGAAATCCCAACTATTCGCAATCATTTTCAAATCCCATTTTATTTTACACATTTTTCTTAGTGTATATTAAAACTGGTTCGTATAAGTCATTTAAATTATTTTACAAAATATTTTTTAAAGTTAATTAATATTCGTCAAAATTTCTATCAGTGTTCAAACTATCAATATTTATAAGTGTCCAAAATCATTTCTATGTCTGAAAATACGAGTCTCAAAATTTTTCTAAGTTTTAAAACTATTTTTAATTCAAGAATAAATCTCAAAATAAATTCTCACAGAAACTACATTTTCACTTTTGAATTTGCCATAGTGACACCCTGAATAAAACTGAATAATTATGAATCTTTTCATGAGTTTATATACCCAATAAGAAGGTCACTAGTTAAATTTATTTGACAATGCTATTAGCGCAAAATATCTACAAAGATACCGCGCATATTTAATTACCCCGACAAAAGAGTTTCAGTCTCATCAATTTGCAAACTAATTGCTATTTCTGACATCTGAAACGATCATTTTAACCATAAATTCAATTTTGTATAAACACTACTAGACAACTTTTAAGTTATACCGATAAGAATTACCGAGGAGGGGTCCGATCAAATGTAGGACACACCGAACTCTTCCGAAACCGAATCTCGTGAAGCCAGATTGTATCATAGCGCAATATTAAAGAAATATTATTTTAAAATTTTAACAACATATAAAATATTCAGATCATAACATAGCTCTCCCCCTAATTTTTGAAAAATGATAAGCATTTTTCAAAAAGAAAATGTGCAACATTTTCCTGTTCGGTTCTTGCTTAAGTTGGAATTTCAAAACACATTACAAAGACCAAAAACATATATCTAAATCATAAGAACAACTAAAACATTACTTTTAAGAACAACAAGTTATATCTTCCTTATTCGTTTTATAGTTAATAATTTACATTATTACTTACATAAACTTTACAATAGGCATCTCTATTTCATTCATTATACCATAAACTTCAATAAAAATAATCTTTACTACGTATTGACAAACTTGCTAAGTTATATATTTAATAATATGCAATATTATACAACTTTAATAACTGCAACTTCGTACACTTAAAAAAAATAAGTTATACCATTAATGAATAACCCCTTACATATTTCAACAAAAATAAAGTTCAATATTCATATAGCCACTTATTGGACTAGGTATTTATAATCATTCGTAACTTACTATATTCGAACTATCCCTCGTATTGATACAACTTCTACTACTTTTCCAAGAATCTCTAACTCATTTTAAAAATAAATTCATTTATTTCAAAAAAAATATACTTAGTATTCGCAAAATTTATTGCGACCAACCCCACTCACTATTTGTCGACTATTTATCGGTGCCTATCTTATACTTCATAAAAAACTACCCATTTTTTTTTTTTAGTTTTGAAACAAAAATTCATTCCTCCACTTGGGTAACATCACGGCTCCTGTCACCAGGTTACATGGCAATTTTCTTTGGTAACTGCAAATTATTGCGAATTAACCAAGACTGTTTGGTTCTGTGTTAAAAACACTACCTAACCCCCTGATTTAAAGTTTGAGTCTTTACTTAATTGTAATACTTTTTGTCAAATTTCTTACTATTTCCAGATTTTAATAATCGTACTATCGTAATACTCTGCGAAATTTTGCGCATATTTTCGTAAATTTCTTACAATTTTTCAAAAACCCAAAACTCCAAATCTGCACCATTTTATAACTTCCACTTTTGCTTAAGTAGCAAATTTAAAAACATAAAGGACTATGCCCTTCTTCAAACTTTTCATGTAACAACCAAGTGTTACTTATTATAACACCAATTTCTCGGACCTTTAATATAATACGTCAATATATTATACTCCCAACTCGATATTTAACTTTACGTAACGTATCCCTCTAATATCCTAACTTTCTACGTAAATTCCAAGATAAAACCTAATAAAAATAAGCCTTCATTGCAATGAATCGCAGGCGTTCTCAAGTTATCATATAAATGCTTTGAGACAGAATAAGTTTATTTGATTTACTTTAAACTACGTTAACTTTTCTGAGACCTTTCCGATATTTTATTTTATTTACACTCTATATTACTATAGGCAGAAAGACTACGTTAGCCTTCTGACAGTAAAAGCTTAATAAATATATTTATTAGTTACATATATGCGATATACGCACACCTTTTATACGATATTTCGAATTCACCAAAAATACTAAAAAACTAAAACATAACTCATTATTGAACTTCATTTTGTTTATACATATGTTTTAACCAATATACCAAAAATTGTATCTTTCATTAAAAAACATTACTGGTATTTTAATATCCCCAACCAAAATAAATTTAATAATATATAACTTGCTGCCTTAATTTATTTTTGAACTGGACCTTTAAAACCTTTAATAACCTTTAACCTTAGTTTTTTTTTGTAAAATGTTACATACATTTTTAAATCAATGCAACTTTTTAACCTTTCTCCACAGAAAACTATTTTTTTTATAATTTTCATAAAAACTGGCTTTCCCTATTTTTACAAACATTTAAATGGGAAAGCAAAATATGCGACCATCTGTGACAATATGTGACTATCTATCTCTTTGTGCAATAAATATCTTGCCTAAACAAAATAAAGTTATATAAACCAACGATAAAACTGTAAATTTCATAAAAAATAAAATAAATACACGGAGAAAAATATAGGTACGTTCAGTGTGATCAGTACTGAACAAACGGTATTTTTCCATAAAACTGTAGGTTTTCTCAGACTATACTAAACAAATTCGCTTTGACTCAAAATTATTTTTTAAAAAAGTATAAACTGAAATTAAATATTATTTCGAAAGAAAAAAAAAATCTGAGAAGATAACAAAAAATACTCATCACATTCGGGGTAGCGAATAAGTACTTTTTTTATAAACTAAAATATTAACATCTCCAATAAGATAGATAAAATTGTTTTATAAATATACTAAGATAAAAAAACGAAGTCACAAAATAAACCATTAAATTTTCAAATCGTAAACACTATTAATTTTTATTACATAAACACTTTAAAAGACCCAGCGTGCACCAGTGGGTTAAGAGAGACTTACGTATTTCCTATACACTGAAAGCAACATTACAAAATTATAATAAAGTTGTTCTTAAAATATTTTCTTTATAATAAAAAAAAAAATCAGAAATCAACTAAACATTTTTCAAGATATTTAAACTACATCCAAGTAGGCATTCCTTACATATAAAACCTCGATATTTTTTTGGTAATTTTAAAACATTTTGTTTAAGTTTTCTCACCGAATTACAACAATAAAAAAAAATTAAATATTTCTGTATCCATTAAAATAACAATCAAATTCCAGTTAAAAAAAATTAATAAATGATAACCGTTAAAAAAAAATCATATCTAGGTACACTTTAATAAAAAAAAATTAATTTCTATAAAATAAAATTCAAAATTTAGTTTTCAAGAAAAATTTAATCAAATATAACCCTTAGAATAAAAGATAAAAAATTATACTGTAGATATGCGTTAATAATAAAAAATCAAATTTAAATTTCCCAAAAAAAAAAAATAATAAAATAAAAAAAAATATATATTTCTTTTTTTTTTAAATATAACTTAAAAAAAATTCTGTACTATTTAATGAGAAAAAAAATCGTACTATAAGTTCCAAAAAAGTAAAAAAAAAAATTCTGAAAATAATTATAATTATTGTAGGCTTTAATAAAAATATCATCTTAAAAAAAAATTAATAAAATACAAACCTAAAAAAAAAATTAATTACGTTTTTTTTATTAGTACTAAAAAAAAAATATCGAAAAAATAAAAATATCCTGAAAAATTATTCCATTAAATAAAATAAGGTACACGCTAATGAATAAAACTAAATATATATTTTCTTTCCGTCCAGTTCAAATTAAAATTATCAAATACTCTAAACCTAAGTATATTCATTTCTTTCTGACAAAGGAAAATACTATTGAAAAAAAAAATATTGCTTAAGTATTAAATCGTATTTTTATACTTTATTTTAAAGACAAAAAATTCTACAATTGTAATATAATTAAAATTAAAAACCAAAAACTCAACAAAAAACACTAAAAATTTCCAAAAATTTTAAATACGATTTCATACTTTACAAATCTACAACGAATAACTCGAGAAAAAACATACCAACATTTTTTAAAAACAAAAAAAAACAATCTTCCCTTCAACTGACATTTTTCTATAGCCCATAAAATTCTGCAATTTTTTTTTAAATATCACTCTTCTTTCCTATTCATGATGTGGCCAATTTTTGATGCTATCTACTTTTCCAAAATTCTACTTGCCTTTTCTGCCATTATTCAAGATTCTGAAGTCTCTGTTCCCTTAGCCTATTTTTGATTTTAAGCAAAAATAATCCAGTCTCACATCAAAAACGATTTTTTTAAATTTATTTCTCATAAAAAATAAAATCATTCATATTACCGACTCTTTTGTCATAATTTCGTTTCTTATTTGATTTTTTTTTATTAATTACTTCTGCACAAAAATTTCTGCTTTAAAATCGCTTTTGTCCCGTATGACTTGAACACCATTGTAGTGAAGTGGTTTTTTACTATTAAATATTTTTCTACTAATGTAGTCATGTCGAATTCTATCACTAATTTAGTGATGTGGTATATAATTCGGTTATAGCCCAGCAGTTAATTATAACTTTTATTATAACTTACTCAGTTAGGTTGGCCATACAATCTTCCATCGTATTTAAAGTATACCCGAGCGGAGAATATACTTAACCACTTATCACTTTATTCGGGAGCGGGTATTCTAGGAGACGGCGCTTTGGAAACAGATAAAACGATTTCTTCTTAACTTAAGAATAATATATTAAATAAATGTGAATAAATTCTTCAAGAACATGAAAGATCAATTCTTACTTCTAAGTCCTATTTCTATGCAAAGCCCTTAAATTCTAAATTCCATTATATATTATTTTCCATTAATACTTCTAAATTAAAACATTCTATGTTTGAAATCCCAACTATTCGCAATCATTTTCAAATCCCATTTTATTTTACACATTTTTCTTAGTGTATATTAAAACTGGTTCGTATAAGTCATTTAAATTATTTTACAAAATATTTTTCAAAGTTAATTAATATTCGTCAAAATTTCTATCAGTGTTCAAACTATCAATATTTATAAGTGTCCAAAATCATTTCTATGTCTGAAAATACGAGTCTCAAAATTTTTCTAAGTTTTAAAACTATTTTTAATTCAAGAATAAATCTCAAAATAAATTCTCACAGAAACTACATTTTCACTTTTGAATTTGCCATAGTGACACCCTGAATAAAACTGAATAATTATGAATCTTTTCATGAGTTTATATACCCAATAAGAAGGTCACTAGTTAAATTTATTTGACAATGCTATTAGCGCAAAATATCTACAAAGATACCGCGCATATTTAATTACCCCGACAAAAGAGTTTCAGTCTCATCAATTTGCAAACTAATTGCTATTTCTGACATCTGAAACGATCATTTTAACCATAAATTCAATTTTGTATAAACACTACTAGACAACTTTTAAGTTATACCGATAAGAATTACCGAGGAGGGGTCCGATCAAATGTAGGACACACCGAACTCTTCCGAAACCGAATCTCGTGAAGCCAGATTGTATCATAGCGCAATATTAAAGAAATATTATTTTAAAATTTTAACAACATATAAAATATTCAGATCATAACACAGTAAAATGTTTTTTAGCATAACTCACTTATTTATAAACACTCATCGGCGAATTTCCAGTGCTCGCATAGGCGACGCGTCGAGTCTATCGTTGAAGCGAGGTTTTAAATATTTACATTTTTATTTTCTTCGAAAAACATCGATATATTTACATATTTATAGTTAATATGTATATTCAATATTGTTGTGTGTAACAAATTAGTCGTCAAATGTTTCGTTTTAGTGACCTTTATAAAAATTTCCCTCATAATTCGGAAAAATTATTCCGTAAGCCTATGTTTCTCTGTTTATTTTCAACGTTGATGAGTCATAACTGAATTTATTCCGATTAATGTTTATAAACCGATTTCAAAAAAATATATTTTAAATGAAAACTCTTTTTAAGCCCTACAAAAAATATTATATACAGGTTTTGCTAAAATATAACGTTTTGGAGATACAGACATTCAAACTTTAATTATACAACACCCACAACTTCCTATTTCATAACTTTTCAAATTAGTGCCTTCTACCGATGTTTGGACAAGTTCAGCTGGTTTTAAATGTCATTTAAAATATTCCCGGAATTTTCATAAAACTGAAATAAAAATAAAAAGGCATGAAAAAATTAAATTTTCAATTAAAAGTGTATTTTTATACCGTGTCTGACCGGTACAGTTATAATTCTTTTGGTATGTTAACTAATTTTACTTTGAAGTCCACATTTTTTTTGCTGTTATTTGTGATATGAAATGGATACACATTTTCTCGACATTTTTTTTATGCAGTAAGCTCTGTATCAAAAAGAGTTTACTGCAGACTATTCCAAAGGTTGGTATTACAACTATACTGTAAGCCGGCTTACACTGGGAAACTTTCGAAGCAAAATTTATATAAAATAGAGATGTGTCTGTATAGATTTATTCGTAGGTAGAAGTGGCAACAACGGGGTCATTCCGCGTCAACTGCTACCACAACATCAAAAATTAATAGTATATTATTTACCAAGTGAGAGAAGTTTAACATTTTTGACCTACGTCAAATTTCGGGATGAGCGCGCTAGCGCGAAGCTCGCAAGACGCGGTCTAAAATGTTAAATCTTCACTCACGTGGAAAATATAGTATTTTTTTCACTACCAGTACAATTAATTAGCTATTTATTTATTTATTTTACTAAAATTTAATGAAAAAGCTTATAAATTTAAAATATCACGCTGGCCGTTCGCGGCCATTAAAATGAATAACTTGACATTTCTGGCAGAAAATTTCTGGTGATCTGCTAAAATTATTAAGTTAGAAAGTGTTTCCGGGTTAAGTGTGATAAAATATATAAAAATGGAAAGTGAAATGCAAAGTGATGATTCTGGTACTCCTCCAGAAATAAGGGGACAGGCGAAAACTGTAAGGGAGAATCTATTGCCTCAAAAATCAATATATGGGGGTTGTACCTCTAGTAATATATGATCCTTACGGTAATATATGGGTTGTATAATTTATGGTTGAATATGATGGACCGATAATTTTCACTTTTCGAAGTGTTTTTTGTAAAACATGTTTTATAGGTACTAATTTAGTTAATATTTTTTAATTTATCATGCAATAAATAAATTTGGTGCCTAAAGACACTTGTAAATAGCAATGTGATTTAATAATTATGTGAAACGTCAGATGCCAAAACAGCTGAATAAAAATTCATTATTAACCATGGTGCAATTTCATTATTTTTAGAACCTCTGACCTCATAGGTAGAGAAATAATATTTCTACCAATGAAAAGAACACTAATAAAGATTTGTTTTTATGCTGGTGGTGAAAAAATATTATTATTATATATTTATTTAGATATTGGGTTTATAGTTTAAAATTCATCCAGCATTTCCAAAACTGTTGTGGCGAAACCCCGAAAGTCCCAATAAACTTGTAAAGTAGCCAAAATTAAAATTTTAGGGCCCCTAAAAGGCCCCTAAAAGACCCCTAAATGAAACACAATCAACTGCAAAAAAATATGGAGTTGCCCTTACAAAGAATAATTTAGCGTATAGTTATTTTTTCTAAATTCAGTTTGAAATTTGGTAAAAACCCTCAGGTAATATACGTAAGTTTTTTTTTTGTAACATACGAAACAACTAAAATAATTTATAAAAATCATATTTATTTATTTTTTATTATCCCATATGCCTATTAAAAAGTAAATCTTTCACAAATTAAGCAAATATAATTAAGAAAAAAAAAATCTAATCAGATTAGCAGATTTTCATTATCATTTACTTAACTGCATAAGTGTACTTCAAAATTTTGTAACAAACGGCCGGAATCATGGCGACCACCGTTTTTTGATGTTTTTTTTTTCGAAAAAAATTTATTGCAAAAAATGTCACTTTAAAAATCTATTTTTTTTATTCTTTAATAAACATACCTACAAAATTTCACAATGATATCTTTATTCTTTCTATACAAAAAACAAAAAAGGTTTAAAAACAAAACATTTTTAAAATTTGAAGGCCCCTTAAATAAAAAATCGCATACCTTAACAATGGTGCATATTTTCTTAGTTTTTCCTGTGGAAAATGCTTTATTTTACTTTCGCTAATCAAATTATCCATTTCTAGGATGAAACCATTTGTAAATGCCTCGTATTCTATGGTAAACTCTTTGCATTTGTTTATCCTATTTTTTTTTTAATAACCGGAATATTTATTGTTTAGAAGCTATACTCAAAAGTATATATTTTTTAAAAGCTATACTCAAAAGTATATATCAATGGCTAAAAGGACAAAAATAAGATCTTACAGATTTATAATCTCCAAAGTGATGATATCAAATGTTTCATTCGATACTCATTTTTTAAGAGAAAGAACAAATTTCAAAAAAAAAAGACCGTCCAGAAAAAATACTTGGTTTATGTATTGATACGCAACAAATTTTAAAAAAATAAAAAGTCCAAACTAATTTGACAGATAATCTCAAAAGTGTTAGAATTTATCTTTATTTACAATAGAGATATTTGTTGTCGTGACCATCTAAAAAACATTGCGTGCAAAATGACTACTTTTGTGCTAGACGCGCTTTGTTGCGAGTCGACTTGCAAATCAGGCTCCTAAAAAAGACGTTCTTTCTGGCCTTTGTAATACCAAGTTATTTTGTACTTTAGATGCGTTTTTACTCTGTAGTATAGTAGTACAGTAGTACAGTACAGAAATTTTTCTTGGGAATAGGGATAATAAAACCAATAGAGTTTTTTTTTTAACTATTTAGTAACGTTTCGGAGCACTTTTTCTCCATATTCGGACCTATTAACAAATAAAACCATAGAAGCAACACCTTTAAGGCATTTTACACAGTTATGGACATTTGATATGAACTATACGCTAAAAACGAAATGACAAAATGTAGGTATTTACTACTGTTAAATTCAACATGACTGGTGGTCTAAATAACATCTTAATGGCCTACAACATTATGTGTAAGACATTTTTAATCCAGAAATAACAAAAATAATTTACTTTATGGAACGTGTTCTAAATTATTTTTGTTGTTATTTTTGGATTAATAATGTCTTACACAGAATGTTGAAGGCCATTCGGCTGTTATTTAGATATAAAGTATATTTTTTTAGGGTATAGCTATTTTAAACCTTCCCGCTGGTAAACAATCTCGAAATTACCACCAGTCAAGTTGAATATAACAGTAGTAAGAACCTACATTTTGTCATTTTGTCTTTAGCGTATAGTTCATATCAAATGTCCATAACTGTGTAAAATGCCTAAAAGGTGATTATATGTTTTTATTTGTTAATAGGTCCGAAGATGGAGAAAAATTGCTCCGAAACGTTACTAAATAGTTAAAAAAGACTCGATTGGTTATGTTAACCCTATTCCCAAGAAAAATTTCTATACCACCAAGTTCTTCTTCTTCTTCCTTTTTTTTTGGCCTTTTCTCAGTGAGACAATTAGCCAGATCCCTCTTAGTTACTGAATTCACCGAGTGGTACTTGTCTGGCTTGGCACCATGCCCACACCCGTTTTGATTATAGAAAATTTCCAGTCTTCTGTAATTCTGTTTTTTTCTAATTTGTAATTATATTTGCGCATGCGCTAGTATATAAAAAATTATGTACGTATAAAAACTTCTTCACGTGTTAGTTGCTTCCAAATCAAAATTTATCAGCATTATAAATTATTAAAAAACATAAAATTTTCTTCTTACTCCAATATAATCACATGTTCGTTATTTTAGTGCACATCATCCATACAATCACTATAAAATATATAAAATTGAATCCAGGGCATATCTAAGATAACAAATAAATAAATAATTATACTAAAACACTTGATGCTAAAAATTAAACGCGATTAACGGATTACCTAATTCTTGCCAAAAGTATATGTTGCTCGTTTCACGGGTGAAAAGCTACTACCAAGTTATTTTATAAATAACTATTATACGTATCGCTGTGAAGAGTATAATAGTTGCTAAGCTCTTTCGTGCTTGAAAAGCACTTTACTATCCCAATGCATTAAAATGTGGGAATTGCATTAAAGGAAATGTGGGCGTGCAACTATTTTATTATTTTCGTTCGTCCTTTTAGATATTTATTAAGACAGAGTGAAAGGTCAAATGAATAAAATACGCCAATTTAGAATTTATTCTGTACTTTTAAAAATAAAATAATTGTTTTCTGCCGGGCAAAATAGAATTCACTCCATGCATGGATAAGATAGATAAAAGTTATATTTATATGCAGAAAACCCTTTGTTAGACTGTAAAAAATAATAACTTCTCTAAATTTTACTTTTCTTAGTTCCAATTGGCAAATTTTGCTGATTGTTTCGGTAAAAATTAAATTACGACAAACTTACCCCAGGGCGCATAATTTTTTAATTTTCAAAACATTTTTATATTTTTATTTTATATTTTTTTTTAGTTATAAATTGATGTTTATTTTCATTTTTGATAGAAGTAACTTTTTTTTGTGGCACTTGCCCTCTAACGATAGGTCCCAAGAATTATTTATAACAAACTTGTTTCTCAAAAAAGTTACTAAACACGACACTTTTTGTTCATATTTTGCGGGCAAAAAGTTAGACATAGTAACCTAGGGCCACAAAACAAAATTATCTAGTTCCTTTTCTTGTTATTTAAAAGGTTATTGGTGTTGGACTTATCATTTTTATTTAACTGTTATTTTTAAAGGTTTAATTGGATAGGCATTAAATTTAATTTAATTAAATTAATTTAATTTATGGATAACTAGATATATAATAAGGCAGTAAAAAGAAATATTTATTACAATTTAGAATTAAATGAACATATTTTAATAAGTTTAATAAGATTCTGTGCCAAAAATTATTTCTTAATTGTTTTTCTTGGGAATAGGCAGAATAAAAACTATTTGTATATATTTTTTTATTCTATTTAAAACGTTTCGGCACCTGGTTTTGGGCCATATTTTATTATTTTATTATAATTAGTAATAATTATTACTAATTATAATAAAATATAATCGAATAAAAAATATTGTACTTACAATACAACGGCGAAAAGTTAAATTTTAATTTCTTAGGTTATTACCCTCGGCTTCTAAAAACCTACTCAATCTGAAAATTTAACTGTTTCTATTTTGCGACTCTTATAAGCTCATAATCACACGTATTTTGCGTGTTCTTATAGGCCCATAAGACGTCTCTACTTTTTTTTCTGTTGGGAGGGCAATATACAAAAGCCTATCTCTTGACGTTTTGCGTGTAAATGTCAATGTCGATTTAAAGTTTAATTTTTTACAAAATTTTGTGTTTGGGTTATTTTTTACCGTGTTAAAATTGTGGACTGGTTAATTGCAGTGAAAAAAGAAGAGATGACTGTAAAATATATCAAAATATCATTTGTTCTTAGAATTTTAAACATAGTGTAAACTGTAATCCCAACTCAAAACAAAAATCCCTAAATCAGTCATCAATTTAAATGTAAGTTTTTTAAATTTTAGAGCAAAATAGAAAAAATTGTATAAAGCACTCGTTTCATAATATGTTTTTAGAGCACTAGTACTTTAGAAAACTCGCCGCAAGCGGCTCGTTTTCTAAACTTGTACTCGTGCGCTAAATACGTATGTTATGAAACTAGTATTTTAATATACTATTTCGCCCTTGTATTATAAACAACTATTATCAAAATTTTTCGGACTGATAGACCTATCGACTTACCTTTATTACTTTCTCTAAAACTAGAGCTTTTGAAGTTATTTTCAATCATTTTCCATAATTGGAAGTTATAATTAAAAAATAAAGTAATTTTGTTACCTGTAATTAACTTAATTAGTTGTAACTAAAACAATATTTTTTGTCATTTCAAATGTGCATTTAATTTATTTGTTTTATTTTATAGAACAAAGTTTAATTAATCAAATGCAGCACGGTTCACCTGGGCGATTTTAAATAAAAATTTCGTGGACCCCTACATTTTTTGGACTAAAACATAACTGATGACATCAAAAATCAATTCCCATTTGAAAGAAAATCCTAAAAGATACACATTTTTAGACAGATAAAAAAACGTTTTTTTGAGTAATAAGGTGTGTCAAAAAATCGCGATTTTCAAAATCAAAAACGCTATCTGGCTTAAAAGTTGCTCCTTTGTAAAAAACAGTGGCCACTTAAAAATGAGCCAAATCGATAAATGTTTAGAGGTAGCTCAAAGCACTCAAACTTAAAAAAAAAATCGGTACCTGTTTTTCGGATAAAAACGGATACCGTTAAAAATTGAGGAAATTTTGGAGGGTTTTTTTGGTAATATTTAGAAACAATACTAAATGTAAGAACTAAATAATTACATCCCCCCTCCCCTTTAGTTAGAACATGAAAAAATCACCAATTATTTGAAGATTTTGCATTTTTGCAAGTTTTTAAAAGTGCATAAAAAATAGTTTTAAATAAAAAATCTGCAAAATTATATATTAGTATATACATGTTAACCTACATGACCGGGTGGATTTTCTGTTTTTTGCCTAAAACTTTTTTCGGTGTACTTTTTTTTTGATTTTTTGGTTGGGATACCTTTTTATGTAAAAATACACAAACAAGTTTCTGTGGTTTAACATCGCAGGTTTAACCGTTTTAAAGATAAATGCATTTGAAGAACCAAAAATAAGAAAATTAAAAAATATAAAGCAAAAAACAAATATTTTAGTAATGAGTGGTTATTTAACATTAAAAACATAGAAAAAGTTTATATGTACCTTGGTCAAAAAATCATTCCTAAGGAAGTTATGTCCTTTTAAATATGCCCATTTTCAATAAATTTTCGCAAAATCTTCAAATAATTGGCGATTTCTTTATGTTCTAACTTAAGGGAAGGGGAAATATAATTTTTTTAGTTTTCTCACAATTAGTATTGTTTCTAAATATTACCAAAGAAACCCTCCAAAATTTCCCTAATTTTATATACAATCACTTTTTATCCGAAAAACAGGTACCAATATTTTTCAAAGTTTGAGTGCTTTGAGCTACATCTAAACATTAATCGATTTGGCTCATTTTTGACGGCTACAGTTTTTTTTCTCTCTAAAAAAGTGTATCTTTTACGATTTTCTTTCAAATGGAAATTGATTTCTTATGTCATCAGGTATGTTTTAGTCCAAAACATGTAGGGGTCCACGAAATATTTATTTAAAATCGTCCAGGTGAACCGTGGCAGACAAGATAATTGCAGAAATTGTCCTTTTGTTTAAAGGTAAAGCTTTACAGCGATCTAAATGAAATAAAGAATGAAATACCCCTAGGCATACGTATGTGCTTGATATAATAGCAGAAGTTCAAGCCTTAGATTTGTCATACTCGTATTATTATATTATTCACAGCGCCTGCGCTAGAATAATATACGGTAGGTTCGAATTTTCAAAAAAAAATCAAAAATCGTCCTAGACAAAAATTTCTTAGGGAGCGTTCAAGTATTACGTAACGCAAAATTTGGCCATTTTTGACCCCCACCCCTCCATGTAATGCGGCGTAACATTTTCGAGACACCCCACCCCCCCCCTATTTGTTACTTAACATTTTACAAAAAGTTAAAAAAAATGAAAGGAAATTTTGCTTTATGGTTTAAACCGGTTTTTAACTTCCGTGTTTTAACCCAAAACCGTTCAGATGTAATTTCCGCAACCGGTTAACCGAAAACCGGTTAATGGCTATGGTTTTCTATCTCTAATTGTTTTTTTTAGAGGTTTTAATTTATTTATTTATTCGCCCAACAAATACAAGATTCTATTTATAGGACAAAACTTATAAATCTAACTTAGAAATACATATATGTATATAAAAAATATTAATTTAACCAAAACAAATCAATAATTAAATCTAATTAATTTATGTATTATAAAATATAACAAAAAAAAAAGTAGCAGAAAAAAATAGAATATAATAATATAGTAATATACCTAGTAATAAGAAAAGAATAATAGGAAAAAAGATATAGTTATAGTATTAATAATAACAATAATAATAATAATAGTAATAGTAATAAAAATCCAAAGGTACAATATCGTAGTCGCCACTACAAATCTTATAACTGGGGAATACCTATAAGTGTTGGTCAGTTAGTTAACTGTTAACCACGCCGTGTGCAATAAAATTTGCAAGGAATCCGTCTCTTTAAGCCTAGATCATTGTTAAAAACGTGATCCAATAAACATTTTATAAGTTTATAATTTTTTAAGTGTTACGTAACATTTTTACTGACACCCACCCCCCGTCTGTAACGCGGCGTAACGTTTTCGAAGTGTTACCTTTAACTTAACATTTCTAATCGAAAAATGTCACTTTGGAATACAAGCGAATAAAAGATGTATTTTTTTGTTATTTTTTTTTGAAAATTATTATTTTTAAGTATTTGGGAAATGCAATATACCATTTACTGAGATGGATATAATAGAATGCGTAGCATTACATATCTTCACGGCTTTTTATTAGTATCAAAATATCGATACCTGAGTACTAAACTGTTGCAATTCAAAGCAAGGATAATATAATTTTAATTCAGTAATGCATCAAGTTACCGGGCCACGCGCGCTCAAGCGGTTTTTTTTCAAAAAAAATTCTTTTTCTAAAAAACAAGATCTTGTTAAATAGAGTAATTAAAAAAACAATTTTTTTTTTAAGTAAAATTTATTAAAAAAAGTAATAAAAAAAGATAAAAAAAATTAAGGCAAAAAAAATTGAAAAAAAATAAATAAAAAAATTATTATTATGTAAAAAAAAAATATTTTTTCGAAAAATATAGATTTTTCAATTTTCTTAAAATTACGGATTTTTCCCTCATAGAACCTGATTTTTCTTAAAAATTTCGAGTCGATCGGATTATTTTTTCTTGAGTTATCGTGTCCACAAAAACTGTCACATCGGACAGACGGACAGACCGTCAGACGGACTGACGGACATTTTCAAAGTTTCTTATTTTTTCATGAAACACATTTTTATCCAAGAATTTTTTGTCAAAATCGGCAATAGTATTATAATAATACTATACTAGCGCTACGCGCTGTGAATAGTGTAATAAACTTTTTTATTCGATTGATTCTAAAAGCGACAATCAATCATTTTCAATATTTATAATATTCATAGAACGGTTCAGAAGTATTACAATTTTTATAACAGACACATTTTAACAGAAATTAATCACCAAGCTATAGCTTTTTTAATTTGAAAGTGAAACCGCACGCAAAAGAAACGATTCAATTGTTTTCAAGCGATTTGATTGGATATCAATTTGTAATGGATAAACAGATAAGTAAAAAGAAATATTTTTTGCAATTTAAAATTAAGTATATTTTAATAATTTATTAGTAACAATGAAATAAAAAATATTGTATAATACACGGCCAAAAAGTTAAATTTCGATTTCGTAGGTTTATTACCCTCGGGCCGGCCCCATCGGCCGGCCCTCGACTTCTAAAAACCTACTCAGTCAAAAAACTTAACTTTTCGCCCTTGTATTATAAATACCTATCAATAAAATGAACCATTTTATAAATATTGTAAAAAACGCAATTGAGGAATCAACAAATTTAGTAAAAATTAAGATTTTTAATAGGAAAAAACCCTGGGTGACCAAAGCTCTTGGCATCTCAATTTGGAAAAAAAATAATCTATATAAAAAAGTTTTAAAAAACCCGAACGATCCAGAAGTAAAATATGAATATACAGTTTATAAAAATACCTTAATTAAATTAATTAAGACTAGGAAACAAGAATATTACTCTAATAAATTAAATAATGAAAACATTGATACTAAAAAAATATGGAAGATCACGAAAGAAGTTGCCAATATTCAAAAAAATAAAAGCTCAAATTTCCCTATAAAAATAATAAAAGGTAATATTGATGTTACCAATGAGAAGGATATAGCAAATTCTTTTAATGATTTTTTTGTCAATGTTGGTGTTAATTTGACTAAACAAATGAAAAAAAACCCATATACTCATAATCGTAAATACCAACGTAAATCGTGTAATAATTCTATTGTACTTGAAAAAACCAATTCTCAGGAGGTTACGGCCATTATTAAAAATCTAAATAAAAGCTTCTCAACTGGGGAAGATGGTATCAGCAGTCATGTTTTAAAGTTGTACATTGATACTTTTTGTGATCCTTTAGTACATATTTGCAATTTTATATTTAAAGAGGGGGTTTTTCCTGATATTTTAAAAAAAGCAATTGTTATACCTTTGCATAAGGGCGGTAATACTACTGACATGAATAACTACAGACCTATATCTCTGACATCTAGTTTGGCGAAAATATTTGAAAAAATTCTTAAAGAAAGGCTGACAAGTTTCTTTGTTAAATATAAGCTTATTAGTGACAATCAGTTTGGTTTTATAAGTGGAAAATCCACGGGGGATGCGATTCGAAGGTTACTTGGTCGAGTCTATGAATTAATGGATGGGGGTGTTCCTACTATCGCTGCTTTTTTGGATTTGACCAAGGCCTTTGATATGGTCCCACATGACCTTGTATTAGAGTGTCTGTTTGATATGGGTGTTAGAGATGTTGTTCTTAGGTTATTAAAGTCATATTTAACAAATCGTTTTCAGAAGGTTAGAATAAGTAATGTTCTTAGTGATGAGTTACTTGTACTTAAAGGGGTGCCACAGGGCACAGTTCTTGGTCCCCTGTTATTTATTTGCTTCATATATGCACTTTTATATCAAATTGGTTTGGGTGAAGTCATAGCATATGCTGATGACACTGTGCTTTTGTTTAGAGCTGTCTCTTGGAAAGCGGTCAAAGAATTGGTAGAATATGGATTATTTTTAGCCTATGATTGGCTGCAAAAACACAACCTTTTACTAAATAAAAAAAAAACTGTAATAGTACCTTTTGCAAAGGTTATTTCTTCTTTGCCTAGTTATAATATAATAACAACACATTTTGATTGTGACTTTTATTCTTCTAGTCCTCCAAAGCTAACAAAAAATTGTAATTGTAAGTCAAATTATATTCTTTTAAAAAACGATGTAAAATACCTAGGTATTTACATCGACTCTACTTTGAAATGGAACACTCAAATTGAGGCATTATGTAAAAAGTTAAGACCTTTTGTTTATATTTTTAAGACATTGAAAAAAGTATCAAATATAGCAGCCTTAAAAAGTACCTATCATGCATTGGTGGGTTCTATTTTGCGGTATGGCTCTATTGGATGGGGAGGGGTATATAACAATAATCTTGAACCTTTAAACGTATTGCAAAGAAAAATAATTAAAATAATTTTCAACAGGCCTTTTGATTACTCTTCTGAACTACTGCACTCCACTTCAGGTTTGCTTGATGTAAGACAATTATATATTAAAACTATACTAATAGACTGGTTTAATAAAAAGATATCAGTACAGGCTTTACAGCATGATTACAATACCCGAGGTTCTGTACAAAATATGGCCTGCGTTCTGAGAGCTTGTTTTCGTTTGAGCGAAAGATATTATCCATTTTATCTTCATAAAGTGTTTAATATTCTGGATAATTCATGTAAAAATTTATCCGTTTCATTGCTAACGTTTAAAAGCAGGATAACTTTATGGATATCTCAGAATAGAGCTTTCATACATTCACTATTTGAATAACGTGGTTAATGTTTAAAGAAAAAACTACTACTTTTTCTTTTAATATGTGTAATGTAATTATATATTTCACATATTCTTTTGTAAAAATTGTTTTTTTTTGATTTATTATATTATATGAAGGTATTTTCACAAGACACATCTCTGCTGCTAACAAGGCAACTTCTGTGGCAGTGTTTCTGTGAAACTTTTACAGATTTAGTTCAGTACCTAGACTAGGTACTAATTTTTGTTAATTTCTTAAGTTTATCATTTTTTTATATTTTTTGTATTAATTTTTATATATTTTGTAAATTATAAAAAATTTGTATACCTAAATAAATAAATAAATAAATAAAAAAAATAAAATACCCGAATACACAAATAAGGTATTGATCGTTTATGTAAGAGTTTAATAATGCACCTGAATAGCTTTACCAAGGTTTATTACAAAACAAATATCAAATACATTTTATATGAAAACATTTTATTGATATTCCGTAAAATAAGATTATTTATTAGCAATAAACCCATAATCTAGAACTACTGTTTTATCTATAATAATAATATTATTATAATAAAATTTTATCATAAATTTTATGTCCACATGGTTTAACGCTAACTCTTTGTTTTTAAATGTTTCAAAAACAAGGTTTCTACGCTTTCATACATGGCAGAATAGAAATGTTGGTCCTGTTAATATCAACATAAACTTCACTGATCTAAATCAATTAGATGTTGTACCTTTTCGGGGTATAACCATAGATAAAACCCTCAGCTCGAATGATCACTGTGAAAAATTAACCAAACAACTAAGCTCTACTTGCTTCCAGGTACGGTCCCTGAGACGCATTTTAACTTTACAGCAATTAATCATGTTTTACTATGTACATGTACAGTCGAGATTAATGTATGGTCTACTTCTTTGGGGCCTATATCCAAATTTAGAGGACGTTTTCCTGCTCCTTAAACGTATAATACGCACCATGGCCGGAGTAGTTTACAATTATCCACGCAGAGAACTCTTTAAAAATTTTAAATTTTGCCTCTGCCATGTATGTTAATATTAGAACTTCTTGTATACATGTACAAGAATAAGTCACGGTATGCCAGTAACTGTTTGATTCACAACTACAATACCACAAGTACGAATAAATTACATATTCCTTTGAGAAGACTCAAGCTAACTTACGACAGATCGCCCATAATGGGTATGAAACTCTTTAGTAAGGTCCCTGAGCTGGTAAACTTAAAAAATGTTCATTTGTTCAAAATTGCTGTACAACCATTTTTATTAGATAGCTGTTACTACACTATTAACGAGTTTAAATGGCTCGCCGGTGAACGATAGCGGCGTTGTCCTTATTTTTATATTTCGTATTTATTATAACTTGACTTGTTCGATATTGTTATCTATGAATGTAAATAAATTGAATTAAATTAAAGTTGTTTATAAAGTTTATTTTGTATTTGTAGATATAAAATTGTATTTATTTAAACTAGATATTAGATCTACTAACGATATAACATAATTTAAGCAGTTTGCATAATAATAAAGGTATGCTTATTCAAATAAATTTTCATTCAGAATTTAATAAAATTTAATTTTGAAGTTGTAAAAATGATAAAATATTTCATATGCATGTAAATAGAATTTCATATAATATTCCCAGCCCTTTAGATCTTGGGTTTTTATCACATCATTTATAGAACCCCGCGCGAGTTCGCTTTAATGTATACCTTAGGGTCACTCTTTCTAGTGGCGGTTCTATTGTAGGAGTACGAGCGGAAAATACTGAAACCTATGTACAAAATGTATACCGGGTGTTTCAGTAAGGTGGTTCACCCCACTCAACTTTTTTACTTTTTTAGGTAGGATCTTGAAATTTTCAGAAGCTGTATTATGTTTAATTTAAGATTTTTTGGCATAGTTATAATTTTTTTGGCACTTCCGGTTTCCGGAAATGAATTGAACTTTCGTTTAATTAAATGAAACTGTACATTTTTACATATTTTGATTTAGACATGAATTATGAGAACAAGCTTGTGTCACTTGTCAAAACTTGACAGGTCATGAAATTTTTTAGTTAAATCTTCAATTTAAATCTTTTGTGTTTTAATGCCAAGTTCTTTCAAATAAACTATTCATGTCATATCAAAATGTTCGCAAGAAAATTTTCTTTCATTTTAACCTACCCTCTTTCCATTTGAAAAAAAAAATGACTTATGGACTTTTATATTATGATTTTCGAACCTTTAAGAGCCCACCACAAAGTTTTGGAAGAAAATCAAAATAGTATTTTTCTGAAGATACTAGACCAACAATGAAACGAATAAGCTAATTTAAGGCACTCTAGATTTAAAATAAAATTTTTAATAAAAAATGTCATGAGCTGTCAAAAATTGACAAGTGACACATGCTTGTTCTCAGAATTGATTTCTAAATCAAAATATGTAGAAATATACAGGGTGTTCTATTTAAAAATCGAAAGTTTGATTCATTTCCGGTGAAACCGGAAGTGCCAAAAAATGTCTAACAATGTCAAAAAATCCTAAATTATACATAATATAGCTCCTGCAAATTTCACGATCCTACATAAAAAAGTTAAGAAACACCCGGTATATGGAATATATGCCCGAAAGGAAAGAAGTGTAAAGGGTAATTCCATTTATGACACATAAAAATTATAAAATTAAACCTAGTTTTATTTAAGGTTTTAATTTTAAAAGTAGATATACCTTTCAATACATTTTCCAGTTTTAGTTTTTAACCGTGTGGTTCTAAAATCTTTGTTAAACGAGGATTTCAAAAATTAACGGCAGTGATTTTCTTAAAAGTTTTTACCTATAATTGTTAGCATCTTAAAACGTAATATAACTACTACCATCGAATGCATACAAAAAAACCCATTGTGCGCTATATCTCAAGATTTGATAAACTGCGCATGCGCATTCGCTGACCGTTTTTCAATCTGTTATTTTAAATAAAAAACATTTTTTACAAAAAAAAACACCAAACAGTAGCCAAACCAACGTTAACGTAAACCAAGGCACCCTCATTAAAAATAAAGTCCAAACCAAGAAAAAACCAAAACAAACTCCTGCACAGAGAGCTTGTCAAGATTTTGAGGGTCAGGATTTTTTTTATTCCATATTCGTTTTCAGCACTCCAAAATACGTAAAAAAAATATAGCCTGGTTTACGAAAAACTAACTATATTTTTTTTGTGGTCCTGTCATTGGTGAATTCTTAAAAAGAAGATCGAAAATCACAATTTTTTTAGTCTAAAATTACAACTTTTATCCCGTTGATGACTTAAAAAAAGCCACTGCTGAAAGTGCAACTTTTATATTTGTAGTCCATGAAATTTACTAAACTTTTTGGAATTCCAAGATCCACTACTACTGCTAAAATTACAACTTTTATTCCCTTGACGAAAAAGTTGATTACTAAAAAAAAGCGTTTCCATTACTGAGCAGTTAAGTACTAAAAAAGCACCTTCCATATTTTTTACCCTAGAAATATGCAACTTTTTCGAATTTCAAGATAGGTGAGGGAGGATCCCCACCCCACATAGCTACAGCAGCTGCACCTGGGCCCAAACTGTTCCGACGCGACGATGCGACGACGGCGGTTTACCGCCGCTAGGTAGAGTCGCTCCATTATACCTCCATTATGAGCTAGGTAGATTCAATTTCCAGGATAAATTTAAACCCATTTCACTCTCGAAATATGTAACAAAGATTTTTGTACTTACAAAGCGGAAAGCTCGTTAAAAGGCCATTTCGTTTTATGCATAGATACATGAGTTTTATGCTATTTTTACCTAAGGGTTATACATAATATCATACCAACATATGTTATGTTATTATTATTATTTAAATATTTTAGTAAATTACATCGGCACTTAGGGAGCGTTCAAGTATTACGTAACGCAAAATTTGGCCATTTTTGACCCCCACCCCTCCATGTAACGCGGCGTAACATTTTCGAAACTCCCCACCCCCCCCCCCCCTATTTGTTACGTAACATTTTACAAAAAGTAAAATAAAAATGAAAGGAAACTTTGCTTTATGGTTTAAACCGGTTTTTAACCGGTTATTGCTTCCGTGTTTTAACCCAAAACCGGTCTGATCTAATTTCCGAAACCGGTTAACCGAAAACCGGTTATTGGCTATGGTTTTCCATTTCTAATTGCTTTTGTTTAGAGGATTTAGTTAACTGTTAACCACGCCCTGTGCAATAAAATTTGCAAGGAATCCTTCTCTTTAAGCCTAGATCATTGTTAAAAACGTGATTCAATAAACATTTTATAATATAATATATAATATAATAATTTTTTAAGCGTTACGTAACATTTTTACTGACATCCACCCCCCCCCCCTCTGTAACGCGGCGTAACGTTTCCGGCCGTCCGTCTGTCTGTCTGTCTGTCTGTCTGTCTGATATCGACAAGCGGTATTTTTGCATATCGTTTCTTATCGTCTTTCGAAGAGCTGATTAGATTTTGGGGGTAAACGATTGGGGGTAAGGGGGTAAGAATGGGGTAAAACATTTCTTGACGTTTTAGAACTTTCTGAGTAGATATCAATAAAAAAAAATTTCGTCCGTCTGTCTGTCTGTCTGTCTGTCTGTCTGATATCGACAAGCGGTTTTCTGTATATCGTTTCTTATCGTCTTTCGAAGAGCTGATTAGATTTTGGGAGTAAACGATTGGGGGGTAACGGGGTAAGAATGGGGTAAAACTACTATTTTTAGCCTTTTTTGGTTATAATTAAGGCAATTATTATTGTATTTTATTAATTTAGCACTTATATGAAACATAATTTTAAACAGATCGAAAAATATTACAAACTATTTTTTCCTAAAATGCATTGTTTTCGAGATATTGGCGTTTAAAGCAGTAAATCGTTTTTTTTTTATCATCTCTCACTTATTTAAAACCCGATTTCAAAAATTTATATTTTAAATGAAAGCTGTTTTTAAGCCCTATAAAAACGCTATTACAGTTTTTTGATAGAATATAACGTTTTGGAGATACAGACTTTCAAACCTTAATAAGTGTATTAATGGTTCCCATTCACGATATCACACAACTTTTCATAACGTTTTAAGTTAGTGCCTAGTGCCGATGTTTGCTTATCGTCCGATAAATAATTTGTCTGAAAAATGGACAAAACCAGTCCCATCTCCAACATGGCTGTTTTTGAATTAACTCGATTGTTATTAATATACTGAAAAAATGATCCAAACAAAAATTGTTGAAAATTTTCTACTTAACAAAATTTTTTATATGCATTTTTATCTTAAGATGCATATTAAGCAACTCACCCCTAAAATTCAAGATAGCGGACACCCCTTACGCGAATTACCCGGGAAAAACTAAATGAGTGTTCTGTTACCATCCACTACTACCATTTAAAATAACATCCCGTGTACATTTATTAACTACTAATAATATAGGTTATTACATGATTTTACAGCCTTTTGGCGGAAAATGAAGAAGATGATTCTACACTACAAAATATGACAACAAGCATAGTATAGAAACATATCGTCGCCTTGCATACAAAGGGACGTATCTAAAGTATTTTTAATTTTTTAAAAAACTGGGAAACTTAACTGAAATTTTATAATAACAATTTTAAAATGTTTTTCCAGTAAAATACAGATTTTTGAGATACGCCCCTTTGCATGCAAGGCGACGATATCTCCGAAAATGAACCCTAAGAGAGTTACGACTTTTTAAAATTGTACTAAAAATAAGGTTTTTAATTAATAACTGGTACCCTTTGAGCTAGAGCGACGACGTTTTGTACGTATACTAGTATTAATAAGGGCAATTAGTTAGTTAATTTATTTTTTTGAATCTATCCAGAGGCCTGACATTTTTGCACTAGACTTTTTTATGTTTTTTTAGGGAGACAAATATTCCTTTGTTGATTTTTCATATTTTGTGGTGTAGAATCACGTTTATTTTCCACCAAAACACTGCACCGTGTACCTATATTAATTTTCCATAAATGCAAATATTTAGAAAGATTAAAACATTTTATATTTTACTATAAAAAAAGGAATAAGCACCTAATGGGTCTAATCTAATATAATAGATCTAATGATCCAAAACTTTGTTAATTACTTAGCGTCAGATGTAATGGTTTCGTCTATCCGTATATCCTGATCTATGCCGTTTTAATAAAATTGGGAAAAATTATATAAACTTTTTATACATAGCTTCAAAAAGTTTTTCAAATAAGTTAAAAAACATTATAAGGAAGGTAATTAAAAAAAAAAAAAACGTTAATATATGAACATCCAAGTACATAAAAAAAGCATGCTTGACTTTTCTCTGTGTAAAAAATAAAATATCCAACCTTTTTAAATTATGTTCACGATCCCATTAACTTAACTTAAGCCGAAGTTCTAAAAGCAAAAAAAAAATAAACTTTTGATGTAATTGAAAGAAACAGTTAATAATTAAATAACATTCTTGGGGAAAATGAAAATAGCCTCGTCTTTACCAAACAAGATTAACTCGGAAGTTTTTTAGGAAATAACTTGCCAAAGTGGATTAATGTATAACTAATACCGTTGAGGCCACTTCACGCCAAAGGAACAAGGCCGTAAATATTCTTTTTATTCGATTTATTTTAAAAGAGACACTTTTTGTTCATGTTTTACGGGCAAAAAGTTGAACTTTGTGGCCCTAGGGCCAAAATAGTATATTCTATAACTAGTATGGAATGACTATTCCATACGTGTTGTAGACTATACTTTTTCTTCAAATGCAAATATGAAACACTGTATGGCTTTAAACTGCGTTAATGTTAAAAACAATGTTTTTTGTGACTCGACATTGCAAATGCAACAAAACACATATTTTTAAATAAAGCAATTAATGATTTTTAATAAATTTATCAAATCAGTAATTAAAAAAGATTTTTATTTAATTTTAGCACATATTTACAAATTATAATGCAAAAATTGAAGGTTATGTCAGATTGTTGTGACAGATATCAGGTTTAAATATTTAACAATAGATGGAGCAGTTTTAATTTTTTGAACTAAATTGATAAAAAACTGGTTAAATATTAAAAAAACTAATAAACTTTAGGTAATTTTAACGCAAAACTTTAAATTGCATTAAATTATTCAATATTTTATGGTAAAATATATATATATTTTTTCTAATGTTGCTACAGTTTTCTTTACTTTAATAAACAAGAGATGGCACTTCATGTGCTTATTCTAACACTTAATACGGAATATTCATACCGTATCTAGAGCTAGAATAGACTCTTCTGTGTTTGAAAAGTGTGTGTATTTGGTTACATTCTAAAGCAGTTGTAGAAAAAGTTTCTTTTGCCCACTAACTAAAACTTGTTATTTTTAAGCTTTTTAAAAGAAAATGCTTTAACTTTACTGTAATATAAAACATTTTACTATTCCTTAAAACGACTTTTGTTTGATTAACGCAGTCGTCCCTCCGAAGTGACTGATCGATTTTATCACTCTTCAGAGCCACATATCGGTAGTAGGGACAACTACGAAAATAAAATCCTTTCCATATATCTCTATATAGAGTTTAAAAATCGTTGTAAGGAAAAGCAAAAACAGCTAGCGACATCTACTGCTAAAAGCAGAGACTGGATAAACCTATCGACAGTCCAAAAAAGGAAGCAGTTATTGGTTTCAAGAACCTATTGCACGCTGTCGATAGGGGGCAGATTAATCATTGCCACGGTGGACATTGCCGCCAATTGAATCCTAAACGCTAGGAGGTCACCTTTTACAGTGGTATCTGAATTAATAAACTAATTAAATTGTTTGATATTTACAAATTTAAAAAATCTATATAAAACATCTTACTATTCCTTAAAACGACTTTTGTTTGATTAACGCAGTCGTCCCTCCGAAGTGACTGATCGATTTCGTGCTTTTTAGCACTCTTCAGAGCCACATATCGGTAGTAGGGACAACTACGAAAATCAAATCGTTGTAAGGATTTTTAAACTCTATATAGAGATATATGGAAAGGATTTGATTTTCGTAGTTGTCCCTACTATCGATATGTGGCTCTGAAGAGTGCTAAAAAGCACGAAATCGATCAGTCACTTCGGAGGGACGACTGCGTTAATCAAACAAAAGTCGTTTTAAGGAATAGTAAAATGTTTTATATAGATTTTTTAAATTTGTAAATATCAAACAATTTAATTAGTTTACTGTAATATTTATAAAGAAATATGACCTTTTGGTCACTTTTAGTCTTGAACTAACTGTTCTTTTTGATCAGATACAGTTATTATAATCATTTCATGCAAAATAATTTCTTCTATAACATAACCTCAAAATATATGTTCATTTTCATCCACTAAAATAAATTAAAAACAGAAAATTTCAATTGTAAAACCAATTTCAATATTTATAATATTCATAGAACGGTTCAGAAGTATTACTATTTTCATAACAGACACATTTTAACAGAAATTAATCACCAAGCTATAGCTTTTTTAATTTGAAAATGAAACCGCACGCAAAAGAAACGATTCAATTGTTTTTTAGCGATTTGATTGCAAAGCAATTTGTCATGGATAACGAGATAAGTAATAAGACAGTAAAAAGAAATATTTTTTTGCAATTTAAAATAAAGTATATTTTAATAATTTATTATAATTAGTAACAATCGAATAAAAAATATTGTATAATACACTGGCAAAAAGTTTAATTTCGATTTCGTAGGTTTATTACCCTCGGGCCGGCCCGATCGGCCGGCCCTCGGCTTATAAAAACCTACTTAATCGAAAAACTTAACTTTTTGACCTTTTGGGTTTCTTTTATAGGGTATAAGGCCTCAAATAAAAAAAAACAATATTATGACCTTGAACAGTCATTTTTTTACGCATTTTTCACAAAAACCAGATTTTTTAAAATATCTCTAGATTGGTGCATCTGGATGCATCCTAGGACAAAAAACGTTATATATGAAAATAAAGAAGACCAAATTTCAAACATTTTTTGTCGTATGTACTTTTTTGTACGATTTATAAGTAATTCACGGCCTTAAACTTTGCAATATTTTATCTATAATAGGTGTTTAGATTTTTATGTTTTTTTTGGGAAAACCCATTTTTTTATTAGTTGATAAGGCTTGCCTCTTAGAACATTTTGAGTGAAAATAAAAAAAAATCTATCTGGCGGTTTCTATAAATTTTTGTAAAATTACAAATTTTAAAATAATTTACTCATTTGTGCCCCATTATCTCGAAATTCAGTAAACCAATTTTCGGTTAAAAATCACCATTGTATTAGGCATGTAAAAACCTTTAAAATTACATGTAACATGTCCTATTTTCTTGAATCCTTAAGAATGGCTGCATAGATTTTTCGAATGTATTCATTAGAAACGTAAAAATTCGGAAAATCCAAAATATCCAAATGAATATAATTTATGTTATATTACGTCCTTGTTTGATGGTGAGTGTTGACTTTATTTGTAGCTAAACGAGTTGGAAAGGGATAAAATAACAAATTTACAAAAAAAAAACAAGTTTATTGGTAGGTATTTATTTTATATTTATTTTTATATTTATTTCCCATTTGTGTATATTTATTACACATTTATTGGTAGTGGTTGGATTAAAGAATCCATTTACCAGGGCCTCGTAAAAATTATTTTTTTTTTTAAGTAAATAGATTTTAAACTGTATTTCACTATCTGGACTCTCATATCGACTCTGTTATTGCATAGTGAGTCACAAATATAAAAAAATTACATTTTTTTAAACGAATATTTTTTACAAAAAAAAAATATTAGTTATTTATGACATAAGTGCTAAAAGTGACAATTTATTTTGTGAGAAGGGAAGTTTGGGACACGACGCCGAAGGCAGAGTGTCCCATCCCTTCGAACAAAATAAAATCACTTTTAGCACATATATCATACACTATTTTTTCTACTATATTTATTATTATAAGTACAAATCAAGGCATTTCTTACATTATTAAATTTATAAAATATCATTTTAAAATCCAATTGTCCATATTAATCTTGGTATAAACCATATGATATATAAATAAATATTATTTCTTATTGTTTTTCGTAGAAATAAACAAAAAAATTAGGTTATTTTATTCGCAAACCACAGCTGTTTACAGACAAGGCGATAGCTTCGACCTCTATATGAATTCATATCTAACCTAGGTTAAAAAAGAAAAGCTTTTTTAACTTTTAAAGAAACAGACAAAAATGATAGATTTTGCAACTTTTTATAATGCATATAAAGAACGATTTTCTGTATGCTTGCTAATAAATATTTTTTTATTTTTTTTTCACACTATTGATTTTTTTCATATTCAAAATGACAGATCAGTTAGTGAAATATCATTTCAAGCGATTAAATACTGTAAAGATTAGTTTTTTAAATATGTTATTTTTTCGACAACCCGCGCGGGCCCGCGGGGCAGATGAATACACCCATCAATGTTTATTACAAATTGTGTACAAATATAGGTATACCTATATGTATTCTATAAATAGAATGGATTTTTAGTGTAAATTTATCTAATATACTTAAGCATACGCATGCGCAGAGTAGTAATTAGCTAATTTTCCCAGTTAATTCGTACCGTTAACCGTTTAATCGTTTAAGATTTGACTTTTTTGACTACAGGGGAAAAACAATTTAAGTCGCAAAACCAAAAAATGTTCAGGAAACGAAAAAGTTAAAATTCCAATAGGGAACGTTCAAGTATTACGTAACGCAAATTGTACCAAAATTCATACCCCGGTTCTCGCGTTATTATAGATTATAGAGATTTCATATTTTGGCTACTCCCCCTAATAGGGGGTGTGTTAGGGGGGTAGTCAAAATATGAAATCTCTACAGCCTTGAATAACGCGAGAACCGAGGTATGAAGTGTATGAATTTTGGTACATTTTGCGTTACGTAATACTTGAACGTTCCTATAGATCTTACAAAAATATTATTAAAATTAACATAACATTATAATGTTATGTATTTGATAAATTCTTAAGAGTATGTAGTATCAACATAAGGGCATATCCATAGTCTCACATAAGAACGTAATACATAAGAATGCGATGCCGTAATTGGCTTAATGTGCCGCCATGTAATTGCAAGAACAAAACATGGTATTGACAATAACTCGCGAACCTAAAATATGCTACCTTAAAATTATTTATAAATATTTTAAATTAAATAAAAGGGTTTTCTTTTAGTCAATTACCACGATTTATTATAAAATTGGTTAATTACCGTGACTCGAGTTTCGTCATCATCGTCAGACGGTCTGCGGACAAGAAAAATATTCTTTTACGATTAGTTCATACAGATAAAATTAAAATAGGCTTACCATTATACATAAAAACAATTATTTAAACGTAAGACAGTTAAAATTAATATTAAAATTATGGTATGTGGTCACATTTTGTTGGGGGGTTACGTTCTTCTTCTTCTACTTTGCTAAAATACATCTAAGGGTGTTCTATTCGTATTCCATTTCTCACTTCTCTCATTTTCTTATTTGGTACAAGGGCAAGGAAAAATGGGGTAGTGGGGAATTTTATTTGATAATTCAGTATTAGGTCGGGGGATTTTTGTGAATGAATTGTTATTTCCATTTGTTCTAGGACTTCTTGTTTTTGCTTGTCATTTATATTGTGTAAGACTTCAAAACCTATTATTTAGGCTGTACGGAACGTCGGTTTTCCACTCGAATAACCGAGCACATTAAAGGTAACCACAATTCCCACTTCTTTAACCATCTGGCCCTCGAAAACCATTCATTTGACATAAACACAAGTAATTAACCAATTTTATAATAAATCGTGGTAATTGATTAAAAGAAAACCCTTTTATTTAATCTAATTTATACCACTATAAGAACCCCAACCAGTTTTAACTAAAAATGTTTATTTCTGATAAATATTTTCCTATTATAAATATTTATATTGTGATGTTTGAGCGTTGTACGAAAGAACACACGCATCAATAGAGCAACGGTCTTGGTCCGACTTCGAGCAGTCTTTCCTAAACCCTTTAACCAAGGTATTTTTTCGATGAAAGCTAGAAATGCGACTACGATCATTCTTTTGTGGTACGCAAGACTTTGATCTTTCTTCCTTCTTCTTCAAAATGTCCTTTTGGATACTAAATTAAAGTGACCCAAAAGGACTTAATGGTCTTGAACTCTCGTTCTTTTTGACCAGATACAAGTATTAGAGACTTGAAGCGAGTCTCCACAATTGTTTCTACTAAATACAATTTCTTATTAACATTAACAAAAACACATCACAAACATCAAATACTCCATTTAAATATGGAGAACGGTTTCGCAGTATTAATATTTTCATTACCAACACATTTTAACATAAAATAGTCTGACTGAATAAACACCGTTAAATGAATTACAAAATCGCGCCGTAGACTTGTTGCCGGTTCCGCGTAAGGAACGCAACTCCAAAACTTTGATCAGTTTTCCATAAACCACCATTTTTTTAAACGCTGATAAAAATTACACAAGTGAACTTTTTGAAATTTTGCTTTTAAGGACCTATACGCTTTTTATTGCCACTAAAATCTATTTTTTTTTAAATGCAACTTTGATCGTTTCTCCCTTGTTTTCATATGTAGTATTTAATGTGTTTAATTTGTTAACACATCAGTAAACAATTATTGGCACTTTCCAAATTGATCCTAATCAGTAATAATACGATTATTTAGAGCCATTAAAGTAACCACCATAACATGTTATGCAAATTCTCTGATTAGTTAAATGGTATATTTAGTAAACATTAATACTAAACTCCATTCAGCAAAGGAATACTACAGTATTATGTTAGAAGTTTTATCATTTATGCCAGTAAAACAAAGGATTACATTTGGGCCACTTTTATATATAAAATGAAATAAGATCTAGCTCCCGAATATTTAACACATGAACATAATACTAGGCAAATAAGAGATTTATATATAGATAGAGCAACATCAAAGAAGCATAGTAAAACAATTTTTTTATAATAGGTTAGTAATATTTAATAAGTTACCGATAGAAATTAGAAACTATGATAACACAGGTTTACAAAAAAAAAAGTCAGGACTATTTGACCGGACCCTGGTATTCCTAGGTATTTTGGCGCCCTGAATCAGATCCCGGGGTCAGTTTTGCCCCATCACGTCAGGAAAACGAGAATTCAGGTCATTTGAGGTCAAAATGGTGATTTTTTGAGAGCGGCCCCGGGACAACATCGCAACGTTCAGAAATTATTCAAGACCTACACAGTTACTCGTGAAGTTAACAGGTCGCTTGAGATTTTTCCTTATGCCTTTTACGTACCAATTCATTAAAAATAATACAATATTTACTGCTATCTATATGTTTTTATATGAATTCTTATGAATAAATACCGAAAAATCCAAAAAAGCTTTACATGATCCTATTTTATAATAATAATAATAATTATCCTTTATTCCAGCCCAGAGGGCCATATACAAAAAAATACAAAACATACAAAATATCTACAATAAAATTAATAATTAGCCAATATACAAAAGTTCAAAAGAGCTACCGTCCCCCCATTAAAACTCTACTCCTGGTTTGCCATAGATTGGAACGCCATAGAATGTCACTCCTCAGCAGAGCCACAATAAAGAGGTTGGAAGATTTATATAGCCGATCGCGGAACCCAAAAGCCCGAAATCTACGAATAGCTAGCAAGTCATTAACACGAGCCGTAGCAAACATTTCACTAGCACTAGAAAATCTCGGTATGTTATTTAAAAGTATAAACGCATTATTATAGCACACGCGCAACTTTTCCACCATCCCAGTGTATAATTACATCAAAGTTCGGACATGTAGATCCCTGAGCAATATGTTTGGACTGTTTTTTAATGTCAGAGTTACACTTGGAGAAACGACGGGTTAACATATTAGCACGGAAGCAGAGGGCTTTATACTGTCTCTGAATGTCGAGATTATCGGAGAGTTCCCAAGTTATAAAAAAGCATCCTATTTTATAAAAAAGCATTTAACCAGGATAATAAAAATTCTGTGTTGCATATATGATACCTTGCACATTTAAGGGTTTACGCTGTTTGAGCTGAATACAGCCACGGCAATTTATTTCAGGACGGTTTAGGACTTTTTCATTAGTTTTTTCAAAAGAAAAATCTTTGAAATATCATCAATTTGTAATCCTGTCCGTTTTACGTGTGTCCTATGGCGAAGCTCAATATGTAGCGTGAAATAAGGTAGGCTTCAATAAATTCCAATTCATTTCAGCAAAGCTGAATACAGGAATTATGGTACACCGTTGAGATTTGGAGAAAGGCAAAGGAGAAGAAGTTAAAATATAGGTGATTTAATGGAACATTACTTACACAAAAAACTTGTTGTTTAAACAAACAATACCGTGCACGCGTGGTTTTTATATGATGTATGAATTGTATTTTAACATTTCAGAAGTAACAAAAAATTACTTTATTTACAGGGTATTTACAGAAAGAAATATAATATAACGCGTTTCATATCTTGTTAATTTACATATCGAGGGCTCATAATAGAAGGGCGTATGTGACATTTTTTTATTTTAAAATTTTGATGGTTTTAGGTTTGTTTTATCGAACCAAACTTAAAACCATCAACATATCAAAATCAAAAAAAGGGTCACATAAATGAAATAAAAAAGTACTACAGCATTGAACCTTGAGGTATACATAATTTAATTCAAAAGGCATCTTAAATAAATATATTTAAGTCCAAACTAAAAACTTTTCTTCAGGCAAATGTTTTTTATGATCACTCATCGGCGAATTTCCAGTGCTCGCATAGGCGCCGCGTCGATTCTATCGTTGACGCCAGGTTTTAAATATTTACATTTTTATTTTCTTCGAAAAACATCGATATATTTACATATTTATAGTTAATATGTATATTCAATATTGTTGTGTGTAACAAATTAGTCTTCAAATGTTTCGATTTAGTGACCTTTATAAAAATTTCCCTCATAATTCGGCAAAATTATTCCGTAAGCCTATGTTTCTCTGTTTATTTTCAACGTTGATGAGTCATAACTGAATTTATTCCGATTAATGTTTATGATTTAAAAAACGAATTTCTAAATAAACAATTCTGGAGTCATTTTTTTTAGATTTTGTTATTTTTATTTTAGTTTTTTTTTACTATTTATGTTTTTTTAAATTGAACTAAATTATATTGTATATCTTATATAATTACTATTCTTAATAATTTTTTATATATGTCTTTCTAATCTTTAACAAAATTATTCTATAGACATTTTTCTCAATACCTTAACTAGGTATAAACCAATTTTTGTTATTTTTTTTTCTCAACTGCAATATGTACATAAGGAGAAAATAAAATTCTATTCTATTCTATTCTATTCTATACCAAATTTTTAAAATTTTAGCTATTTTAAGTGTTTTACTGACAACGAAATTTTTAGGGTAATGTATAGTTCTCCGCATGAAAGTAAGTCTCCGACGGAAGGGAGAGGAATCATTCGCGCTCTCTTCTTTCCGTCAACCAAAATTTCAAAACTTTAAAAATTATTTCTTCTATTCGTCGTTTTTTCGTCGAATTTGCTTGAACTATTCCGCCATAGTTGTTTCAGGTTGCTAAAATTCTAAAAAATCTAGAAAGCCATAAAACTCATCTCTTGATTTAGTAGGTTTTTTTTTTTACACAGACTGTAGGTACATAGAAAAAACGAATTCCTTGAACTAATGGCACGTATCTTTGTATATGTTCAAAGCCATATTCTCTTGTTTCAAGGCTGGCATTTTCTTGAACCAAAGTCAATGTCCTTGAATAAAGAGCGCAGATTTTTATTCAAGGACATTGACTTTGGTTCAAGAAAATGCCAGCCTTGAAACAAGAGAATATGGCTTTGAACATATACAAAGATACGTGTCCTTGGTTCAAGGAATCCGTTTTTTAAATATCTACTATAAACAGAAAAAGTAAAATGTGGATTTGTTTATGCCCCTTGACCTTCTCAGTACAAATTTTCAATGGTTGAAAACGCTTGTTTTGTGTGGAAGATACAATCAATTGCGATTTATTAAACGTGACGACATAAAGAAATATAGAAAAATGGTGTGAGATGGATTTTATAGCGTGGAAATATAATAAAATGGAATTTATTTCAATTTTTTCGCATTTCTTTTTTATTTGTAATAAAACAATCCCTTTGTTTGAAAATAATTTTCTTTAATTTATAAATATTACCCTGTTTTGTATTTTTCTTTACACAAAACAAAAAATAATACTTTTTTTTGCTGTTTATTTCAGAATATTTTTTTAAAACCTTACGCATAAAAGTTTATAACGTAACGTAAAAATTGGATCAAGGCAGCTATAGTTAAACCACTAATTATACAGTGACCGCAATTTCTTAAAATTACATATAATCTTTTTTTGTTATTTAAAAAAATATATTTTTTCTTCAAGCGTACTAAAATGTTCATATTTTATAACTGAACACACTAGTTAGAAGTGATCTATTTTTTTACAGTAAAAAAATCAGTTCATTGTTGTACGTAAAAAAAAGTTAGTTAGCAAAACCACCACTGGCGGCAGCACTCTTTGACTTTGATGACAGCCATACTTCAAACTTGTTTGTATATTATGTAAACAGGTGGTTGGCCCGAGATTCTGTGCAAAAACCTTGTGTGAAATTGATTAAAAATGATTGAAGAAGAATATATGGTTTATACACCTACAAATCTCTCCGAAATTGCAAATGCTACATTAGACAAGTTACCATCGAAATCGCGAAAAGTGTACGATTTAGCCTACGAAAAAATTTAAAATGAGCTAAGGAAGGTTTAAGTTTATTGCGAAAGGGTTTTATTGGCCTATTTTAATAAAAAAAACATACTTTATTACTAAATAAATTAAATTCAAAAATTAATATTTAAAAAAAATACATAGGATGCTTGAAGAAAAAATAGTATGTTTCACTCAGAGGAAAAGTGTTTTTTTCACTCGTCTGTAGTTTCCGGACTCCGCTTCGCATCGTCCGTAAATTCTACTGACTAGTAAAAAGAAACTTCACTTTTCTTCTTAGTAAAACAATATACTACTTTATAAAATCTTTTGTTCAGTTATTTGTTAAACGAGTTTTTCAAAAAAAATTTTGATTTTTTTTTAATTAAATAAAAATATTGTCTTATATCGAAAATATGGTGATTTGTATATGACGAAGAGAATATATTCTTCTTTTACGCATACCATATTCTTATCCTTCATATTTGAGAATAAATTCTCCTTTCAAGCATACCATATTCTTATTCTTTCATATTTGAAGCTTTAAAGGAGAATATGTTCTCTTCGTTATATTCAAATCACACATTCTTGATTTAAGACAATACTTTTTTCTGTCTATTCTTTTGTTGAAAGCAGTGTTTTTAATTTTCTCAGTAATAAATTGCAAACTATTAATAAATTTTAGCGGTTAAATATAACAGAAAAGCAAAATCCATTAGGGAAGATTTATAAAAGATATTGGAAGTGGAATTTTGTCGAAAAGATAACTTATAAGTTAATGGTAAGGTTTCGTGCACAAACGACCTCGTACGTACTGATATTATCATAATTGTTGCCCTTTGAAAAACATTTTCATGTCAAGATCACGCCATGAAATATCGATTTCCCTTTTTAAAGGGGTCAAAATCAAGTATTGAAGGACTTTTTAAAAATTAAAATTAAGGAGAGCCATTTTTAACATAAACGCCAAAGATAAGAATTCAGTAAATAAAAAGTTTGTATGAAACGAGTTTTGGTATACTGCAAACAGACAAAAAAAATCTAATATGAATTATTTGTGATACTTGTGTTGGATATTAGCACCTATAAAAATACTTAATATAAAAATATAAAAAAAAACAATTATTTGTTTCAGGTTTAACAGTACTAGTACCTACTTTCTTAATCCCTCAAAGTTGACATATTTCAGATACGACACGTTTTATTATAAACGCTTAGAAGGGATCAAAATAAGTGTTAATCATTCGGCATTACCTGAGTAACAAAAACCTAGTTTGGCCCAATTTAAGAATTTATCAATAAAATTTGTCCCAACACAAAAGTGAAAACAAGTGTATTTAGGGTAAGACATCTAAAACTCGTTTTTTTTTCAGGTATGAATCTAAATCCGCCGAAGTTTTGAAGATTTTTCTGCTGTTCAATACTCTTCACTCCTACGGAAAGTAAATATGTTTTGTATGTAAATTCATTGTGAAAAAAAAAAGAAAAAATTGCGGCAGACTAACATCTCTACTCTAAATTTCACTACTCCGTAACATCCCTACTCCCCAACAACCCTACTCCGTAACATCTCTACTCTATAACATCTCTACTCCATAACATCTCTACTCCGTACATCTCTACTCCGCACTATATGCACTTGATTAGCAACTTATTAATTAAGGAGTGATTGACGGAACAAAGTACATTATTTTATCACAAACATACCTGCGACCTACGGACTTGGAGTCTTGGTGGTATATTTGTTCCCTGTATATGTACCTCCAAGTCCCGTCTCTTTGCCCGCGTACTCTTAACATGTTGTAATAAAAAAAAACAAAATATTCTAATAAATAAGGCATTATTGAACTAAATACTTTAAATGTAAAAATTCAAATTGCTTACCGTGACAAATATTTTTTTGACTTAAGTCAATTTTATAAAAGGTGCTAAAACACCTTTTGTACAGAACTGTAAAACAATAATTATCGAAATTGTCACAAAGTTTTTTTTAATTAAATTAAATTAACAAATATATTACTATGTATATTTAAGTTTGTATTTATAACATACGTCTGTAATTTTTTTTTATTTTGTATAAAGACAAACACTTACTAGGAAAAATTGTGATAAAATAAGGTACTTTGTTCCGTCAATCACTCCTTAATTAATAAGTTGCTAATCAAGTCCATATAGTGCGGAGTAGAGATGTTACGGAGTAGAGATGTTATGGAGTATAGATGTTATAGAGTAGAGATGTTACGGAGTAGGGTTGGTGGGGAGTAGGGATGTTATGGAGTAGGGATGTTATGGAGTAGAGATGTTATGGAGTAGAGATGTTATGGAGTAGAGTTGTTATGGAGTAGGGATGTTATGGAGTAGAGATGTTACGGAGTAGTGAAATTTAGAGTAGAGATGTTAGTCTGCCAAAATTGCCAGTCATTCTAACCGGAATTTTACTAAATACAGTAAAATCCCGGCATCAGTTCAAGTAAAATTTCAGTACCAATTTAGGTAAATCCGATTCAGATGAGTGATAATTTTGTCTTTCTTTTTGCTTTCCCATTTTGAAAATTTTCAAAATTTCGAAAAGCATTGTATTCGAGCAAAAAATTTCAATTCCAAACCAAATACAATATTTTTTCACAAAAATTGAAAAATTTACCCCCACGAGGGTGAGGGGGTAAATATTTTTTAAATATTATCAATAACTTCGTCAAAATTGGTTTTTGGGGACGACGAAACTGAATTTGATAATAATTTTTTTCTAATTCCATCCCCTAAGGGGCGGGGGGTAGTTTTCGTCAAAATTGGTATATAGGGGTTTTTGAGGTTGCTGACAGTAAATCTGATAATAAAAAAATTTCAACTCCACCCTCTGAGGGGTGGGGGGTAGTTTTCTTGAAAATTTTATATATTGGGGTTTTTAAGGCTAAAACTTTTTCTTAATATAACATTTTTTTACATCCACCCTCTGAGGGATGCGGGGTAGTTTTCGTAAAAATTGGTATAGATATTAGGTTTTTAGGTAGCTGAAAATGATTCTTATAATAAAAAAATCTAACTCCACCCCCTGAGAGGCTGGGGGCAGCTTTCTTGAAAATTTATATATTGGGGTTTTTGAAGACGCTAAAACTGAATCTTAAAATTATTTTTTTCCAAATACGACCCCTGAGGGGCGGGGTTGGTTTTCGTGAAAATTGGTATATTGGGATTTTTAAGGTTGCTGAAAGTGAATCTGGTAATAAAACAACCATTTCACGCGCAGAGGTGAAAAATGGAAAAGCTCTTTTACTGGGCAGTGTATTTTAAGTGTATATGCAACGCCCTTTTAAGAGTCATGGTTAAACCATACGATTTAAATGAAATATGCAGGGTCAATAATGAACATAGGTTAGACTACGTAGATATGTAACACGCCAAATACCCTTACCTTGAAGTATGATCAAATACAGGTAAAAGAGGGTCAAAGCGAGGTCTAGTGAACTAGTTAATATTACTTTCTTCAGAAAAAAAATGCTGAAAAAATATATTGCTTTTGTACTTTTTGTACACTTCTTGAATTTTTATAGGCCAACGTTTATGTCTGTAATAAATTAATAAACTGATTCTTTGTTAATTATTGAAATTTGATCTAAGTTAATTTATTATTATTATTTACTATAAATATAATAATTTTAATAATTATAATTTGTTTTTATATATATATATATATATATATATATATTTTTTTTTGATTTATTATTTCTGTATATTACAAAGTATTAAAAAACATTTAGTTAGATCACATAAGAGTGATTAAAATCAACCAAGAAAAAATAAATAACTAAATAATAAAATAAAATAAATATAAAACACAAAACTAAACTAAAACTAATTATAATTTTTTTTATTTAAACCTGCCTCATCCTTCAAACAAGGGCTTAGATCTTTTTCTTCTATGGGGGGGGGATAATACCCAGGGCCGGCCTTTCAAGCCTCAAATTTGGCGCCCTTAGCAAAAGAAAAAACATCCTAAAATAAAGCTTTGTGCGCCTACAAAAAAAAAATTTCCCCCCAAAAATTGCTATTATGAAAAAAAGCTTTGTCCCTGACGGTTTCTACCAAACTTGGCGTCCCTACAAAAAAATGACGGCGCCCAAAAACATACCCTAAGACAAAAGCTTTGTTCCTGACGGCTTCTACCAAACTTGGCGCCCTGCAAACAAAATTGGCGCCCACGCCTATGGGGGGGTACTTACCCCCCCTCATCTACGCCCTTGCCTTCAAAGTGCCCAATACTGAGGCCGCATTTCCCATTTTATTGGTCATGCTTATCCTCTGAGTTATGTAGCTTTTTACGTTTTTGCAAGAATTTTTTTAAATTATTTTAAACACAAGCTTTTTGGCTTCCTCACCCCAAGGACCAAACGTTTCCACCGCAAAGGGTACAAACAAAAAACGGTCCTTAAGCTCCTCATATAGACGATTTTTATCGTTTTCTACTAAACTTTATTTTCGGACGTTTGACGTAGGAATCAGCTATGGTGTGCCTGCACGTAACATCCCAAAGCAATGCCTTTCCATATATCCAGGGAATCATAGACATTCCATCTACCCGCTTTCCATCACCACGACATAAGCCAGGTGGTTCTAATACAGCGGGAAATTTCGCCGTATCAACTGTTTCGCTGCAAGTGCAGGTGTGCTGTTGACAAACTGGAAGACCAACTCTCAAGGCAATGGAAATGCGGAAAGTGTAATTATCTAAAAAATTATAATTAAAATTATTATAATTGCTAAATTCTTCTAAGCATTAAAAATTATTGTAAATACATTTTTTGGAAGGATTTACAAATCTAAACAAATATAATTGTATATTATATTTTTCTCAGGCTATAGAAATTGTTCCAATTTTTTTAATACGTAAAGTTTCAGATTTCCTTTGGGAGAGATTATTACACAGTAAGCTGGGTCGATTTTTTCTATTTCGTTAATGCCAATACCCGCAAAAGTTGTCACTCAGTATTCTATTTAGGTGTTTTTTATCGTTTAATATCTTTGAGTGACATCACCTATAGCAATAAAAATTTAAAAGATGGGCCAATAATGGGTATAACATGAACTTTTCTGAGACCAGTTTACAATAGTCTCAATTTTTTTGTGGTTTTAGGAGCTCATAAATAGATTTTTTTTTATTTTAAAACCCGTGTGAAAATGTTAAGGGTATCGTAAGTTAGTTCTGGAAAAGGTCATGATTAAGTCCACGTTCTATCTATTTTTGGCCAATTTTTAAAATTTCTAATCGTTTGGTGGCAGTAAAGATTTTGGACGATTAAAAAAAATAAATAATCGCGTAGGATGCTGTGACAACTTTTTCTGATATCGTTAAATCGAAAAAATTTTTTTTCGACCCAGTTTGTTAGACAGTTGAACAGTGGTATGTAAGATAATTATCTTAAAGCGTTTTTAATATCCGCTCTTACTTTAAATAAGCTCAATGCTTTAATTGGATTTGTATTTATTATAATCATCTACTTCATAAAAAGAATACTCAAATGAAAAAGATAAATTAGAGATTACAGGTTTTTATTTAAAAAGGAATTAAATTTATCTTTTGAAGTAAAATTTTATTTTTATATTATTTAAATTTAAATATTATAAGATCTTTACGGTTAGTAACTGGTAAGCAAATATTTATATACCTACTAATGAGAACACTTTAAAAAATAATGGGAAAAATACCATACAAATATTGTGAAATTTTTCCTACATTTGTAAAAATAATGTCAGTGTAGTGAAACTTCTATACCTTACTCGAAAACTTTATTATACACAAGGCATTTGTAGCAATATATATTTACTGGACCGGCTTTAATTTATTTTATTTAAGTTCTGTGCATCGAGCTACATAAGATAAATACGTATTTATTATAATAAAATTTAATTACGTCGTAGTATCATATTAATCTGTTTTAAATGTTAACATTCTACTATAAATGTGACACCGACTATACTCACTCAAATTTAAGTATAAAGCCTCGTGTAGCACTTGTTCCAGAAATTACTATACAATAATATTGTTTATACAGAGAATTCGTTACCATAGAAAAAAACTGAATAATTTTGCCTATTTGCAATCCCTTGTAACTTTACTGATTGAATGAATGAAAGTTGTATTCAGTGACTAAAGTGGCAAGAGGTTCCAAATAGGCAAAATCATTTGGTATTTACTACGTTAAAGAATTCTCAATATAGGCGCAAAATTCCCAGGATAATTCCACAAATGTTTTTAGCACAGGCGTCTGCAAACGCCTTATTAAATAATAATTGCTAATAGCTACACTTATTATTATATTAACTTTTATTAGGTACTAAGTATATACTCTCGTAAAATAATATTCGTAAATGAATCGTTTTATGTAAAAAGGGAATCATCGACTTTTTTGGACTAATGATGCCATTTTATTTTATGTAGGTAGGTATAATCAAAATTTTAAATTATTCTGGCTTTATCATAGTATTAGATTTTTTTTTAATAAAATTAGGTTTATGTAAAACTTTGAGTATTGTAAAATTAAGCATCAATATGGTTTTACGAGAATTGAGAAATTGAGACAATTTAAGATTGTCTCGATTTAGAGGAACAATGAAGACAAGAGTACAATTTAAACACTTCGTCATGAGAGTTTAATTTAAAATAAAAGTAAAAATCAGTACCAGATGAAAGTCATGTCATTCAGGGTCGAGATTCTTAATCACGAATCGAGACTTCTACTCTTGATTAAATTTTTCCTTTTACACACCTAGATGTTACTTAAAACTTTTAAGTGGTAGCTACCACTTAAAAGTAAGTAATTTCTTTACGTGCATGCAAAATAAAGAATCACTGTCAATAAAAAAAACCTATCTGGTATTCTGTGGGGATGTTGTGACGCCTGATACTAATGTCAACAAACCCTGTACATTGTAGAGAGAATAGAAAATCAAAACTCTCGCGAAACGAGCCAAAAAGGTAATCGTAGAGACTTTCCCTAGTTAAGAAAAGTTACACTGATAGAACAATAGCGTATTTAATAACCTAATTAGGTTATAGTATACAACAAGAAGTAGTTGTATATGCGCCAACCACTATATATTGCATAAAATACAACAACAAAAAGTAAACATGTTCGGTATTTACAAACGAGTGCAGTTGTTTGATTTACAATAACAAACTGTTAACCGATCAGGTTTTTCTTTGTCGCGCAGAGAGGCTAGCAAAGCCTGGTAGGAAGAGACGTGGAAATGTGACGGACTGCATACAAGAAAAAAAGAAAAAGTATTCGGAGGAAGAAAGATAGGTGGTACGCGTATCTCTAACAACTGGTGAATTCTGCCACGGGAACCGGGGGGCCTGTCCATATTTAAAAACTCACGTCTCTTCCTACGTTTGACGAGCTGTGATGTGGATGTTCTGTGATGTATTTTAAATTCATTTATGTGCACATAGAAACTACATATTACATGTAATTACATGTACGTATACATGCTTATCGTTGGGTATACTTATGCACATAAAAATTTTAGCCCAAAATGCCTACTTTCAATATTTTGGTAAAACGTTTACTAGAATCAGTTGATTGACGCATCTTTATTAATCATCCTTCCTCAAAAAATTATTATAGTGACAACAACGTTGTTTTATTATTAAATAATATGAACCTACAACTTTAATAATGTATTTAATATGTATAAAACATTTTACTATTCCTTAAAACGACTTTTGTTTGATTAACGCAGTCGTCCCTCCGAAGTGACTGATCGATTTCGTGGTTTTTAGCATTCTTCAGAGCCACATATCGGTAGTAGGGACAACTACGAAAATCAAATCTTTTCCATATATATCTATATAGAGTTTAAAAATCGTTGTAAGGAAAAGCAAAAACAGCTAGCGACATCTACTGCTAAAAGCAGAGACTGGATAAACCTATCGACAGTCCAAAAAAGGAAGCAGTATTGGTTTTAAGAACCTATTGCACGCTGTCGATAGGGGGCAGATTAATCAATGCCACGGTGGACATTGCCGCCAATTGAATCCTAAACGCTAGGAGGTCACCTTTTACAGTGGTATCTGAATTAATAAACTAAATTAAATTGTTTGATATTTACAAATTTAAAAAATCTATATAAAACATTTTACTATTCCTTAAAACGACTTTTGTTTGATTAACGCAGTCGTCCCTCCGAAGTGACTGATCGATTTCGTGCTTTTTAGCACTCTTCAGAGCCACATATCGGTAGTAGGGACAACTACGAAAATCAAATTTATTAATTCAGATACCACTGTAAAAGGTGACCTCCTAGCGTTTAGGATTTAATTGGCGGCAATGTCCACCGTGGCATTGATTAATCTGCCCCCTATCGACAGCGTGCAATAGGTTCTTGAAACCAATACTGCTTCCTTTTTTGGACTGTCGATAGGTTTATCCAGTCTCTGCTTTTAGCAGTAGATGTCGCTAGCTGTTTTTGCTTTTCCTTACAACGATTTTTAAACTCTATATAGAAATATATGGAAAAGATTTGATTTTCGTAGTTGTCCCTACTAACGATGTGTGGCTCTGAAGAGTGCTAAAAAGCACGAAATGGATCAGTCACTTCGGAGGGACGACTGCGTTAATCAAACATAAGTCGTTTTAAGGAATAGTAAAATGTATTATATAGATTTTTTAAATTTGTAAATATCAAACAATTTAATTTAGTTTATTTAATATGTTTTAGAATAATCGTAAAAATGGTATTATATACCTCAAACTTGTTACAGCAACGTTTGGTTGTACTATTTTTAGATTTTTCTATCAGTATCATCATCGAGAAATGGTCTTGACAAAATCATCGTATTTTTTGTCTCGAAAATGACAAAAATTGTTTTAGATTATTAATATTATTTTTCGAGAAATTTTACTTCTTTGTACAATTTTATGTCAAAACTAGGTCAAATGTTTTTTTTTAAACCTTTTTAAGAAGGAACGATTCAACTTAAGTAAATTTTATAATCGTAAAGATGGTATTATATACCTCAAACTTGTTACAGCAACGTTTGGTTGTACTATTTTTAGATTTTTCTATAAGTATCATCATCGAGAAATGGTCTTGACAAAATCACCGTATTTTTTGTCTCGAAAATGACAAAAATTGTTTTAGATTATTAATATTATTTTTCGAGAAATTTTACTTCTTTGTACAATTTTATGGCAAAACTAGGTCAAATGTTTTTTTTTTTTTACCTTTTTAAGAAGGAACGATTCAACTTAAGTAAATTTTATAATCGTAAAAATGGTATTATATACCTCAAACTTGTTACAGCAACGTTTGGTTGTACTATTTTTAGATTTTTCTATCAGTATCATCATCGAGAAATGGTCTTGACAAAATCACCGTATTTTTTGTCTCGAAAATTACAAAAATTGTTTTAGATTATTAATATTATTTTTCGAGAAATTTTACTTCTTTGTACAATTTTACGTCAAAACTAGGTCAAATGTTTTTTTTTTAACCTTTTTAAGAAGGAACGATTCAACTTAAGTAAATTTTATTCCCCTGCAAATATTACCTAATGCTTTAATGAATTTGCTAACTTTATAATACCAAATTTATGTCTTTGGTGGCACCAGAAGCTTAAATACATTTCCTATTTCTATTTGCGGGAGAAATTTTAATAAATTAGGCTTCCGTTAAGCAATTTGCCTCATAAATATTGATACAGGATACCCAGGACGCGATAATTTATCTGTAAATAGATTACCTTAACTTAGGTTAAACCTAAACATTAGATTCTTGTAGTATTTTTTTTAAGTGGCATAAATATTAATTTTAGTTTTGTTATCTGCAAAAAACACATTTAATAGTTCTTTATGGCACTAGTGGGTAAAGGTAGATATTGAAAATTAACCTGCGAGGCGTCAGCCAAGCAGGTTAATTTTCGAGAGGGCAATATCGGTTTACCCATGAGTGCCATACAAGTTTTTATCCAATAAATAGCTTAGGAATTCATATTTTTATTAAAAATTTTAATGACATTTACAAGAAAATAATTTGACAAGTGACAGTTAAGTGGGTAAAATAAATAATTATCCACTCAATAAAGTGAAAGCCACGCGGGGGTTATTATTGAGTTTATCTATTTAAAATAAAGCTGGTAATTGTCTTATTATCTGTATGTATTGGATAAAATAAATTAATCTAAATTAAATTTTACAAATTTTCATTTATAATTCCTGAATAATAATATCCCTACTACACATTTTTCTACCTTGCAACATTTTTATTTTATTATATCTCTACTCCATGGCGTATCTTCTCTATAACATCTCTATTCCAATATGTATAATTGACGTATGTTAAGCATGATGTTACATTGTTATTTCTAAGAGGTTACTACATTTGAGTTTGTTCCTGTTTGTAACCCTAATAAAAATAAATAAATAAATATCATCTCTAGTAGAAATTCTCTACTTCACAACCTTTTTACTGCATAACATCTCTAATTCATAAAATATCTACTCCACAATATCTCTGCTCCATAATATACCTACTCCAAAAGATGTCTAGTTAACAATATCTCTACTCGAGAATATCTCTACATTATAACATTTGTTCCGCTAAGGAAAATCATCTTAAGATATTGAGCAAGTAGGATCTTAGTGCAGTTGTTGTGGAGTTGTTGTGGAGTTGTGGAGTTGTTGTGGAGTAGAGATGTTGTCGAGTAAAGATTTTATGGAGTAGAGATATTATGGAGAAAATATTGGTTGGAGTAGGGACATTGTAAAGTAGATCTGTCGTAGAGTAGAAATGTTAAAAATTAGATATGTTAGTTATGGAGAAGAGTTGTTATCGAGTAGATATTATTTGGAGGAGATATGTATGTATTTTTTTTTACAGTAAAATTATTATTTATAGGGTAACTTTACATCACAAAGTATTAAAAGTTCTTATCCTAAGGAACTATTTCGTAAAATTTAGGTCTTATGTTTCGATGTTCTAAACTATTTAATAGCAATAATCAGTTTCCTTTATTGGCATGAGTATATTTGTCTTTTTATGTCTTAAAATTGACTTACAATCTTAAATTTCCAATTTATATTCCACATTCCAATTACTAAAATTCAGCTCTTTTATTTGAAAAAGGACTGATCTGTGACATGGATGTGGACAAGATTGGTTTTTATAAATTTGATATCATCATCGAAAATGAAAAGGAAACCCCAATAATATACCCTTGAAATGTGGTTATCAGCCTTCTGATTTTCTATTGAGAAATATACAGGGTATCCTTTTTGAACTGTATCTTTTCTAACTTTCTTCAACAAATGCTTTATCTTAGAACATAAATTACCTGTGACCTAATATTCTAAAACTTCTCGATTTTCCAGAAGTAGCTCCAACTTTAATTTTTGTGGTTATTTTTAGACTAACCGGTGGTCTAGTTAAATAATAATTTTATTAATGGAATATTTTTTATTTCATTGGTCACATTCTTAGAGTATTCTTAATTAAATATTGCAATCTAGCATACGAAAAAATAAACTAGTTGCCTTAACCAATTAAACAGTATATTAGAATTATTTTTCTCGCTAATGCAAAGAGAATCTTTTATGTGACAACTAAAGTTTGTTACATTTACTAAAGATTTAGGGATTTACCTAGAAAAATTGATTGTTTTTTACAGTGGCGCACCCAGGATTTTTCTTGGGGGGAGGGGCTGAGCCAGGGACGGCAACAGTATTTTTTTATGGTCTATTTATGGCCTATTTAGCTTTTTAACAGGGGTGCAGGGTATAGCCAGACTTTTTTGCAATTTTGTTAAGTAGGTTTAGCGCCGCAATTTTGATTAGAATTTTCAAGGTCACGCACTTTCACGTCGAAATTTGAAAAACAGTTTATTAAAACAAAACTTCTAATAGACAGATGAAAATCCTAAATTTTCAAATTTCCCAGACACATCAGAACATGCAGACATGTAATTAATTTTATAAAATATATTAATTAAAATTGTAATTACAATATTAATATCACATTATTGCTTAACAAGTTTAGCGAAGCAGGCATTTTTTTTACAGTTTTACTGGATAACAAAAGTTTTACAGGATAAGCAATTTCCAAACATTTAAAAAGCAAACTATTTTATAAAATTGCAAATGAGTAGACAAAACCTCTTAAATTATAGCTTCTTCGCCGTAGGCAAAAATTTTTAGAAATCTTGATTTTTTTACATTTCCCAGACACTTCAGAATTTAAAATGTAAATACTCTTAAAAATCTATTACAGTGGGTTAGGCTAAATGTGACACCCAGAGTAATTGTGACATGTCCTGTTATAATTATTCTAAACAAGTTTAAATCAAATCGAAATTTTACGCGAAATATTTAATACTGTCAAAAACCTAATGCCAGGGTTGGATTGGATATAAACTAGTTTAGAAGAATTATAACAGGACATGTCACAATTACCCTGGGTGTCACATTTAGCCTAACCCACTGTAATTAAAATTGTTAAATCACATCATTGGTAACCAAGTTTAGCGCCGTAGGCGAAAATTTTTACAGTTTACAGTCTTCAGGAAGAACAATTTATAAGAATTCGAAATGCAAATTATTTTTATAAGTTTTCAAGTAAGTAGGTGAAACCTCTTACAATATTCTTAGAAATCTTAAGTTTTTGCATTTCACAGGCACCTCAAAATTTGATATGTAAATAATTTTACAAAATCTACTAATTTTTTTTTTTTTTTTATTTAAACTCCTTTATATTTACAATCTGTCCGGGGACAATAAGTAAATCTTATGAACTAGTAATGTAATGTTAGGGCAAATCCATTGATAAAGCCCTACTTATTAAACAAATATACATACAGCATATATGTATACATATATATTAGATTTAAATATTTTGCGCAAGTCTTTTTAGTCGAGACACTTGATTAATGTTTTGAACTAGGTTAGCTGCTAGCACATTGGGATGATTTCTGATTCTATTACGGTAGTTTATCTTGTTCTTTGTTGTTTCTTCCTTTATAGAGCATATGTTAAGGTCCCTTGAAATTATGTTATTTGGCACATACCATGGGGCATTAACCATAATTCTTACAACTTTTGACTGGAATCTTTCAAGAATATCGACGTTTGAACTGGATGCTGTACCCCAAAGCTGGATACCATATGCCCATATAGGCTTTAGAATTGACTTGTACAGTAAAACTTTGTTTGCAAGGGAAAGTGGCGACTTTTTGCCAATTAACCAGTACATTTTACCAAATTTGAGTCCTAGCTGTTTTCTTTTATTGAATATATGTTTTTTCCATGTTAATCTCCTATCAAGATGCATTCCGAGGTATTTGGCATCTTCAGCCTGGGGTATTTGCTGATTATTTAGAGAGACTGCAGGACAGGTCCTTTTTCTTAGGGTGTAGGTGACTTGAACAGATTTTAACTCGTTCGCTTTAATCCTCCATTTTTTTAACCACAGTTGAATTTTATTTAAATGTTCTTGAAGAATGCGTGAGGCAGTGATGGGATTTTCGTGTTCTGCAAGAATAGCAGTATCGTCGGCAAATGTAGCTGTAGTAGTGTTTGCTGCTGTTGGTAGATCTGCTGTAAAGATTAGATATAAATATGGCCCCAGGACGCTTCCCTGCGGTACTCCAGCTCCAATTAGATATAATTCTGTATATATGTCATCAATTTTTATTTGAAAAAATCTGTTTTTGAGATATGATTTTAATACACGAAATAAGTTATGAGGGAGACTTTTCTTTAATTTGTATAACAGTCCTTTATGCCATACTTTATCAAAGGCTTGCGTGATATCGAGAAAAACTGTTGAGCAAAAATTCTTATTCTCAAAACTTTGCCTTATTTTGTTCACTACCCGATGAATTTGCTCTATTGTGGCATGATGCTCTCTAAAGCCAAACTGATGATTTGGAATTTTGTTTTTTAAAAAGGGTTTAAGTTTTTTCAGAAATAATTTTTCAAACAGTTTTGATATTATTGGAAGTAAGCTAATTGGCCTATATGACTTTAGTTCTTCAGCGGGTTTTCCAGGTTTAGGAATCATTTTAATAAGGGCTACTTTCCATTGCATTGGAAAATATCCCGTGGCAAGAATTGCATTAAATAACTGTGTTATATATTGGAAACCTGTATGTGGTAATTCCTTAAGAACTTTATCGGTTATTAGGTCATAGCCTGGAGATTTTTTAGATTTGAGTGACCGTATCATCTTTTTCACTTCAGTGTTTTTAAATTTAATAGGTAGTTCTAGTTGTTCCGGTGAGTCTAAGTAGGTTTCTATTTCTGCTTCTTCTTCTGGTGTAATTTGTGACTCGAATGGTTCAAAGACTTTTTCTAAATGTTTAGCGAAAATATAAGCTTTTTCTGCATTTGTTTTTGCCCAACTACCATCTTCTCGCCGTAATGGTGGAATAAAAGCTTGAGCTGGCTTAAGCTTTTTGGTTGCTTTCCAAAGAGAATAATCTGACGCTTCTGATGGAGATAGTTTTTCTAGATAATTTTGGATGGATTTATTTTTGGTTTCAACTAGAATTTGTTTTATAGCCTTAATTGACTTATTAAGTTTGGCTTTATCATGCGGAGATCTTGTAGTTTGCCATAATTTTCTTAGCTTACGTTTTTCATATATCATTTGTTTAACTTCTAAGGGCCATTCTTTTTTTATTTCATTAAAGTCTATATCTGGGGTACAGTTCCAAGCAGCTGACTGAATTATCTCAGTTAAGTTTCTTGCAGCATGTTCTATATCATAATCTGTTTTTAGTGGAATGTTTAACGACAGGTTTTCATTTACCAAGCACTTAAAAATGTCCCAAGACGTATTTTTATTGTGTAGATATGGCTGTTTTTCTTTTTTTATAATTTGTGTACTTAATGTGATAATTATTGGGGAGTGATCAGATGATAAATCAAGATTTGATTCAGCTTTCAAAAAATGCCTTGGTATACCTTTTGTCACGCAAAAATCAATTAGATCTGGAAGCTTTCTTCTATCTGTTGGCCAGAACGTTGGTTCTCCTGTAGATAAATGATTGAGATTATTGCTTTCCATTGATGTACTAATTAAAATTGTAATATCACATTATTGCTTATATCATCGCCAGCCCCCCCCCTTCCCCCTGGGTGCGCCACTATTTTTTTACTATGAACGTTTAAATTTTCATTGTTTTTAAGTTTTAAAACTAATATTGAAATGTTTAAGGTATAAAAATAAATAGATTAAATATTTAATTTGTAGTCTAGAGAATATATAGCTCTATGACCTTAGGTCATTGACCTATAAACACACGAAATAATTCACAAATTTGTTCTGGCATATCAATAGTTATTTTTGTATTAAGAGTGCAACATGACTAATTTCTGCTTAAGCGTGGAATTTGCTGATCGAGGCGAAAGCAGAAATCACATTTTGCGCTCGGAATACAAACAATATTTTTTCTACGATCTTAAATAAATAAATATATAAATTTCAGACAGTAAATTTATAACCTTACAAAGTCGCAGCACTTACAATTTTTTGCCAATCTGGTGGTTTAGAAGTAAAATCCTTATTACTGTCACTCTCCATACTTCCTTCATGGCAACAAATAAACACAACTGTTTAGCACACGAAATTGAGTTTGATTCAAAATAAATAATAATTTTATATTAAAAAAATGGCGGAACAAAACATCTTGTAACATATTCTTTACAGCTGTTTTACGACTGACATGCCGGTTGCCTACACTCTAGAGCGCAAAATTCAATTTTGCGCTTGCTGTCATGGTGACGAGCAGAAAAGTAAAATCCTAAGAAATAGGTTATTTTGCGATCTGATAACTTCATTTGTTTCTGTAGACTTTTCTATTAGATCGTAGAAAAAAGTATTTTGCTTTAAAGAAATGGTTCTCGTGCATTTCATGCCCCAGAACAATTTACAAGCGAAATGCTTTTGATATACCACAACAAAATTGTCAATAATTTAACTCGTACTAGGGATATTACTCTTATTAACATTTTGAATAATAAGTAGGTTTAAATTGTTTGTAAGTTTTATAACTAATATTTAAGTACTTCGTGTAAAAACTTCACGCGTGACTCTTAGTAGATTGAAGATACTAAACTTTGGCAGTGAATAGGTAATCTTTGTATACCTACAGTATTAATATACGCTGTTTGTGCTTTTTGTTTGATATACATTCAATAATTTTTTTATTAAAAATTAAACAGAAAATTCCGCGATAGACTTAATTTTTGTCATTAATAAAGGACTAGGAAGAGTTTCAAGCATTAATTGTACCCAGCAAAAAAATCGTCGGGAATCTATTAGAAAAATCTGAAAAAATTTGAAAGTAAGTGTCTACCTACCATGAATTTTTGTCAAATTATCTAAATAGTAAAGTAAACCTAGAAGGTTTTGGTATTCATTATCGAAAGTTTGTAAATTACAATTTATGTTTCTCAAGCAAAATCTTCAAACGTGACTTTTACTGGTTTTAAATTATACAAACTTTCGAACTAAAGAATTTTTGTTTACAACATTTATATACATTGTGTTAACAATGAGATTTTATAATAATTTTATCAAGTAATAAACCTACGAAATCGAAATTTAACTTTTTGCCCGTGTATTATACAATATTTTTTATTCGATTGTTACTAATTATAATAAATTATTAAAATATACTTAATTTTTAAGTGCAAAAAATATTTCTTTTTACTGTCTTATTACTTATATAGTTATCCATGACAAATTGCTTTCTAATCAAATCGCTACAAAAACAATTGAGTCGTTTTTTTTCGCTTTCGGTTTCATTTTCAAATTAAAAAAGCTATAGCTTGGTGATTAATTTCTGTTAAAATGTGTCTGTTGTGAAAATAATACTTGTGAAATCGTTTTATGAATATTATAAATATTGAAAGTGATTTACAATTGAAATGTTGTGTTTTTAATTTATTTTAGTGGGTGAATACAGATTAATCAGTTGACATATATTTTGAGGTTATGTTATGGAATTTTTTTAATTTTGTATGAAATGATTATAATAACTGTATCTGGTCAAAATGAACGGTTAGTTCAAGACCAAAAGTGACTAAAAGGTCATATTTCTTTATAAATATTACAGTAAAGGTAAAGTGTATTCTTTTAAAAAGCTTAAAAAGTTTTAGTTAGCGGGCGAAAACACCTTTTTGGCCCTAGGGCCACAAAGTTCAACTTTTCGCCCGTAAAACATGAACAAAAAGCGTCACTTTTAGAATCTATCGAATAAAAACATTTTTAGTTTTTAAATTTTGACTTTTTTGAAAGAAAATGCATACCAAATATAAATATTTAACAAATGATCTTTACATATTAAAAATTTATCAAACTTTGCCGCAATATTAGATTCTTTATTTCGATTTTTTATTTTCAATAATGAATTCGGTTTCAGTATTCATAAAATACACTAAATAATAATTTTTAGCAATAATATACACTAAATTTTGCGGCCATATTGGATCCGCCATTTTGATTTTCAATTTTTAATAATGGATTTTATTTATTTTTTGTTTAATAATAATAAACGGGATTACCCCAATACAGTTGACTGTAACTAGTTACATAAGACAAATTTTATAATAATAGCTAAATAATTTAAATAATAATAAATTATCTATATGTACCTAGATGAAATTATTTGTTTAAACTTAAAGAAATATCTAAAAAAGATCAATATCATAGCTATTTAGGAATTGCAAAGCATTGTTAAATGCTGTGTGAGAACAATAGTTTGTACGATGCGTATCAACCAACGAAGTAATAACTCTTCTCTCTAGAATAGGCATTTCATTTGTAAAAACTGACAAAAACGTAGACAACATATACATTTGACTGTCTTACTCGCACAGCTTTGTTCTAACAGAGACAACAATAACAGTTACTGGTAATTGTTGTTGTTCAGGCCTGAATATGCCTACTATTTGTTTACAAACAAACCGAGATGTTGGCGATACTTTATATTAACGGTATGCGTATTCTAGAGAGAAGAGTTGTTAGTTTGTTGGTATCAACATAAAAAGTTTCTACCTACTAACACCAGCTCTTGGAACATAAAACTTTATTAAATTAAATTAAATAACTGTGATCGAGATTCATTCTCATATTGGAGTTTTAATAAATCAAAATTAAAATTATTATGTCTACTCCAAAAATTTTTATTTATAAATTTATTTAATAGTAAATAGCTACACTTGCTTCAACCCCTTAAGTTTGGGTCATCTTCAGGCTAAAAATAGTCAAAAAAATTTAAAAAACAAAAAAGACTTGAGGATTTTCTCTTGTTTTGGCCTTGCGTAGCATCAATTTCTTTTCTGATTGTTGTGTAACTTCACACGCTTTTTTTACATAAAAAATTAAAAAACTGCACCCCAAGCATTTTAGTGTTTCGAAGTTATTATAACACGCAATACCCTACTATGTAAGTATAAGGAAACAACGCCTAACAAAGAATTATACTTATATTAAAAAAAAAAAACATAAAAAGAAATGTAAAAACATACTTGAAAAGGGAACCTTATTCCGTTAACAACCAGTTTTATTGTACGAATTGTATAGTGCCCGAAAAATTATGCAATAAATCACATTTAGTATTATTCGGCTAATAAAAATACCTTTTCAGCAGAATTGCAAAAACTTGAAAAGAAAAAATCATAAAAAGAAAGAAAGGCTGAATGCTTCTTGAATTCTGTATAAATTCTTATGGACGACCACAATTTTCCACCACACTTGTTAATATTTTTTTTACACGAGAGAGTATCGTAAGATTGTTTAAATAGTACCTACCGTGGTGCGACCAACGAACTAACAACTCTCTAGAATAGTCATACCGTTAATATAAAGTATCGCCAACATCTCGGTTTGTTTGTAAACAAATAGTAGGTATATTCAGGCCTGAACAATAACAATTACCAGTAACTGTTATTGTTGTTTCTGTTAGAACAAAGCTGTGCGAGTAAGACAGATAAATGTATATGTTGGCTACGTTTTTACAAAGGAATGCCTATTCTAGAGAGAAGAGTTTTTAGTTCGTTGGGTGCGACGAACGCCAGGCTACTATAAACAATGCTCTTATATTACGAATCCCTATTACAAGCGCCTAAATGCAGCTCTCTGCGCAGGAGTTTGTTTTGGTTTTTTCTTGGTTTGGACTTTTTTTTAATGAGGGGGCCTTGGTTTACGTTAACGTTGGTTTGGCGTCTGTTTGGTGTTTTTTTTTGTAAAAAAATATTTTTTATTTAAAATAACATATTGAAAAACGGTCAGCGGGGGCGCGTGCGCATGCGCAGTTTATCAAAATGCTGCATAAAGAGCTGCACATAGGCGCTCCTATCCCTATTTGAAATCCCAGCCGTCACCATGATGATTTTCTACAAACCAACATTTATTAATTAAAATCAAGTCAAGTTACTATGAAAACACTAAAAAATGTAAGGATTAGAATCTTAATTAATACTTTGCCAGATAAATAAAAAAACTGGCCCTAACACGTATAATAAAGCCCAAAACTAATAAAGCAGTTTTATTAATTTTAAGCTGGTAAACGATTTTAAGAAATCTCTGCTTAAAACCTCTATATATATATACCGTGCGATTATAAAGTGCCGAACACTTTTTAATGCAAAACTGGCATTAGCGATGAGTAAAATGCAAGAAAGCTGTGTGCGTTTTACTGGCCACCGAGCTGTTGTACATCACATGGGCTTGTCGCGAAAAACTCTAACAGAGGCGTGGCTTCAAACGAAGAGTATATCAAAAAAATCATTAAATGATATAATTTACTTTGGGGTAATACATTTTACGAACTGACTATTTCAACTAACGTAACATAGGAAAAAGTGGGGGAGTGGTGCGCACCTAAGCAAAACTTGATGTGAATGACACCTTATGAATGTTAAGGCATATCCACACCCTCGCATAACATGCATACTACATAAGAATGCGATACCGTGATTGGCTTAAAAGATATATGACGGCACATCAAGCAAATTACGGCATCGCATTCTTATGTACTATGCGTGTTATGCGAGGCTGTGGATATGCCCTTACAGAAATTTTATAAGTGGCAAAAGAAGCCTTACTTAACAGACTAACAACGAGTATCATCAAAATTTAAGTAAATTTTACCATAATCACAAAAAAATATATAAAAGTACAAAAGCGCATTTGCGCACAGTTCCCTAGCCCGCTGGGCAATTGTGCGCACTTGTTGGGAAATTGTTCACAAAAAAATAAGAAAAAGAAAATAATGCAAGAATATTTATTAAACACCATATATTTTATACAGATTTTCAAAAACTAGATTTTTAAAAGAAAGGTTATGCAATTTTTGATCGTTAATAGAACGTTTTGAAACTTTTTTTACATAAATATTTGTTTTCTACTTTTTAGATATACGGAACATGTAATTAATATAAGCGTTTTAAAAACTTGCTTTTTATTAAATAAATTAAATTTTAATTTGATTACCATTTAATTGAAAGAGGGGCACGCGAATTATTACCCCATCACGAACTTAAAAATAAATCAAAAACTATTTAATTAAATTTAAAAAAATTGCATGGCTAAATGCAAATGATCATATCCTCCAAGAATATACAGCCTGTTCCAGAACTCGCGTACCGAAATTTGAGGGTATATTAAAAACCCTCTGGAAAATATGAAAAAAATTTCAAAAAAAATCCATCTTCGTTTAATTCAAAAATAAGAACGCTTTAAGTGGACCAATACTGTTGCTGAATGTAAATTACCATTAAAGGTTGAATTTGTAGCTATGGAAGCAAATTTAATTATTGCAGGTACATATTCTGTAGGTTGACATGGTGATTAATGTGACATAAATATTTATTAATGTCATAAAAAAATATCAAAACTTTCATGATGTTTACTTCAGAAGAGTATTGCGAAATGCTAATTTTATATGGCGAGTGTGGCCGGAGTGCTTCAGCTACATCTGTAGAATATTCTATTCGTTTTCCCAATAGAGAACATCCTAGCAGAAATGTTATTTTAAGATTGGTGCAAAGGGCAAGAAATTCTGGAAATTTAACTCCAAACAAAAAAGAGATTGGAGGCGCTCCGCGAACTGCAAGAACTGTTGATAATAAAGAAGCTGTCATTCAGGCTTTTGAAGAAGAACCTGAAACAAGCCTTAGTATCGTGGCTAGAAATCTTGATATGTCTAAGACCTCTGTTCAACGAATTCTAAAAGATGAAAAAATGCATCCCTTTCATTACACTCGAGTACAATGCTTGACACCGGAGGACTATCCTTTACGAGTCGAATTTTGCACATGGCTGTTGCAGAAACATCAAGAAAATGAAAACTTTGTAAAAAGCATTCTTTTTACGGATGAGTCTGGGTTTCAAAGAGATGGTTTTTTTAATTCAAGGAATTCAGTTAATGTATTTTCATTTTATTAATTTGTATTAAGAATTTATAGCCAGTAAATCAATTAAAAGATCTGAGTTTCTAATAAAAAAAAACACTACATTCAGCGCGCTGAATGGAGTTGCAGCGGCAGTTTGTTGCTGCCGTCTAAGACGTATAAAACCACCGCCGGATGGAGTGACCCTATAAAAATAGAATATTTGATAGCCTCTGTCGGTTTTGTCAAAATATAATAACCTAAAAAGATTCTAAAGTTGAAAGTCTTAAACAATGCACGAGTCAACCATTAAAATGCAACCATAGTTACTAATAAGTAGGGAAAAACTAATTTTTAGGTAATTTAACATCAGCAACAGGATTGGTCAGATTAAATAGCTTCCTTTTTAATTAGTATTGAAGATGGATTTTTTTTTTTAATTTTTTTCATATTTTCCAGAGGGTTTTTAATATACCCTCAAATTTCGGTACGCGAGTTCTGGAACAGGCTGTATTTATTTTACAATAAAAAATAAAAAGTCTGTTCATTTTTTTTGCGAAATTTTTTTTACTAATAATAATAAGGTATTTGTATTTTATAATTTCTTACATTGTTACAAAAAAAGCCGTAAAGATATGTAATGCTAGGACTTCCATTATATACTATACACAGTAAATGGTATATAGCATTTCCCCAAATAACGCAACTTCAAAAAAAAAATAACAAAATAAAAAAATACATTTTTTTTTTCGGAAATATTTCATTTTTGTTTTTCAAAAAAAGAATTTTCTTTTTGAAAAAAAAAATTAACTAATGTTTCATTAAATTATACACGGTAGTATTTATATTTTTACTTGATTGCAAAATAATCCACTTACTTAATAATATTTATGCTAGTTAGACGTACCATAAGTTCAAGTCCATAACAAAGTGGCTATTAGAGCATCTAGTTTCTAACAATATGTTGCCTTTACGACGCGTCATATTCTAAATGGCTTAAGTTATAATTATAGCGTTATTACTTCTTTGTCTAAATTTGAATAACTTATCTAGATGTATGTTGCGTCTGGGTTAATTCGATTGTTTTAACGATTTAGCATTCTAAATAATTTAATAGTATATTACGCACCGTGTACCAGAACCCAGTTTTTAGATTAGATTAGACGAGGAGCAGCCGAATAAAAAAGCACTCGATGTGTACTGAAATGGTTTGCGTCAAGGTGTATACTATTTTTCCTACGACCTAACATCTAAACATAAAAAAAAAACGCAAAAATTATCTTAAAATTAGTTTGTCAATTTGAGGTTATGTGTTTCACGTTTACTAATTTTCTGACAGCAGAGATGTAAAATCAGCTGATTGTCACTTCCCAACCCTTGTTATATTACCAAAGTTTAAAAATTTTGCCTAAATAAAGAATTTTTAATAAAACTCCTGATAAATCGTTAAAATAATTAAAAAAAGAACGAAAAACTGAATTAAAGTTAACTTCTAACGTTTCGGGATCTAATCTGATCCCGTTTTCAAAGAATTATTAGTTTTTAAAAGAATTTGTGCAATATTTGGTTTTATCAATCAAATTATGACAAATGTCAAAATTTGTCATTTCGAGGTAATTTCTAGAATAGTATTATACGGTAGTTTCGAATTTTCCAAAATTTGCAAAAATTGTCCTAGACAAAAAATTCTCAAATAAATTACTTTCATGAAAAAAAAACATTTTATTGTCCGTCTGTCCGTCCGCCCGTCCGTCCGTCCGTCTTATGTCACGACTTTTGTATAACTCAAGAACGAATAATTTGGTCGACTTAAAATTTTCAGGAAAATTCTAGTTTTGTGAGGGAAGATCCCTATTACTTTTGAAAGTAATCCACCCAAAAACAAAAAAGTTATGGGGGCTTTAACTTTTAAATATATCGAAAAAAAGCTGAAGAAAATTCCGATTAACGTAACTTTTTTAGGAAAAAATAATTTTATTATAAAGATCAATTATACCCATTTTGAAAGTAATTCCTTTAAAAACAAAAAAGTTATGGGGGGTAAACTTTTTAAAAAAATAAAAAAAACTTTTTCAAAAAAAAATATATATATTGGCAAAAAGAAAATTAAAAACAAAATAAAATTAAGTTCTTTTTTGAACAATTTTTTTAAAAAAAAAAAAATTTCTAAAGATTTTTCGTTTTTGGAAAAAAAATTAACAATTTTGAAAAATAATCAAGCAAGTAAGAAGTACTGTTATCATCAAGTAGTCGTTGCCCGTGTTAATTAACCAATGACTTGTCAGATTTAAATAAAAAATGACTTTTTAGTTTAGAAAAAACTAGACAAAATATATCACTTAAAAAAGTTACTAAGCGGGCTTACAAAGAAAACAACAAAAGTTGGGTAAATCAAGAAGTAATAAAATCTTTCACTAATCTTAGAAATGCGCATATGTTATGGAAGACTACTAATAGTTCTGTCTATAAAAACATTTACAATAAAATGAGTAAAGTACATGAAAAACTAAAAGCTAATACTAAAAAAGAATTCTTGAATAATAGACTTGCATCCTGTACAAATATAAGTAAAACCTGCTGGGATATTATTAAAGAAAACTCTACGAGTAAAAAGAGTAACCAGTCTGCGTACAGTCTCGTTATAGATAACAAACCTGTACAAAATCCTGAACTACTCTGCGATATCTTTAATAATCATTTTATTGACAGTGTAGAAAATCTTAAAAAAAATATTGGTCATACAAATGCCAATACAAAAAAACAAAAGCCGGTAACCAATCACAAGTTTAAATTAAATCCTGTTAACGATATTGAAATTAAACATTTATTATCTTTAGTAACAAAAAAGAAAAGTGCAGGGCCAGACGAAATTCCGTGCCACATTATAAAGGGAATATCCGACCTTATTATAAAGCCCCTGGTCAACATTATAAACAAATCCTTTGAAACTGGAGAATATCCAGAAGCCCTTAAAAATGCCAGGTGTACTCCTATATTTAAAAAAGGGGGTAAAAAGCGACATCAATAACTATAGAAACATTTAGAATCTATCAGTATTCGCTAAACTAATTGACACCGCTATGAAATCAAGAATTGAAAACTATTTTATGAAATATGACCTGCTGTCTCGTACTCATCACGGCTTCTGTAAAAAGAAAAATACCACTACCGCCCTCTTTAGCATGGTAAATAAATTTTTTGAGTCTATAGAAAAAAAACAAAACTGTGTAGGAATAAATTTTGATATGAGTAAGGCCTTTGATGTCATAGATCACCCGGAGCTTATAGCTATATTGAAATCATATGGCATAACGGGCGTTGCTTTACAGTGGTTTATTTCATATCTTAAAGATAGATTACAGTTTATAGAACTTAAGGGAGAACATAATAATGTTATAAACAAAAAATTTAAAAGTCATCCTGAATTAATAAAATATGGTGTGCCCCAAGGAGGAGTATTATCTCCTTTTCTATTTCTTATTTTCAGCAATGACCTAATTTTTTTTGTAGAAAGCCAAGAAAATATAGAGAATACCGAAGTCTGTCAATTTGCGGATGACTCGTCAGTTTTTAACTCAAACTTTGACACATTTGTAAAACTTGCAAATAACGCTGCATACTGTATGAAAAAGTGGTCCGATGAAAAGGGCCTTGTACTTAATCCCAGCAAAACCGCCGTTATGCAAATTGGTAATAATCGCTCGAAATAACCAATGTTGTTAAGTTTTTGGGTGTGAAAGTTGATGCACATTTGAGCTGGGAAACGCATATAAGTGATATTGCTGCTAAAATTAGGAGTGCCCACTTTGTAATTTGGAATCTTAAAAGTCTAGTTAACCAAAACATGTTATTACTATACTATAATGCTTATATACGGAGTAGACTCGAACATAATATTAATATATGGGGCGCATCCACCTTTATTGAAAGGTTATTTATTCTACAAAAAAAGATAGTTCGAACCATATCCAGTATTAAATATAGAGACCATTGTAAACCACATTTCATAAAATTAAAAATTCTAACTATCTATTCTCTCTATATATATAATATTTGTGTTTTTGGACGTATGAATAGTCATCTCTTTATAAAAAATTCTGATTTAAACACTGGTTTAGTAACAAGACACCACAACATGTTTTCTTTTCCGAAACACACCACCACATATTTGAAAAAAGTCCTTATTACATGACTGTAAAAATATTTAATAAGCTACCTAAAACAATTAGGAACATAAACTCAGACATTATTTTTAAAGTTAAACTAAAAGAATTTCTTTTAGAAAAAGCCTATTACTCTCTTGAGGAGTATTTCAATGAAAATTTTAATTCTGTATAGTTCAATTTAAATGTTTATTTATTTTAATATTTTTAATGTCTGTGTTTATCTACACATAATACTATGTGTAATAATTTTTGTATTTAAGTATATACAACTCTGACGACCCTATATTTAGTTTTCTAGATCCACGGGGGATTTTAACTTTATCTTATCTTTATCTTATCAATTTTTTTACAATTTGTAACTTAAAATATATAAAAAATACTGATGGATGAAATTCTAAATACGCTTCTGCTTACAATGCTTACAGTGCAGAATTCGAAAATTCGGGAAAAGCCTTGAAAAATATATTGCTGTGAAATTTCAATGCTATGAATAGTAAAAAGTATTGACAATTGCATTGTTGTGCAAAACATCCGGAAATTCTCAGAATAAAGTATAAAAGCTGAATTTATAACTTTTTAGTCGCATAAAACAAAAATAGAAGTGGAAAATAGCTTACAATCTATCCATTTGGAATGTAGTTTTAAAACAAACCGTGAAGATATGTAATGCTATGCATTCCATTATATATTATTCACAGTAAATAGTATATTGCATTTCCCAAAAATAATTTTCAAAAAAAATTAAAAAAAAATCATAAAAAAATAAAAAAAACTGTATTTTTTTTAATTTTTCAATTTTTTATTTTTTTTGTGGAATTAATCCTTATAATTAAAGTATTTTTTCCTGAAAAAATTACGTTAATCGGAATTCTATTTCAGCTTTTTTCGATTTTTTTAAAAGTTTAACCCCCCATAACTTTTTTGTTTTTGAGGGGATTACCTTCAAAAGCAATAGAGATCTTCCCCTCGTAGAACTTGAGTTTTCCTGAAAATTTCAACTCTAAATAAGCGGCTGATAACAAAAACAATAAATGTAAAAATCTAAAGTTTAAATAGGTCAATTTTGGGGGGTTAAATATTGTAAATTTCAATTAAAAATCTAATAAATATATATATTTTTTAATTTTGACAAAAAAATCGTAATCTACGACCCAAAAAATCCTTATATACTGATTTTGAGTCGGCATGGTTTATAAATGCCGAAATTTTCCATATTGGCGCCGCAACCAAACAGAATATTTTTTTACTTTCCGACTTTTATTTCTATAAAAATATAAACAGGTAATATCCAAGGGCTTTTCCCAGTCATTTTATTAAATAGTTTATGTTTAGATAATAACACTTTAATCCGTTTATTTAAAAGTGGGTTTTGTTATTTTTGACTTGTTAGATTTCAAAAATTCTCCACCGTGTCATGTATCGTTTGACTTTTATACCCTCAAAAATAAGTTTTGTGCCCCATTTTTTAGGGCTCAGTGCGCGCAGCTGCGGCACGTAATTTGACTTGAAAGAACCTGGCACACATATAGGGGGGTTCCTGGACCTCAGTCAAACTGCCTCAAATTTTGATATTTTGTAATAACCTTCAAAAGCAATAGGGATCTTCTAAAGTGTAAATAGGTCAATTTTGGGGGGTTAAATATTGTAAATTTCAATTAAAAATCTAAAAAATATATATATTTTTTAATTTTGAAAAAAAAACGTAATCTACGACCCAAAAAATCCTTATATACTGATTTTGAGTCGGCATGGTTTATAAATGCCGAAATTTGCCATATTGGCGCCGCAACCAAACAGAATACTTTTTTACTTTCCGACTTTTATTTCTATAAAAATATAAACAGGTAATATCCAAGGGCTTTTCCCAGTCATTTTATTAAACAGTTTATTTTTAGGTAATAACACTTTAATCCGTTTATTTAAAAGTGGGTTTTGTTATTTTCGTCTTGTTAGATTTCAAAAATTCTCCACCGTGTCATGTATCGTTTGACTTTTATACCCTCAAAAATAAGTTTTGTGGCCCATTTTTTAGGGCTCAGTGCGCGCAGCTGCGGCACGTAATTTGACTTGAAAGAACCTGGCACACATATAGGGGGGTTCCTGGGCCTCAGTCAAACTGCCTCAAATTTTGATATTTTGTAATAACCTTCAAAAGCAATAGGGATCTTCTAAAGTGTAAATAGGTCAATTTTGGTGGGTTAAATATTGTAAATTTCAATTAAAAATCTAAAAAATATATATATTTTTTAATTTTGACAAAAAAATCGTAATCTACGACCCAAAAAATCCTTATATACTGATTTTGAGTCGGCATGGTTTATAAATGCCGAAATTTGCCATATTGGCGCCGCAACCAAACAGAATACTTTTTTACTTTCTGACTTTTATTTCTATAAAAATATAAACAGGTAATATCCAAGGGCTTTTCCCAGTCATTTTATTAAATAGTTTATTTTTAGGTAATAATACTTTAATCCGTTTATTTAAAAGTGGGTTTTGTTATTTTTGACTTATAAGATTTGAAAAATTCTCCACCGTGTCATGTACCGTTTGACTTTTATACCCTCAAAAATAAGTTTTGTGCCCCATTTTTTAGGGCTCATTGCGCGCAGCTGCGGCACGTAATTCGACTTGAAATTTCGTAAAACTTATTTTATTTAGGGGCATCCCAAACTAGTTTTTAAGAACCACCCTTCTGTACACTATTACCAGGCTTTTTAGCATGTTCCACGCTGCATTTGCGATTCTATTACATTTTGTTTTTTTTGTTTAACCTCGTACTATTCTACTTAATTAAGCATCCCCTAAGTCCAGGACTTGTGTGGGCTAGTAGTAGAGGGAACCACCGGCTTTAATTGACTTTCGAACCAATTTATAGGGAGTGTCCGCTTCACTTACGCCTTCGCCAAATTTCAATTATTAATTAACTGAAAAAGCAAATCGGCGCCGCTGAGAATCGAACTCACGCTATTTGTGTAGTAAACTCGCCAAGTACGACGCGGTAGTCCACTACACCAATCCTCCCATTAAATGAAATAAATTTAAAGACCCACGCTAATATTTGGGATTATATTGTATATGTATAATATAAAAATTATGTGCTTATAAATAGTGGCAAAAACATTACTTTCAACATTTTATAATAAATCTGTGCTTTTAAAAAGCAATTTTCTATATACTTTAATTTTATAATTAAAAGGAATTAAATAACTTAATTATAAATTCGCAATTAACTAAATTATGTTATAAATTTCATAAAACAAATTATGCAAATTAAGTTGCTGCAACAGTTAGTTAGTTTCCAGTTTAACAAGGTCTTAATTTGTAGGAACTGTCTAAGAAAGTTGAATAATTAAGCATTATTTAAAGGTTTTATTAAGAAAATCGTCATTTATGCAACTAGACTAAAAAATCAATGATGTTAAGTTTTTGTGTTGGTGTTAACTTAAGTTTTTTAAAATCTTTTATTACTGAAGAACAAGGTACACTATTTTTTTTAAAAAAGTATGCTTATTTTTCACTCACATTAAATTAACCCAACGAACTAAGAACTCTTCTTTCTAGAATATGCATACCGTTAAAATAAAGTATAGCCAACATGTCGGTTTGTTTGTAAACAAATAGTAGGTATATTCGGGTCTGAACAATAACAATTACCAATAACTTGTATTGTTGTCTCTGTTAGAACAAAGATGTGCGAGTAAGACAGACGAATGTTTATGTTGCCGACGTTTTTGTCAGTTGTTACGAATGAAATACCTATTCTAGAGAGAAGAGTTATTAGTTCGTTGAATTAACCTAAATGCATAACCTTACTTTAAACATTTAGTACAAAAGTAACCCCATCCCTTCTTAAATTTTGGATGCATTGAGATATCACTTCAAAATTAAATGAACTAAATATTCTTATAAGAGAATTACAGCTATCTTTTGGCATAAATTTGACACTTTTAGTTTTTAAAATGTGGGTAGGGCTCATAGTTTAATGGTAAATCACCATTAACCCAAAATACTAACCTAAGTCTGACAAAAAATCACTGTGAGCTTAGCTAATTCAATTAAGATGTGGGATACTCAATGAGGGGCGCGCACTTTACAGCGAAAAAGTTACCGCGAAGACCATTACCTGGAAGACCATTACCGCGCAGTCCATTACCGCGATGGCCATTACCGCACATGTCCTTTACAGCGAAGACCATTCGCGTACAGCCCTTTACCGCGAACGGTCTTTATCGCGTATGACTTGTACAGCGAAAATCGTTTACACATCGTTTATACATTTTGTTTATTTTATGTAAGTGTTTTTCCGTGAGATTGATGGCAGTATGGTTTGGTTGGTTTTGGTTTTGGTTTCTGTTTTTATTGATAAAGTGGAACGTTTACCAAATGTACCCATATATCTGTGTATGGGTTTTTAAATTTATATCGATTGCTTTCTATAAATAGCTGATTAATAATCAGTTTTATATAAATCGTCATGTTGATCGAAATAGTAAAACGTGCTAGAGGCAAAGACCTCGCTGTATATAAACACTTCATATACAGGAAGGAAAAGACTGTAAAAAATTAAAAAAAAATGTAAGTGCGTAGATTACGACTTGCTTTGTTTCAAGGGGCGTTTGCATACTTCGGACGGAAATGTTTTAAAGGAAACTAGTCATGCCCACAACACGGACCCAGCAGCTATATCATGTAGAATTGTTTAATTGTTTTCTGCAAAAAATATAAATTTTATTTAATTAAAAAAATAAAACATTCGTTTTGGGTTAATTTTGGCAAAATTTTAATCGTCACTTTTCAGTACTTAACAGTTTCGGTCTATATTAGACCATTATAAAAAGCTAAAAATTACAATGGGATAAGATATAACGCATAATTATAAAAATATTATAATAATATTAATAATGATGATGCATAGTATATTGTGGAATTGTACCATTTCAGTATTGTTCTGTTAGTAAAATTGTTGGCTTTATTTTTAATTGGAACAACCGTTGAACATCTCTTGGCAGCCATGACCTGTACGGTTGCACTTTGTAATTTTAAGAAAATGTTAATTAGTTTGATCTATTCAGTTCAAACAAATTATGTAACTGTGTAATGTAATGTTTGTATAAGTAGCCAGTAATTAGTGGTATGTTCGGAATTTGTAAAAATAATGCTCATAATTTAGATAGTAAGTTTTTTAGGTTAGGTTCATTTTAAAAAACTTTTAATATTTTTATAATTATGCGTTATATCTTATCCCATTGTAATTTTTAGCTTTTGATAAAGGTCTAATATAGACCGAAACTGTTAAGTACTGAAAAGTGACGATTAAAATTTTGCCAAAATTAACCCAAAACGAATGTTTTATTTTTTGAATAAATTGCATTGGCAACGTATAGTTAGTATTATTGAATTTTATTTAATCTTTTTTTGCAAATAAAAACTAAAATAATTATGCGCGGTAATAGTTTTCGCGGTAAAGTCCATGCGCGGTATTGACCTCCTCGCGGCGATTTTCTGTGCGGTAATGGCTTTCGCGGTAAAGTATATGCGCGGTAAAATCCATGCGCTGTAACGATGGCGCGGTAACGGTGGCGCGGTAACGGACTGCGCTGTAAAGAACCCTACCCCTCAATGAGTATCTCATATACCTAAAAAATAAATTTAAAATTCCCTGTAGAACTTATCATGATAAAAGAATAATTGTACATTAATGGAATTCCAATTTGGTATTTTCAAAGCTTAACCTACATAAACATTTTAGTTACCCTTAAGGAACATAAATTTAATTTTGAAATAAAGAATATAATTAGCTAAATATTATTTTAAAACCAACGATATTTATTTTGAATTTAAAAGTCTATTCATAATATTTCTAAAGAAAAATGAACAATGAAAAACTTGCATAGAAAATTATTTACTGTATAAAAAAGTAGGAACTTTGTAATTTGGTTTGGAATTTTCAGGAAATTAAAGTTTTATAATGAAGCTGGTAATATAATACCAATTATAAACGAAGAGTACTGTCATAAGGGTTTAAACGCCAATAAGTCGGGTTTTCAGGACGAACAAAAAATGATTTTTCTACACTGATAGAAAAATCTAAAAATAGTACAACCAAACGTTGTTGTAACAAGTGTGAGGTATATAATACTATTTTTACAATTATTCTAAAACATTATATAGTTATATTAAATACACTATTAAAATTGAGATTCATATTATTTAATAATACAACAACGTTGTTATCACTACAATAGTTTTTTGAGAAAGAATGATTAATAAAGATGGCGACAATCAGCTGATTCTAATAAATGTTGTACCAAAATATTTTGGGCTAAAATTTTTATGGGCAAGTATACACAACGATAAGCATGTATATGTACATGTAATTACATGTGATATGTACTTTCTATGTGAACATAAATGAATTTAAAATACATCACAGAACACCCAAATCACAGCTAGTCAAACGTAGGAAGAGTTTATAAATATGGACACGCTGAATTCTCCAGTTGTTAGAGATACGCGTACCGCCTATCTTTCTTCTTCCAAACACTTTCTCTTTCTTTCTTGTACGCAGTCCTTCACATTTCCACGTCTCTTCATCCCAGGCTCTGCTAGCCTCTCTGCGCGACAAAGAAAAACCTGATCGGTTAACAGCTTGTTGTAAATCAAACAACTGCACGCGTTTGTAAATCCCAAACACGTTTACTTTTTTGTTGTTGTATTATATGCAATATGTAGTGGTTGGCGCATATACAACTATTTATTGTTGTATAGTATAACCTAATTACGTTATTAATTAGGCTATTGTTCTCTCAGTGTATTTTGTGACTATTATAAGCTCATAAACACACGAATTTTGCGTGTTCTAATAGACCCATAAGAGGTTAGTACTTTTTTTTCTTTTGGGTTGGCAACAGGATTCTGTTGAAAAATGAATGACGTATTCCGTGCAAATGTCAATATCGCCTTTAAGTTTAGTTTTCTACGAAATTGTGTTTTAAGTTAATTTTTACGTGTTAAAATTATGACTTGATTACTTACAGTCAGAAGAACTGACTAAAAAAGATATAAAATATCATTTTTTCTTCGAATTTCAAACATTGCGAAAATTGTAATGCCACCCCAAAACAAAAATACCTAAATCGGTCATAAATTTAAAATGTAAGCTTTTTTAAATTTTAGAGCAAAATAGAAAAAATTGTATAAAGCACTCGTTTTTAGCGCAATAGCACTAGTACTAGTACCAGTACCTTCTAAAGTAGTATTCGTGCGCTAAAAACCAAATTTTTTACAAGTAATATTTAAAATTTGATAGTAGTTTGGTACACCGACATAGTATCGAAAATATACAGAATCTGGAGGTGTATTTGCAGCACTATTTTTTTGACAAGTTTTCAATTTTTAACATTTTTTTAACAATTTAAACTAATTAAAGTAATTTAAATAAATAAATTATAATAATTAATTCAACTTATTTTGACAGAATAAATTCATGTTTGACACTTCTAATTTTTGGAATAAAAAATATCTAAATTCGTTATATTTTATTAGTATTAAATAAAAATAAACTAATAAGACATGATAATTATCTTAATTTTGCAATTTAGTTGATATTATAATATTACATTATTAAGTTGTTATAATTTCATAAATCTAGAGAATAGTATATTAATAATAATAACTAATATGGAATAGACAAAAACCGCGTGGCTACTAGGAAGAAGCCGAACCACGATCAGCCAACTCACAGGGATCCTCACGGGTCACTGTGGACTAGGAAGGCACCTGTTCAAGATGAAGGTTGGTAACGACCCCGTCTGTTCGGGTTGCGGGATAGACGAAGAATCGTCCTTCCATTTCCTAGGACAATGCGATCGGTTCGGCAGAATACGACAGGAGATCTTCGGAGTGGCAACTCTCCGAAGAGAGGAGTTGCGTACCCTTGCCTGGACAGATATCGCGACCTTTATAAGGAGGTCCGGCAGGTTTAGGCAGGGAGTAGGGTAGATGTGTGGCTGGGACAGCTCGGGGCTGGCATAAAGGGCCATAATGGCCTAGTTGCCTGGCTTGTAGCCTCCCCACCCTTACTACTACTACTACTACTACTACATGGAATAGACAATATTCCGCTCGAGCGGAAAGTTTGTCATAGGAGCCGGTAGGCGAGTATGACGGTCCCGCGAGCGCGGAATGACTATTCCATACGTGTTGCAGACTATACTTTTTTTTCGACTGCAAATATGAAACACCGTATGGCTTTAAACTGCGGACAAGGTTAAAAACAATGTTTTTTGTGACTCGACATTGTAAATGCAACAAAACACATATTTTTAAATAAAGCAATTAATGTTATTTAATAATTTTATCAAATCAGTACTTAAAAAAGATTTTTATTTAATTTTAGCACATATTGACAAATTATAATGCAAAAATTGAAGGTTATGTCAGATTGTTGTGACAGATATCAGGTTTAAATATTTAACAATAGATGGAGCAGTTCTAATTTTTTGAACTAAATTGATAAAAAACTGGTTAAATATTAAGAAAAACTAATAAACTTTATGTAATTTTAACGCAAAACTTTAAATTGCATTAAATTATTTAATATTTCATGGTAAAATAAATATATTTTTGCTAATTTTGCTACAGTTTTCTTTACTTTTATAAACAAGAGATGGCACTACATGTGCTCATTCTAAAACTTGATATGGAATATTCATACCATATCTAGAGCTAGAATGGATTTATTCTGTGTTTAAAAAGTGTGTGTATTTGCTAACATTTTAAAGCAGTCGTAGAAAAATGTTTTTTTCGATTTTCTATGGTATTTTTGATGGCAAAAAACTTCCGTTGTTATAGTAACGCCTTGTTTTTTATTGGTTGAAACTGACATTATGCTGGTTGAAAAAAAAAAAAGTGAAACTTATATGTATGTATGTTGTACTATTTATGAAAAAAAAATGTTAACTGTAAAGGCACCTACTTGCAATTAACCGTAATAAAAAATGTTTTTTTTATAAAACAATATGGCGGACAAAATTAAAAAAAATAGGGCTAGTTCAAAAAATATGTCTACTTAGCCATTAAGGGGTTCTGGGGACACTGAAACTGAATTTTATGTCAAAATTGTATCATTCAAAATGGCACCATGGCGAAGTCGATAGCACACCCTATTTTACAAAAAGTCCAGCTACAATATTGTCTTTATTTTGACATATTTAGCTTTAATAATATAGGTCAAGTATGAGTCATGTAAAAACCGCATAACTTTAAAAATTAAATTTTAACCCTTATGAACATGGTACTCTTTAAGCCTATTTTAAATATTAATTATTATTTGTAAATTATTATTATTATAATAAAAAGTGAAATAAAATTAGGCTTATAGTTGAAATAAATAAAATTTTGTATTTAATTTAATTAAAAAGTCGGTACACGGAATTTCAATTAAATTTTATTAGTTTTATTTATAAAATAATATTATATAACAACTGTAGTTATATTAAAAACTTTATTTTGATGCATAATTAAATTTTAATTTAATTAAGTATACGTATTTTTTTTTATTTAGTGACTTTATTTAATACTTATTACGTTAAAGTCAGGATATGTTTTTACAATTAAAGTAAAATTAATTTAAAATTGTTACGGATTTGTTGAAAATATGAACGCTTATTGGCGCGAAAGGCAGTGATATGGGAGGATTGGTGTAGTGGACTACCGCGTCGTACTTGTCGAGTTTACTACCCAAATAGCGTGAGTTCGATTCTCACCGGCGCCGATTTGCCTTTTTCAGTTAATTAATAATTGAAATTTGGCAAAGTGTAAGTGAAGTGGACACTCCTTATAAATTGGTTCGAAAGTCAATTAAAGCCCACACAAGTCTTGGACTTAGGGGATGCTCAATTAAGTAGGTTAAACAAAAATGTATGTACTTTATGTAAACTTAGCTAATTCCACAAGACGTTCAAGTGTAAAGATTGTCAAAGGAGACTACCGAGATTGGCCTGTTAAATATGTTACAATGTTAAAACCAATGATGGTTTTAAATGGATCATCATGTGAACTTTCAAGGGACATAAAGCAATCTACGGGGAAAAGCTTAGTTCCGACATGAATGGGATTTAAGGCCAACATAGTGTTTAAAATAAGCGTTTTCCCGCAGATTTCTACATGTCCCTTGAAAGATCACATGATGATCCATCTAAAAGCATCAGTGGTTTTAACATTGTAACTTATCTTCAACCTGTTTCGAATAAAAAATCGTCAGTCTCTTTGAACTTTAGACCCCATTTCAATCATGTTGCTATCATCCTTTGGAACTCAAATTAAGTGCATACTAAAGTGAAAATAAGTAACCAAGTCCTTTTGGGGACCCTAGATTTAAATTAATTTACCGTTAATGGTCAAGCGGTGTTGCCAAGAGCTGCATCAAAGGCTGACAGGGCAACATAACCTCAAAAATTCATGTTTACTTTTAAAATGTATTAAAAAAACAATTAAACCATACTCGAAGCAAATTTAAACAATTTTAGGCGTTTTTGAATAAAAGACACGTTAACCAACCCAGATGATTCAGTTAAACGCCTTTAAAACTGGACTTATATTACCAAAAAGAAAAAACAAAATACTTCTCAACAGACCTATTATTATATTTTTTCGGCTTACATAATGTTTATTAACTAAATCTAAGTGCTTCGATCCAATTTACATTTAATTTTTACCCGTTGGTCAGTTTTATACCATATTCAACACATTTTTTATTCATCGGTCAATGTTGTATACCATCTCCAGGACACATTTTTTACATAGTTCAGTGTTAAAAGTCACTTTTCACAGAGTGGAAAACCTCGCTCAAAAATTTGTACAATAATGAATTCCAGGGAGGTTAACCCATTAATCTCCACATAGTGCAAAACCATAATTTTAGCTATTTTAATATAATAATATATAATGATATTAACACTAGGTATTATTAGTTAAAATTACCTTTGCAGTACAAGGAGTGAAAATGATTTTTGTCTACTAAAAAACCAAACAATTTGAAATCTCGTAAAAAATATTTAATAATTATTGGGTTTAACCAGAAGTTCTTGACCAAGAACCCAGACTCTCAATCAAGTTCTTCTGTCAGTAAAATTTACAATATATAGTCAAATTAAAGCAGCAAGCAAGTTGCAAAACAACTTTACACTACGATATTTCCAGAACGCTTTGATATAGAGACTTGAAATTTGAAACACATTTTCTCTACTACTTAGAAAATCTTTGTTCCAAATATCAAGTCTCTATGTCAAAGCGTTCTTAAAATATCGTAGTGTAAAGTTGTTTTGCAACTTGTCTGCTGCTTTAATTTGAATATAGTCGTATTAATCGTGGGAGTCTCTTGCAAAGCAACATTACACTACGATATTTCTAAAACGCTTAGACTTAAATACTTTGGACCAAAGATTTTGAATGAGGCAAAAAACTTTTGGTCAAAATTTCAAGTCCCTATGTCAAAGCGTTCTTAAAATACCGTAAAGTTTTTTTTGGTTTCGCTTACCTGCACCAGTAATACTTTATTCCAATATTATTAATGGAACATTTTAAATCTTATAAATCAATCAATAAAAAATAAATTTGTATTAGAAATTAATTTTATTTGTTGTAAAAATATTATTTTAATCTCATAAATTCATTCATCAAAATTTTAATAAACTATTTAGTATGTGAAGTAAATTTTATCTGTGCAGTGGGATTTTTTTTTTAATTTACACTAGAAATCGGGTAAAAAAATACAAAAATATAGTAAATATTTTAATCACAAAACAAAATTTACAAAAAATATATATAAAATTAAATCAATAATAATGAAAGTTGTAATAACAATTGAGATAATTTGAAAAAATAAATAGTAGGTACATTATAATAATTATTAACAATTCCCCTCTTAATTGTTGATTGAGTTGAGATATTTACTTAAAATCAGTAACAGTTAAATAAGACAACTAAAACCATCTTTTGGCATATATTCGATATTTTTAGCTTAAAAAATGTGGACATGGGGGGCATAGTTGGAATTTTTTTTAAATAGAAAGGGGGGTCATGTAAGACATCCATTTAAAGCTTATAAAATTTTCTATTTGACCACGATTTTTTTTATTTCTTTAAATTAAAAAAATCCCCCCTGTGCCCCCTGTCCACATTTTTTTAACTACCCTATTGAAAATGACGGGTCTGGGCGGGTATAAATGGTGCATACCCGTCATTTTCAACAGGGTAAAAATATCGAATATATGCCAAAAGATGGCTTAAGTTTTCTTAAGGGTGTGTTCCAAATTTTAAGCCGATATCTCAACTCATTCAAAAGTTACGAGGTATAAGCTAGAACTTTATTATACAATAGAATAAAAATAAATTATTTTATATCTGTCTCATTTGAGGCATTTAATCAGAAATGTTATTCTTTTTCAGAGCCATTTTGCTCTTCTAAGATGAACAAAAATCTGGAAAATACTAAAAAATTAAGTTTTTTAAGGGGCACCTATATCTAGGTGCTAGGAAAACGGTATTGCGTAAGATATTTTGTCTGTTTGTCAATACCTGAAATCTAAAAAAATTAACTTTGCCTACTTAAATTCTCTTATTAAAATTAGTAAAACATTTTTTAATTATTCAAGAACTGTAAAATACTTATGTATGTGCAGCATTTTCATTTAAAACGAACCTTTCTTTGATAAAGCATAATTTATTCTACAAAATATGCGAATTTGTCAAAAGCTGAGATCTAAAAAAAAAACGTTACTTATTTAAACTCATACATTATATATTGTATATATAATTTTAAAAAAATACTTATCCCTGTTCGACATCAGACTCAACACTTTCATCAGAGTCATCATTATCATTTATATTAATAACTAGTGGTAAAGCATCTTCAGCACAATCAAACTGTGCCTCGTGTTCCCAATATTTTTTAATTTCTCTTTCTGTTTTATCAATACAATTGGCCCATACCTCTTTAGTTGCTAGCTGTAATGCTTCTTTCCACATTTCCTCGCTGTCTTTTATTGTCTTACCTAAAAAGGTGTCTGTATAGAGCTCATAAATTATGTTACATAAAATAATTGTATAATTATTGTCAACTATAACAGTTATTGTCAAGTATATTTTTGGCCCCTAGCGCAATCCAGAAGCTTATTTTGGGCTCTACAATACTGTATGATGCCAAAATAAATAAATAATAAGCTAAATTAATCTATACAATAAAGGAGAAAAAACCTGGGTATGTATGTAGGGTTGTCCGGGTTTGAAGACCCACTTTCAGATAAGCTAGAAACTTGAAATTTGGCATGTACATGAAGTATCCCCCACGCTCCCAGGAAAAATCCGAAAATTGACCACCGACCCCCCCTAACCCCCCCATTTATTAAAAACACTTCTAAAATAGCTAGAAACTTGAAATTTGGCATGTACATGTAGTATCCCCCCACGCTCCCAGGAAAAATCCGAAAATTGACCACTGACCCCCCCTAACCCCCCCCCCATTTATTAAAAACACTTCTAAAATAGCTAGAAACTTGAAATTTGGCATGTACATGGAGTATCCACCCACGCTCCCAGGAAAAATCCGAAAATTGACCAAGGACCCCCCTAAACCCCCATTAATTAAAAATAGCTCATACCTATTCCTATCTATGACTTCACACTTACCATCTCTTCCAATATGTCTATTATAGTAAGTTTTGGTGATGCCCCACACCATCTCAATGGGATTAAACATGCAATGGTATGGAGGTAATCTTAATATAGTATGACCATATTCTTCAGCTAGTTGGTCCACCTTGTAAATTCTTGGGGGTTTATTTCTAAAAATTATAACAATATAATATTTGTTGCTTGTTTAGCCTGGTTTCTGGCAATCTGCCATGCCTAGAGTAGGATGGGGGGTCTCTTGAAGAGATGGGGCCCAATTAAATTTGTGGGCATAGGCGCCAACTCCGGGGGCCAGGGGTCATGGCCCCCTGAACTCATAGCAAGGGGCCGAGCCCTCTCTTGGAATATTGTCTATACTTTTAATTATAAAAGCTTCACATTTTTTAAATATATTGTTACTCTATTTTTCATTTAATGAAAATGTATATTTTATATATTTTTGTTACTTATTTATTTATTTTATTTATCTTGACCTCTAAGCAGTTATAAAACTGGTAAAAAAATTTTGGGCCTCCTCTGGGATTTTGAAAAGTCGGCGCCTATGTATGTGGGGCCCTGTCCTACAGAATAGGTTACAAAGAGCTTCTTAATAAGGTTGTGGTAATCAAAAGTTTGCTATGATAGTTATAATTATATAATTATATATTAATATTGTAATAATTATATGTATTTGTAATTTTGACATGTTCAACACCCTTCAGGGTATTTCTGAGCAAATAAATGATAATCTAATATGGGTATAAAAAACAGGTATCAATAAAACAAAAATTTAACTTACTATCTTCATACATCGTGTAAATTTGCCTTCTAATCGCATTGCATGTTGCACCATCTACATCCACCACTGGCCTTATCGCATCTTTTCTGGGGTTTTTTGGAGGGGTTGACACAACATTCTTCTTCACATCAGACGAAACTCTTTGTACTGTCTTAAGGCTCAAACCTAGAGCATCAGCTGCTCGCTAAAATTATTAAAATTAAATAAAAATTATTAAAATTAAATAAAAATTATTAAAATGAGGTTAAAAGATTAAATTTTTACTATTGTACATCTACTATAATAAAAATATATTTTTGAAATTTTATTAAACTACCTATCTAAACTTTTGTATCGCAAAAATAAATGTATCTTACATATTATGTAAATATTATGTAATTGTGTAACCAAGGGGTTTATTTATTGAAAAAGAAGTGTACAAGGATTATAAGAATAAAATATTGTGGAAGACTGTCAAAAGGATTGTGGGTCATTTTAGTTTTTATTTATTTAGTTTTTATAAAAACTAAAAAAAAGGTCTTTAACTCTGAAACTAAAAAAAAGCTTTACCCCAGGGGGAAAAATTTTAAGATTGAAGATGACTTTGGAGGAGGAAGATGATTGTGGATGATTGTCACAGATTGTTAGGAATTGTCAAGGATTGCAAAAGATTGTTGAATAGGATTGTCCAATAAATAAACCTCTCGAGTGTAACTATGTAAATTTTCTCTCAGGCTTGTTGTTTTTGCTTTTAACGATTATCTACCAATAGTTTAGGTAGATTTTAATGTACTTTTATTATTTATCATTAGCTTACCTCTCTTACGGAGTTTAATGGGATAAAAGGGCCATCGTTCTCCCTTTACCTCTCAAAATAACGTATTAGCGACGCGACTAACTGTTTGCTCTGCAAGCTCAAAGGTTTCGGCATTTTTCTTATAACAATAGCGACACAAAACAATAAAACAATCACTTTTTAAAACGAAAATTGCAGTTGTATTCGTAAAATTATCGCCAAAAAATTTTTAGGTTATGTTTCGTAAAAATCTCAGACAAAACCTGGGACCATAGATGCATAATATTCGTAGCGCAATGTTGGATCAACATAAGAAATGTATCTCTATTCAACATAAAAATAATATATTGCCTTCGGAAGGGCATTTCCTATTCCAAAAAGTAACATTTATATATTTCCTAACCGAAATTTGATATAGAAAACTAACAATTTGGACCGAAAAATATGCTGTGTACATACCATCGGATTGTTATTAATCTATAGCTTTCTATTGTCTAAGCTGGATTTGATAGTGGCAACCTCGCCACCTGCAAATAAGTGAAACGTGAAAATCCATCAAAACATTTTAAAAAGTCCATATAATAAGTAGGGTTTTTTTTTGGTTTGTGTGGTAAACCTTATTACCAAAAAAGGACTTGGTTACTTATTTTCACTTTAATCAATTGAAAGTGCGGTTCAATCCACCACAAGTTGGTGCATATACTCTTATAGGCCACTGCCTATAGGGAGATCTCGGTAGTCTCCTTTAACTGTCAAATTTCAGCTGTTTGTTAAGTTTTGCAGGCAGCCAAAGTAAGCGATCGTTTGACCTGCTAAGGGCACACTACTCTTATGCGAGCCTTAAGTCCTATCCAGAAGCTTGCATAAGAACATAAAACATAAGAATGCGATGCCGTGATTGGTTACAAATTCTTACATCCCTACATACCAAATTTCAGGTTTCTACGACCGGCCGTTTGAAAGATATGATCGACCACCTTGGTTTTTGGTTTTGTTGATTTTTGTTTTTCAATGTCCCTAAATACCTAATTTCAAGTTTCTACGAACTCCAGTTCAAAAAATGTCACTTTAAAAGGTCCGCCATCTTGTTTTTTGGTTTTGTTGATTTTTGTTTGTCATTATATTCCTATATACTAAATTACGACCTCCCGTTCGAAAAATGTAAGATAAATGCATAGTCCATTTTTTTAATATTCCGCCTTGTATAATATTACGTATTATTTTTTTTTCTTGGCGAAACCAAAAACCGACAAAAAGCCACCACTTTTTAGGAAACGGCATACCTTAAGCTACAATTTGGTGCAAAAAAATCTAAAAAATTCTGTGGAACTTCGGGGAACTTTTAAACGAAAGTATGTCATAAGCTAAAAAACCCAAAGATCAATAAAGAAATAGCCTAAGAATTAAGTACCCAAATTAATTTTTATATATTTTATTATGGTAAATTATAGTTTATATAATATGTAAGTCTACAATTAAAAGAAGGGGAGTTACAACCATTTCGTAAGAGAATATACAATTTACAAAATTTAAATGAAATTTTTAAAATAATTTTTAAGTTTGAATAAGTCTCAGGTATACAGTACTAAATAAAGGAGGGTATCGCATTTTGGGCTAAATCGCCTGCAACGATAAGACTTTACATGCTTATAGATACATAAAAAATAAATACTTAGCCAAAATTTCAAATCCCGGAACATACTTTAATTAATTATTTTAATTAAGAATTTTGACATATGTCAATGTACGATTTGGCAACATTGCACGAAACTTCAAGTGTCAAATGTCATCTCGTCAAAATAAAAATAAAAGTGGGTCTGTGTTGTGTTCACTGCTCTTGACTATAATATTAAAATATTTGGTTGTGTTTTATTAGTTTTCACGGATTTAATATACTGTAATTCAATGTGTAATTAGGCTGGATTTATGTGACTAGTTTCTTAAGTTTCAGTACGATTATGGAGTTATGTTTGAGGTATTTATACTATAATAACATTGTAAGCAAACCATTAGCTTCAACGATAACCCAAAGCATCTAGTTCCATGGGACAGTGTTACCCAAGACAAGTAATTTAATCTGGCTTTCAACATGTTAAATTAGTTTATTTCCATGATATAATTTAAAACTAGATTATGAAAAAGTTACACATAGACTTTTAACTTATAATATTAATTAAATATATTTATTTAAAAATAAATATATTTAATTAATATTGAACAGAGTTTTTATTATACATTCTATCTAAACGTATTTATGTTGGTTTTGTAAATAAACAAAAAATATTGCCTTTTTTTCAGTATGATAGTTACATTTAGCGCAAGAATAATGCGATGTTGTCGTGTTTATGATATCAAATAATTCCTTAATTTTTTTTTTCATTTAGTTCTTTATCAACAAATAACGCAGTTTTTTATCATTTCTTTTCATCATTTTGGACTTTTTTAAACAAAAACATATTTTTCTTATTTAGCCCAAAACTCCTATTTAAAACGATACCTTTCTTTATGTCATATTTATGCTAAACATAGTTTAACTATCCATAATTATAAAGACATAGTTTTTAAGTCGAATTAATGCCAAAAATGAGGGCTTCCCGGACCATAGTGGGTTATAACGTTACTCGATGTATAGGCTTCATTAGGCAGAGAATAAGGTAATTTATGCCTTCTGTAAATTTTTAAATTAAATCATCTTACAACGTTACCCAAGTTCATGAGTTGCCTGATGTGATGATCCGATTATGCCTAAACTTGTCTAGACTTCAAGTTGTAAATATGCAATATGTACGTTATTTTAAATACCCTTTCACGATGTCTGGGAATAAATATTTAGTTCAACTTTTTAATAACCCAAATATTATTTCGTAGTTGTATTCTACAAAGTGTTGGAATAATTTTAAGGCCAATTAATAAAAATCTATCCAGCGCTTTTTTTTTATTGGTGAAAATTCTTAAAAATATATCAAAATATTTATTATATATTTATTTAATTTAAAATAATATTATTAAACAAATATTAGTTACGCAGAAAATTATTGACGAGGGTGCTCACCTTAAAAATCTGTTTTATCTTACTACAAACAATCTCTTACCGTACAGTCAATATAAAAGTGCAAAAAATCGACATAAATACAATATTAAAGTAGAGAAACGAAGATTTTATAGAGAGAAAATTAATAATAGCAAAAACAAGTGTAAAACTACATGGAAAATCATAAACAACAAACTAGGTAGACCAACTAAACAAAATAGTATTAAAGAAATTAAGTTAGACACTAAAATTTATGAAAATCCAGATGATATTGCCAATATATTTGGCGAGTATTTTGCTGATATAGCAGAAAAAACTGTAGTAAACAAATTTGGAAAAAATGTATCAACCTCTTATACACGGTTTTCATCTGCATATACGTCGCCTTTTAACATTTCTTCTTTAACAGAAACTGACATATTTAAAATTTTGAATGAAAGTAAAAATAAAAAATCAAGTGGTGTTGATGAATTATCTGTATCGTTAATCTTAAAAATTTTCGATCTCATTGCTAAACCGTTTACATATTTGGTCAATCAGTCTCTCTATCAAGGTTATTTTCCTGAGGTTTATAAAACAGCCTTAGTTACCCCCATACACAAGAAGGGTAAAATAGATGAGATTGATAATCATAGACAAATATCTATGTTATGCAGCTTTTCAAAAGTTATGGAAAAAGTTGTTTGCAATGCAATCACCAATTACCTTGACAGTAATAATTTGATAACTCGCTCCCAGCACGGCTTTCGGACTAACAGATTTGTTGAGACAGCTACATTTGATTTTTTAAATTTTGTTTATGGAGAACTAGATAAAGGTAATTATGTAGCATCACTTCAATTTGACCTCTCAAAGGCGTTTGATACCGTTTGTCCCTCTAATTTAAAATCTATACTAATTAATATGAACCTTCCCCATAACATTGTTGACTGGATATACTCCTATATGATTCAAAGAAAGTAAGTCGTTAGAATAAATCGTAAATTTAAGTCTTGTCCTTTTTTTCTGAAACTGGGGGTGCCCCAAGGATCTATACTTGGGCCTATCCTTTTTCTCATTTACATTAATAGCTTACCACAGCACATTAAAAAAGGACTTGTCATATTGTTTGCCAACGACTCAACAATACTGTTGTCTGCAAAATCACCCGAAGAACTATATAACTCCTTGATAGAAGCTATGAGATGCTTTGAAAAATGGTGCCAACAAAACAAGCTTGTTCTCAATGAATCAAAAACCGTTATCATGAAGTTTTTTAACCGTAGAAAGCTAAGCCCAGATTTCAGAGTATCTAATATGGGACTGTCATCGAGTGCTAAATTCTTGGGAACCATTTTAAATAGTGATTTGTCCTGGGATGATCACATTTCCCATGTTTGCAAGAAACTAAATTCCGCCTATTATGCCATACTAAAGATGAAGAATGATCTAGATGAAGCAGGCATATTAAGTTTATACTATTCATTAGCCTACTCCCACCTATCTTATAACATTATTGGCTGGGGCAATGGGAGGTATATAAATAGGGTAATAGTGGCCCAGAAAAGACTCATTAGGCTAATTTTTAATTTAGGTTACAAGTCAAGCTTCAAAGATGTTTTTAAAAATAAGTGTATTTTAACTGTCTGTTCTATTTATATTTTTAAATGTGTCGTTTTTGTTAAAAAATACTTTGCACACCTAGGACAAAATTTAAGTCTGAACCTTTGCCATCAGCGCCTTGGAGAAATATTAAGCATACCCAAACATAAAACCACCCTCTTCGAAAATTCTCCACTATATAAATGCATTTCCTTATTTAATAATTTACCATCTGAAATTCGTTGCATAAGCAATGTAAATACCTTCAAAAGATCAGTTAAGTTATATTTACTGAGTAAGGCATATTACTCTCTAAAAGAGTACATAACTAAACTTTCATGAGTTTTTTTTCTTTTAATTCTGTTTTTTTTTTAACTTAATAATTTTATATTAGTTTAAGTATGATATTGTAAACTTTATGACTTACCAAATGTACCTTGTGTATCCTAATTGGCGAATAAAATTTATTATTATTATTATTATTATTTATTATTATTTATGGTAATACTGGGTAAAGTAAGATACTGCCCATGAGAAAATTAAACTGCGAGGCGTCAGCGAAGCAGGTTAATTTTGGAGAGGGCAATATCGGTTTACTCATGAGTGCCATACAAGGTTTTATCCAATAAATAGCTTAGGAATTCATATTTTTATTTAAAATTTTAATGACATTTACAAGAAAATAATTTGACAAGTGACAGTTGAGTGGGTAAAATAAATAATTATCCACTCAATAAAGTAAAAGCCACGCGGGGGTTATTATTGGAACTGTTCATATATATTTATTTTATTTATTAAAGTGTTCTTAATAGCAAGATTTTTTCATTATGTTATTATTGAGTTTATCTATTTAAAATAAAGCTGGTAATTGTCTTATTATGTGTATGTATTGGATAAAAATATTTTTTAAATAATTTTTATATATGTGTGTGCCAAAATATGACATCATATACAAACTGTATCATGGAGAGCCCCACATAAGGTTATGCTTGTGCTAAGGGCTGATAATTTTTAAAATTTTCTATAGGGTTTAACCAATAACAAGAAGCAGTCGATAGATTTTTTTTAAAATTGGTTTTTAAACAAACGTAATTTTCAAACGTAAGAATAGAGCTATGAAATAATATCCGAGTTACTTTAAAGTTGAACTAAATCTTCATTCCCAGACACAAAGCTTTTTAAGGACTTCAGTAGGGAATTAATCAGTTTCAACCGGTTTATTTGCAAGTATACTGGTAGAACTAAATGCAAATCTTTTTTTTTAGTGAGACTGCTCTCTACCCAGTCCGCACATATATGGATGCAACATGGTAAAGAAAGATTTTTTAGGTAACATGTGCCATATTACATGAGACATAACATACATATGTATGCTACATAACATGCCCTATAACAGAAAGATTTTTTACGTTACATGTGCCATATTACTTAAGATGTAACATACATATGTATGATACATAACATGCAATATTGCATGTTATGTATCATATACATGGTACGAGAACATACACGATACATAAAATGTTATGAATTCAATACTAAATATGGCGTCTATATTATTTTAATTTTTATAGGTTAGAATCACTAATATTCTTAAAATTGTTGTTAATAATAAAAGTTTTACCCTTAAGTAGTAGAAACGCATGTATTTTTAGACAACTAAACCGATTTTAGATAATTTTAGACAAAAAATTAAAATATATATATTTTTTTTTAAATGATTATTTGCTATTTTTTTCTCTAAAAATTGGCTTTTTATGTGGCCCATGATTTTTAAGCCTGGTAGAAAGTTTGCTTTCACAGTAAAAATGCACATCGTATAAGAATTTTGCCTGATGGATGCTACATATAAAGATATTTATATACTTAAATTATTAGGTTTATCAAAAAGACGTAAAAATATTCACCATGTCTAAATCTATGATGCACTCCATAACAAGTAAAATTCGGAAACGCCTAATTTTATTGTTATGTACCTAGTATGTATCTGATATGTAGCATGTTATGTAGCTGATACATAACTTGAGGCGGAATTGTTAAAGTCCAAGGACTATACATGGACTATAACAATTACATGTCTGCAACATCACATAGAACAGTGGTTATGTATCTGCTATGTTCCTGCCATGTATTTGTGTTGACTGGGTAATTATTTGGAATAATTGTGGGTGTATTAAATATGCAACTGTTAGCTGCTTTAATACTCCAACAACCGGGGGGCCGGGGATTTGCACCATTAGGTTTCCCCTTAGTCCAGCACTGCTTATACAAAATCCACTAGCATTCTCTTTGTTTTAGAATTTTAAAACACAATTGTACTTTTTTAACAATAAGAACAAAAACACATTAAAAATCTGATAAATTAATTAATATTAAGGTTAATATAATTTAAGACGTGGAATTTTTGGCTTAACTTGTCACCAGTAGCCGGCGTATTTCCAGTTGTAGTCTAGTCTTCAGGTCAATAAAAGAGGCTTTACCTGGAAATAATTCAGGGAGTTTGAATTTTCAGTTTATTGGGTAGGGTTAATGGCCGTAAATTTTGCGATGTTGAACTCGATTTGGAACTTTCATTTTTTCAACGAGTTTTTTACAAAAAGCGAATTTTTAAAATATCTCTTAAACGTTACACTATACGTTTTTAGGTTTTTAATGTTTTTTTCGAAAAACCAAAATTGTTCTTTAACGTCGCGACGATAAACCGACGCGTCGGTTAGGCATGCCCTTGAGAACATTTTGGGTGAAAATTAAAAAAATCTATCTGGCACTTTCTTTTTAATTTACTAAATTATTTTTTTTTTAATAATTCACACATTTGTGCCACATTATTTCGAGTAAACCGATTTTTGATTGAATCACCATTGTATTAAGCATAAAAAAACCTTCCTAACCGAGTTATAAAAAAAATCTAAAACCCTACATGCAACAATTAAGGCGGTGCCGTGAATTAGCTATAAGTCGAACAAAAAAATATATGACACAAAAAATGTTGGAGATTTGATCCTCTTTATTTTCATAACAAAAGTTTTTTGTTCTAGGATGCACCGATCTTGAGATATTTTAAAAAGTCTGTTTTTATGAAAAATAAGTTAAAAAAATTACAGTTCCAAATCGAGTTCAATGTCGCAAAATATTTATTTGCGGCCTTAAACGCTACCTAATAAACCAAAAATCTAAACTCCCTGAATTATTTTCAGGTAAAGCCTCTTTTATTAACTTGAAGACTGGACTATAACTGGAAATACGCCGGGTACTGCTTGTCACATATTATGGGGTAATTAGGCTGAGGGGCTTGCCCTATTCTAAATCAATTTAGCCCCTCCTCGGAAGAATTTATACAGCATAAAATTTTAATCAAAATAGACATCTGTATGGGAGGATTGGTGTAGTGGACTACCGCGTCGTACTTGACGAGTTCACTACCCAAAATAGCGTGAGTTCGATTGTCACCGGCACCGATTTGCCTTTTTCAGTTAATTAATAATTGAAATTTGTCGAAGGCGTAAGTGAAGCGGACACTCCCTTTAAATTGGTTCGAAAGTCAATTAAAGCCGGTGGTTCCCTCTACTACTAGCCCACACAAGTCCTGGACTTAGGAGATGCCTAATTAAGTAGAATAGTATGAGGTTAAACAAAATGTAAATGTAAATGTATGTGGACAAACATTGGAGCTAAATTAAATAATGTGTCCAAATCAGCATGACATATCAGCAAAACAAAAATAATTATAGTTTATTGAAATAAATTCCATAAATTAACTTCATTAAATAAATTTACAACATTCATTTATCAGAATTTATTTCTTGGAAAACACATTTCTTGCGAATGCTTTTTACACACTTAGTGCTACTAAGAGTGCCGATGTATTGAAATCTTCGCCGAAAAGTCAAAATCTTTGACCACGTTTTTTTCACATTTCTCCACGTTTTAGACCATTCTGAGTCGAAATCAGTAAAAAAAATTTTGCGTCCGTCTGTCTGTCTGTCTGTCTGTCTGTCTGGGTGTGAACTCTTAAACTCCATTTCTTCATGAGATATCAACTTGCGTTTTTTTGCATATTGTTTCTTATCGTATTCCGAAGAGCTGATTAGATTTTGGGGGTAAACGATTGGGGGTAAGGGGGTAAAAATAGGGTAAAACTCCTATTTTTAGCGTTTTTTGTTTATAATTAAGGCAATTATTATTGTATTTGGTTAATTTAGCACTTATATAAAATATAATTTTAAATTGGTCAAAAAATGTTACAAACAACGTTTTCCTAAAACGCATTGTTTTCGAGATATTGGCGTTTAAAGCAGTAAAAGGTTTTTTTAGCATATCTCACAAATTTATAACCCGATTTCAAAAAATTATATTTTAAATAAAAGCTCTTTTTAAGCCCTATAAAAAATGTTATATACAGTTTTTCGCTAGAATATAATGTTTTAAAGATACAGAATTTAAAATCAAACAAAACACCTAGTTTGGAATTTGCAAACTAGATGGCTGTAGTGTACAAATTTAAAGCTCCATTCATTTGTTTTTAAAATCAATCAAAAATTGTAATTAATAAGTTCAACTTGCATCCAAGTAAAAACATATTTTTATTATTAATTTTAATTATATATTAAGTGTACAAGAAAAGCTAAAGTTTAATATAAATATTATACAAGTTAGTTTGTGCAGTGAGAAGTAGTAGTAAAATTGTAATTATGTTATGCTACCCTGTTCTAATAGCATGTTATTAGTTTTCCCAATAGTTTTGACAGGGTGCTTGCAACGTTTCATCTAGTTTTTTTTAAAGATTTTATTGTTTGCAAAACAACGAAGTTGACTTAATCCCAAATATATTAATGAATGATAAGATTAGGCATTTGTGAGAATTAATTCTACACCAAGTATTGATACTAACAAATAAAAATATAATAAAAAGCATGGCGCTTTTTTCCGCTGTTGCACTATGGAATGAAGCTGGCCATAGGCCGGAGATCCGGTAAAAAACAAAAATTGTAAAATAAAGGTTTTAATTCGTTTTTATTGCATTTAATTATATTATACAATTGGAGTGCAGGAAAATTTTTTATGTATAACTAAGGTTAGCCAGGAAAAATAGCACTTATATTAGATGTCTAAATTATGCCTACTTATATTTGTTATCTTTTTGTGTGGAGTCGCAGCATGTTCTTTGGAAGTTACGGATGTGCCGCTTCGGCGGATTTATTCCTACATCAGCCTTGCTTTCGTAGGGACTTGATTTATTTTAGGTTGTTTCGTGAAAATATTACTTTAATAGTAAAGTTTTAAGAGAATCGCGAACATTTATGGGAGATTTAGCTCAGCGGTCAATGGCATGGATATAGCCTGACACTGATCTAATGATCGTGAGTTCAAACCTCACTGGCGCCGATTGCCTTTTTCAGTTAATTAATAATTGAAATTTGGCGAAGGCGTACTCCCTAGATATATTGGTTCGAAAGTCAATTAAAGCCGGTGGTTCCCTCTACTACTAGCCCACACAAGTCCTGGACTTAGGGGATGCTTAATTAAGTAGAATAGTACGAGGTTAAAAACAAACAAACAAACAAACAATTTATGTTTTTTATTTTTTAAAAAGTCCAAAGATCACTACAGAGTGAGATGGTTTTGCGTAGGCCGAAAATTATATTAGATAGAGCTGGCAAACTATCATATGGAAAATGCCATTATTGGAATTGGAAGTGGAATTGGATCTTTTTGTGTTGTTATCTTACAATATAATCTTTTTCTATTAATTGCATAATAATAACAATTTAAAAGTGTACTATACAATAAAAAAAATAAAATGTATATCTCCTATTTTTTGTTTAATTATTTTTTTTTGAATCTTCCGACATTTAAATTTTTTTCGTCAAAGTCATGCCAAGTCCCGCATTAATTTTATAACTACATTATAGTGGACTAAGTAAGGAAAAAAATGATGCAAAGATCAGCTCCCAGAAACACCCAGAACCTCCTTAATTTAAATTTTTGTGTTAAACGACAACTTAAAAAAATTAACTTTTTACACAGATTTTTACAAAATTTCTTTGTGGTGGGTACCAAATTACGTTATTATACTATTCACAGCCCGTTAGTGTCTGACCGTCTGTCAGTCTATCTGTCCGACGTTTTTGTGGACACGATAACTCAAGAACGAATAATTCAATCGACTCGAAATTTTCAAAAAGACAAACAAGTTCTATCAGGGGAAAATTGATTTTTTTTTTGAAAAAAAATTTAGTTTGAAAATAATATTTTTTATGTTAACTTTTTTCCAAAACTTTTTCAGGCTGAGGTGATTTTTTGTTTAATGAAACCCAGCGCATAGGACGGACCGTCTCCCCTCTAAAATCACGTCATCCTTGATCTAATGGTTTTATCTTTGTTTTCTCCGTATTGTATAAACAAGCGGTATACTGTTATATTAGTTTTCAGATTTTATACTTTCATTCTAAAATATTGATAACTAAAGTTCAGCGGTGATTTTAAAGGACACATGCTGCTTCGACGTGTGGCGGAAAGTTCACTCTCGGTAATAGGAGACTGAATCATGAGTCTCAAACACCGGTGCATAATTAGTATTGTTAACAAGAAGTTTATTGCATGCATTATTTACTCGGGATCAAAATTAAATGATATTAATTTAAAACTAATTTTTATCCCAGTGACTGCTACCCCGTACGCACGGGACTATAGATAACTGACTCGCGCTCCGTGCGCACGGAGCAATAGGTATGTGGCTCGCGCTCCGTGCGCTCGGAACAATAGATTTGGGTCTTCTGCACCGTACGCATGGAGCGCATGGAGTTGCGACGTAAATGCGATAGGAGCGCCTAAATCGTGAGATATGCACAAAGTTTATGCTGAGCTGCGCATGCGTCGTAGAGGGCTGATCGTTTTTCAACATATTATTTTCAATAAAATCCAATTTTTCACAAAAAATACCCAAACAGGCGCAAAACTAATGTTAACGTAAACCAACGCCCCCCATAAAAAAAAACACCAAATAACAAAAAACCAAAAGAAACTTTTCAGATCTCACGATTTAACGTATAATACTATTCTGGCAAAGGCGTTGCGAATAGTATAATAAGGTAGGAGTAGGTACTTACTAAGATTTTCTAATGGCTTTTCCACGACTCTTAAAACGCTTTCCGCTATTTGAACATGCATACTCAATAAAATAATACTTAAGATCTTGATTGCCTTTTGAAACTCTAGGATACTTTGTTACCGCTTTAAATAGTGAACAGGAATCCATTTTTTAAACAGTAATGAATTTCGTTGTTTAATATTTTTTTATTTTCTCTTCCAATTCTTCAAACGTTGCAAATAACGCACCTTCCTTCATTTTATTCACTTAAAACATGAACTAACCTAACCTATATGCGCACGGAGCGCGAGCCACATACCTATCGTTCCGTGCGCACGGAGCGCGAGTCAGTTAACTGTGATTCCGTCCGCACAGGGTAGCTATCTATTTTTATTGTCATATTTCATTCTTGACGACTTCTCCAACATTGTAAATAACACAAGTCGATTTGAAGAAAATTTTAATGTTTATAGTTGCGTCTTTGGCAAAGACTCTTTGCTTAAATTACAAAAAACTATAATAATAATTAATTATTGGTTATAAATAATTAAAAATATATAATTACATATTTTTCTAATGGGGATACCCTCAAAAGTTTTCACTTAATTGATATTTCATTTGTAATGATATCGCATTCGCCAAAATTGTAAATAATAGCACAGGTTTACAAAAAAAAGTCAGGACTATTTGACCGGACTATGGTATTCCTAGGTATTTTGGCGTCTGAATCAGATCCCGGGATCAGTTTTGCCCCATCACGTCAGGAAAACGAGATTTCACGGTCATTTGCGGTCAAAATAGTGATTTTTTGGAAGCGGCCCCGCGACAATATCTCAAGCGACCTTTTAACTTCACGGGTAACTGTGTAGGTCTTGAATACTTTCTGAACGTTAAGGTTCAATTGAGATGTTGTCCCGGGGCCGCTCCCAATAAATCACCATTCTGACCTCCAAACGACCTTGAAATCTCGTTTTTCTGACGTGACGGGGCAAAACTGACCACGGGATCTGATTCAGGGCGCCAAAATACCTAGGAATACCATGGTCCGGTCAAATAGTCCTGACTTTTTTTTTGTTAACCTGTATAGTTAACAATATTCAAAGAAAAAAAAAAGGAAATTCTGAGAAAGTTTTAATGTTTTTACACTGATAAAAAAAAATAATTTAGATTTATTTAGATATGACCAATTAAATTATTTAGTTGTGACTAATAAATGTTATTTGAGTTAAATAAATATTTAGTTTATGTAAATAAATATTTTAATTTTAAAATCATTTATTATTGGAAACAAAAAAGTTTTATTTGACAGAAATAAAATTTATTTGTCACAACCAAAAAATTCAAGTAGCCATAACCAACCAAATATTTTGTACACACAAATAAGCTGTTTTATAAGTACACTGAGAAAACAGTTTATTTGCTTCAACAAAATATTTGGTTGGATATGGCCAATTGAATTATTTGGTTGTGACAAATAAATTTTATATTTGTCAAATAAAACTATTTTGTTTCCAATAATAAATGATTTTAAAATTAAAATATTTATTTACATAAACTAAATATTTATTTAACTCAAATAACATTTATTAGTCACAACTAAATAATTTAATTGGTCATATCTAAATAAATCTAAATTATTTTTTTTATCAGTGTAAAAACATTAAAACTTTCTCAGAATTTCCTTTTTTTTTTCTCTGAATATTGTTAACTATACAGGTTAACAAAAAAAAAGTCAGGACTATTTGACCGGACCATGGTATTTCTAGGTATTTTGGCGCCCTGAATCAGATCCCGTGGTCAGTTTTGCCCCATCACGTCAGGAAAACGAGATTTCAAGGTCGTTTGGAGGTCAGAATGGTGATTTTTTGGACGATTTTGTTTCCATTAATAAACGATTTCGAAATTAAAATATTTATTTAAATGAACTAAATATTTATTTGACTCAAATAAAATTTATTACTCACAACCATATAATTTAATTGGCCATATCTAAATAAATCTAAATTATCTTTTTTGTCAGTGTAGATACGTCTTGTTATAATTATCTAAAATTGCAAAAACTATAATATTTACATGAAACTACAAACAAACAAAAATAAATTAATAATAATAAAATAATAACTTTTAACATTTTAGAAATCGACATCCAAAATTAGTAAAAAAACAACTCTTCTATTATACGCAAAATTCTTGCAAAGTAGCAATATTTGCGGATATCCGACTATTCTATAAAAAGTTTTAATAAAAGCGTCAAAGTATATTTATGTATATTGATTTAACTGGGAATTCCAACTCAATAATTACTAAGTACAATTTGACAAATTATTTCTCCTGGCTTAGCTCATGTCTGTCCACTCTCGACATCCGTCCTATTTTAATTAAATTCTGCTACTAATAGAGGTCTGTACAACTAGAATTATGAAACAGAAGACGTCTACCCTATCTCTATCTCATTTGTGCACGGCACACCACTACCAACTTAGATAAATTAAAAAAATATTGCATTTTTTTCAATTTGTAAATAAACCTAAAGAAATGAATATTTTTTGCTAAGAAATAACACTGACGATTTAATAGTAAAATAAAGAATGAAATATAAATCCTATTAATTGTTCTTAGGTTGGTTGCTTAATCTGTTTATTTATTTACAAAACATAACCTCAAATATGAAAAGGTAAATATGAATTTATTTCACGTTTATCATATTTATTATTAACTATATATTATTATTATATATTTTAATATCGTTACCAGTTTCTACATTTCAAGAAATTAATTTTATGACGAGCGTTATTTCTGTTATAGCTACCAAATGCCAAGATGTTTTTACAAGGGTTGCAAAAGTCCAAACGAATTTCGCCTAGGCTTTAAATCTAAGGTATAAAGAAAGAACTTACCTTTGGTAAACAATATTTAAATATCAAAATTCGTAAAAGTACTATAATAGTCAATAAAAACACAATATTTAGTAAAACACACAAAAAACTGAAATCAAAACAATATCAAACGCAGCTCACACAATGACAGTGGCTAACGAAAATGGCGTTACTGACAGTGCAGCCAACATAAAACCTAGTAGATTTTTTTTTCTTTATGTTGGTGATATTACTTCTATCCTTTTTGGGTAGAACTTTTGTCCCTGTCTAATCTAAATGGAGAAATCTCCATTGACTGAAAAAAAAATCCGGTAGGTATTAGTTAATTTTTTGATTAAAATTACAGCTTTGGTTACCGAAAATTTAATCAAAATATAATTATATTTTAAATTACATTTAATCGTTTATATTCCGGTAATGGTAAACATATTTTTTTTTTGATATGTAATGTAACGCATTCGATTATATATTATTCACAGTAATATACCATATTGCATTTTCCCAAATATCAAAAAAATAAATATTTTCAAAAAAAAATAATTAAAAAAAAATAACTTCTATATAACGCGTTATATAGAAGTTACCTTATTTTGAGTCCTACCCTGTCACTAAAATCCGAAATTATCTCTCAAAAATGTTAAAAAAATGTATATATTATTTTTTCTATATCCGATAAAAAATATATAGTTGTTTTTATGTGAGGACATATTGGGCAACAAGCACAATGTTTAAAGACAATGAAAAACATTTTTTTGTTCCTGTAGTTAGACCTAAAATCAAGCAATGTAATGAGTTTTCAAACTTTAAAGGGCACAGCTCCGCCATTTTGAAAGAAAAATAATATTTTTTTTGAGGTTAGCAATTTACTATCCCTTTATACCGTTTCGTGTTGAAAAGATTTTAATAAAAAATCCTTGGGCCTTGAAAAAAAAATAAAAAAAGCTAAGCAAACATATTTTTTGAGAAATGGCTGTGAGTGACCTCTAGATTTTTTCAAAAATTTTGAAAAAAATTAGGGATGAATTCTTACCCCCATTAAACAAATTTAAGGGTTGAGACCTCCAAACTTTTTAATTTGAAATTTTTTTTGGGTCACATATATACTAATAAACTAATTTTTAATGGAATAAAAAACGGCTACACCTACGATTTTGTTCTCAACGAACATGTAATTCTGAAAGCATTAGAAACAATATCCCGTTGTCAGTTATGGGGTGTTCGATTTTTTCATCTCCGTAAGCTTAAAGCTCACCGTGAACTGTAAAACTTATTATCCAATATGCATTTTGAATGTATACTCCTCATATAGCCTTCAATATATCAAACTAAAAATCTTGGTGTTATTAAAGCAAATATTGATTGTTTATATTTTTAGAGCTTGCAATTCAATTTTGCTCTTAGTTACATGTTGAGTAAGTGAAAACAACTTGTTGTGTTGTGTTTTACTTCAAACGTTGTTTACCTTTACACTTTCTGTATAGCTTACTTTTAAAATTATTCATTTAAAATGGTTGTTTATTTAGGTTAAGGCTTTACCAAATAACTGTATTTAAATCACACCTTTTAAAATTGTTTACAAACTTTTTAACAGGAGTACGCTTCAAGGTCAAATGGAATCAAAATTTACGTTTTTACACAGAAAAAAACATCCAATAGCCATAAAAGGATAGCCTTTATTAATGTTAAGGCATGTGTAAAAATTCGTTATTGCAGTTCATGGGGTTCCAGATATATTAAATAAAAACGACTTTTCAGATGTACCCTTAGGATGGTCGTTAGGGCTCATTTTTGGACCATCCTTTATAGGAACTTTTTTTCATATTTTTAGATATAGAATCATCCCTTAATATGTTTACCTTATTTATGAATAACCCTGTATAGTTGTTCCGTATTTGACTATTAACCCCTTCCGCTCCATTGTATCCACACAGATAAAAGGTTATCTTGGCAGAAGATAATAAATTATCTTGGATTTATATTATCTTAAATCGAGGTAATAATCTTCTTTTAAGATCATGTATCCTCGGTTTAAGATTATCTGTGACTTTGGTTTCCTTTAATTATTCTCTTGAAAGAAAAATCCTTGTGTCAAGGATTTTTTCCTTAAATGCATGACATTTAAAATAGTAACAGAGAATCAAGAGTTATTATCTTGACTCAAAGCCCCTGTTGTCTTACGGTAAAGAGTTTGCCGGCCTCACCCCACGTAGATATACAGTAGACTCGCCCGTTGTTATTGTTGGCTGGTAGACAATTTGCGCAGTAGTTCAAGAGAGAAGTTAGGCTTGTTTTTTTTTGCCGTCAGTTGTCTTTAAAGGTGTATTATTGTTTTTATCTGCTTTAAAATGGACGAATTTGTATCTGTTACCCTCAAACGATGGGGATTTTCAAATTTACTTAAAAAATTCACGGGTAAGTAGCTTTAAATATTTATACCTATAAGCGCCATTTTACAATGGCGCTGCAACAAGTTTTTCTTCAAAAACAAGTGCTTTTTCCTACCACCTATGAAACCAAATTTCACACGATTAACAAAGTAAGAAAGTATCATATATCATAGGCGTGCGAAATAATATTATACATGTGTGGGAAATTTTTTCAAAATATTTACCTTTCTATTAACCCTGGAAACTGAGTGTGGGGTCTTTATTTTACACCAAGTCTTGGTTTAAGATAATATGATCTTGAATCAAGAAAATCATAATCTTAAATCAAGATTATAATTCTCTTCATTCAAGATTATATTATCTTCAACCAAGACTTGGTGTAAGATAATATGATCTCGGATAAAGATAATATGATCTTGAATCAAGATAATTACATACTTTAAAATAATATTTTCTTAAATAAATGGTTTAAGTGACTTTGATTTAAGAAAATGTCCTTAAATCTACGACCTCAAATGCCAAGATCACGGCGGACTTGATCCAAGACATTCATGGCGTTGAACATATCGAAAGCCATGGCGGCCTTGGTTCAAGATCGTTTTGCTTTGATTTAATAAATCGTTTTTTTCTGTGCACGTATCGTTATTTGTAGATATAGCAAAATATACCACAATATCCACAGTTGGATATTTGTTTACGGGATTTTCCATATACATTTTAATCTGGGACCTTGAAACACCTGCTGGAGCGGAAGGGGTTGATTTGGTTGCCCCAACCAGATCTGTGTTTTAAGTGTACCTTAACTAAATATTTGGTTGTCATTAATATTTTATTAATTGTCTTGTTAGTGCAAATACATTCTTTTTTGCGTGTATGAAAGGTTTTAAAAAATTTATAGATGTTTATCCAACCCCTTCAGTCCAATAAATATTACAATATTACATACTTGTTCATGTCTCATCAACATAGTCACAGCCTTTAAATATGTTGGATATTTTATATGCAACAAACTGCAACAAAAAAATTGCATTTAAAACTTCCAACACTTTAAGTCATAATCTAGTCAACACACCAGATATAAAATATCCAACATATTTAAAGACTGCTACAAAAAAATTGCATTTAAAACATCCAACAATCTAAGTCATAATTTAGTCAACACAAAAAACCCCATACCTCTAAGTAAAAAGTCTGGTGTATATAAACTAACCTGCCCAATCTGTCAAAAATATTATTAAGGGAAAACTTCAAGATGTTTCGAAATACGCTGTAAAGAACATTTAAATAGAACCAACAGATAAGTTTTTGGTCATTATCTAGAATATAATAATCACGTTTTTAATATTGATAATGATAGTAAAATCCTCCATTTTTTGACCTGCCATAAATACCATCTAAAAATGTCATTACTAGAAGATTTGGAAATATATTTGGGAATTAAAAATAACAAAGATTTTTGTTTAAACAATCAAACTGAATTAAATCAAAAATTCAAACCAATTTTCAAGAATTTAATTTAAAAATTAAAACTTTGCCGCTTAATTATCTAGTGTTTTAATTTGTAATGTTTTTAGTTCCATATACTTTTTTATTGTCATTATGTCAAAAATGTTTGTTTATTACTGTGCAACTTTTTAACTGTGATGTTCCCATATTTTTAATTTTCCTCTCATTCTGTTGTAATCAGCTCTGACGAGTAAGTACCCCTTGTAAATTTACTTATTTATTATTTATTCCTAACCTTACTTTCATAGCCCCTGATTTTTGTTATCTTACTTTTCAGAGCTAAGCCCTGAAGATTATCTTTTGATCGAAAGCGCTAGGCCTATTTTAAATACATATATATGCTGATATACAAATTCGTTTTTACTTTATTCTACACAGCATACAAGTCAAATATTAAATATTTCATAAAAAGTATCCTATAAAAATTTTTTACAAAAAAAGCTAAAATGTAAATACATATTTTAGATTTTATTTGGGACGCTTGTGTTTGGAGATACTGACAACTTCCTACGTTTAAGTTGCTTCAAATAAAACCTAAATAAAAATATATAATAATATAAAAATATTGTTAAATTGCGGCCTTCATCAAAAAGAAATTATACCTGGAATTGATTGATCACTTTCTCTGTGGAAAGACTTGAGTTCTGAAGCGATCAATTAGAAACATCTATAATTTTCTTGGAAAATCTAATTTTGCCCACAGAAAAAAGGGATTCCTTGAACCCAGGATACGTGTCTTTTGATATGTTTAGATTAGATTAGATTTTCAAATCCAAAAAGTCCAAACAATATTTCTGACCACGTGTTTATTTTTGTCCAATCATATTACAGCTTTATTGAAAATTTTCTACTGTAGAAAATTCTATTGAGAATCGGTCTAGTATTTTTATTTTTCAGTATTTCTTATTATTATTACTTTATTATTTACCAAAAAGTACCTTAAAATATTTAATGACAGATTTTATAGGTTGACTTTTATGAACATGCTTGCAAGCCTAGCGCAGTACCGCGCTAGTCAGTGCATTGGGTGACTAAACTATTGACAGACCATAATTTGCAATTTAAAAAAAGTCGGTTAAAAATGGCCAAAAAAGGTTTTAGTTTAGCAATTCATAATGGAATTAAATTAACCAAATCAAAGAATATGCCTGTAAAAATATTAAGATAAGTAATAAAACAATTCATATCATTTTGCAATGAAAAAAATATAAAAGTTGGTTTGACATATTGTAAATCGTTAAAAAATAATCTTCTGAATTACATACGATTCTTCAAATTATCGGGAAAAATTCACAGTTTTCATTCAAATTTGCTGTCAAAGGAAATAAGTACGTAATTATTTCCAGACAGCAAAATTTCATGAAAACATTGAATTTTTCCCGCATAATTCTCAGCCTCTTGTGTAATTATATATGAAAATCGAATTTTGTTTAGTTTATTTAAATTTAAAGTCAAAACTCGTAAAGGTGGAATAATTTGAATTTATCACTACCTATTCCAAAGCTTTCCCAATTACTTGGTATTATTAAATAACGACAAAAGGAAGCCCTTTCATTCCATGAATAATTTACATAAAGCCTTATAGACCAATAAAAGCAACGTTATATTCCAACAAGTTCTTTTTTATTGTACTCCTGCTTTTTTCGAATATTTAGCCATAGGCGCCAATACCAGGGACCTTGCCTCACTCCCAAAGGAATGTGAAAAGATTTAGCGTTGATTTTTTTTCCATTAGCTAAATATGGAGGGTTTAGAATATAAACGGACCAACCAACTGGGTCACTCGATTGGTTATTGGTGTGATACTGTGTTTGGGTAGTTTTTCTGTTTTGGCTTTTTTTACACTAGACAAAGAAACAACTGATTGAGTGACCCAACAACCAACACTATGTTTGTTTTTCAGAAAAAAGACAAAGTTTTAATTTTCCTATAAATCATATACATTGCTTCTTTCAAAATTCCATAGCTTTCTAGTTCTCATCACTTTTGCCCTGCAGTGTATGTATATAATTTTAATCCCAACGACGAAAATATAACTATGAAAAATGTTCAGTGGAATTTTCTATTTAAAAAAAATCCACTAGAGTATTAGGGTCATCGTGAAAAAAGGTATATGCTAGAATCGATACTATTACGCAGAATTGTAGTACTACCAGACATTATGACGCACACAAAATTTGAAGTCGATTGGATCGTGAACATACCGCAGAGTGAGCTCAAATGTTTAAAAATAAGCCAAACTATATTATCATGTATAGAAATTTTCAGGGTATCTAAACAAACATGTACCAAATTTCAAGTACATCAAATGTCTATAACAGCTAAAAAACTGCTATGTCAATTTTTTAATTTTTTTAACTTTGAGTTCTACACGTTTCATTGATACCAATTAAAAACTATTTAGTAGCTAAGTAAAAATCTGTGCAAAATTTTATGTATATAGGATATCTTCAGTATTTGCTATAAATGTTCTTTACTTTTAAGTCCAAACCTACCATGTTCCCTTGTTAAAAATTATAGACTTTAGTTTTAAAATCGTAGCTTAGTAATAACCTATGCCAAATTTCAAGTAGACATAAAACGCTTTTGCGTGAACTCGTAGGCCTTTTCGATTTACCTGAAATTTAGCACGTAGTTTCCTTAGATATATATCTACATTTTTTTTTCTAAGCACTCTAACATTTGCATCTCTGAACCCGAGTAAATTTTTGCTAAATTTTAGAGAAAAATAGTATTTTTTCGACACTTGGGCCTCACTACCACTAAATGTGATCCGTTCGAACTAAAAGTTGGTGTGAATAAAACACACATATATGTTTAAAATTTAGCGTAGACATACAAAAGTTTAACACCCTGAAAATTTCTATACATCGACACTCCCAAGGAACAAGGATGTAACTCAAGTTGGACCCATTTTGAGTTATACTCATAGGTAAACGCCTTGGAAAAAGACACACATGGTGGTTCTACTCAGGTTTCTCCACAGTCCACTTTAAGCAAAAGTTTACTTAAAATCACTAAAGTAAGAAATTCTAAACTTGATCAGAAACAAACAGTAAATAAACAATAAATACCTAAACAGTTAAATAGAGAATTTTATAAGCTTTCAAATGATGTATCACATGACTTCCTTTTCCACTTCAATCATTTACCCACCCTTAAATAATAAAAAAAATATTTTAGAAATTTAGCTGTCGTGAAAAATGACAATATATGAGTTACGGCTTTGTTGCTTGGGGGTATCGACATGATAGTATAGTTTGGCTTATTTTAAAACATTTGAGCACACTGTGCGGTATGTTCCATGATCCAATCGACTTCAAATTTTGTGTGCATCATAATGTCTGGTAGTACTACAATTCTGCATAATAGTATCGATTCTAGCATATACTTTTTTTTTCACGACCACCCTACTATGCTATGATTGTACATTAAAAAATACAGGATCACAAATACCGTTAAATTACCATTTGGTAAAAAAGCCTAAATTTTAATGCTAAAAATTGGCATGAACAAAAGGAGTCACTGAAACTTTAACAGCTTTATTTATAAAGCAGCTGAACAGTTGCAAGAATCTTGTCAAAACATCGGCACTAGGCACTAATTTGAAACGTTTGGACTTGGAAATAGGAAGTTGTGTGAAGGCAACCATTAATACATCTGCGCGTTGCATAATTTATTAAAATTTTAAAGTCTGTATCTCCAAAACGTTGTATTCTAGCAAAAACTGTATATAATATTTTTTGTAGGACTTCAAAAGAGCTTTCATTTGAAATATAGTTTTTTGAAATCGGTTTAAAAATAAGTGAGTTATTCCAAAAGAACCTTTTAATGCTTTAAACGCTAATATCTCGAAAACAATGTATTTTAGGAAAAAATTGTTTATAACACTTTTTGAGCAATTTAAAAAAATCTTTCATATAAGTTCTAAATTAATAGAATACAATAAAAATTAATTCAATTATAACCAAAAAACGCTAAAAATAGGAGTTTCACCCCATTCTTAGCCCCTTACCCCCATTCGTTTACCCCCAAAATCTAATCAGCTGTTCGAAATATGATAACAAAAATGCAAAAAACCGCTTGTCGTATCTTTTTTAGAAATGGAGTTATCGAGTTTTTACCAGACAGACAGACGGACGCAAAAAAATTTTTCACTGATTTCAGAATGGTCTAAAGCGCCGAGAAATATGAAAAAAACACACAGATTTTGACTTTTCGGCGAAGATTTCTATACATCGGCACTCCTAGTAGTACTTGTGACGATGTAATTGATCATTTTCCCTCGACTTAAAATTATGTAGATTTTTAGTAATATATTATTAGCTTTTCTTCCCCATCGAATTTTAAAAGTCGATGCCTATGCTAATGGCTAAAATAAAGGTGAAAAAAGTGGGAAAAATTTGAATTTAGTGTGAAAGAGAACGGCATAGTAATGTTACATTTACGTTCCCCGCAATGCATTGGCTAGAATACAAAGAGAAAAGCTTTTTACACAGCGAGAAATAATTCCTGAGTAGGGGAAAGTAGGATAACGGTATGCACCTAAGCGTAACTTAATTGGATTGGCACCTTATATTACAAAAAAGTTGAAATTTAAGAAGCGGCATAAGAAGCCTTAGTATCAAGTTAACGTTTACAAAACCATTCCAGTTTTTGAACATTTGTATAATTATTTAGTTTTCTACTTTTTAGTCATACTTAACATGTAATTATTAGAAAGGTTTTAACTTTAAAAATTTGTTTTTTGTTTAATTTTATTACTATTTAATTAAATGGGGGAATGCGCATCATTACCCCAGTTTAAAACTGTTTAATTAAATTTAACAAAATTGCATGGATAAATGCAAATGATTATATTCTTTAAGAATATATTAATTTTAGAATAATCGGTCAAGAATTATGAACTTACCGGCCTATTATTATTCAAATATTGTGAACAAGTTTTATTTGCCAGTCGCCGTTTTTGGTGCAGCGCCTCAAGCATGGACGCCAGAGATGTCTCAGAATACCTCGTAATATGAATTTTCGGTGGTGCGCATGGTTATCCACTGCGCACCTTTACCCTACTTTCCCCTATACAAAGGGGTTTATTTCACGTAAAATTTCATATTGTCTAATTTCAATATTTTATAATCACTAACGCAGACTAACATCCCTACTATCATTTGAAGCGTCAAGTGGATGAAGGTGTTATGTAACATTTTTTTTAATTTTCATTGAATAATAAAGGGTTTAAGACCGTTCTTTAATAATATCATAGAAATTTAAAATTAAAAAAAAAAATGTTACATAACACCTTCATCCACTTGACGCTTTAGTTATACGACTTGAATTTTTAAAATAGATCCCCCCAAAACAAAGTTATTGGGGTTTAACTTAAAAAAAAAATTAAAAAAACTATATATTAAAAAAAAAAATAATAATAATAATTTTTGTTTTACTTAAAAGAATTTAAAAAAAGTCGTTGAAAACTTTTTATTTTTTTATAATATTATATAATTCGCACCTTTGTAAATAATATATTACAATTTGTAATTAGGGCGACTCAATTAAATCTCTTTAGTATTTCCAAGTATAAAATGAATAAACAAATGTTAAAAAACGTAACAACATTTTAAAAATTTTAAACATAAATAGTATTAAATATACCCCAGCTTTTTTAAAACATTTTTCTAAATAAATATATATGGTGCAGTTAATTTGAAAATTTGTTTCTCTGTGTGCACAATGCATTGAGAGGAATACAAAGCGAAAAAAGCTTCTTATTCATTCACAAGGGCTATACGAAGGTGAGTGGCAAATTTACTTAACTACATCGCTTTAAAATTTAAATCTTATTGGCTCCTCTTTTGTTTGGCTTTTTTTTTAAGGCATGTGTGTATACAAAATGGATAACAAAATTTATTTTTCAAACAGTGTTGTCCTCTAGATAAATGTATACAGAATCTGATAAAAAGCTTGGAAATCCTTCTATTCGTTTTTTTTTCATCTGATTTTTTCAAGAGAGCTTTTTTATTGACATTTTAATATCATTTTAAATAATACATTATGGAACTATTTTTCATATTAAGACAAATGAGCCATTTTTTATAGACTTAAAAAAGAAAAGGTTATCACTCTCAAAAATTTTCCGACTCATTTATGTTCTGCCGGCTACCGAAAACATTTTTCTACCCAGACTACAAAAACCAAATTAAATCTATTAAAAATAGAGATTCATTGAAAAATAAACTAAATAAAAAATTTTCCCTTAAAGCAAAAATATACCTAATATAATGTTTATCGCAATATGCTAAATTCACTAATAAAAAATACTAAAAATGAATACTAACAAAATAAAATTAAAAATTCTGGAAAAAACTATAAAAAATCTGGAAACTTAATAAAAGAAGACAAAACTAAAGCAAACGAATTTATTTATTTTTTTTAAATGAGAAAGAAATTAGTGGGCTCTGCGCTATACATTATAAGATATTTGGTAACAGTGGCAAATTATAGTGATTTAAGCTATAGATTATAAGGGACACAATAACTAATAATGTTAAAAATAAATTGCAAACGATTATATATATTACAGACACGATTATATTTATTACAGGCACTATTATAAATTTACAGAAATTTTATTATATTATAAAAATTATTAGCACGGACAATAATTAAATCTATTTAAGCTATAAATGCCATACTATTTGTTATATTTTATTATTCACTAAACAATTAAAGTATTTCATATAAATTTTTACACTGACTGCCATAATTGTAAGAGAAAGCCTTGTATTTATATAATAAGCGATTATAATTTGCTTGGTATGTGTGTTATAGCGCTCCTAGCTATATTTTTTTTTCCGTGTATGGCTAAAAAAAATGGTAACAATAACGATCAAGTCCAAACCTGGTAGGCGGTTAGCTAATTTACTTTTTATTAAACCACTAACAAAGAATGAATAAATTATTAAAATTTCACAACTAAAATCTAACTCATCACTGGGGTTCGATGGAGTAACAGTTACCACTATTAAAAAAATACATACCTTATTATTGTAGCCTTTAGTACATATTATAAATTTGTGTTTTTCTACAAGGGAAATACCTAATGATTTTAAAATTTCAAAGGTTACTCCAGTTCATAAGGCGGGCGATAAGCAAAGTCTTAAGAATTACAGACTAATTTCTGTTATTAATAACTTTGGGAATCTCTTTGAAATGTGTCTTAATGATCGCCTTATGGACTTTTTGGAAAACCAAACAAATATAAGTTTGGCTTTAGAAAAGGATTAAGTACAGAACACGCTATTACAAAATTAGTTATTGAATTTATATAACAACAAAAAAATACTAACAATATTTCTTGATCTCGCAAAGGCTTTTGACACCGTCTCCCATAAAAAATTACTAAAAAGGCTGGAAAACATAGGTATCAGAGGAACATATTTAATCTTGTTTAAAAACGACCTCAGCAAAAGAATTCAACTTTTAAAGATTAACAATTCAATCAGTGACCCTATGGAAATCATAAGAGGCGTCCCCAGGGGACTGTCTTAAGACCTAGGTATATTATTTCTGATTTACACAAATGAGTTATCTTCAATTCACGACTTATGGTGCATTCATACCGAAATTAACTACACTAACGAGAAAAATAATTAATTTTTGGTCTATACTGCGCAGGCGTAGTGAAAATTTCAACTTAACTAGAAAACTAATTAATTTTATGACTACACTGCGCAAGCGCAATTATAAATTACTTACCTGTACCGAAGCTCTAATTGATTACGCGCGAAATTAAATAAAATTAATAAAATTTCGAGCCTGTAGGGTTAATTTGCATTCTGTGATAAAAAAACACTATAGGTGCCTAATATTATGCCAAAATCTAGATGACTTTACAGCCGTTTGCCCAAAATATTTCGAAATGTTTACATAACCTTAAAATGTTAGTGATTTGTGGCTAGTGCGAGTTGTGTTCTGTGGCTCTCTATAATATGTAGGCCTTTATTCAGTGCAAGTGAATAATTAGACACAATGTTTCTTCGAATGTGCTCTTCAAAGTCATAGCTGGTGAGCTTGTCAACAAAAAACTGTGTACCTAATCAAATGGCAAATTTATGCTGATGTATTTTGATTTCAGTTTAACTATTAGTACCGTAGACAGTCTTTCACTAAAGGAACCAAATCTAAGAGTTGTACAACAATATGGTGCTCAAAAAACAAAAAGAACGCATGACGTTCTTGAAGGAAAAATCTAATGTATTAAGGTATGAATATTATAATAATTTAATTATACATATTATACAAGTGTTTTTATGATATATCACAAAATGATAATAGTTTCTGTATGTGATAGGAGGATTTCACACCAGTTTTATATGTTAGTTTTTCTATAAGTAAGCTATGAAATAAAAAATAGCTTATTAAATTAAAATTTTGAGGTTAGGTTTTAAAATTGTGTTTTAAATACTACTACAGAAAAGATCGTATCTATATTTTAGTATTGTTACTTCGACCTACTGCATTTTTTTTGCAGAATATAATTAGCCTTGTTATCCAGTGAAGAAAGAATATACCAGGTGTTTCAGCTAAGATAGATCAATCGTTTTTTGGTATTATTATTGAGGCTATCGGAATAAAATTTATTTTGGTCAGTGTAGTATTATATTAAATTGTAGATCCTGGGATTTTCAGGACTGCTGTTAGAAATTACTAAAATCGTAAAATATAGTTGTATAACTTTTTTTTTAGAGGCAGAAGTACATGGTGACATAAAAAAACTTGGAAGTACATGGAAGTACTTGAAATAAATTAGGAAGTACTTCCACAACCAAATTGGAAGCAGGTGTACATTTTTTAATGAACAAATTTCCCCTCGATTTACTATTTCTACTTCAAGGAACTTCAAGAAAATACAATAACAATTTTTAAAGTAAGTACATTTTTTTATATAATTTAACGTGACGTAACAATAGGGGGAGGGGGGAGGGTCAGTGCTGTGTGGCTCAATGTGACAAGGGGGTCAAAAATTACCAAAAAAAAGTGTGACATACTTTATTCACGTCCCCTATGGTAAATTTTAGAAAACTAATTCAGTATTTAGGTCTTTAAAATTTGTTTGATTATTTGAGTTGATGACCAATCCATTAATTCCAAATACCCGGGATTATATCCTTCCTTCTTAATGCTGGGATTGAAGAGGCCAGAACTGATCCTGGGTTTGAGCTTTTGGGGTTCAGGAGTTACGATACAACTAGCTAACCAACTAACCAAGTGCACTTGGTCATGACACCCTTTTATGCATGAAATTATATATATTTTTTTTAATATAAAACGTTATAAAACGCAAAAATATGAAAAAAAAATTGAAAATGCACAATAATATTTAAAAAAAGCTTTTTCAGAGGCTTTGGGGGCGTCAAGTATTACGTAAGCAAATTGAAGCAAAATTCATACATACCCTGGTTCTCGCTCCTAATAAGGGGGTGCTAGGGGGTAGCCAAAATATGAAACCTCTCAAGTCTTTAATAAAGCAAGACCCAGGGTATAAAGTGTATAAATTTGGCCCCAATTTGCTTTCATAATACTACCTAAATTAAAAAAATAGGTAAAATGAAAGCAAATGGAGATTTGGCTGGGAAATAATTTATCATTTTTTTTTAGCTAATTTTAAATAGAAAATGGTATTTTCATGAAAATAGCAGATATGAGAAATAAAAGTCTGTAGTGACTATGTATGATGACAAAAGGACTTAATTACAAAAATCTCTAGATGGACCAAATCTGATATTTATAGAATATGGTGCTGCACAATAGGCCGGGACGATTTTGTTTTAAGAAGATCCAGGACAACTAGTAAAAAAAGTTGTAGTATATTTAGAGCAACTCATTTGCAAAAAGGACTAAAAATGTAAAAAATACCTTCCAAGCTAATATTGGTCGAAAAAAATGGTACCTATATGTATGGTTCTTTAGAATTCCCTAATATGTTCCATAATATTTTTTTAAGGGTTTCTAAAAAATAGTTCAAGATATGTAAATTTTTGATACATCGGCAATCGCCGCTCTCTGTCTTATATAATAATAATATACTGTGCTGCCCAAAAGTTCCCCCCCCCCTATCTTAACTTTTGAATGAGTTGAGGTATTGACATGAAATTTTAAACTCGTAAATAAGACAACTGAAACTATGTTTTTGGGTATATTAGATATTTTTAGCTTGTAAAATGTGAGCAGGGGGCCATGTTTTTTTTTAACGGAGCACGTTTTTTTTTCGAGACAATTTTTGGGAGCTTAAAATAGGATTGAAAATGGGAATTTTTGTCAAAATTTTTTAAAGAAATTTTCTTCACAAAAATGATACAATTTTTGAAAAATGGTTTATTTTATGATGCAAATATGTCAATTATACTTTTAAACTAACTATTATGATCGTATTTTTAGTAAAAAAAAATTGACAAATGAAAACCTAAAAAAAAAAGTTTAAAAAATCAAAAGATATATGGTCAAATAGAGAATTTTATTTGCTTTAAAATGGAACTAAAAACATTAACTAAGAATAAAAAAATCTTAATCAATGCTAATATTAATACTAAAATAATATTTAATGATACCTATATAGACTCTAGGGACCCACAAATTAACTGTTTATATTTTTTAATAACTTTAATTAATTAATAATGTTTTTTATTGGTTACCCAAAAGGCCACTGACCGAGGTCCTTCAGCCATGTCTACAAAATATTACAGATATTAACAAAATCAAAAACTTAACATAATATGTATATTATACAATTGGATAATATAAAAAAAAAGAGATAAATATGTATATAAATAAAACAAAAAGTTTAATATTTAGTTTACAAAAAATACCTAATATTAAATCAAAAAATATTTAAAGAGTCCTAGGTCCTATTATATATGTTCTTAATTTTTGTTATATAAATATTTTAAGAAAAAATACTTTAATTGTATAGTAATATGAAATATTGAAAAATTTGAAAACTGGTCATTAGGGCCTGGTCCTATTTAAGTATTTTTCAGAATACATATTAGTTTTTATCAAATTTTAAAACCGTGTATCTTTTAGAACAGTCAAATAAAATATTTAAATGTTCAAAAATTGAGCCTTTGCATGTCAATACTTTAAATCAATTTTTTTAGACTGTACCGTAATTAATACGTTCACTGCCAACGGCTAGTTTTGACAGCGGAGCAATGGGTATGGGCAAGGGAAAAATAGAAAGAATTGATTAATGTTGTTAGGGGCGCCAGTTACTTTAGCTTTTACTCCTTTAGGTAAGTAACAACCTAGTGTAAATACTTAAGCTTTTCAGTTTGAGAAAATATAACCCCTAAATAAAATAAGATAATTCATTTGAGAAATTTATTATAAATAAACTTAATGAAAGCACATCAAGTAATGTATTAATATATATAAAAAATATGTGTAATTATATTAAGATATAATTAAAGAAATCTTAATAAAAATTACTAAATTCAGAAATCATTCGACTTAAATGTATAAAGAAAACATGAAGTTCAGCAAGCACCAAGAAATGTATGTAAACAACAATCATTTCTTGCAGTGTATAAAAGTCATGCTTAAATTAGAAATCATTTAATCAAAAGTATGATATTTAATAATTAATAAATGAGATTAAATGTTTTAAAAAAAATAAGTACCTAAAAATGAACAAAAGCCAGAAGGGCATATAGTATTAATCAATACTATATCAGATCTGATAAAGTTTACAGTTATAAGAATATTGAAATAAAAGAATTTTAAATATGAAATATTGCTTTCAAAAGTTTTCAGAAAGAGTACTTAGCTGGTTTCTGCAAAATCCATGAGGTATGAATTCCATCGTCTCCATCTGTACAAGTCTCCCCTATGCTGATGAATTCATTTCTCAAATGAAAGAAAAAAAAATATAGGCTGTCCCATCTACTTTGGAAAAATCATCTTCCAGGATAAAATATGCGATTGAAAATGTTGTCCGGGATAAAATATACTTTTGAAAATTATATCCAATATAAAATTGTCTGATAGACGGTCATATAGAATTTATCTATGCCGAAAATTACAGAACCATGTTCCAACAGAACATCACTCCATGCGGAGAACTTGTATATCAAATATACCAAAATAAACTTCAACTTAAATTAATGTAATTCCATATTAATGGTATAGAAATGGTGAGTAATTAATGGTAATTAATTAATTAATGGTCTAGTAATGTAGTAATAATGGTGGTTAATTAATTAATGGTGCTAAAACAATAATTATATCTCAGAAATATTCTAAGAAACAGAAAAACGTAACTTACATGTCATACTAAGTCTTCGATGTCCATCGAAACGTTATAAATGCGTAATTGTAGAAAATAACCGTTACAATATCTTCCGCATTGTTTAAATATTCATTTTCACTAACTTTAAATAAAAATACATGAAGGATTACTTCGATGATTACAGAAAATAAACACTCGTCAAAATGACACCACCATTGTATTCGAGTTGCTTCAAGAAGGAGCGAAAATCGACCTTATCAACCGGTATGAACCCTTCAGGTAAATAAAATCCTATTTCTGAACTATTAGCGACATCTATGTAAGTCATTATCAACTACAGTTTTACCGTATAGGATTCCTAATAAAGGTAACGAAAACTACACCAAAAATAATAACAAAAAGACTATTTCCTAATAAATCCGTATTAGTGATATCTAACCTCAAAATATTACTCTAAGAAACAAATATAAAGAATACTTATTGTTTATCAGCAAAACTAATAAAAATACGAACAGAATACTAAGTGTCCTGTGAACTAAGTATAAACAAAATACTGAATCTAAGTGAGCAGTTCCAGCAAACTATTTTCAACAAATTCTAGATTATCCCGAAGGAATAATCATACAAAACTTTCCAGGAGAAACAAGCTACAGATGAAAGCCAGTGAAATCCAACCCTCAATAGACTCTGAAACATATAAAAACCAGGTAAGTCCATAGACAAATGTATTATAGAGAAATAAGTCATATGATTCTTTATTATTAAAAATCATATTCTGATTATGTTTTCTTTATGTTATTTTCAGGTAGAACTATGGAATAGAGACTTATATGGTTAGAATTCAGTTCCTGCTACAAAATAGTCCCAGATACTAAATAGTTCTGTACGTACGTAACTATTTATATACAAAATAAACATAAATTATAACGTAAGTAAACGAATAGTTTAATTAACCCTTGCTATATTACAAAGTGACGATTTATGTCGTTACAAGACACCCAGTACAATATTAAAACAAAAACTAGGTAAGATTAACATAGATTAACATGCTTTTCTTTGACCTGTAGAAGTTAATGGGTATCTTATATAAGTTTCTTTTGTCACGACATCAAGGGTACTTGAACTTAATTAGGGCGCATTCGCCATTTTTAAGTTTTTGCAAAAATATTTCTCTGGGAAATAGTCTCCAAGACCCTCCTTAAAATCGCCACTGTGAACAATTTTATTGCAAAATATAGTGTTTACATAAAAAATATCACAACTAGATGTAGAGCTAATATAATGCCTACCCTGAATGTGCAGAAAGATAAGTCCACCCCACCCCATCTTAAAAACATTCTTTTTATTAAAGTTTAATGGCGAAGGCACTAAATCCCAATAATAATAATAATAAAAAAGTTCCTAATATGGGGCAAGGTGGAGTTATTTTATACATTACATGATTTATACTAGTATATTTTTTAATTTATCAAGTCAAGGGGGTGCCCTTGTTCTGTCTGCCTTCCCCTCCCTCTTTAAGTTTTAAACTGCTTAAGATATAAGCTTGAAATTTACATCATGTAAATAAGATAATCTATATTATTATTAATATACACAGTGTATTTGAAATAGGGTCAGTAGTTTTAAGGGGTGATTCTACATCATAAAATATGACAAAATGTTTCTATAAACATATGTCTAAAAATGCGTCGAAAGGGAGCTAAGCCCCTTTGAAAGTGGCTAAAAAATTCGGTTCTCATTTAATGTCTTAGAAACATTTTGAGATATACACTGATAAAAATAAATTTGCTAAAAGTATTTTTACATTTCAGATGTAAAAAATTATATACATAATGTTTTTTTTACATCTGATATGTAAAAATACTTTTTGAAAATCCATTTTTATCAGTGTAGCAATGATCCTTTGCATATGAACATTGACTAAGTAGGGAACCAATGATATGAACTAATCTAAACTTAACTATACATACAATGGCTTGCCTAGTCATATAAAAGGTCTGGAAATTACTTCTTTTAAAAAATCATTAAACATTTTTTTTTTTAATGACAGGGCATTGCAATGCTGTCTTGATATGTGTTATTTTTCAATGTATAACTTAAATGACATAAAACCAAATGTAAAATAAAATAAGTAGAATAAGGAAAATTAAAAAAAGTGAATTTAAAAATATTTAATATTGATATATTATAAGCAATGTAAAATTAAATATATGTTATCTATATATAGGAAGAGCCTGAGAAAAACATTTGAAGGTGAAATTTTAGGTTTTGAGGATGAAAAATTAAATACTAAAATTTTGAAAACCAAAATTTTAATGATGTAGGATTAAGTACATCAAAAACTAAGAAAAATACCTTATATACAGGACTTGTATTACAGGTACTTTCAAAAATCAACCCTAAGGGAGCTATGGTCTCCTAAAAATCTAAAAAAGCGACTTTTCGACCTATATGTATATATAGAAACTTTTTTTCTTAGTTTTTGATACAGAATAATGCAGATTGAAATTTTGTTTTTCAACATTTTAGTATTTAATTTTTCATGAAATTTCACCTTTGAATACATTTTTCTTGAAAACAGTGAATCCTACACTGTTACAACAATAGTACCCTGTTTATGTATTTTGACCTGAAGAATCATGTTCCAATAAAATTAAAAAAAGTTACACAGAAAAAGGTTTAGGGCAAAAAACTGATAAGGCCCCCTCAGTTTCACATGCCTCTGGTTAAAATAAGTACATGAGCCTCATTAGAATTAGTTTACATGTAAAACCTTGTTGCTATATTTGAAAGGGTTCCTAAGTTATTAAATAAAAACCGAATTTTTTGACCACTTTCAAAGGGGCAGCTCCCTTTGTCATATTTTCTGATGTAGAATCACCCTCAAAAATTATTTACCCTATTATGGTGTATATTTGTTAATTTGGATCATATTATTTACGTGTTCTAAATTTCAGGTTAATATCCTAATCCATTCAAAAGTTAAATAGAAATACTATTATTATATATACATGTATACAACAGTAAATAAAATAAATATAAAATTAATTTTTATGTCCTGGTTAATTTTTTTTTATTGAAAATAATTTCATTTATATTATTATTAAATACAGCCATGAGCAGCATAGCCAATGAAACTGTGTTCTACAATACTACTTGATTCTCCAACATTTGAATAAAAATTATTAAGGTGTAACAACTTTGACAATACTTGTACTCGAATGATGATCCTTGCACTTGCTTGAAAAGATGATTTTATAAATGACCAATGATCACTGATCATTGACAAATTGCCAAACACTTTTTTTTTTCAATACCGCCTTGTATTAAATTAAAAATAAATATGTATATTACACAAAAATGTAAATAATTTTGATTGTGTGATCCATTAGGCGTGTTCAAGTTCACGTTCAGAAGCCATAGTACCCAGATAGGAATTTTAAAATATTTAAAAGTTAAGTAAATTAGTCTTTTTTTTCTACTACTTCCTTTATTGTAATGGGAACATGTTTCAAAGCATTATATTTGCTTCATCTTCAGCCTTTGAGACTAAAAGAATAATAACGGTAAGACATTTACATATAAAAATTACAATTTAAAAATACAAGAAAAAAAAAAACAAGATTTGTCACGGAATATACAAACATGTTTGTTTTATACTGTTTAAAGTCGTTTTTTGCTGTTATGGCCTAATTATGTGCCCTCCGAAGCACGGTAATAAACAAACAAAATTTCAAAGTTCAGCTTGATATGAGGGGTTTATTTATTGGACAATGCTTGTACACCTATCCAACAATATTCTACAATCCTACAATTTATTATTCCATAATCATCTACAATCCCCCACAATCATCTGAAATCTTCCTACGATCTTTACCAATCTTCATTAAAATTTTTGACAATCTTCCACAATCCTTTGATTCTCACAATCCTTGTACACTTTTTTTTCAATAAATAAACCCCTCGGCTTGATACATTAAGAGATACAAATAAAATACAAACATTTCAGACAAACTCCAGCTTGACATTTCGAGGTTAAGTTGTGGTGTTAGACCGTGTCTGTTGAGCCGCAATTTACTAGTTGTGTTGTTCCAAGTATATTTTTTTTGTTTTGTAAATCGTATACAGCGCCTGCAGTAGATTCTATCGCTAGAATAGTATTATACGGTACTTTCGAATTTTCAACAAATTTCAAACCGTCCTAGACAAAAAATTCTTGGTTATAAATTGAAAAAATAAACAACTACTTTACGTTCTCATAAAATTAATTTTTTTTTTCTTAAATCGTCTTATTTTTTCTAAAACATCGAGAAAAATCTAAAATAAAAAAAAAATGATATCTGTCTGTCTGTCGGTTTGTCTGTCTATCCACGATAACTTAACTATTTGAGCTAGCAACTTGAAATTTGGTATGCAAATGTATTTTTATATTATCTTGGACAAGTTCCTATTTGAGCAAAATTGGTTGGGGTGAAGAGGGGGTAAAAGGGGGGGGGGTTAAATGTTTGTTTTCATCGTAATTTTTTATTATTTAGATAGAAAAAAATATGGACCACATAAAACGTTAAATAAAACTACATAAAAATGTTATCATATTTATTTAATTCACCCAATAATTTTGTATTTTTTTCTTTTGTTTCCAAACCATCTTCATCTGTCGAATTTGGAACATATTTTTCCAATTTTTGATCCTGGGATGTTGACATTTTCTATTCTAAAAGAAAAATGGGAAATTACATTTAGACACTTCCCTGAGGGAATTTACTAAGAAATAGGGCCGGATTCAAGGGGGGTGGAACGGTGGGTAAGAATCCCCGGGGCCCGGGCTTGCAAGGACGGCCTGGCGAAAATTTTCTGCTAGGAGTGAAGCTTTTTTTTTCAGAGGCGAGGACCTTTTGGAAAAATGGGAAGCCCAGGAATAAAGTATCCCAGGGCCTGGGCTGGCTTTGTCCGGCCCTGTTTGGAGGGGCCATATTTTTAGGTAATAAATATATTTTTTTATATTCTAAAAGAAAAGTCGGAAATTAAATTTAACTTCACCAACCTAAAGGGGAGGTGTAGCTGAAAGTGACAATATAAAATATTCCAATTATATGTGACGATGGAGCATTATAAAACTATTAAAAATAGCAAAAATCGGTGAAATACAGTTCGAACAGGCAAGTCAGTGTCAAAACAAGTAACTAAATTCACACTATAGTTGGTAACTATTATTGTGTTACATGGGGGAGGGTTTTTAAAATATATTAGCTATTAATAGCTAAATTTTGCATTACATATTTAAAGTATCACCCCTTTTATGTAGGCATTTTTTAAAGCAGGAATGCATGGCCAAGGGACAAATGTCACAATTAGCATAAGGAGAATAAAAGTTTTATTTGTACAAATATTCTATTTGTACTTTTAAAATTGATTCCTTTTTTTATTGAAGATGTATGGCCACCCCATTTGTTGTCTGTTAATTTTTTTTTGTAAATATATGACCACCCCAACACTTTACCTGGTAGGCCATCATGGTGTCAGTCTGACACCATAAACTTAAATAAATTTACATACCTTTTATGCTGCATGTGATGGATTTTTCTGTATAACTCTTAAATTTCATATTGGATGAATCATCCCTATAATGTAATAAAGACTTAGTCTGTTTCTATATAAATGGTTATTTTTGATCTGATCCTAAAAACAAAAACTAATAGCATATATTATTTATAAATATCCTGTTTACTCTAGTTATTTTAATAAGTTATTATTTACTTTTTTGTAATCCTCACATTGCCCCTAAGTTATAACTTAGCTTATCTCGTTCAAAACATAAATAAAAAACACTTATACAGAAACTTTAAATGAATAAACAGGATTTGGATCATATATTACATGGTACGAGTAAGATAAAAGGAATTATTCGAGTATTATTTTGCTCTTCGAATATAAAAACTAACTTACCTACATTATAAATAACTAGGAGACAGCGAATGAATACGTTAAAACACCTTTTCACTTATGATAAGTGACTTATCAGAAGTCTCCTTCAGTGAACACCACAGAACACCTCTTCTTTACGCCGTATTTTGAGGTTAGGTCAACCTTTTCTTGAACTGTAGCCAGAGAATAGCAATTTTAGCTTTGTTGCTTCATTATTTCACTCAACTATATTGTTTTTTTTATCACAGATTGTAAATTAACCTTACAGGCTCGAAATTTTATTAATTTTATTTAAATTCGCGCGTATTTAATTAGAGCTTCGGTACAGGTAAGTAATTTATAATTGCGCTTGCGCAGTGTAGTCATAAAATTAATTAGTTTTCTAGTTAAGTTGAAATTTTCACTACGCCTGCGCAGTATAGACCAAAAATTAATTATTTTTCTCGTTAGTGTAGTTAATTTCGGTATGAATGCACCATTAGATGGTTTACTTATAAGCTACGCTGATGACACAGCTGTAATTTTTAGTGGTAGTACATGGGTGGAGGTATATAAAAAGTGTTCAAATTTTGTTAAACTGGTTAAATAATAGTCTTTTAAGTCTGAATTTGAAAAAAAAACAAGTTCCTTACTTTTATCAAACATCCAGCCGCAAAAAATACATTAACTATTCATAACAGTGTATGAGTAGAGTTTTTATTTTAAATAGTTTTTCAAAATTAATGGTTTGGGAGCAGATTTGGATATAAAATTTGGTTTGGGTGATTTGGAGGGATTTAAAAGGCTGCAGAATTGAAGGAAGAAGGAAAAAATTATGGTGTCAAAATTTATATGTTGAAAATGTTTGAAGATTTTTTTACAATAGAAAAGAGTAGCTGGGTTTATCAAAGTGCAGCTAAATTTAGCTGACACATAATAACCATAGCAACTCCAACCAAAATCCAGAATTTGCTTTTAACTGAGACTTTATCTTTTAGATAAGGTTTTAACTGTACACTGATAAACTGGGCCTTAATAGTGAAGAGTATCTATTTAAAATTCGTTGTAGTTAAATCAGTCCAATATCGTGTAAAATACCTAAAAATAGGTCCTAGAGCGACTATAAACTAAATAAATAAATAAATAAATAAATAAATAACAAAATACAATGTGACTGTGGTACCAAGTGGTATCTATAGCTTATCTAGGAATCAAAATAGATCAGCATTTTCGGCTATATTATCACGTTCAAAAAAAAAAAAATATGACCCTGCAGGTGGTCAAAGTTGTACGCTCTGGGCAAGGTTGCAAGGTTTTACGGTAAGTTTAGTGTTAGTTATAGGATAAACCAACTTTTATCTCTACATTCGTAACTATTACTTGTATATTTTACATATAAAAGTATTAATAAATAACCAATTTTTATTAAAAGTGTCAATAAATAAATAAGCAACTTTCAATAAAAATACTCTTTTTTTAATTTTTCCTCTGTACTTAAACAGTAGGTTAAATAAAATTTTTTATTTTTCATGTAAATTAATTTAAAAAAATGTGTTTGTATATTTTGTTCTTTGTAATTTATTATAGGCAAAGAAAATATAAATAAAATATAAGTTGTTTTTTATCGTCTTATGTATATAGCAAACCTAAACCCGCACTTAACATTTTCTTTGCTTTATATTCGAGGAAAATCAAAAAACACTTTCTCTCGAGAACTGCCAGAGGTGAATCAAGTGGGCGTTTGTGGAATAAACGTCGACAAAACAAAAGACGTGATGCTTTTTCACGAGCAGCTGTGTTTTCGGCAACATCCGCAGCTTTGAAGGATGATTTAAAATCGCCAATAGTTATTTAATTGTTAATTAAACTTTTATTTGATGGTTTTTCCGTCAACCCTTCGTTAGGCGCGCGGTCTACGATCGTAAGCCATGCCTTTTTTTAGCTGGGTAACTTTTTACACGGAGTGTTTACGCTTGCGCCCCTTCGAGTAGCTGTGCATTATGCATCAATCTATTAGGTCAGTAATATTTCAAACTTATAATGGCTATAATATTGTTTTTATTCATATTGAAACCTGCCTGGTCTACAATTGTAGACCGCGCGACTAACCACGTTACCTTTTTTATTTTTGCATTTTTTAATATTGTGTTTTTATGTTTTTTTTTTGTGGATATTGTTTTTCAATTTCAGTTTTTTAGTTTATAGATAAATTAAAGATACAATATAATTTGACCACCAAAAAAATAGCAGTTTATAGAAAGACACTGCGCACGAGGTTTTTTGGGCATAAAAGAGCTCATAAGTAATGTTTCCCATAATAACGTAATTTTCTGTTCTATAACTAAAAATTACGTTGGACACTAAATGTACCCAAATATTTTTATTTTTGTTCTTAGGAAGCGATAGTGGCGTGAGTATCGCGCCCCTGACGAATTTAACGTATTGTCTGGACCGTGCTGTTTTACGAACTCATTCAAATTACACTCAAATATCGCCTGAAGCAAGCAACTTCAGGTAGTACGTCATGCGCATGAAACCTTATATTTGACTTATCAAAATCTACTATATACAGAATGAAAACTAAACAGATGTAAAATATATGTTAAAATTGCATATCATTTTTTTCTTACCCTTAACACTTACTAAAACATTATTAATTTGAAAAAAATATGTAAATAACTTTTAAGTACAACCCAATAAATAATACAAGATATTTGGTTTTTAAAAATATAAATGTATTTTTTTTAAAGAAAAATAAATGGTCTACAAGTGTAGACTACGCGACTAAACTCGTAACTAAAACACGCGCGCCTAACGAAGTGTTAAATTTCCTCCAATTATATTTTCTTTAAATTCGCTTAAAATAATATAAAGAAAGATTTAAAATTTAAGAAAATTAAATTAGACAGCTTTTTACAGGCAAATTTATTTTAATAATTATTATATTATTTATATTATTATAATTATTATTAGATTATAATCTACTCGTTCTTATGTTTCTAGTAGGACACGCTTTGTCATGACAAGAAAAAACATATAGCGTATACATACATATATAGTTTTAATAATTTTTATTTTACAAAGAAAAATAAAGTTTTTATACAAAACAATGTAGTTCCATATTAAATAAATGTATTTTAATACAAAAAAATCCAATAAGAACATACATTCAGCAATAAATACAACAATAAATATTATTATTATTATTATTATTATTATTATTATTATTAGAAAAAGCAAAGCTTTTTTAACTTTAAAAGAAGTAAACAAAAATTATAGATTTTGCATCCAAACTTTTTTGCATATAAAGGACGTTTTTCTGTACTTACTTCTTATACTTACTCGAGTAGCTGTGTTTTCCGCTTTTCCTCTTAACATCCTGACCTTTGCAGAAAGAATTAAAATCGCCACTACCCTAATTTAATTGTTAATTAAACCTTGCTTTTGTTGTTTTTCCTTTCAGAATTACCCGTTTAATTTCCCTATAAAAGTTTGGTTTGGTTTCATTCACCAAAAGGAGGTTAATGGCTATTTTTATAGAGATTTAAAGAGAAAAAAAGTTTTAAAATAGTTATGCTGATCTGTGCAGCGAATTTTTTTTAATAACTATAAAACACTTAGTTTTTATTGCTGAAATTGATTGGCATGATGTGTCGCCATGTAAAGTAAAGTAAAGTAAAGTATATTTATTTGTTCTGACTACATTAAAAATACATTTGGACATATAATGTTAAACGTACCTAATGTAATATAGACATCGTCAATTATAAATATTAAAATTAAACAATTTATAGTATATTTATATATACAAATTAAAATTACTTAAAAGAAAGATTGGTAATAAATATTGATTACAAATAAAATAAAATAAAATAAAATAAAATAAAATATAACTACTATTTATCTTCAAGAAATTCTTTAAGAGAATAGTACGTTTTGTTTATTAGAAATTCTTTTAATTTATTCTTGAATTTTTTTATATTATATTCCATAAACCCTTCATCCAATTTAAATAGTTTTTTGACACAAATTACTCCTATATAGTCTGGGTTTTTTTCTGAAACTTTTAACCTAGCAGACGATTCTACCAACTTATTCTTATTCCGAGTATTGTGATCGTGAATTTCTTGTCTAAAAACGTCTAGTTTGGACTTTACATACGTTAGAAGGGAGTACAGGTAAAGACCCGTAAGTGTTAAAATTTTATGTTCCTTGAAGAAACAGTGTTTCTTAGAGTTTTCAGTAGAAAGCATGAACTACTCAGCTGAGGTAGTAGTTTTTGAATGTGTACAGAAAAAGTAAGTTTCTGATCAATGTTTAGACCGAGAAACTTCGTGCTGGGGCTATTTTCAATAGATATATGGTTATCTTTTATCAACAGTGATTTATTAATAGAAGCATTTATCGTATGAAACTGCATACGACAGTTTTTTCCGTGTTAAGCTTAAGTTTTTTTCTGGCGCACCACTCTGTTATGATCCTCATACATTTATGAGCCTTTTCTATCAGGTCCTCGTATGTCTTCGCAGCAATAAGTACGTTGGTATCGTCAGCGTAAAGTACTGGAAGCCCTATTTCTAAAAGTAATCTAGGTAGTGAATTGATAAAAATATTAAACAGCGTTGGGGAGAGACATGACCCTTGTGGTGTTCCTATGTCTGTATTTTCCATGTCTGAGAGTATATCGTTGATAGATACAGCCTGTAACCTCTCTGATACATATGACATAATCCAATCCAAGGGCATGCCTCTTATCCCAAGATCAAACAGTTCATCGCCTAGAATTTCGTGTTTGACAAGGTCAAAGGCCTTACTAAGGTCGAAGAAGAGTGCCAATATTAGATTTTTAGCATCTAGATTTTTGTGAATAAAATCTAGGGCTTCCTTAATTGCGGTTTGTGTAGATTTATTGCTGCGAAAGCCATTTTGATGACCTGATAGCAAAGAATTTGAATCTAAAAAATGTGTCAGTCTTTTATTAAAACAAAATTCAAAAATTTTACCGAATTGACATTGGACAGCAATGGGCCGATAATTCTCTTTATCGTACTTACTTCCTTTATTTTTAAAAATAGGTGTAATTTTTGATACTTTTAAAAGTTTAGGGTATTTACCCTCTTCAAAACTTTTATTGATAATAAAAGATAAGGGAGCTGCTAGATATTCACGGGCTGCGTTTATAACGTGTCCTGGAATATTATCTATACCACTGGATTTTTTTTACACACTTTTTTAATTGTGGATATTATTTCATCCGGGGTGGTTGGGGTGAGAAAAAAAGTTTTGTTGGATTTAAAATTTGTACTATCTTTTTTTTCTTGATTCTCGGGTTCTTCACCTGTGCTCCTAGTACAATTTATGAAAAAATTATTAAATTCATTTCCTATATGTTTGGGATTTGTAATAAGGTTACCGTCCTTATCGCGTATTTTTTCACACGCTTTTTTTGATATTTTATTTTGATTATTTTTTATAATGTTCCATGCTTCTTTATTTACGTTTTCCGCATTAAGTATTCTTTGATTGTAATAATTTTTTCTTTCGTGCACTAATTTTTTTTTGTAAAGTTTTTTTAGAGTGTTAAATTGATTTGTGTAAAATGGGTTATTTATAGTTTTTTTGATTTTATTCATTTCATTCAAAAGTTTTTTGGTATTTTTTAATTCAACTGAGTAATTATATTTTTTTGACTTTTGTACTTTATACTGTTTTTTAACTACAAGGGGGAAATTTTTGTTAAAGTTTTCCTCCAATATGTTAAAAAATATCGTAAAAAGATCATCAACAGAGTAGTCACCGTCTAAGACTTCGTGCCAGTCTGTGTTATACAAATCAAAGCAAAAGGATTCTATATTGTTGTTATTAAATAACCTAGTTTGTTTACTTTCTTTTTGTGTATTGTTTTGTAAATTTTTTATGGTTATACATTGATAGGTATGATCTGAAATTGGGGTGTCTACTACCTCCGCTGAGTCACCGACATTCTCTAAAAAGGTATGATCTGCGAAGATATTATCTATGCACCTCGCAATGTGGGATGTAATACGTGTAGGAACCCTAATTAAAGGATACATATTTTGTTCTCTTAAAATATTTAAAATTTTTCTTGCTTGATTAGAATTATCGAGAATATCTACATTTATGTCCCCACACAAAAACAAGGGCGTATTTGGGCTTGCAAATGTTTTGAGAGCTAATTCCATTTTTTTTGAGAACTGTTTAAAATTGGAGGATAAGGGTATTCTGTAAACAGAACCAATAGTTATTTTTATATTATGAGATATGTTACATTGCGCGAAACATGATTCAAAAATATTGTCTACACTATGTTCAAAATTTAAGGGTTCCAAGTCTAAATTGTCTTTTGCTATTACACGTGAACCGCCGCGAATTCCGCTTTTCCTTATATAATGCGATACGACTCTGTACTGACCAAATTTTAAGTCCTTGATGTCGTCCTTTAGCCAATGTTCTGTCATACAACATATGTCAATATTGTTTAGTTCTAGTATTGCTTCCAATTCAGGCAATTTGTCAAGCAAACCTTCGATGTTTATATGTAATAATTTTAGGTCATTGACCTGTTTGATTGTAGCTTCTTGAGCGAAAATTATATGTGCTGATTGCAACACCCTTAGACCATTTGGTAGGGTCTAATAGGTCTGTTTTCTTGTTTTCAGGTATCCCAACTTTAAATGATGAATACGTAATGTTCCTTGCAAATTTAGGTGTAATTTTTTTACATATAGAATTTTTAATGTCAAATTTTTTTTCGATAAAATTTTCTAGTTTTTCATCCGTTGTTTCAGGCTTTAGTCTTGATATATGGTACCACTGGTAGTTAATCCGTTCGATTGTCTCGAGTTCTGTGTCTTCGGAGAATCCCAGTATAGTTGTTTGTTTACGTTTTTTGTTTTGATTTTTTGTTTTCTTATATGTTACACGCTGGAAACCTTTGTCGTCACTAAGGTCGAGTTGAAATGGATCAACGAATGTCTGGTTTAAAGTATCCTCCGTTGCGTTTGTTAATAATTCTGCCTGTTGTACTGCATTGTTTACTTGAGTTAGTGTAAAGGTTTGTTTTTGTTTATCCTTAGTAGCTGTCAATGCGCTGCGATGCGGTGTTGCCGATATATGCTTTTGAGAATCTGCCGAACTTTCTGGTTGATTCCTTGCATGTTTTTTAGTTTGCCTACTTGCAGGGGTATGTAGGTTTTCCATTAAATGGATTTTGTCATAAAGTAGCTTTATTTTATCTCTCAATTCGGTGATAATAATGTCTTTTTGACTTATAATTACGTATAAATATTCTATAGAACTTACTTCTTTTACAGTTTCTATACTGGACGAACTATTGTCAAGGTCGAGGAGGTCATCCTTTTTACAACATTTAAACTTGTTTTCATCACTAAATTCCACTTTATTCCTTTCTAAAAGTATGTTACTACACGCTGTATGCATAATAAAGCCACAATTAATACATTTTGGGCCAGATTTGGCATTACTTTTGCACTTTTTACATTTATTACTGAGAGCACTATTTTCGGACAACCCATCGCCCGCCATCATCTTTAAGCTTGTAAGCCAATCATGGAATCGCATTCTTATGTTTTATGTTCTTATGCCAGGTACTGAATAGGCCTTAAGGCCTCCAGAATTTATTATAATATAAACTAAAAATGATTAGTTCCGGATCCCGGTCAATGGCGATTTCTCCCGTTAGATTAGACAGGGACAAAAGTTCTACCCAAAAAGGATAGAAGACATACACACACTCCCACTTCCACCCAACCAAACAAATTCTGTATTTATTCTTTATTGAACAAATACAATATTTACTATAACTATATTATTTTTATTAAAGAAATTACTGGCGCCATCTAAATTTTAGTAGAATTATCTTATTCTACAGATTCACATTAGCTATGTTCGTTCGTGGCGCTCAGTGCTACACTTTCCGGCCAACCAAATAAATACTAAATTTTTGTATGAAAAACAAATACAGTATTTATTTGGTTGGCTGGAAAGTGTAGCACAAATGAGATAGAGATAGGGTAGACGTCCTTTGTTTCATAATTCTAGTTGTAGAGAGCTCCATTGCGTGCCACCCCGGCTCTGATTCGATTTCTACGTCTGAAGAAAATACGAATTTTCACTCAGTTCTGATGTATAATGGCAATTTAAGTAATAGCGTTAGTTTTGGTAGAAATTGAAGTTATTGACTTTTTATGTAAAAGTATCTTCTAAGGCAATCTGAACACAGACACAACGAAAAGTAAAACTCATTTTCGAAATAGAATGTCTGATGGGTTTAGTTTTTCGTGTACCTTTGCCGACTGAAAACTAAATGAAGTTGCTTTTAGAAGTCAAAGAAAACTTTTAGCGAGATTTCACTTCGAAACATTTCGAATTAACTTTCCTCAGATAAACTAAGTGTGAAATGTGAAATATATTGAGAATTGTCAACATTTATGTAGTTTTTAGTCGAGTGAAAACATTTAACAGTCTATTGAATTTCTTACAAGAAACGAAATTATATGTTTTATCTAAAAAACATGGTTTAAAATAATTGACTTTTTAAAAAATGTAGGGGAAACTGTTGTATACTGGGACACTGTGCATAATTGGACAACCAAATACCGCGCTTCCACTATTAGTTAAAAATCTAAATAATTTACTGAATAATGTGCGTCTGTCGCTGCATATTTGCATCTAAAAACCATAGGCCTGGTTCTGCTCAGTCGGTCTTTAGGTTAGTACTTCTCAATGTACCATGTTTTTTTTTCGTTTTAAACAATGGAAGGACATATTGTGTTTAATTGATAAAATTTTTGATTGAAACTTTGTGAGTATAATCTTTAGGGTATTTTTAAGGTAAACCTATTAATAAACTAAATTAAATTGTTTGATATTTACAAATTTAAAAAATCTATATAAAACATTTTACTATTCCTTAAAACGACTTTTGTTTGATCGTCCCTATCAAACAATTTAATTTAGTTTATTAGATCAGATACCACTGTAAAAGGTGCCCTCCTAGCGTTTAGGATTCAATTGGCAGCAATGTCCACCGTGGCATTGATTAATCTGCCCCCTATCGACAGCGTGCAATAGGTTCTTGAAACCAATAACTGCTTCCTTTTTTGGACTGTCGATAGGTTTATCCAGTCTCTGCTTTTAGCAGTAGATGTCGCTAGCTGTTTTTGCTTTTCCTTACAGCGATTTTTAAACTCCATATAGAGATATATGGAAAGGATTTGATTTTCGGATATATTAGTCGAGTGAGTGACAGTGAAGAGGTCAGACGTCGCCCAGCAGATTTCCATTGAGTAAGATTATTTTGGTATATAATTATTCTAACTAACATATGCTCACTTGTAAGCTTGCTTGCTAAGTGTTGCAGCCCTTTTCACACTGTGGACTTAAGCCAATTCCCACGAACCGCTGAGGCTGGCGGTTTGGTGTGTTAAAGGTTCCCTGAGACCCCAACCACTAACAATTAGTGCTTAACACTATGAAAACCAGGCTGAACAACATAAAGTTCAGCTTGAAATCCTTCAGTCCCAACTAGCCGCCGCAAATGAAACAATCAATGGACCCCGAGAGGAAATTTCCCGCCTCTCCTCTCAAATAGGGACACTAATATCCCAAAAAGTCCAAACCCCCACTCAAGAGCTCTCCGATGCCCCCGATCACTTCGAAACGGACATGTCCGTAGTAGAGACTGATTCGGACGCAGTCCGGTCCCCCATAGCCTCCCCGCGAAAGCGCCTAAACCGGCGCAGAAGGAGCCAGAAGCATAAGCTTAATTCAGACCAAGAAGAAAAACCCGCCAAGACGCAAAAAACCCCCGGTAAAGCGACTGCCTCCGAAGCAGTCGTAAACCCCTCCGGCTCAGGACCCCAACCCCCCGTTACGGCCCCTACAAACCCAAAAATTCAAGCTTCTGGCCCAGGTACCCCCCCCCGACCAGGAAGCCCACAAAACCCCCAAAATCCCCCCCATCATCATCCGAGCCCCTGAAAAATGGCTAGCCTTGTCCCGCCATTTCAACTCGCAAAAAGTTAACATCCTCCACGCGAAAAATACCTCCGAAGGAGTTCAAATTCGCACACAAACCAGTGACGACTTCCGCAAAGTCACTAGGCACTTAGATGCCGAAAAAATCCCATATCATAGTTTTACCCTCCCGGAGGACAAGGCAATCCACGCCGTAATCCGGGGAATCCCCACCCAGATAGACGTCGCAGACGTCCAAGCCGCTCTTATCGAGCGTGGCTACCTCCCCACGTCAGTCGCGAGAATGACGCGTACTAAAGACAAGACCCCCATGCCCCTGATCCTAGTCATCCTTCCCAAGGTGACAGGATAACAGCACCCCATATTTAAAGAGACTAGGCTTCTACACCTAGTCATAAAGGTCGAAAGCCAGACCTATAAACCCAAATTCAGGCAATGTCACAAATGCCAACTCTTCGGCCACTCCCAGGCCAATTGCAACGCCCCGTAAAATGCGCACAAGACCACCACACAACAAAATGTGAAAAACCCCGTCACACGGACGCAAAATGCGCCAACTGCCTGGGCCCCCACACGGCAAACTAGCATAAATGCCCCAAACACCCATCAAACATCGCTCCAACCCGTACAAGGGTCATACCCCCATCCCAAAAATTCACCTCGGGCATCTCCTACGCCCAAAAGGCAACTAACGCCGCCACCCCACAACAACCCAAGGCGGACCCAGGTCCCAGCGCAAATCCCCCCAATATTTTTGATCAATCCCAAATTTCAAAAATCCACACCTTCATGCAAGAATTCGCCAGCTTCATGCAGGCTTTTGGCTCCCTTCAACTACCCAATCTAGGCCCCCAAAATGTCTAGACAAACAAAACCCAGAGCCCTTAAAATAGTCACCTGGAACGCTGATAGCCTCAATTCAAAAAAACCGGAACTCATAGAATTTCTACACGAAAATCAAATAGATATAGCCCTCATCCAAGAGACTGGTCTTAAACCACATCATAGGGGTACCATACCCAACTATTCCTGCTACCGTAACGATAGACTCCAGGACCGCAAAGGAGGCACAGCAATCTATATCAAAAAACACATATCTCACGATCTTCTTCATGCGCCCCCCACACAAAGCGATCAAGTCGAAACTACCTCCATATTCGTCAACATGCACGACAATTCCAAATTCAGGATCGTGTCCCTCTACAAACCCCCAAATAAGGAGGTCAGACCCGCCGACTTCGAAGGCTACTTTAACGACAATCATCCAACAATCCTAGCCGGAGACTTGAAAGGCAAACACGCCCTTTGGCACTCTAGAACAACTACGGCCAACGGCCGTAGGCTTTACGAAATATTACAACGTAACCATATAATGGTTACCGCACCCGATTCCCCAACCCACTATGGCCACGGCCTTCCTGATATCCTTGACATCGTTTTGTATAAAAACACGACACTAAACATTAACATCGAACTAAGACACGAACTAAGCTCCGACCACCTTCCAATCATTATCACGACAGGAGGCATACCAACCGCAAATCACACCAAAAAAACCGTTTACAACTTCTCCTATATTTCCGAACTCCTAGAAAGCAACACCAAAATCAATCCAATAAATTCCGTCCAAGAACTAGATATTGCAGTAACCACCCTCACCAATACCATAAAATCCGCAATGGACAGCGCCAAATTAATCAAAAAAGTAGATATCCAAAACCCACAGGACCTTCCCCGAGATCTCAAAGACTTAATCAGAGAGAAAAACCGACTTCTTCGTCGTGCACGCACCCTCCAAGACCCCCATATAAAACGCGAAGCAAACAGACTTACCCAGGAAGTCAAAGACCGACTAAACGTACTAGCAAATTCCCGCTGGGAGGGAAAAATAAAGTCACTCAACCCCCAGGATAGATCACTTTGGAGAATGGCCAAAACCCTATCCCTCGACCACCAACGAGGCATGCCCCCAATTCACGGCGAAAGAGGAGTCGTCTACTCCACCCCTGAAAAAGCCGAAGCATTTGCTGACGCAATGCGGAAACAATTTCAACCAAACCCTCCAATCCCCCTCGACTCCGACTCCGAATCAGAGACCGACTCCGAATCAGAGACCGACTCCGAGCCCGACTCTGACGACGAGAACTACGAGCAACTCATGCATGAAAGAGACATAAACCACATCTATAATAGAGTCACTAACCAAGTCGAAAACGACATTATCACCCCCACATCCCCCGAGGAAATTAAACGCATCATCAAAAATCTCCCAAAAAGAAAAGCCCCCGGCCCCGATCAAATACCGAATAAAATCCTTAAAATACTCCCCCGTAAAACCATTATGGAAATCGTTAACATTGTTAACGCAATGCTCAGACTGCGCCACTTTCCAAAGCCCTGGAAAAACGCAGACGTAATAGTAATCAAAAAACCCGGACAAAATCCAACTTTTGCTGAAAGCTACCGCCCCATAAGCCTCCTTTCCTCCCTAGGCAAAATAGCCGAGAAAGTCATACTAACCAGACTTCAAACTCTAGTTGAAGAACTAAATCTCCTTCCAAATGAGCAATTCGGCTTCCGAAGCAGACACTCCACAGTCCACCAGGTAGCTCGCCTGGTAGACTCTGTAACGGACGGACTAAATAGGCGCGAAGCCGCGGGACTGATCCTCCTGGACATCGCAAAAGCCTTCGATAAAGTTTGGCACAAAGGTCTTGTAGCCAAACTCCACTTTCTCGGCCTCCCCCCAGGCATCACCAAACTCATAGCCTCCTTCCTCAAAGGCAGAGATTTTCAGATAAAAATAGGCGACTGTAAGTCCAACACCCGCCGCATCAAAGCTGGCGTTCCACAAGGTTCCCCACTATCCCCCCTTCTGTACAACCTCTTTACGGCAGATATTCCAAAAACACAGGGCACTGAACTAGCCCTGTTCGCCGATGACACCGGCATCCTAGCAAAAGCCAGAAACCCCCAGCGCATCCATATCGCCCTCCAGCGCCAAATGGATGCCCTAATCAAATGGTTCTCCAAATGGAAAATCAAAGTAAACGCCAATAAAACCAAAGGCATCCTAATCTCTAGGATTAGAAGAGGCCCACCCCAACCCATTCAGATAAATGGCCAACCCATTAACTGGGAAAACCATGCCAAATACCTCGGCATTACAATCTCCAAAAACTTGACGTGGGATCAGCATGTCAAAAACACCCTCCAAATAGCAAATTGCCGCCTCTCCAAACTCTACCCCTTAATAGGTAGAAAGAGTCCCCTATCCATTAAAAACAAACTTCTTCTTTACAACCAAACCCTAAAGCCGGTACTTCTTTACGGAGCCCCAGCCTGGAACAAAATCACCCTTAACAAAGCGCTCTCAGCAAAACTTCAGGCCTTCCAAAACAAGGCACTCAGAATATGCCTCGATGCCCCCTGGTTCATAAGGAACAACCAGATACACAGAGATCTCGAAATGCCCCTCCTAAAAACGGAAATCATCCGCTACAGCAAGTCTTTTATACAAGACAATTTAGATCACCCAAACCCCACCCAAACCCCCTCATTTCAAACTTTCTAGATTACGATGACGAAATACACAACACTCACAAAAAGATCAAAAACGTCCTCAACCAGTAATGGTACCCACTAATACAGGACAGATGCATTCCCAGCATCAGTGAGATAGTCTCACTCCTCCCGAACATCCCTCCTCTCCCTATCCCATCCCTAGTTCCAAATTTGAAGTCGATGTCTCAACTGGTTCAAAAGTTAAGAGGGGGGGTGACTTTTGGACCTCTCTGTTTATTTGTTAAAATAATAATAAAGTTATAAACTAAAATTTGTATACTGTTGTATACTGGGACCAAATTAGGTGTTGCGTACAGACTTATTATTTAAAGGTGATATTGTTCTTAAACTACATCCCCCATTTTTATGTGCAGGAGAAATAGAGTTAAGGAAACAATTTCACTTTTATTTAGGCTTTTTGGAAAAAAAATTATGTCCTTGTGAATAAGCAATATTTAAAAAAAATTATATTTACCGTAAATTTTGTTACTTATTTGAGTTTTTATTTTGATTTATATATTAATATGTTAAATATAATTGATTTATAAATAAACAAAAAATAATATAGCCTTTGTCCTACTATATAACACTCATAATAATAATACTTCTTTATTTCAGAAAAACATTTCTCATAACACAGTTAAAAGAAACATTGGATGAAATTTGTCATAAACAAAATATACAATGACAATGTCAACGATAAATAAATAAATAAATATACAAAGATATTAAAATAAATGAAAAGGTGATAGCTCAACCTACTAAACAGAAATTTTGAATGAGTTTTAAAGGCTCAAAAAGAGTAAAACTCTTCCAGTGAGTAGGGCTCAATATTACAAATATATTCAAACAGCTTCTTTTTAAAACATTTTTTTCCAGCATCTACTTTTAAACAAGTGGGTATTTTATTGTATAATTTAATTGAAGAATAGTAGAGACCTTTTTCTGTAATTGCTAAGCGATGTTTTGGAATGTTATAATCCAGAATTCTGTTTGATTTGGGTTTTAGACCTTCATATAGTTTTTTATTTTTTAATAAAAATAAAATACATTCATAAACATAGAGACCAATAACAGTAAGTATATGATTTGTTTTAAATAAATTTCTACATGAGTCCCTGTAGTTCAGTTTGAGCATTGTACGTAAAGCTCTTTTTTGAGCCTTTAAAACACACTCAACCTCGGAGCATTTACCCCAAAAGAGAAGACCATACCTCATAATGCTTTGAAAGTTTGAATGGTACACTACCTTTAATGTTGCAAAGTCCACATAACTCCTTAGAACAAGGAGAGAATAGGACACTCTATTCAGTCTAGTCAATAAATGACCTACATGCGACCCCCAGCACAGTATCTCGTCCACTTGGATTCCTAAAAATTTTACACTTTGTACCAGATCTCTCTCAGTATTGTTTATGTTAATGTGTTTATTTTCATTGGGTTGTTCTTTTAACCTAAACATCATGAAATTTGTTTTTCGTTCATTTAAAATTAACTTGTTACTTTCCAACCAACTTTTTACCAACTCAAATAATACCTCAGTTTCAAGTATAATATTTTCAGCATCCGAATTTATTAAAAAGTTAGAATCGTCTGCAAAACTGACAAGGGTTTTATTGCTGCTCTGTAGGGTCGCATAGAGGTCATTCACAAAGATGATAAAGAGCAGTGGCCCCAATATACTGCCCTGGAGACTCCAACCCCCACCCCTTTCCTATCTGACAGATATTTAATTAAATATGCTGTATAGTGGGACATGGGTGCATAGTGGGACATGGGTGCATAGTGGGACAGTGTGATTCTTGAACTTTTTTTGGATTTTTTGTAAAAAATATGGATTCCTTGAGTTATAATACATAAAAAATGTCATAAAGTGTAACACTTTAGGAGCAACCGTTTTCAAAAAAATGCAACTAAGAGGAAGTAATATTTTGTGCCGCCAAAAACGTTACCTTTTAAAAGGCTAAAGTCGAAACTCCTGTAATATTAATTTTAGGTGTTTTGGTGAAGAATACTTTTTTGCTCAGTTTTAAATGAAGAATCACCCTGCAGCATTAAAATTTTGTTGATGCTTTTTTTTTGTTCCCCATTCAATATGTCACCTTCGAGGGGCCGTAGCTCTCTTAGGGCTTTCCGGACCAACCTTTATAGAAGCTTTTCTCATATTTTTTAGAATCATCTCTTAAATTTTGGCATGGCAGTTACTGAACACCCTGTATGTTATAGGTATTCAAGCTCAATAAAATAACGACAAACGTATGCTTGATATCACTTATCCGGTTTTTCATTAGTTATAATCGCACGCATGCAAAAATAAGATTAAATTTACAGTAATCAGCCTAAACCTACTTGCCAAATAAAGTTGTCAAACTAAAGCTAATTTTCTCTGTGTAGGAAATATATAGGTCACATTATCAATACATTTAGTGACCTAAAACTAATTGGGGATTCTTGTGGAACAATACCTTTATCGGTATTTTAATCGAATTTGCTTACTGAACAATATATATCTATCAAACATAATTGCAGCGCATCGGGACATCTAAGACCAAAACTATTGATTCTTTAGTGAAATAAATACTACTAAATACTATAAAAAGCGCTGTACAGGGTGATATGTTTAATAACCCCTATTATAAATTTATTTTGACTATTTTCAATATTTAAAAAAATAAATTTTGATATTAAGGACATTTTTTTAATTTTTTTTTAAATACTTATTTTTTTTAGTGTAGGTACTTTATTTGTTTGCATGTATATTTTCTTTTTCTTTTAGAGTTTTTAAAACAATAAATTTTCTATCTATCTATCTATAATAGTATATTAAAGTACTAGTTTCATAACCCCCGTTTTTTAGCGCACGAGTACAAGTTTAGAAAACGAGCCGCTTGCGGCGAGTTTTCTAAAGTACTATACTGGAAATTCAATAAAACCTGCAGTGACTCATACCTCTCCTGCTTTCGTATAAGGGGTCCGCCTTTGCAAAGTTTCGACGAAATTACGGGACACACATTCGTCATTGAGTCACTGCAGGTTTTATTGAATTTCCAGTATAGTGTACTAAAAACGTGTTATGAAACGAGTGCTTTATAGAATTTTTTCTATTTTGCTCTAAAATTTCAAAAAACTTACATTTAAATTGATGTCTGATTTAGGGATTTTTGTTTCGGGTTGGCATTACAGTTTTCGCCATGTTTAAAATTCTAAGAACAAATATTATTTTGATATATTTAATAGTTATGTCTTCTCTTTTTCACTGCAAGTAACCAAGTCACAATTTTAACACGGTAAAAAATAATCTAAACACAAAATTTTGTAGAAAATTAAACTTTAAAGCGACTTTGACATTTGCACGAAAAACATTAAGCGATAGGCTCTTGTCTGTTGCCAACTCAAAAGAAAAAAAGTAGAGACCTCTTATGGGTATAAGAATACGAAAAACGAATGTGATTATGAGCTTATACGAGTCAAAAAATAGAAAAACTTATTTTGACCTCCGTACTTGAAAGTATATTCATTCAATACTTACTTTCAGATTTACCAAAAGTAAAACAAAAACAACTCCGTCAAAAAAAAATATTTTATCCAATACATACAGATAATAAGACAATTTCTAGCTTTATTTTAAATAAAGAAACTTAATAATATCCCACACGTGGCTTTTACTTTATAGATTGGACAATTATGTATTTTACCCACTCAACTGTCACTTGTCAAATTATTTTCTTGTAAATGTCATTAACATTTTTAATAAAAATATACATTTCTAAGCTATTTATTGGATAAAACTGTATGTTACTTATGAGTAAACTAATATTGCCCTCTCTAAAATTAACCCACTCGGCCTCCAGCCTTCTGGGTTCATTTTCTCATGGCCAATATCCTAGTTTCCTCTCTTGTAACATTTTCTGTTGGAAACTTCATATACACATTTTGTTTAATATCGATAACTTATCACATAATAAAATTACCTAAAATATAATTAAAAATTATTGAGGAAATCATGTTTAGCCGTTATTAAAATCGACCCAAAAATCTATTTTTTTTGTTGCATTTTCGGCTTATGAATGTCATGAAACATCGAGAAAATGTGAAAAAAGTGGGCGTTAAAAAATGCCTGTCTGTCTGTCGGTCTGTATGTAAACCTTATAACTTTTGAATGGAATGTCAGATATGAAAAATTCTTTCACCATACGATTCAAGACATTTTCTGTTTGCGTCGCATCATATATGGTTAACATTAGCGTAGAGTAAGGGGTCAAAATGGACAAAATTATAATTTTTAACGATATCTCACATATTATTTTGTTGCATAAATAAAAAAACAAAAGGATGTCCAAAAATACAGGAAAAGTGAAGTCAATTTTGCTAAGATCCACGCGTAGAAAATGTAGTCCTTTCAAATATTTTATTCTTGCGCAGACTCGAAGCTAATAAGTTACTAGTTAAGTACCACGCGGCCAGACCACTGCCGATCGATTGGTACTGGCCTGGCAGAGTGAACAAACCTTTGATTCACCCCCAGTCAATTAACCCTGGTTGACGGTATTCCTGTTTTAAAGAACCTGGCACACATATAGGGGGGGTTCCTGGGCCTCAGTCAAACTGCCTCAAATTTTGATATTTTGTTATTAAATTAGGAAAATTGCAGCCAAATTAAATGACCAGTTTCGGAGAAAAACGCTTTTAAAAATATAATTTTATGACAGATTTTTTGACGTATTTTAAAGTTATTTTTAAGTTTTAAGTTTATTATACTCTATTAATTAAAGAACATGCAAGATAAATATTACATGAAAGGCTTTATTATCATTTACTTACATGTGGTTCTATAAAAATTTTAAAACTTTGTGAAACTTCCACATGCTGGCATTTTCCATGTGTTTGCTAATTATCTGCATATTTTCTGTTAGATTTTTGCTTAATTATGTTGAAACATGGTTTGGTACATCGACAAATATTTTATAATTATATATTTTAGATTTTCTTGATATATTTTTCCAAAAATACGTCTGAGGCTTGACAAATCTGTCATCATATTTTCATAGGTAAAATATATTATTGAGATTGCCTAGCAACAACTTTTAATAAATATTACTATAAAGGGTTCACTAATGAATTAAGTTGTTGCTAGGCAATCTCAATAATATGTTTTGCATATGAAAATATCATGAGAGATTTGTCAACCATCAGATATTGTTTTGAAAAAATATATCAAGAAAACCTACCTTAATATACGTCAAAAAATCTGTCATAAATTATATTTTTAAAAGCGTTTTTCTCCGAAAGTGGTCATTTAATTTGGCTGCAATTTTCCTAATTTAATGTTTACCCCCGAAATTACAAAATATCAAAATTTGAGGTAGTTTGACTGAGGCCCAGAAACCCCCCTATATGTGTGCCAGGTTCTTTCTGGCCGATATTTTGCAACGTTAAAAACTTGTTGAACCATTTAAAAAATACCCCTGTATACTGTAAACTGCACTGTTTACCTGGTTGGTTGGGTAAACCTTGCCATAAATAAACTAAGCTAAGATTGCGTTTAAAGGCAAACAAGAATTTAGTGTTTTACCTTGAAATTACGTTTATTTTTGCAGCTACCGTTAAAACATTCTGTGAAAATATGCATTGCCTCGTATCTCGTAGTATACTCTTTAAAGCAATAAAAAATTACAATCTTTCCAGAAAAATAAGTTATAGCCAAAAAAAACGTAATTAACTTCATTTTTACCAAATTTTTGATGTATAATAATTATTACCAACTATTAAACTTCTACTTTAATTTACCCACTTTGGTAAAATTTTCCTAAAATTTCTATGTACTTCTTTCTTAATTAATGTGACACAAAGACAGAAAAATCTTCGGAAGGATAAAGGGACAGACAGTAGTTTAGTTTGCATTAAACAATTAAATTATATAGGATTTATACATAACAAAATAATTTTGGCTAATTTGCTTTCCCATTTTGAAAATTTTCAAAATTTTGGAAAGCTTTGTATTCGTGCAAAAATTTTCAATTTTTTTTTTGCATATTTTTGCGTTTTATGTCGATATAAATTGTCGGTTGTACGGTCGATCGGTCCGTCGTTCTCTCCGGGAAATCTAGTAAGCACGATAACTTAAGAACGCTTTAAGCTAGAGACTTGAAATTTGACATACAGGTATTTTACCAAAAGTTCTCGCTCGGGATTGTTTTTGGTGAATATTGGTGTGCGGAAAGGGGGACAAATAGGGAAAAATAGATTTTTTTTACAAAAAATTGAATATTGCTATATAGGGTTTTTTAAGGTTGCTGAAATTGAATCTGATAATAAAAACCCGCAGGGGTGAGGGGGTAAATATTTTGAAATATTTTCGTCAAAATTGGGGTCGCCGAATCTGAATCTGGTAATATTTTTTTTCTAATTTCATCCCCTGAGGGGCGGGGGGTAGTTTTCGTGAAAGTTGTTGTATTGTGGTTTTAGAGGTTAAACCTCAGAAATTCTGAAAGTGAATCTGATTATAAAAAATCTATCTCTACCCCCTGAGGGGGGGGGTAGTTTTTGTGAAAATTATTATATTGGACTTTTTGAGGTTGCTGAAAGTGAATCTGATAATAAAAAAATCTAACTCCACCCCTGAGGGCCGGGGGGTAGTTATCTTGACATATTGGGGGTTTTTAGGTCGCTAAAACTAAGTCTTAAAATAACATTTTTATAAATCCACCCCCTAAGAGGGGGGGGGGGCAGCTTTCGTGAAAGTGAATCTGATAATAAAAAAACTATTTCATGAGCGCAGGTGAAAAATGGGAAAGCTCTTTTACTGGGCAGTGTATTTTTGACTTTTTACTTACAAAAATAAAACTCTTCCGTCACAAGGGATGTAAAGAGTATAATCAAGCATCTGTTTGCGTTAATTCGCAATTATTTTCAAACGCTCTTCGTCGAATTTTCTCCAGAAAGTGGAAATTTAAATAGGGGTAATCTGTTAGCTGAAATTACTTCTTTTTTTTGTTTAAGTAAGCTTATCCTTAGTTACCTAGGCGGACTATTGAAAAATTGTATTTAGTTTAAATTTATTAAGGGAAAAGATTGTCCATCTATTTAAAAGAGGAAACAAGTTAAAACAGGGTTTTTTTGTGCAGGTATGCATGAAAAGTTTACACGTTAAAAATAAATTACATTAATTTACATAGTCCGTAAATGATAATATGTTGCCATAGACCGGAATGGTAAAAATTACTTAGTCCGTAATGGTAATGTTTTGCATAGACCGGGACAGTAAAAATTACATAGTCCATAATGGTAATATTTTGCATAGACCGGAACGCTAAAAATTACATAGTCCAGAATGGTAATATGTAGTTTTTATAATGAATAATTTTACTGTTAGACATAAAATATATACTTTTATTTACTGCTTTTTTACAAACGTAAAAAAAAACGATCAGCTTGAACGATTTTTTTTATATTTGCCTACAATACGAATGGTGTGTTAAATAATTTTTTAAAAAATTAACATACAGTCATATTAAAAGTGCTTTTAAAATAACTTAAACATTACGATATTTCAAGAACGCTTTGACATAGAGACTTGAAATTTGAAAAAAAAATATTTACTACTTAGAAAATTTTTGTTCCAAATTACAAGTCTCTGTGTCAAAGTTTTTTTGAAATATCGTAGCGTAAAGTTCATTGGGTTTAATAAACCAAACGATTTGCACCCTTAATACGAGCATCTATTGGTTGATAAAGATCGTAATTTATAATGAATGTAAGTTTTAGGCCACAAGTAAAGCATCAAAATATCGTACATAAATAATATTTACCTTTTTTTACACTTTTAACACTTTAACCTAGCAGCATGCGTCGCTATCTCTCTAACAATAACAATATTAAACGGTCCGTCTCATGATGAGACGCCTTTATGGTTATTGTCCACAGCGCACGCGCGTCTTAAAATAACATAGCCAGACATTGTAAAATCATGTCAAAATATGTAAATCAATGTAAATATAATAAATAAGAGACGCCTTAATTATTACAATGACTATTTCTGAGACGAGAAAATTTACAAACTTTATAATGTAAATATATTTTTTACATTATTTTACATTCTCTTACATTCTTCTACATTCTTTTACATTCTTTTACATTCTTTTACATTTTTTTACATTCGTTTACATTATTTTACATTCTTTTACATTCTTTTACATTCGTTTACATTATTTTACATTCTTTTACATTCTTTTACATTATTTTACATTCTTTTACATAAATTCATGAATTATGCATAGTCCAGAATAGTAAATTTACTCTTCCGTACTATGTAAATTCATGTATTTTTACATTATTTTACATGCAGTTTTTACAGTGTAGAGCGCCTTCGCCAAAATTGCAAATAATTAAAAGATTATTAAACTATTCACACCACACGGTGGCCCCAGAAAAAAAAGTGTAAAGGGCCATATTTTGCACCGCTGATTATAAAAAACAGTGAAAAAATTAAAAAAAAAAATTGCGATATTAGGGTGGTTCAAATTTTTTGAAAAAAGTCCGATTTAGCTGAAATTTGGCATAAAGGCTTCTTTTGGTAATATTAATACGGACCAATGCCTTAAAACTTAAAATTCAAAATGGCGGAATAAATATGGCCGATTTATTTTTAAAATTTTGGCAAAATTCACGAAAATAATTCACAAAGCACACAAAAATTGAGAGATTCAACCCAATCTATTATGGGTTATTATCCTTGTACATACTGCCAATTACTGTGAAAATTTAATGAATTTCTACTGGCTCGTTTTTTTTTTGAATTTAGAAAAAAAAACGAGACAGTAGAAAATCATGAAATTTTTACAATAATTAGTAGTATATACAGCCTGTTCCAGAACTCGCGTACCGAAATTTAAGAGGTGATTCTACATCCAAAAATACGAAAAAAAGTTTCTATAAAGGTTGGTCCGGAAATGAGCCCTAAGGGAGCTACGGCTCTTCGAAGATGACGTATTGAATGGGGAACAAAAAAAAGCACCAATAAAATTTTAATGCTGCAGGGTGATTCTTCATTTAAAACTGAGCAAAAAAGTATTATACACCAAAACACCTAAATTTAATATTAAAGGAGTAATAGCCTTTTAAAAAGTAACGTTTTTGGTGGCACAAAATGTTACTTCCTCTTAATTGCATTTTTTTTTTGATAACGGTTGCTCCTACAGTGTTACACTATATGATATTTTATATGTATTTTTACTCTAGAAATCTATATTTTTTAAAACAAATCCAAAAAACATACACATAGAAAAGTTTGGGGCAAAAATTTTTTAAGCCTTATATATTTTGTCCGTCTGGGCACGCCTCTGGATAAATTAAAAAAATAAATTAACATAAACTTATTGCCCTTATTAATACTAGTATACATGCAAAAGCTCGCCGCTCTAGCTTAAACGGTACCCGAGTTATTAATTAAAAACCTTATTTTTATTACAATTTTAAAGGGCCCTAGATCCCTTAGGGCTCATTTCCGGACCAACCTTTATAGGAACTTTTTTTATATTTTTGGACTTTAGACTCTAGAATCACCTCTTAAATTTTGGCATGCCAGTTATGGATCACCCTGTATATATAAGGAAAATAACCCATAACAGATTGTGTTGAATCTCTCAATTTGTTTGTTTTGTGCCTTATTTTCGTTAATTTTGGCAACATTTTAAAAATAGATCAGCCATATTTATTCCGCCATTTTGAATTTTAAGTTTTTGGGTATTGGTCTGTATTTATATTAATAAAAGAAGCCTTTCTGCCAAATTTCAGCTAAATCGGACATTTTTCAAAAAATTTTAACCACCCTAATGTCGCAATTTTTTTTTTGAATTTTTTCACTATTTTTTTCGTAATCAGCGGTGCAAAAAATGGCCCTTTGCAAAAAAGCAGACTTTTGTCACTTTTTTTTCTGGGACCACAGTGCAGCGCCTGCCCTAGAATAGTATTATGGTAGTTCGAATTTTCAAAAATTTTAATTTTAATCAGTTTCATAAAAAAACAAGAAACTTTGTTTTTTGTCCGTCTGTCTGTCCGACTTGATCGACTTGAAAATTTTAAAGAAAACCGAGTTCTATGAGTAAAAGGTTTATTTGTTTTTGAAAATAATCCCCCCAAAAACAAAAATTTATTCGCGGTTAAAAAAAAAAAACGATAAAAGCTGAAATTTTGGCTAAAACTCGTATTTAGAATGCAAATAAATGAAAATATAGTCATAGGATTTATTTTTGCTTGTTGTTCTTGTTTAAAATAACAAGCTCCACAAAATATTCGGATTTCATGCAATTTGACCGTAGGCCGATTTAAACTACTGTATTTTCTGCGTAACTTTTCTTGAAGATATTATCGTCCACTTTTGCGATAATTTCTTATTAGAATAAGATATTTTGATTAAAACTATAAAAAAAGCATTAAGAAGTAATTCTACATAAAAACTATGAAAAATATCTAATGAATATTATTCAGAATATGTCTATGATCTATGAAGCTTCGAAGACAAATCGGTTCTAAGGGACCTATATTCCTAAAGATCCCTTCAAATCAATTTTAAGATCTATTAGTTTCTTATAGGAAAAATGGACAAGAAACAGTGAATAGTACCATTTCATCCTTTTTGGGAATTATCAGCACTGTGTATCCTGTGTGTTGTTAATATTCAAATAAAACGTGAGATAGATATAAAAGCATTTTAAATGCACCTTACTGTACACCCAATTTAATTCATTTTCTATTTTGCGACTCTTATAAGCTCATAAGCACACGCATTTTGGGTTGGCAACAGACCTGGCCTATCGCTTGACGTTTTTCGTGCAAATGTCAATGTCGCTTTAAAGTTGAATTTTCTACAAAATTTTGTGTTTAGGTTATTTTTACCATGGCTTGGTTAATTCCAGTAAAAAAGAGAAGATATGACTATAAAATATATCAAAATATCATTTTTTCTTAGAATTTTAAACATGGTGTAAACTGTAATGCCAATCCAAAACGAAAATCCCTAAATCAGTCATCAATTTAAATGTAAGTTTTTTTAAATTTTAGAGCAAAATAGAAAAAATTGTATAAAGCACTCGTTTCATAACACGTTTTTAGCGCACTAGTACTTTAGAAAACTCGCCGCAAGCGGCTCCTTTTCAAAACTTGTACTCGTGCGCTAAAAACGTATGATATGAAACTAGTACTTTAATATACTATTATTTAACTAAATAAATATATAGGGTGTCATTTAAAAAAAATGAGTTATGGCTATTTTAAATTTGTTAGATTTGACCTATTTTCTGAGACACCGTATAAATTTTTTGGTTCTGCTTCGGCTTAGGATAATTCGGGTAAGTGTTGTTGAGTAAACTACAAAACAACTTTTCTCCAATTTAAAAAATAAAGGAGAAAATATTTTTTTTTAGGGGTGCTTGAATTTGCTAATTTTTCGCTAAAAACTTGAATAAAAAACTACCAGAGATAGACATAAATTGTTACACATCAAAATAAAGCAAATTTAATGATCATTTTAAAAATTAAAAAATATATAGGGTGTTGCATTTAAAAAATCAAAGTTGAGTGCCACTTCCGGTACAACCGGAAGTGGCACAAGCATGAAAATATGTTTATCCAATATATACAGATAATAAGACAATTACCAGCTTTATTTTAAATAGATAAACTTAATAATAACCCCCGAGTGGCGTTTACTTTATTGAGTGGATAATTATTTATTTTACCCACTCAACTGTCACTTGTCAAATTATTTTCTTGTAAATGTCATTAAAATTTTTAATAAAAATATGAATTCCTAAGCTATTTATTGGATAAAACCTTGTATGGCACTCATGGGTAAACCGATATTGCCCTCTCGAAAATTAACCTTCTCGGCTGACGCCTCACAGGTTAATTTTCTCATGGACAATATCTTACTTTACCCACTAGTACCATAAATAACTATTATTCGATTGGCCATTCAAAAACCCCAAAGTGCAAAATATCAGACTTTTAAAATTATTGGTTCTCCATAAACTTTTAATAGACCACTTCCGTGAATAACCCTGTATAACTGTGTTAATAAAATAGATTTATTGGTTAAGGGTAACATTTAAGAATTTACAAGCATTAATTTAATTTCTAATCACATTTGATAAGATCTATTAAATTTCCCTCGTAATCCATCTTCAGTCAGTGATAAATTGTTCAAATTCATAAAAAACGACCCAATTCTCGATCCAATTTGAAACGATAATCTTACCACTTGTCTGACCGTCAACAAATAACACTGAAAAAAACTACTGCAAGTAAACCATTCAAAGAAGGGTATCGTTTTAAATAAGAAAAATATGTTTTTGTTTAAAAAAGTGCAAAATTATGAAAAGAAATGATAAAAAACTGTGTTATTTGTTGATAAAGAACAGAATGAAAAAAAAAATAAAAGCTAAGAAATTATTTGATATCGTAAACCCGAAAACATCGCATTATTCTTGCGCTAAATGTGACTATCATACTGAAAAAAAGCAATATTTTTTGTTTATTTACAAAACCAACATAAATACGTTTAGATAGAATGTATAATAAAAACACTGTTCAATATTAATTAAATATATTTATTTTTAAATAAATATATTTAATTAATATTATAAGTTAAAAGTCTATGTGTAACTTTTTCATAATATAGTTTTAAATCATATCATGGAAATAAACTAATTTAACATGTTGAAAGCCAGATTAAATTACTTGTCTACTGAAACTTAAACTAGTCACATAAGTCCAGCCTAATTACACATTGAATTACAGTATATTAAATCCGTGAAAACTAATAAAACACAACCAAATATTTTAATATTATAGTCAAGAGCAGTGAACACAACACAGACCTACTTTGGCCCCACAGTAGTAGTTAATGTGCAAAGTTATTTTTATTTTAACGAGATGACACTTGGCACTTGAAGTTTCGTGCATATGTACTTTATTTTATTTTGACGCGTTGTCTTTGATCTTTTTATGTTTATATTTTATATAGTAATTACCTTTATAAAATTATCAGGCAATAAAGTTTTATTCTATTCTATTCTAATGTTGCCAAATCGTACATTGACATATTGACAAAAAGTATGTTCCGGGATGTAAAAAGGGCTGAAATTTTGGCTAAGTATTTATTTTTTATGTATCTTTAAGCATGTAAAGTCTTATCGTTGCAGGCGATTTAGCCCAAAATGCGATACCCTCCTTACAGATATCATATCTGCTGATCAAGTAAAAGTGACGTCCCCCGAGGAAAGTTTGCCTTTGCTTTTTTTACGTTTCATAAAGATTTATATGTAAAAATGCTGATTTTCTCTTTGTCCGTATCTGTGTGAAATAATTGGTGACCACGATAACTATAGAGCGCTTTGAGCAAAAGAAGAAATTTGAACCAACGTTCTCGGCTGGAATTGGTTTTGGTAAAAATCGGGGTGTGGCAAAGGGGTAAAAATATTTTTCAAAAAAATATTTTTTTTCTTTTAAAAAAAAAATGGTTTTAGTCCGGGATCCCTGGACCCATTTTTAGCCTTTATTACTATCAAACTAATTTTCTGTGAGTAGCTTCATTTTGACGAGACGCCCAACTTTTTCTCTCACAAAAATTCTCGATTGTGGTAGCTAACAGGGCCCTGTTACCCCTGCAGAGGTAGCAGGGATAAAATATGTCGATTTGACGATTCTCAAAAATTTATTACTAACTGTGGGTTTTTTATTAAATTTTAAGAAAATTATTAACATTATTGAAAAAGATATTTGTCCTACAAAATGTATGGTTTGATCAGAGTCCCCTCCTTCCAACATGTATCGATAACGAGGTCATAAAAAATGATTACTAACTAGCTAATTTTTTTACTGTTGCTTAGTTAATATTTATATAATTTAACAGCCACATTGTTCTACGAATTGCGTGGTACGTTATCCCGGTCCTACGCTCAGAAATTGTTAATACCACAAGACCAATTACTAACTGTAGGACAAAAATATTACATAATAGGTTAGTGTGTTCTACAAATCATCGTGTTACCTTAACTACCTCGTATCTCCAAATTCACAGGTTTTCAGGGGACACAAAAAACCGGTTAACTTTGAAATACTTACTTTTTTTATTGTAATATAGACAAATATAAGTGTAGTTATTTCTTATGGAACCTTCGAGCATAAAATATTGCAAAATTATTAGTTACGTGAGTCAAAAATTAGAATTATGGAGATACGAGTTAGTTACAGTAACGATTGTTTCCAAGTAGTAACCCTGTACTGGAGATACGAGGTTGCTCAATTAAAAACTGTGAAATATTTAAAGTCCAAACCTCAATATACTATTTTTTACTAAAATATTGTAAATATTTAAAAATTACATTTTTAAATATTTACAATATTTTAGTAAAAAATAGTATATTGGGGTTTTTCAGGTTGCTTTAACTGAATCTGATGATAATTTTTTTTCTAACTTCTCCCGTGGGGGTGATTATTTTAAAATGTTTACAATATTTTTGTAAAAGTTGGTATATAGGGGTTTTTGAGGTAGCTAAAGCTAAAGCTAAATAAAAAAGATACAACTCCACCCCCGGGGGGGGGGGGGGTAAATTGTAAATTTTTCTAACTCCACCCTAAGGGGGAGGGGGGATTATTGCTTTCCGATTTTGAACATTTTTAAAAGTTAGGGAAGCCTTGTATTGGTGCAAAAATTTTAAAAATTGTTTTTTGCGTCTTTTTGAGTTTTATGACGTTTTATATTAATATAAATGAATTTCGAGCGAAAAAAAATTGTCAGTCGATCGGCCGGTCGGTCGATCGGTCGATCGGTCGGTCTGTCCGGGAAATCTTGTAAGCACGATAACTTAAGTACGCTTTAAGCTAGAGACTTGAAATTTGGCATACATGTATTTTATCAAAAGTTCTTGCTCGGGATGGTTTTTGGTGAACATTGGGGTGCGGCAAGGGGGGCAAATAGGGAAAAACACATTTTTTTTTATAAAAATTTGAAAATTGCCATATAGCAACTCCACCCCCACGGGTGAGGGGGTAAATATTTTTAAATTTTTTTAATATTTTCGTAAAAATTGGTACATGGGGGTTTTTGGGGTTCACGAAACTAAATCTGATAACAAAATTTTTCTAATTCCACCTCCTGAGGGTTTGGGGTAGTTTTCCTGAAAATTCGCATATTGGAGTTTTTGAGGTTGCTGAAAGCGATAAAAAAAGCTAACTCCACCCCCTGAGGGACGGAGGGTAGTTTTCGTAAAAATTGGTATTTTTGAGGTTGCTGAAAGTGAATCTGATGATAATAAAATTCCAACTCCACCGCCTAGATATAAATTTTATAAACATTTTAAGAAAAAAGAACGATAAAAGGGATATTTTTCACCACTGGGGGTGAGATGGAGGGGTGGTAGGTCTTTTTTTACTTCACCAATATATTTTCCGCAGCCAAATACATAAGTATGCAAAGTTTTATCTTCTTAGATATTTTCACCTACGGGAAATTCCTGATTTGCTAGGCCTAATATTGGAGATACGAGGTAGTTACAGTTATTTATTTTAAGTAGTAAAGGAGATACGAGATAATTAGTTCCACATAACTTATAAACCAATTGGAATTTTAAATTAGGACTTTGTTTAGGTCATTACTAATAAAAGTACAGAATTGATTAGTGCAAAAAAACGAAAATCGAATTTTTGTAGATACGAGGTAGTTAAGGTAACACGACGAAATGTAGGGTGTAGAAATTTTAGAGAAATGAAAAAAATAGTGTAGGGTGAGATGGAGAGCTGCCTCAAACCAATCTTAGAGCTGATAACGATGATGATGTAAATTTTCATTATGAGTCAGTTTTTCAGTGTAACTCGTAGGTTTGATGCTCAAGAAGACAATCTTATTAGACTGTAGTACGTGATCGGAATCGTAGGCGCCTTTAAGGCCAAGAATTGGTTTGATAATTTGCCAAGATGCACCTTGAAAGGTTACAAATTTGTTCAGCAGCGTTAGGCCAATCAATCTAGGTAAAAATTTAAAGTCCAAACCCCTACTACGTTACTTTTTATTTCCATAAAGATTTTTTTTTAATTTAAAAGGCCCTTATTTAACTTCCGAATTTATACAAATAGTCTAATACCCAATTTTTTTCAATTGTTTCAAACTTTGTAGTTTTTAGGAGTGATGAAATAGCTATTTTCCTAACAAGTGTGGAAAGAGGCTCTTTGCCGCATTTGCTTAAACGACGCCTAGCGGAGTTCAGGCAAGAAATCGAGTGCGGAAAAGCCTCTTTACGCGTGCGATAGGAACAATAGGAACAATAGGAACAATCCTACGAGCAGGGTTAAAATAAAATATACTTTTATATTCTCGAAATAAATCTTATTTTTATAATTTTTAAATAAAAAATCAATTAACAGGTAACAAAAAAAATGTTCAAATACCCTTTTCGAAACCATTGTATTCCTATGTATTTTGAGGTGCAGAATCCAAATTTGAGGTCAAAACAGCACCTCGTACGATTAGTTTTCGAGATAACCTCAAAAAACGTTATACTCGTTATACTCTAAAATAAGGTTTTTTGAGGTTTGGACTTTTCTCCAAAACTAATCGAATGAGGGCCTGTTTTGACCTCAAATTCGGGTTCAGCGCCTCAAAATACATAGGAACATAGTGTTCTCCAAAAAAAAAAAAAATTCTTTACCTTTTTTTTTGTGGCCCAGAAACTATAAAAAAGGTAAAAAAAAAATTTGGGGACCACTATATTCCTATGTATTTTGAGGCGCTGAACCCAAATTTTAAGTTACAACAACACCTCATTCGATTAGTTTTGGAGATAACCTCAAAAAACTTTATTTTCATACTCAAAAATGAGTTTTTTGAGATTGTCTCGTAAACCAGTCATATGGGGTGCCATTTTGACCTTAAATTCGGATTCAGAAGCTCAAAATACATACTCTCAGAGAAAAATCGTTGTTAAATCAAACAAAAGTCATATGATTTAAAAGAAAACCAATATGTTCTTGCTCCAACAATGTTTTTTTTTTTAATTCAAAAAGATATTTTTTAAATTTATAAGCCATTATAAAAATAAAAATATTCATTGTAATTTGAAAATGTTTCCTTTTAAATCATTTGTAAACTTGTAAATGATTTTAATATAAAAATGGTTATTTTCAAATGAATTCTTTTAATATATTGATATTTTTTAACAATCAAAAGGGAAATATTATAATTTTATTAAGAAAACATTAAAATAAGAAAGTAAGGGACAATACTTTTGCTTTAAAGTGAAAAACGTTTTGATGTAAAAATTATTTTTTTAAATTAATATTATTCATAACTAAAACGTAAAATTTTTACTTTTAATATTTTAAAACGCAATTTTTCTAAATTAGAACAATTTTTTATTGATTTTACAAGATGAGATTTTTCTGAGTGTAGGTGTGACTGTGAAATTAAAGCTGCTAGGGGTTCCAAATACACCAATTAGTTTAGTATTTAATACTAGAACAGTGCACTACATTTTAAATTTTAAGGCACCTATTAACTAGAATTCTACAATTTCTACGCGAGATAATCGTAATTAAAAAAGGCTTAAGCCAAATTAGTTTTTTAAGCTTAAAATCGCGGAATTTAAATTTAAAAAATAAAATGACTGTATTCTGGAAATGTTGTATCTAATTGTCAGTTTTTCTTTTCAGGAAAATGAAAATGAAAAGTTTTTTTTTCAATCTTTTGAAAAATAAAATAAAGTTTGTTTTTAGCTGAAAAAAAATGCTATATAGAAGTTATTTAACTTCTGGTTTAATACTTTTTTAATTGGCCTACATTGCATCATGTTAGAATCTTACTAGAATACAAATCCTGAGCAATTACCCATAGTTGAGGAGATCCTGACATACACTCGTGCATACCAAAGCAAGAAATTTCAAATGTATTTTTAATATCAAAAAGTTCGCTTTCTAAAATGAAATATTAAAATGAAAACAATCTCCCAGAAAACCAAAATAGCTTGAAACTAGTGCTATAAATACGAGCTATTTTTATGGTCTAGAAACATCCTTAAAATGTCCTCAAATGCACACAACTAGCCCTAATAATATAGCTCGTATTTTTATTCCTATTTTTTGATCTATTTAGAAACCTAAAATAGCATGCTATTTTCGACATATAATAGATCGAAAATATCGACCTAAAATAGCACCTGAATAGCATGCTATTTTTAATCCAAATAAGTTTAAAAATAGCATGCTATTTATGACCCAAATAAACTCGAAAATATCATGCTATTTTCAACTAGTTTAGCAGTATATTTTTGATCTATATTTTTGATAAAAATAAAACAGGTGATATACGTAAAAAAGGTTATTATTAAACAAGACGATCAGAATAGGTACAATATATTTGTTTGTGGTTTAGACCTGTATTACAAAACACACTTTAGATAATTTTTGTTGAAAATTTTAATTTTCACATTTATGTTCTTCCTCACTGCTATTACATTCGGTTTCAGTCTTATTTACACAAATTTTCAATATAATTTTAACTCTCATTTTCACTGTTGTTCACTATTTCACTACTTCTGCTTTCACTCCAACAGCTTCCTTCTACCACTCCTGCATTCTTCTAAAACTTCACTGCATTCACTAAGGTCACACCAAAATATTTTTAAAATTAAGTCAATATCATTACAGTAAAAAAAAAATAAAAGTAGGCCCAATATACTGCCTCGAGGAACGCCTATTTCAATATTAAACTTTTCCGATAAAATTCCAAAAAATCTGTGTATCTGTTTCCTATTTTTCAGATAATCTCTCAAAATGTCCAGACACTTTCCGCGCAGACCATAAAATTCTAGCTTTTGCAATAGAATCTCATGGTCTACGCAGTCAAAAGCTTTGGACAAATCAATAAATAATAGGACATAATAATTTAATTTATTGTACGATTTCTTTTTAAACAGTATTATTAATATAAAATATATAGCTTTTACCTTATTACTTTCTCATAAAAGAAAGTATTGTGAGAAAAAAAATCAATTTTTTTTGCTTATTTTTTTTTTGACAATCGCACTGCGCAGTGTTTATTTAATTTACGCGTGTTTCATAAAAATTATAATTAATGGGGTTGCTTGTGCCTTAAAATCCTCTAACATATTAGTTTACAAACATAATACAATGGATACACACTTTAAATATTTCATATAATTTCTTATTTAATTGGGTTTGTTACAAATTTGATACTTAGAAAAGAGGTTAAATGCTGTTGATTTCCTGTAAACTACCAAAACGACAATACACTGATAAATTAAAAAAATAAATAAATCGACATGACGGAATTTACGTCGTACTTGACGAGTGGGGCCGGTTTGGACGAACAAAAATTCTTTAACAAATATTTTTATAAAAGGATTGTATTTTGTAGAAAAGCGCTTACGACTTTATCATTTTTTTCAAATTCCTTTGCTTTTTCGCTTACTTTTTATTTACTTTATGCCCTTCTGAATTTGCCCTTATTTATATAATCCTTGCCGTCCAAAATATTTAAACAAGTCACCCAAATATTTTATTTCGCCATTACTTAAATAAATAAGAAATACCAGAAATTTAGGTTACATCCAACAAACCATCCAAATACTATTAAGAATAAACTTAAATATACTTTAGACTCAATACTGTATCCTGCAGGATATATAACTTGCTAAGCATAAACGCATTAAATGTTGATAACCATACAGGCGACATAATATTCAGGTATTATCTGCGACCGTTTTCGTAAAAATTTCTCTCTCGATTTACTGCGTTTCTGCGTTTTATTGAATCAGATTATATAGATTATAATATGATTCAGTAATATCATATTATAATTAATATATATCGTAACAGTATTTTGCCAAAAATGCCTCTAGTAGGTTTATTTTATTTCTTAAACACTGTATATTTAAAAATATTAACTTTAAAAACGTTGTTTCTTTATTTAGGTGATCAGGTTGATTTGGCTTCTGGCTTACGAAAGAACTGGTACTCTTTTATAATCACCCCATCTGACCATTTGGTTTCATCGAATAAGATATCCTTTTTACTCTCAGGAACGCTGATTTTGAAACTGCTATTTCTCCCCTTGTTAGGTAACTTTGTAGCTTTAAATGATACCTCAGGCCAATTTTCGTTTAAATACTCTTCCATAACATTTTCGGCAACATCACCTTTGATATGTCCAACATATATGTAGGTGTATTTTTCAGCACCCTGGATTTTTGTAATGTTAGTATTGGTACCTTTAGTTAATTTAGAATTTTTATTTTTGTACTTTTTCCGGGTAACTTCAATAAAACCATCTTCTCCATCATTAGTACCGAAGAGTGCAGCATTTTGTGATTGTACTTTGGGTATATGTGGTGCGGCTGCTGCCGGTGTATGATTTGCCGTCGATGTGCCTGGCTTATCCTTATCAGTGATCGTGGGTGTTGACACTTTTTCCGCCGAGGAGTCGTTGGTCTTATCAGAGGTAGGTTTGTTTATATTTTTCGGTGTAATTTGAACTAGGTTCCTTAATATATTTTTGGCCTTTGGTTTTGGTTCAAGAGTTTTGTTTAATTTTATCGCAGACTGTTGCATCATTAAGATGCATTTTGTGCACTCTGCGACTTGTTCTTCTAAAGGTGCTAATTTTGTAGACACAATTTCACTTAAAATTGATTTAAGATCGTTCACTAGAATGTCTTTTAATACACTTTTTATCATTTCTCGAAGATCTGTATTAGAGCGTAGTTCACGGGCCATTTTGGCACATTAATTGTCGAAATTTGTTAAGTTTTAGGAGAGCGTTTAAAAACACGTCTACTCAGTCAACACAGTCTGTATTCTGTAATGCCTTTTATCAAGTTGGGGATCCTTACTTTTCCTTCTTTGTTTATATTAAATTGCCTAATTTATCTTAGGAAGAACCCAGATCTCTTCCCACAAAACGTAAAACACACATATAATACGAGAAATAAGACTGATCTTTGTATACCACAATTAAGACTGGAAAGGTCAAAAACCGGCCCTAACTACTACTGTATAAAATTTTTTAATGTGTTAGCTACAAATTTTAGATGTATGTCATTTTCTGTTTTTGTAAAACGTATAAAATTTTATTTAATTAAAAAGGCATTCTATAGCCTTGAAGAATATTTAGATAATAACTTCAATGATCTAGACTTTTAATATTTTATGTTTAATTTTTTTTTCTCTACTGTATTTTTTTCTGACGTTTGTAATTTTTTTAGCAAGAATAAATCTATCTATCTATCTATCTATCTATATATAAATATTAATTTTTTAATATTGGGTCCTGCAATTTTTTCCTAAAGTGGTACCAATGCTTGAGGGGCTTGTCTAAATTCTCCGGCGACAAGAACCGTGACTAACGCTTGACAGTTGTTTACAATATTTTAATATGTCTAAATCGAAGTTCGTTGTTATTATTTTGCCGAGTACGAAATAGGATGGATTATTCTAAAATAAATATATTCTTGAAGAATATGATCATTTGCTTTTATCCATGCAATTTTGTTAAATTTAATTAAATAGTTTTTTGGTTATGTTAAGTGATTTATTTTTAAGTCCAAATGAATGGAATGCGTACGAGCGTGCCCCCTCATTTAATTAAATGGCAATAAAATTTAATAAAAAACAATCTTTTAAAGTTAAACCTCTTTTATTATTTACATGTTACTTATAACTAAAAAGTAGAAAACAAGATATTTATAAAAAAAATAAAAACTTGATTTTTAAAAGAAGCGTTTTAAAACGATCAAAAATTGCAAAAACCTGTTCTTTAAATATCTAGTTTTTGAAAATCTGTATCTTGTGTTTAATTAGTATTTTTGCATTATCTTCTTTTTTTTTATCTTTTGTGCATAATTCCACTAATAGTGCGGCACTATTTCCCTGTGGGGTGGGGAATTGTGCGCAAATGCATTTTTGTACTTTTACATTCTTATGATTATGGTAAAAGCTACCTAAATTTTGAGATACTAGTTGATAGTCTGTTAAGTAAGGCTTTTTTGCCACTCAAAATTTCTGTAATATTCATAAGGTGTCATATCAAGTTTTGCTAAGGTGCGCACCATTCCCCACTTTTCCCTAGTCTTAAGCCGCTAGATGGAATACTATAATTTTTTGTGTGAAAACGAAACTTTACAAAGCTCCTAATAATTAAGCATCTTTGCTTTAATTGGAAAGTGTCAATGGGACGTGACGCGTGTCAAGAAAAGCGCGACAAATTAAATAAATTGGTCCAATAATAGAATTTCGACACAGAAAAGTTTTAAGTAACTATATAGGAAAAGTTTTCATGACAATGAAAACTTTATAATCACAGAGCAAAAACTTCTGAGACTAAGAAAGAAAAAAAACAAACAAAAAATACACCTACAAAAAAAATAAAAGGAGTGTATCGGATCTTGGGCCCATTTGCTTAACGCACAAAAATACGATTTTTTGGGTTAGGGCCCTATTAACAGAGAACCAATCCACCGCAAAAAGAAATTAATTAGACCTTCATTATTTTTTTTACTATAGGCAAAAAAAGCCACTGTGCGTTATATATCAAAAAAAAAAACGAGCTGATCGAGAAAAACGCAAATAGGTTCCAAAAGATGCAACTAAAAGCTCCCCGGCAAATAATTTTTTTTTTTTTTGTAGAGTAGGGTTATGGTTAATATCGGCCTAGGTTAAGAGGGGCAAAACGGATAAAAACTATAATTTGTAGTAGGACAAACATTTTTATACAAATAAAAATAATGTTTAATTTCCTACAAAAACATATTGTCAAGAGTTGGCTAGGTAGCCATACAGGCTTTACCTAGGTTTAATAAAACAATTTTATTTATTATTATCAAAATGAATACAGTAGATTACAAGTAGTTCAAAATAAGGTTATGAGAATAATTTTACAATGCAATAGATATACGCCAATTAATACAATGTTACAGGTACTTTCATTTATGAGTGTCAAACAGAGAATTACTTTTAAAGCCCTAATTTTTGTATATAAAATTAAAAATAATTTAGCCCCAAACTATTTATGTAAAAAATTAAAACGTAGCAATGAAGTCCACACATATCCAACCAGACAAGAGAATGACATTTACATAGACAAGGCTACATCTCAAAAATATAGCAAAACATTGTTTTACAACGGACTAGTCAGCTTTAATAGTTTACCTATAGAAATAAAAAATTGTGATAATTTTACTAGATATAAGAATTTATTAAAATCATTTATTGTTAATAAGTACTGATGTTTTATGTACTTAATTACATTGTTTTAGTTTTAAATAACATGTAATAGTTATACTAAATAAATATTATTATTATTATTATTATTATTATTATAAATTAGTACCTTGTATTACATACAGATGTTTTGCATACCAATCATTCTAGTGTTATTGTAAACTAGCATTGAAATTAAATAAACTAGGGTTTTTTGTAAAACATCTTGGTATAAATACGATACTTAGATCAAATGATGAGGAGAGAGTAGAGTCGATAGTCAGGTAGTCCCCAAAGTGGGCAGTACCCATTGGCCAAAGTAACTAACACTGATATCTCCCAAACCTAGTGGTAAAAAGAGTTAAGTTTTCTAAATAAGAGTTTAATTACCCCAACCCCAAGAACCCGTATTCGTGACAATATTTGATCATGTTTATGGTAGGACTATTAGTTTTCAAGAGGCATTTAAATTTTGGTAGGGATTTTCTTACTGATTTTGAAAATTTTGAAGTAGAGCAGTCAAATTTCTTTATAGATTTAAATTTATTTTAATAATTTTTCACTTTAAATTTTACTTTTGACAATCAAAGTTTTTTTTGATTATATGTCAAAAGTAAATTTTAAATTTTATTTATATACCTATTCTTATTAGGGTCACTCGATCAGTTTTTTGTCTAGTGTTTTAGTGGTTAGCTGTTGGCTTGGGTTTCTGGTGGTTTTCGCCTGACCCCAAACCCATCAACCACCAAAATACACTAACACACAAACTAGACAAAGCAACAACCGATCGAGTGCCCCTAATTCTTATTTTAATAAAAATTTATATCTGATAATGGACTGGTAAAAAAGAAACTATCCTATAAAGCTATAAAGAAAAAACAAAAGGAAATTGTACAAAAATATAGAGAAAGTAAAAACTTTGTAAAAAAACGAAAACAAGAAAATTGCTGATAGAATTAAATTTTTGCTATTGCAGCCAAAACTTCAATTGTTGATAAACTTTTTTCTAAAGCAACTAACACTTGTAATGGCTGTTAGTCTAGTTTTAATATACAAAAGAAATATAAAATTTTAATAAACGATTTTTTTAATAGATACCATACCATAATTTCCTGCATTTTCTTTACATAGAACTTAGGAATGTGAAAGGAATTTTAAGTAGTTGTTTGATCTTTACAGGCTAAATGAAAATTATAAAATTAAAGTAAGTATTTAATTTCCCTTATGAAAGTTTGGCGAAGTCTAGATAAATTCTTATACCCACTAATCATACTGATATGACTCTTTTTAGTAAGATGGCAGTGGAACTAGTTACATAAGAAGCTTTAAGAGCTTAAGCCCTCAAAGACTCAATTAACATCATATATTTTGCTATTACGCCTTAATAATGTTAGACTGATACCTACCCTATGAAAAATGACCAATAGAAATCAAATACAAACCAATAGAAATTTGTATTGGTTTTTATTGGTCTCTATTGGTTTTATTGGTCTTTATTGGTATTAAAATTAAACTCTATTGGTTTATATTGGTCTGTGTTGGAAAAAATTTTTACTGGTTATTACCAATACAAAACGTATTGGTCTGTATTGGTTCTTTTCCAAAATATATGTTATTTTATTGGTATGTATTGGTTTAAATTGGATATTATATTTATTGGTAAATACCAATACAAAACTTATTGGTCCGTATTGGTTTATTTAAATATTTTTTTTAATATATATTGGTATCTAATGGTTTATATTTGACTTTATATTTATTGGTAAGTACCAATACAAAAACCTTATTTTTGTATTGGTTTGTATTGGTTTATATTTGACCAAATATCGATATTATATTTATTGGTAAATTCCAATACAAAAACTTATTGGTCTGTATTGGTCTTTTTTAAATATTTTTTTTTATATTGGTATCTAATGGTTTATATTGGATATTATATTTATTGGTAAATACCAGTACAAAAACCTTCTTTTTTGTATTGGTTTATATTTGACGAAATATCGATATTATATTTATTGGTAAATACCAATAAAAAAAACTTTTTTTTTTCTACTGGTTTGTATTGTTTTATATTTGATATTATATTTATTGGTAAGTACCAATAAAAAAAAATATTTTTTCTATTGGTTTATATTTTATATTATATTTATTGGCAAATACCAATATAAAAACTTTTAATATTATTTATGTTTGAAACTGCCCCTTGTCTGGGTTGAATCTGCCTCGCTCTGGGGCTGATTCAGCCATTTTGCAGCCTGTGATTTAAACAGCAAAAAAAAATATTAAATATTTATTTTATAAAATTTTTAACTACAGCTATTTATAGACAAAGGTTTGAAGTTTACGACAATGGAAAAATTATTTTGAAATATTTATATTTTACAAAGATATAAATTTTTTGGCAAAAAGCTTTTTGGCTTTGGCACTAGTCGTTGAACCTTCCCCTACAATTTTTTGTAACTTTATGAAGGCAACATTTTCCAACTTTGATAAAAATTACTAAAGTTTAAGTTAAACCATTATTTTTGAATTATTCAAATTGAATGAATATAAAAACAATGGTTTTTTGTTCGCGGTTTCGTTTAAAAAGCCGGCGTCTATGGGTCTGACCAATAAGATGCGTTGCATATGGTAGGGAAATCACGCTGCCAGGCAACGTTGCCGATATTTTCTCGTTCCGGTTAATTATCCTAACCTTTGTATAAATAAATAAATAAATAAATAAATGTTTTGCAATAACATGTTAACCCACATTGACAGATGGATATTATTCAACAAAATTAGAATTAAATTAGTTAGATTTAGCACATTTTTTAAGGATTTAGTTCTTACATTCAAAAATTTGAATTTCAAATTATTGTCAATAAACAAAACATAGCAGAAAGTTACTAGCTGTCAACATATTGCATAACACCATCCACTTATAGTACCTAGAGCACCTACCTATTATACTAATTAGTAAGGGCCGTGGTGAGAAAATATCTGTATCTGACATGCGCACTTTATATTAATATATTATATTTTATTTTAATAGACAATATAATATATTATATTTTAATAACAAATCACATGACTTTTAAGTTTGTTTGTTGCATGTGATTTTTTTGCAGCAAATTGTATATGACCTATATGGGTCATATATATTCGAAAAATATTGTACTGGAAAATTCCAATTGAATCTGACATATATAACGTTGTATTGGTTATTTCCAATAAGATACATTTTATCTTTATTGGTCCGTATTGGGACATTATTGTACCGGTAAAATCCAATATAAACCAATATACCAACTTCTACAAATTATATTGGTAATTTCCAATAAGATACATTGTATGCCTCTCTATTGGTCTGTATTGGTCTCTATCGGTTATTTTATTGGAAAGCCCATTATAAACCAATAGAAAACGACTTACACAAGATTGTATTGGTAATTTCCAATAATACATTTTTCGAGTCTCTATTGGTTTTTTTTCGGTTTGTATTCGGTTATTGTACTGGTCTATATTGGAGTTTACCAATAGAAACCGACTTACGTAAGTCGTTTTCTATTGGTCTGTATTGGTATATACCAGTTCAATAACCGAGTACAAACCTCAAAAAAACCAATAGAAAATTTCTTCTGTTCTCTATTGGTCATTTTTCATAGGGTACCTACTTGTAGTATCATACATATAAAATGTAAATGTATGATATATAAAATGTAAATGTATGATAGTAGAAGTAGGTATATTATATAATATATATGTTTAAAATTTACCTACTTGTAGTATCATACATTGGTATACAGGTTTAAAATTTATTGCTCGTTTAAAATTTCTTGCGCATTTAAAAGGTAAAATGTTGAATTTTTTTAATTTTTACTTTTTTGTATCTGATTCAATTTTACAAAATAAAAAGAAGCTGAGAAAGCTTTTTTAATCAAAATTCTCAAATAATATTTTTAGTAAATGTATAGGTAAAGTCCAAACCAAATATTTCATACGCACAGAAAAATAATGTCTTAAATCAAGAATCTGGTGATTTGTATATAACGAAGAGAATATATTCTTTTTTTATGCATACCATGTTCTTTCTCCTTTCATATTTGAAAAAATATTCTCCTTTGAAGCATACCATATTCTTATCCTTTCATATTTAAAGTACAATTTTACTTTAAAGGAGAATATATTTTCTTAGTTATATCCAAATCATACATTCTTGATTTAAGACTATATTTTTTTCTGTGTATGTAGCTTTTTAATTAACTTTATTTTTAAACATATAAGAACTGAAATATTTTTTTCTACGACTGCTGTAGAATGTAAACAAATACACACACTTTTCAAACACAGGATGAATCCATTCTAGCTCTAGATACGGTATGAATATTCCGTATCAAGGGTTAGAATGAGCACATGTAGTGTCATCTCTTGTTTATAAAAGTAAAGAAAACTGTAGCAAAATTAGCAAAAATATATATATTTTACCATGAAATATTGAATAATTTAATGCAATTTTAAGTTTGCGTTAAAATTACATAAAGTTTATTACTTTTTCTTAATATTTGACCAGTTTTTTATCAATTTAGTTCAAAAAATTAAAACTGCTCCATCTATTGTTAAATATTTAAACCTGATATCTGTCACAACAATTTGAAATAACCTTCAATTTTTGCACTATAATTTGTAAATATGTGCTAAAATTAAATAAAAATCTTTTTTAAGTACCTACTGATTTGATAAAATTAATAATAATAATAATAATAATAATAATAAACGTCATTTATTGTACTACTGACAGTCTTACAAATGGCTATCGACCGAAGTCCTTCAGCCTGTAAAATTATTAAATAACATTAATTGCTTTATTTAAAAATATGTGTTTTGTTGCATTTACAATGTCGAGTCACAAAAAACATTGTTTTTAACCTTGTCCGCAGTTTAAAGCCATACAGTGTTTTATATTTGCAGTCGAAGAAAAAGTATAGTCTACAACACGTATGGAATAGTCATTCCGCGCTTGCGGGACCGTTATACTCACTCGTATGACAAACTTTCCGCTCGCGCGGAATATTGTCTATTCCATACTAGTTATAGAATATACTATTCCAATAGGCCTAAAGAATTGACCCTTGGTGCATGAGATCCAGCAGCCAGAAACTACATTCTATCAATTTTACGAAGTAGGATAATTTGAACCAATAGATAGAATATTTAATAATTAAATTAATCACTTCTTACAAGTGTCACTTATCTATTTGACTTTACATATTTGTTTACATGATTACACACGCTAATCTTGAATACAAAGTTTTAGTGACTTGCCAAGGCAGGCCAAGAGCTAATCCTGCTAGTAGGAGCTTTACACATTATAAAATCATTAACAGTAGAATCTGAGGTGCTCGGTTTCGGAAGATAATGGACTTTTTTCTTTAGAATAGACCATAGCGGACTTAATAAAACTTTATTTTATTCTGTTTTTGAATATTCTATATAAATTTTGGTCAGAGATTTCAAATTGGTTCACATAGATAGTGTATCAATTCTCAATTCAGAAAAGATAGTTGCAGATGTATACATGTATTTGGTATTAGATATGAGCAATTATGCAGCAGAGTCCGTTGCACCCTCCAAATACAACTTATACGCCATTTCAAATCACAGTGGTACCACGTATAGCGGACACTACACCGCCTATTGTAAACATCCCTATAATCATACGTGGCACGAATACAACGACTCTAGGGTATCTTCAATTTCACCAACATCCATCGTATCAGGGAATGCTTACATATTATTGTACGAACAAGAAAGTCAAAAATCATATACTTGAATAGTTTATTTATTTCTTTTTTTTTTTTACTTATTTGTTACTATTATTTAACTTGATTGTTAATTAATTTTTTTTTAATTAATATGTATATTTATATTAATTTTATTGTAAAAAATAGTACTAATAAAACTTTCTTCAGTAAAAGACTGAATAAAGATCAAAATTTGATTTGATTTATTTAATAATATTTTTTTATTGAAATTTTACTTGAAAGAGAAATTTTAATACAAAATCTAAAATAACAATAAAATATATTTAATTAGGTTCAATTTTTTTAGTCCTGTTCTGTAAATTCTTCTTTTCCACAGTTTGCGGTAAATGGAAAAACAATTAAAAGTTTGATTCTAATTTTAAATGGGGAATTGTGATTTTAGTTAAGTTGATTTAATAGCTAACTATGTTGGTTAAACAAACTTTCCTGAAATAGAAATTATGTACCTATTGAAAATCTTTTCACTTACTGAATCATGTGATTGTGAAACAATATATATTAGTATATACTATGTAGTTAAACATTTTTTGTTTAACAAAAAATAAACTTCAAATGTTTTTTTTAATAAGATGTACCCCTCCCCTAAAAGAAAGGCTGATTTTTTATTTTATTAAAAATGAAATCAAGTTTGTATTATTTTTTGAAGCACAACTCATTCGTTAATTTATAAATTAAAAAAGCGATTCAATGCGTTCCAAATGCAAACAACAAAAACAGTATATTTCTTTAATATGAGTAAAAGTTTATTAAAAAAATAAATGAAAATAAAAAGACTGAATAAAGATCAAAATTTGATTTGATTTATTTAATAATATTTTTTTATTGAAATTTTACTTGAAAGAGAAATTTTAATACAAAATCTAAAATAACAATAAAAGATATTTAATTAGGTTCAATTTTTTTAGTCCTGTTCTGTAAATTCTTCTTTTCCACAGTTTGCGGTAAATGGAAAAACAATTAAAAGTTTGATTCTAATTTTAAATGGGGAATTGTAATTTTCGTTAAGTTGATTTAATAGCTAACTATGTTGGTTTAACAAACTTTCCTGAAATAGAAATTAATGTACCTATTGAAAATCTTTTCACTTACTGAATCATGTGATTATGAAACAATATATATATACTGCCCTACTACGCTAGAAAGCAGTAACTCCATTTGTCTCATAGCAAGGTTTTCAAAATATTACATCAGAGTTGACGTCAAAACGTCGCTAGGCGACAAATGGAGTTACTGCGTTTTTTCTTTAGAATAGACCATAGCGGACTTAATAAAACTTTATTTTATTCTGTTTTTGGATATTCTATATAAATTTTGGTCAGAGATTTCAAATGGAGATTTCTCCCGTTAGATTAGACAGGGACAAAAGTTCTACCCAAAAAGGATAGAAGACATACACTCCCACTTCCACCCAACCAAACAAATTCTGTATTTGTTCTTTGTTGAACAAATACAATATTTACTTGGCCGGGCGAAAAGTGTAACTATATTAAAGAAATTACTGGCGCCATCCAAATTTTAGTAGAATTATCTTATTCTACAGATTCACATTAGCTATGTTCGTTTGTGCCGCTCACTGCTACACTTTCCGACCAACCAAATAAATACTGTATTTGTTGTATGAAAAACAAATAGAGTATTTATTTGGTTGTCTGGAAAGTGTAGCACAAATGAGATAGAAATAGGGTAGACGTCTTTTGTTTCATAATTCTAGTTGTAGAGAGCTCCATTGGTTCACATAGATAGTGTATCAATTCTCAATTCAGAAAAGATAGTTGCAGATGTATACATGTATTTGGTAGGTTATTTTCTAAAAAAAAAAATTAGTGCAGTGTATTAAATATCTGTGATAATTTATTTATTTATTTATTTATTTATTTAATTAATTAGGGTTACAAACAGCCCAAAGGTAGTAACCTCTTAGAAATAACAATGTAACGTCATGCTTAAAATAGTCAATTACACAGCCCCACAAAAAAAAAGTCCGGATCTCTAGACCAGACATGTGTATCCTTATGTATTTTGGCCCGCTGAATCCGAATCCGAGGTCAGAAAAAGCCCTACACCCCAGGAATTGGCCCCAGAGGCCGAAAATGGCCGCTGAAAGGTGTGAAACGGGAATTCCGGCATGACGGATGCTCAGGGCAGGTTGAGATTGCATTCTCAAGGCAAAGTCGAATTAGTGGGTAACCGAGCTTAGATCCGACAGGCATCGCGGCCCCTGAGGCCGGAAAATGGGCCCCTGGGGGCCGAAAAATCGAGATTTTCACGTCGGGATCGCAGCACTTCGATTTTCTTGTAACTTCAAACTGCAGCAACGTAAAGAGGCTGGAACCTCTTCCAGGCCCATTGAAATTCACACCCAGGGTCCGAAAAACGGGCCCTCAGGGCGGGAAAATCAAGATTTCCACGTCGTCATCACGGCACTCAAATTTCTTAAGGACCATTTTCTTTGCACCGGGCATGAATTCCAACGGGCCTGAAGTTGTTCCAACATCTTCAGTGTTTCCTGAGTTTGAAAGTCCATAGAAACGTCAATGCCGTGATGACGACGTGGAAATCTTGATTTTCCTGCCCTGAGGGCCCATTTTCCGGACCCTGGGCGTGAATTTCAATGGGCCTGGAAGAGGTTCCAGCCTCTTTACGTAGCTGCAGTTTGAAGTTTCAAGAAAATCCAAGTACTGCGATCCCGACGTGAAAATCTCGATTTTTCGGGCCCCAAGGGCCCATTTTCCGGCCTCAGGGGCCGCGATGCCTGTCGGATCTAACCACCGTTAGCCACTAATTCGACTTTGCCTTGAGAATGCAATCTCAACCTGCCCTGAGCATCCGTCATGCCGGAATTCCCGTTTCACACCTTTCAGCGGCCATTTTCGGCCTCTGGGGCCAATTCCTGGGGCGTAGGGCTTTTTCTGACCTCGGATTCGGATTCAGCGGGCAAAAATACATAAGGATACACATGTCTGGTCTAGAGATCCAGACTTTTTTTTTTTTTTTGTGGGGCTGTGTTATACATAGTGTAAGAAAGAAAAGTAATTTATAAATTGTTTACAGAGCGTTTTAAATACTTTTTCAAGGCGTTTAAAGAAATATTGAACATGTCTATATCTGAACAATGAACATTTGAGGATCTTAACATTCTGCAAATGGGGGAGTTATCGGTATAATTTGTTTTTCTAATGTTCTAATGTGTCAGAATAATAATTCAGTAATAATAAGTGTTTGACAAATAATTTGTCATTAATCGATACACTAATATGCATATTTTTTGAGAAAATAAGATACAAAAAACCTCAGTGATACTTTTTTTCCGAAATGGAAATCAATAGACCGTTTCTGTGAATGGATTTAAATTCTCTGATCAAAAATTATATAGATTAAGCTAAAACAGTTTAAAATGAAGAACTACTAACTCTACTGTGGTCATTTCTGATGAAAAAAGTCCATTATCTTCCGAAACCGAGCACCTCAGATTTAACTGTTAATGATTTTATAATGCGTAGACTTCCTACTAACAGGACTAACTGTTGGTTTGAGTTGGTAAGTCACTAAAACTTAACTTGCATTCAAGATTAGCGTGTATAGGTTTGTTTAACCCAGTACTATTCTACTTAATTAAGCAGCCTATAGGGGATGCTTATAAGTCCAGGACTTGTGTGGGCTAGTAGCAGAGGGAACCACCAGCTTTAATTGACTTTCGAACCAGTTTTTAGGGAGGTGTGTCTATTTCACCTGTCGCCTTCGCCAAATTTTAATTATTAATTAACTGAAAAAGGCAATCGGCGCAAGTGGGTATCACGCTAGATAGCGTGTCAAATATATCAGACGCATTAACTTGCTCACATAGTTATCCCATATAATAAGTATTTATTTATCTGCGAGTAGGTAACCTCGTTCTTAGTCCTTGTCTAAGTGAAAAATTGAAAAAGTTTTTGAGCAAATTGGGGCTACGGTCTATCCTTAATAATTAATTTTATTTCCATTTGATTGCATACAAAAGTAACACTTAGCAAACAAATAAGCCCGCTTTCTTTTGTTAAAGCAATTACTCAAGCAAATCAAATTTAACGAACTTTGACACCCTTAAAACTTTTTATCACACATTCCACATTTCTATAAATACACGGCGTTTGCAGTCTTATGGGGATGATTCTACATCACAGGTGTCTGGGAAATTTATGATCACGATAACTCAAGAACGCTTTGGGCTAAAGACTTTAAATTTGGACAACAGGTTGATTATCCAAAGTTCTAGAATGGGATTGTTTTTCGTAAAAATCGGGTTGGGGTAAGGGGCTAAACTGGGGTAAAAACAATTTTTTTCGAAAACATATTTTTTTAAATTTGTTTTTCAATTTACAAAAAAATAAACTTTTTTGAATTTTTTTGTTTTTAAACAAAAAAAAACATTTTTTTTTGTTTTTAATTTTTTTTTCGTTTTACGGAAAAAGAAACTTTTTTGAAAAAATAAAATTTTTTTGAAAAACTTGAATTTTTTTTTTTTGAAAATAATTTTTTTTATTTTTTTTTATTTTTTTTTTTATTTTTTTTTTATTTTTTTTTAATTTTTTTTTAATTTTAATGAACCTAGGCCTAAAGTGGAAAGTATTATTTTGTTGGCAGCAGTATTTTTTTAAATATGGAAAAATAGTAGCTTGGTTACAATAAGTTTTTTGAAACTGTTTTATCAAAAAGTAATTAACTTATGAAACGATCTAAATCTTGTCTTATAATAACATTGTTTTCATTTGTTTAAAATCTCAAAAAGCTAAGCTTTAAAGTTTAGTAATTTTTGCAGGAACGCAGGCAATCTACTTGAGTGAACAACTTAAAAGTTTAGCGGCTTGAAAAACTAAAGTTCAAAATATTTTTTAATAAAAGTTAATAAAATATTTTAACACGATATCAAATGTCGCATTTAAAATACGGCTTAACTTGACAACTTTATTGTGAATATTTTACGAAAATTGATGGGTAAATACTTTTTAATTAAACTGGGTGGAAAGTGGGAGAATAATATGCAGGGTAAAATATTTAAAGTTAAAATAAAAATAAAATCTATCATAATTTTCGAAATATTTCGTATCAGTATTTTTAGTATCAACAAACAACACTTTCCACTATAATTTATTAAAAAAATAAAAAACTGAATAAAGATCAAAATTTGATTTGATTTATTTTATTTATTTTTTTTTTTTTAATTTTACTTGAAAGTAAAATTTCAATAAAAAATCTAAAAAAAAAAAATAAAAGAAATACAGATATTTAATTTGGTTCAATTTTTTTAGTCCTGTTCTGTAAATTCTTCTTTTTCACAGTTCGCGGTAAATGGAAAAACAATTAAAAGTTTGATTCTAATTTTAAATGGGGAATTGTGATATTTAATTAGGTTCAATTTTTTTGTCCTGTTCTGTAAATTCTTCTTTTTCACAGTTCGCGGTAAATGGAAAAACAATTAAAAGTTTGATTCTAATTTTAAATGGGGAATTGTGATTTTTGTTAAGTTGATTTAATAGCTAACTATGTTGGTTAAACAAACTTTCCTGAAATAGAAATTATGTACCTATTGAAAATCTTTTCACTTACTGAATCATGTGATTGTGAAACAATATATATTAGTTACTATGTAGTTAAACATTTTTTGTTTCACAAAAAATAAACTTCAAATGTTTTTTTTAATAAGATGTACCCCTCCCCTAAAAGAAAGGCTGATTTTTTATTTTATTAAAAATGAAATCAAGTTTGTATTATTTTTTGAAGCACAACTCATTCGTTAATTTATAAATTAAAAAAACGATTCAATGCGTTCCAAATGCAAACAACAAAAACAGTATATTTCTTTAATATGAGTAAAAGTTTATTAAAAAAATAAATGAAAATAAAAAGACTGAATAAAGATCAAAATTTGATTTGATTTATTTAATAATATTTTTTTATTGAAATTTTACTTGAAAGAGAAATTTTAATACAAAATCTAAAATAACAATAAAAGATATTTAATTAGGTTCAATTTTTTTAGTCCTATTTTGCAAATTCTTCTTTTTCACAGTTCGCGGTAAATGGAAAAACAATTAAAAGTTTGATTCTAATTTTAAATGGGGAATTGTAATTTTCGTTAAGTTGATTTAATAGCTAACTATGTTGGTTTAACAAACTTTCCTGAAATAGAAATTAATGTACCTATTGAAAATCTTTTCACTTACTGAATCATGTGATTGTGAAACAATATATATACTGCCCTACTACGCTAAAAAGCAGTAACTCCATTTGTCTCATAGCAAGGTTTTCAAAATATTACATCAGAGTTGACGTCAAAACGTCGCTAAGCGATAAATGGAGTTACTGCTTTCTAGCGTAGTAGGGCAGTATACTATGTAGTTCAACATTTTTTGTTTCACAAAAACAAATTCCAAATGATTTTTTTAATAAGATGAATCACCTCCTCAAAAAGAAAGGCTGATTTTATATTTTATTAAAAATTAAATCAAATTTGTATAATTTTTTGAAGCACAACTCATTCGTTAATTTATAAATTAAAAAACGATTCAATGCGTTCTAAATCTAAACAACAAGAACAGTATATTTCTTTAATATGAGTAAAAGTTACTCTTTTTGTCTTTGGAATTAATATAACTGCAGACGAGTCAAAAAGCACTTGTACTCCAAGTGAAACATAATATTTTTTCTTTTAGCATTCAAAAGTAAGAATACTTTTAGTATCAAAAAATCCATAAAAACAGTTTTTATTAATTTTTTAAAATACCTACGTAACTTATTTAAAAATATGTAAGTAATTTTATTTATTAACGTCGTAAAAAATAACGTATTTTTTAGTAAAAAAAATTTACCTATAGAAATTTAACTACTTTTGCCTAGTGTGCTTTGTTGCAAAATAAGGACAATTTAGAAAAATTAAAGAAAAAATTATTTTTATACGACTGCTTTAGAATGTAAGCAAATACACACACTTTTCAAACACAGAATAAATTCATTCTAGCTCTAGATACGGTATGAATATTCCGTATCAAGTGTTAGAATGAGCACATGTAGTGCCATCTCTTGTTTATAAAAGTAAAGAAAACTGTAGAAAAATTTGAAAAAATATATTTATTTTACCATTAAATATTAAATAATTTAATGCAATTTAAAGTTTTGCGTTAAAATTACATAAAGTTTATTAGTTTTTCTTAATATTTGACCAGTTTTTTATCAATTTAGTTCAAAAAATTAAAACTGCTCCATCTATTGTTAAATATTTAAACCTGATATCTGTCACAACAATCTGACATAACCTTCAATTTTTGCATTATAATTTGTAAATATGTGCTAAAATTAAATAAAAATCTTTTTTAAGTACTGATTTGATAAAATTATTAAATAACATTAATTGCTTTATTTAAAAATATGTGTTTTGTTGCATTTACAATGTCGAGTCACAAAAAACATTGTTTTTAACCATGTCCGCAGTTTAAAGCCATACAGTGTTTCATATTTGCAGTCGAAGAAAAAGTATAGTCCACAACACGTATGGAATAGTCATTCCGCGTTCGCGAGACCGTCATACTCACCTGCCGGCTCGTATGACAAACTTTTCGCTCGCGCGGAATATTGTCTATTTCATACTAGTTATAGAATATACTATTCTAGAAATCAAACACGACGCTACGTGGCGTACAACAGTAATTTTCGGAAAATGTGACATTTGTGTGGTTTTGCAATCATATAATTTAATTAACTCAAGATTATAAAAAGTTGTTAAATAAACTTAAAATTTAATTAAAGTTACTCTACTGTTTAACGAGGTTGGGGCGAATTAAAAAAATTAATGAACTTGGTAATTCAAAAGGCTTTTTTCAAATACATAGAGAAATAAATCTTGGAAAAATTACCGTGCTGAAACTAAAATTGGTTAAAATTCTTGTATTATGGTAAAATTTTACTTAGTTATTAAAAAAAGGAAATATTGTTCTAATATAATTTTTCTATTATTTCTGGTTTTTTTAAGAGTTAGCAAGAGCGCACCGATTCTAAGAAACCAAGGTATTTTTTTCTCCGATAGGTATTCCCTGAAAAACAGAAGACAGGTGTATTTTTATTTTTAATCGACCACGGCATATTTTTTTACGGGTGGAAACACCCGTTATTAAAATCGACCCAAAAATCATTTTTTTTTTGCATTTTGGGTTTAGAATGTCATGAAACGTCGAGAAAATGTGAAGAGAGTGGTTCTTAAAAAAATGTATGTCTGTCTATCTCTCTGTATGTAAACCTTATAACTTTTGAACGGAACATCTGGTTTGAAAAATCTTTCAACAAGGATTTCAGGGTCTTTTCTATTTGCGTCACATCAAATACGGTTAATATTAGCATAGAGCAAGGGAGGCAAAATGGACAAAAACTATAATTTTTAGCGATATTTTTTTGCATACATGAAAATAATGTTTAATTCCCTACAAAAACGCATGTAATCATTTTTATCGTAGGACTATTAGTTTCCGAAATATAGGCATTTTATTAAATTTTTATATATTTATACATTTTTAATTATATATCACTTTTTGACACTATCAAAAATTCAGTCATAGGTTAAATAAAATTTTGATGTTTTTGAATAAATTTATATCTGATAATGGCCTCGTTAAAAAAGACAATTTTATAAAGCTAGAAAGAAAAAAACAAAAGAAAATGGTCAAAAATTACAGAAAAAGTAACGAATCCGTAAAACACGAAAACAAGAAAGTTGCTAATAGACTTTCCCTTTTACGATTAGTTTAAAATACATACGAAGATTTCCACCCGTTTTACATTTTTTGGATATTCCTTTTTATAAAAACATTTTTTTTTGAGAAAATTGTTTTTTTTTTCATGTTTCACGTTGCAATGATTGTGTCGATATGTAAAATATACTTTGAAATTTTATTTACTTTTAAAATTTGTTTTTACTTGCGTGCCCCCGGTAAATGAAGACTTTGGACTTTTTTACATATACATATACATATTCAAATTAATTATCAGTAGTTGGCGTAAACTCAGTTATGACTCATCAACGTTGAAAATAAAGACAGAAACATAGGCTTACGGAATAATTTTGCCGAATTATGAGGGTAATTTTTATAAAGGTCACTAAATCGAAACACTTGACGACTAATTTGTTACACACAACAATATTGACTATACATATTAACTATAAATATGTATATATATATATATATATATATATATATAAAACCGAAGAAAAAACCGATATTCGATTTTTATCTTAAGAATACGAAAGTTTTTAATTTTTATTTATCGATAACTTTTTTCCCACCTTACTCGTTTAAATGGAATCATTAAAAAAAATCAAGATAAAAAGAAATAAAAATGTAAATATTTAAAACCTCGCGTCAACGCTAGAATCGACGCGGCGCCTACGCGAGCACTGGAAATTCGCCGATGACTGTTTATTATATATAAATTTAAATATAAACTTACAATCATAAATCGTAAATGGTAATTCAATATATTTCCTATATTTTACATTTTAAATAAATTAGGTATGGCTTCCACCTCGCCTGAAATAAGTAAACTATTAATAACTTTTCGTAATACATGCTTTATCACTTCATCTCGTCTTTTGATTATAATTTTTTCTAAACTTATCTTTCCCTTTTGTTATAATAAACTATACTTGTCAATTTTATGTTACGGGATTTACGACATCCTAGCTAAAATTCATTAATAAGGATAATTTCTTCCATTAATATGCATGGCATATTATGCACGATTCAAATCAACGATACACGCAGGCGAAAAATCGTAGCAAAAAAAAACCCTAAAAAAACTTTATTTTATTTTATTTTATACAGGTGTTATTAAGGTCGCTTAATATCGCTTATTAAGAATCCAGTATCCAATTTAAATTTAACAAAGTGGCGGACCCAATATGGCGGACGCATATGTCAACATAGAAATATTTCACTAAAAATGGCCACATAGGCCAATATGTAATTTTTAAAAAATATTTTAATAAAAATCGAAACCTCTCGTAATTTTTTTTCTGCATTATTGAACAGCACATAAAAATACATATAATGTGGCATAAGATTTTAAAATTGAAGTAGGTGGGGGTGAGATGGGGGTAAGTTGGCGCATGATTAAATGCTTACTATTTATGCTCTCCATAGAGAAGGAAAGAGAACCGCTAGTCCAGCCTGCGCAAGATTATTTTGTGACAGAACGGGGCAGCGAAATGACGTAACGCAATATATCTGACCTTGAGCAGCTGTGAAATGCTGTCGGTCGTAAAACAATTCATCACCCCAGTATTCATTTGTCTTATCTCCAAAAATCTCCCAGTAAAAATCTTAAAATGTCCAAAAATAGAGATATGGCAAACCAATACTGGGGTGACGAATTATTAGTAGTTTGTTTATACTGTCAGTAATGTCAGATCGTCGTTTGTTTCTGTTCATTTTTCGACTTCTACTGTATTTTAATTGTTTTTTTTTGCTGCATTTGTTTATAATTTAAACCTAACCTGTATTGTTGCTTTATGAAGAGCAAAGGGTCAACCCTGGGTGTACTCAAAATAGGTGTACAAAATCCCGAAACTCACACACCTCGAAAAATTCTTATAAAATAATTTTAAAAAACTATTTCGACGTTTCTTCCTAGATATTTATTGTTTTTTGTTGAATTTTTTACAATTTTTATTTGACACACAAACTAAGGTTAAAAATACTCGTCAAAAACAACAATAGTAGTGCGCATGTGCAAGTTTATCTCAGATGCGCTAGGCACATTTATCATAGTATCCCGCAACGGCTTTGGAGGTCTTTCCTTGTCTATGATTCTCTCTTTGATTGCAATAACTCGTGAGCGTTTAAACAAAATCAATTTATACAATCCCAAGAAAATTCAAAACCCTTTCAAGTAGATACCCGGTATAAATTAAAAATCTACCATATGTGGTTATTTCCGGTTTTAATTTAACTTTACTAAACCAAGATATAAAGTTTGTAAAAATTTAAATATTATTTATAATGGGTTCTTCGTGTCCCGAATAATTTTGCTTCCTCTTCATTTTTCGATTTTGGGGTTGGTGTAATTAAACTCTTATTCATAAAACTCGTTCTTACCACTTTAGGGTACAGTGATGTTAGAGTTACTTTGTCCAATGGGCACTGCCCACTTTGGGACTACCCAACTATCGACTCTACGCTATTCAATTTGATAATCTAATTTTCTAATTCTTCCATTTGATCTAAGTATCGTATTTATACCAAGATGTTTTACAAACAAACCTAGTTTATTTAATTTCAATAACACTAGAATGCTTGGTGTGCAAAACATCTGTATGCAATACAAGGTACTAATTTATAAATAATTTTTTTTTTTTATGAAATTTAGGTAAAGCCTGTATGGCTAGCCAACTCTTGACAATATCATGATTCACCTGGCTCCGCCGCTATATTTTAACCCTAATAGAAACTAATGTAATTTAAACCTTGCAATGAGAACTTGTTTCTTTTAATGCACCCTCCCTAGGTAGCATTTCAAAAAAGTGATGAAATGTTTTAACTTTCATCACTTTTTTAAGGTTAGCAACGAAATACGACGTAACCGAGCCAAACCAACGCCAGTTTCGGATTCAGCGACCCCAAACCGTATATAAAAGTTTGTCTTGTCTGAGGAAACAGACCTTTTTGTTTTTTGTGTCCCTGTGTTATTTTTATTTTTACGGAATTTAATATTTCGCCTGTTTGCGGTGTATCAAGAAATTTCAAGTGCTAATATCTTAGATTTTAAGCTTTCATGGTCACTAAAGTATAAATCAAAAAGTAAACGTTCTTTATGCTGATATCTAGGATAAAGTAACCGGGATTCCACTGGGAAAAACAGTTCGGCCATTAAAAATTAAAAAAAATATTGTAGGTACGTTATTTTATGCATTTTTTACATTTTTTTTCAATATAGATTCATAAAAATGTTACATTACAATGTAATTTACATTCTATAGTTTTGCAAAAAAAATATAGTTATTTAAAACACTTTAAAAGGTCTTAAAATCTTAGTTAATCAATATTAATCAATTTTAAATTTGTCGATTAATTTTCGCCTGTCATTACTCTTATTAAAAAAAAAATCCCCGTAATTTTATCCTAGGGAAGTTGCAGTTCTGCTTCTTTTTTTTTTAAAACTTCGATTTGAGTTCCGCTTGCGTAAATAGATGGGTTGAGGCCAGTATAAACCCATAATATGTTGTGGATCCCATTATTTATAACCAACATATAATCGTTATATTCCCCGTTTTCTTAACAATTAAAAAAAAAGTTAATTAGTAAAATCAGTAAATTCTTTTTATTTAATACAATTTTTTAATTTGCGTTCGTTAAGGTATTTTAGTTACAATCAAGATTTTAATTTAAAAAGTTTTTCCACTTAGAATATTTTATTGCTGATACTGATTAAAAATACTTAATTAAGAAGTTTATATTTCAGGATCAAAATAAAAGCAAAATTTCAATTAGTAATTAAATCTTCGCAAAGAACAGTACCGTCAACCGAGGTGACTTCGGACGGTGAAGGTGCCTTCGGACACTTTTTCGCAAAACCTTTTTGCAAAGTAAATAAATTGTAACAATTTAATTTTTCTTTTAAAAATGTTTTCTTTGAACTGATTTGTAAACTAAATTAAAAAAATGATTACAGGCATCGCAATTGCATTGCTCCGCCAGAAAATTTTGTGTTTTTCTTGTATGGTTATATTTTTAAAAAATACAATACAAATTAAAATTTTACAGTTAGTTCATTGTCAAATGCATTGTCGTATCTATATTTATAAAGTGATATAATTAAGTATATTTTAATAATTTATTATAATTAGTAACAATCGAATAAAAAATATTGTATAATACACGAGCAAAAAGTTAAATTTCGATTTCGTAGGTTAATTACCCTTGGGCCGGCCCGAATTAATAATAATTTTATAAATAAAAATGTTTTATAAGGTATCAAACTACTAAATTTACAAAGAAAAGTGTATACATATGATGAAAATCCCCTAACGTTAAGTAAAAAAAAAAAAAAAAAAACATAACAGATCCGAAAATTATGATTTAGTTGGACTTTTAAATAATCCAAATTTTATTTATTTCATAGAGGCTGGGTATTACTTTTATCAACTTAAAAAAAATATGTTTTATTCAATTTGTGAAGAGGTAATTGGAAGGTGAAATCTATTTGAACTCGTTATAAACATGTACTCTGCAGAGATCCAAAAGCTCTAAACTTGTTTCCGTATGCGTGCGACGAAATAAGTGAGATTTAAGATCAAGAGTGTACCATGTACGTTATTTTATTGGTTAGAATCACGCGCATGTGGAAACAAGGTTTCTATTGCAAGTAAAATGAGTCATTTCGTTTGACTTAGCAATGCGAATTAATTTCTTTTTTTGCTCTTTTTCGTTTTTCATATGCCGGTGTATTATAATATAGGCCTATAATAGGCCTATAGACCGGTATATAGGCTGTAACGACATAAATCGTCACTTTGTAATATAGCAAGGGTTAATTAAACTATTCGTTTACTTACGTTATAATTTATGTTTATTTTGTATATAAATAGTTACGTACGTACAGAACTATTTTGTATCTGGGACTATTTTGTAGCAGGAACTGAATTCTAACCATATGAGTCTCTATTCCATAGTTCTACCTGAAAATAACATAAAGAAAACATAATTAGAATATGATTTTTAATAATAAAGAATCATATGACTTATTTCTCTATAGTGCATTTGTCTATGGACTTACCTGGTTTTTATATGTTTCAGAGTCTATTGAGGGTTGGATTTCACTGGCTTTCACCTGTAGCTTGTCTCTCTTGTGGAAAGTTGTGTATGATTATCCCTTCGGGATAATCCAGAATTTGTTGAAAATAGTTTGCTGGAACTGCTCACTTAGATTCAGTATTTTGTTTATACTTAGTTCACAGGACACTTAGTATTCTGTTCGTATTTTTATTAGTTTTGCTGATAAACAATAAGTATTGTTTATATTTGTTTCTTAGAGTAATATTTTGAGGTTAGATATCACTAATACAGATTTATTAGGAAACATTCTTTTAATTAGTTATTATCTTTGATGTAGTTTCAGTTACCTTTATTAGGAATCCTATACGGTAAAACTGTAGTTGATAATGACTTGCATAGATGTCGCTAATAGTTCAGAAATAGGATTTTATTCACCTGAAGGGTTCATACCGGTTGATAAGGTCGATTTTCGCTCTTTCATGATGAACTCTGTACAATGGTGGTCTCATTTTGACGAGTGTTTATTTTCTGTAATCATCGAAGTAATCCTTCATGTATTTTTATTTAAAGTTAGTGAAAATGAATATTTAAACAATGCGGAAGATATTGTAACTGTTATTTTATACAATTACGCACTTATAACGTTTCGATGGACATCGAAGACTTAGAATGAGACGTAAGTTAAGTTTTTCTGTTTCTTAGAATATTTCTGAGATATAATTATTGTTTTAGCACCATTAATTAAGCACCATAAAGCACCATTATTACTACATTAATTAATTACCATTAATTACTCACCATTTCTATACCATTAATATGGAATTACATTAATTTAAGTTGAAGTTTATTTTGGTATATTTGATATACAAGTTCTCCGCATGGAGTGATGTTCTGTTGGAACATGGTTCTGTATTTTTCGGCATAGATAAATTCTATATGACCGTCTAGCAGACAATTTTATATTGGACATAATTTTCAAAAGCATATTTAATCCCGGACAACATTTTCAATCGTACATTTTATCCTGGAAGATGATTTTTCCAAAGTAGATGGGACAGCCTATATTTTTTTTCTTTCATTTGAGAAATGAATTCATCAGCATAGGGGAGACTTGCACAGATGGAGACGATGGAATTCATACCTCATGGATTTTGCAGAAACCAGCTAAGTACTCATTCTGAAAACTTTTGAAAGCAATATTTCATATTTTTAAATTCTTTTATTTCAATATTCTTATAACTGTAAACTTTATCAGATCTGATATAGTATTGATTAATACTATATGCCCTTCTGGCTTTTGTTCATTTTTAGGTACTTATTTTTTTTAAAACATTTAATCTCATTTATTAATTATTAAATATCATACTTTTGATTAAATGATTTCTAATTTAAGCATGACTTTTATACACTGCAAGAAATGATTGTTGTTTACATACATTTCTTGGTGCTTGCTGAACTTCATGTTTTCTTTATACATTTAAGTCAATGATTTCTGAATTTAGTAATTTTTATTAAGATTTCTTTAATTATATCTTAATATAATTACACATATTTTTTATATATATTAATACATTACTTGATGTGCTTTCATTAAGTTTATTTATAATAAATTTCTCAAATGAATTATCTTATTTTATTTAGAGGTTATATTTTCTCAAACTGAAAAGCTTAAGTATTTACACTAGGTTGTTACTTACCTAAAGGAGTAAAAGCTAAAGTAACTGGCGCCCCTAACAACATTAATCAATTCTTTCTATTTTTCCCTTGCCCATACCCATTGCTCCGCTGTCAAAACTAGCCGTTGGCAGTGAACGTATTAATTACGGTACAAGGCCTATTGGGCATAATAATAAAATGTTCGTAAAGCCATTACTTACGTTAAATCGTGGATTAAAGATTATCCAGAACTGGAGTTTGACGGCAATATTTTCGCTGCAAATTTTGTAAAAAAGACTTAACCTGGGAAAGAAAAACTAATATTTTAAGACATGTGAATAAAAAAGCCATAAAGGAGCCATGTCACAATACTATAAAATTAAATTTGGATTATTAAAGAGCCCAACTAAATCTTAATTTTCAGAATTGTTATATTTTTAAATTTTCTTTTACTTAAATAAAACCTTACGGGATTTTCATAATATTTATGTAATTTTCTTCGGTAATGTAGTAGTTTGGCAACATATTAAACATTTTTATAAAATTAATATTAATTTGTTAACTTATTGTACCCGGCTATGCATTTTGACGTCACGACTCGCTAAAATCCGATATCTAATTATAAATAACTATTTTAATTAAATTTTACATGGATTTAAGTTTTTTAAAACCTAATAGTTTAAAAGTAAAATACCGCTGCAACCTTTAAAAACTTATTTATATTTTTAATTGAGTGTTTTTACTTTACGACCAAAAAAAGTTTAAAAGTATAAAAGAGTAAATACGTTATAAATCAAACAAAAATTGATCTTAAAGATAACGAGAATTTACTTCTTTTTTAATTGAGAAAACTGATATCTTTTCGAACAGCCTAAATGTTTATATTGGCTGCGTTCAATGGACACACCTCATCGAAAGCTATCAAATCACTACTGAACGCTATGATCAGTTTCGATTGACAGATGTCGATGAATCATTCCTCATCAACATTTTGAGATGATTAGTTGTGATTAATTTTATAAAAGCGCGGGAATATGCTTTTTGTGGGTATTTCTAACCTCAAATGGTAATTGTGACAAGTGACAGATATTGGCTGTTCAGCAGTACTAGCAAAACTTATCATTTGATGACTTTTGATTAGTTTTGTTGTTTTCATTTAACGCAGCCTTAAATATGATGCTTACATGATGCCTATATCTCTTTTTAGATCGACTAAAATAGAACGTTTAACAAATGCTTGGGTTAAACTTGGTAGAACTTTACCAATTTAAGCGTCATTGATTTATAAAGGAAGCACAAAGAAACAAAAGCGTGTAGTTTACTTAACACCTTTAATATAGATTCCTATCTCAAAAGAAAATAGGGATACAATAACACTAATGGCTTTTATCTTTAGTTGAAAGCTAAAACTCAGACGCTAGTAGAATAGAGTACTAGTAACAATGGATTTTTAAAGCAATTAATCATGATCTCAGTGAAATAATAAAAATCCATAACGTACCCTTTTTTTTTCAGTTAATAATTTTATAATTTATATTTATACACTTGGTAACTAAATTATTACTGCTTTTTAACCGATTTCCAAATAAGAGGAGGTTATGAATTCGACGTATGACTTTGTTTTTTTTTTTTCATGTTTGTTCCCGCATAACTTTGGAACGACTGAACGGAATTTAATGAAACCTATTGCAACTTAAGGAGGACATTAATGAGGTGGTCCCGTTTTAATTTGACGCTCGGATAATGCCGGGCAAGCAGGATAATAAAGATAAATATAATCGTTTTAACGCAATTTCACTTAAAACCGGCTTAATTTGGTTCTAATACCAACCATTTTTTTAGAAAATGATCGGATAACTCGGATAAGACGGATAACTTGATTAAGGGGTCATTCAAATATTACGGAATATTTTAAATGCCGCTAAACGTGATTCTGTGGACCTGTATATTAAAATATCAAGAGAAAATTATAAAATTTGTGTTTATACTATAAGGCGTTATTTCATTATTACTTAACGCTTAAAGTTTAACAAACATTTTCTTTAGTATTTAGTTTAGAATAAGGTTGGTTGGACTCTTGGGCACTGAAAAAAAATACTATTAAATTTATTTTTTAGAAATTTATCTTTAATATGATGACGTCAGAATGCACTAATAGTGCGTTGTGACGTCAACAGCTTGCCGAGATGGAAGGACAACTATAATTTAGCTTAGATGATGTTACAAAGTTCTCTGTCTCTAAAAATTAAAAAATAAAAAATTAGTCGGTGCCAATTTCACAGCAAACAATTTAACAACAAAAATAATTGTTAGTTTTTAATTTAGGGAGTGTTGAGATTGGCACCGGCTTATTTTTTATATTTTACTTTTTAGAGACAGAAGTCGGTTTTTGTTTGCGAAAAGTTTTTTTATATTAATTTTAGATATTAATATAAAAAAACTTTTCGCAATTATTATCCTTATTTTTATACTCGAAAATAAGGTTTTTTGAGGTTGTTTCAAAAAATAATTGGATTAGGTGCCTCAAAATACATAGGAATACAATGGTCTCCGAAAAACTTCCGGACCTTTTTCCCATTCTGTGTATAGTATATTCAATTTCAAAGTGCAGTGAGCGTAAACAAACGCACGTGATAAAAACGGATATAGTTACAGGGTAGGACTCAAAACAAAATATTTCTATATAACGGTCCATTGCAATGCATTGCACGCTACTTCGCAAGTACTCACGTACTGACCTACATCCCTACTCTCGCAACATTTGAGTGTTTTAACCAATGAAACCACGCACCAGCTGCCGCGTGTGCGATTGTTTTATTTACTTCTACTGCATATTGAAGTTGAATATACTATAGTCGTGTATTTATTTGCAATTTTGGCGAAGGCGCATCAGTATAGTTCGTTTGGACTTTTAAAGATACAAGTCGCTTGCAAAACAACTTTACACTACGATATTTCAAAAACGCTTTGACCCAGAGATTTTAAATTTGGAACAAAGATTTTATAAGTAGTAAAAAAAATGTGTTTCAAATTTCAAGTCTCTATGTCAAAGCGTTCTTGAAACAACGTATGGTAAATTTGTCTTTCAAGCGACTTGCATCTTTACACGAACTATAATGTTCTACAATTTTAGCAAAATTATAAATGAATAGTATATTCTATAACTAGTATGGAATAGACAATATTCCGCGCGAGCGGAAATTTTGTCATACGAGCCCGTAGGCTTTTTACCGTATAATATTATTCTCGCTGTGAATAATATAAAAATTAATTTTATATACAGTGTGGTCCATAAGACACCACTTCTTCACTTTTAAACTATTTAAAATATCAATTTTAAAGTAAGACAACTTAAGTTATCTTTTGGCATATATTTGATACTTTTACCTTTTAGAATGTAGACACATTTTAAAAGCTAAAAGTATAATAATAATAATAATAATAATAATAATAATAATAATAATAATAATAATAATAATAATAATAATAATTTATTAACCACTTTTATAGGATACATAAAGTACATAATGGCAAGTCATATACATATTTTGCAATTTTACATAGTAGTCTAATATTCTTCATTAGAATTAATATGACAAAAAAATAAAAATAAAAAAAAAAAACATATACATATATATGCAAAAAAAAACAAAACAAAATAATCAACCTATTTTAAGCCTATGCTGATAAGGGCTTAATGTGTGATAGAAGACGTACTAATTTGCAAAACTAATTATAATAAATTAAATAAACTAAAAAATTAAATAAATTAAAAATTACACAAAATAAATTACACAGATTAAGTAAATAATACATTTTACAGTTAAAATACAAGTAAATCTAGAAACTATACAAAAACAAGTTTAAAAACATAAATTTTTAAGTCAAAATTTGAGGAAAATATCCAACTACAAATATTCATTTACAGAATATAGTTCTTTATCAACTAGATATGCTTTTACCGATTTTTTAAAAGCGTTATATTCTAGTATATTACGAAATTCTGCAGGTAATTTATTAAAGAATGTAATGCAACAGTATATTGGCGACATTTTGTAAAAAGAATGGTTGTGTTTAGGTAACCTTAGACTCTGACTCTGCCTGGTTTTATAGCTGTGTACATCTGAGGTGACCATAAATGAGCTTATATTTTTCTTTACAAATAATACACATCTAAATACAAAAACACCAAAGACAGTGAGTAGTCCATTATTTTTAAACAATCCTCTACAAGATTCCCTGTATTCTTTATTAAAAATCAATCTGACAATACGTTTTTGTGCTTTAAAAACTCTATCTATCTCCGAAGCCTTACCCCAACATAAAATGTTATAGTTTATCACTGAATAAGCCAATGCATAATACATACTAAGAATAGCGGACTCCCTTAAATCGCCCTTTAGTTTCAAGATAGCGTAGTATGCACTGTTCATTTTTTTACACACAAGATCAATATGTTTACTCCACGTCAAATGTTCATCAAACATAACTCCTAGGAATTTTGTTGTAATACTGAATTCAATTTCAGATAGATTATATTCATGTGGCACACATCTCCTTTTAAAAAAATTTATTGCAACAGTTTTATTTTTGTTTAGTATAAGTTTATTTCTTTCACACCATAACTCAAAATCTCTTAAAACACTTATCAATAAATTATACAGTTTATTAGGACAATCTGAAGAAAGAATTATTGTAGTATCATCCGCGAACAGTACCAAAAAAGCTTGTCTAATATAAATAGGTAGGTCATTTATAAATATCAAAAACAATAACGGCCCTAAAATAGAGCCTTGGGGAACTCCGAGTTAGAGCACTCAGTCATTAGATGTTTAACATCCGCCATCTTATTATATTATAATAATAATAATAACCAATGACCACCTGATCTCAGGATGCTCAATTCTAGCGCCCACTTTGTATACTGAAAGACACAATCAGGTAGCTATTATTCTGTACTTAGAGTTGCTTAAATATTATAAAATTAAAAATACAGAAGACTTACCTTATTATAAATACAAACCAGCTCCTGTTATAGAAAATAGTATACTGAAAGACACAATCAGGTAGCTATTATTCTGTACTTAGAGTTGCTTAAATATTATAAAATTAAAAATACAGAAGACTTACCTTATTATAAATACAAACCAGCTCCTGTTATAGAAAATAGTTCTGTAAAAATCTACTGGGACAGAACCATTTCAACAGACAAGAAGGTGACCCATAACAGGCCGGACATTACTCTGATAGATCTGGAAAGGAAGAAAACACTGCTAATAGATATATCAATACCTAACAGCGAAAATATGAAAAGTAACATAACGAGAAAATCACAAGATATACCGACCTTGCTAGAGAAAGTGAAGCGATGTGGCAAACCTCTGTCCAGATTATTCCAGTAATCATCTCATCAACGGGTCTTATACCTAAAAATTTAAAAACTGCATTAAACACCTTAAAAGTTCCAGAAACAACATACATACCAATGCAGAAAACTGTAATCCTACACTTGACACATATTGTTAGATCAGTCCTAGGAGACCATCAACTCATTGGGTAGTTCTTGAAATATTTTCCGAACTACTCAATTAAGTACCGGATAACCGTGATAAAAAAAAAAAAAAAAAAATAATAATAATAATAAACTTTATTTCATCAATTAAAACGGAATATTCGTTTGTGACACTCACATGAATATACAATTTTGAACATGAAATTTGTCATGAATATAAATCATAATATAAATATATAAAAATGGAAGTATAAATAAACTTACATAAACTATAACATTTAGTATTAAAAACTTACAAGGTACTTTACATCAAATAAATGTTAACAAATATAAAATTACAACATAAACTCAGTCATTGTGTAGGGTTCTTTTTGAAGTAAATAATTGAACACAAGATTTTTAAACCTATTAAAGTTTCGCGTTAATTTAATACTCTCTGGTAACTTATTGTAAACCGATAAACATGAGTAGAAGCATCCTTTCTCAAATTGAGTAAGTCTGTGACGAGGTAAATTGTAATTTAGACTTCTTGCGCTTTAGCATCTCATTTCCTGAAATATTTTTAAAAATAAACATTAAAAGTTCATATACATAGAGACCCGTGAGGGTAAGGATATTGTTTCTTGTAAAATGACCTCTACAGGACTCGTTATATTTAAGCCCAAGCATAATTTTAACTGTACGTTTCTGTATGGCAAAGATTTCATTAACATTCGTGCATTGTCCCCAAAACAATATACCAAATTTCAATGTTTACTGGAAATTAGACGAGTACTACATATATCTAAATATATAGCTTAAGTTTTCTTATTTACGTGTTCCAAATTTGATGTAATAATATATTAATGTATGTATAATAATTAATGTATGTATTTAATAAAACATTAAATATTAATTTAATTAAGATATAATTAAATTCATATTCACATATTGTGACGTTTTACATAATAACCATAATAACCGCAGTAATGAGGAGAATCCAGCGCATTCGCACTGATTCTGTTTTGACGTATGCCTAAAATTATTTTAAGGTTATGAAACATTCTTTTGCAGAATTTAACAAAAATATCTACTTTTTTTATGCATATTGTTACACCAGGCAAGCATTTATTTTTTAATTAGCTAAAGCTAAATTATTTAGCCTAGATATAATCCTATTTGATTCTTAAAATATATCGCCTTCTAAATTCTGAAATATCGTATCTGAAAAATGCCTCCTATTAAAAAAAAAACACCAAACCAGCAAACTACCAAACCAAACCATTATTAACGTTAACCAACGCCTCCCATTAAAAAAAAACACCAAACCAAACCATTGTTAACGTAAACCAACGCCTCCCATTAAAAAAATCAAACAGAAATTCTTGAGTATTTTAACAATATTTTGCTATATATTCTAACAAAAAAACTAGTGTACTGGTAGTAGTAGTTTGATAGTTTGCTGGTTTGGTGTTTTTTTTTAAATGGGAGGCGTTGCTTTACGTTAACAATGGTTTGGTTTGGTAGTTTGCTGGTTTGGTGTGTTTTTTTTTTAATGGGAGGCGTTGGTTTACGTTAACAATGGTTTGGTTTGGTAGTTTGCTGGTTTGGTGTTTTTTTTTTTTTTTTTAATGGAAGGCGTTGGTTTACGTTAATAATGGTTTGGTAGTTTGCTGGTTTGGTGTTTTTTTTTTAATTGGAGGCATTTTTCAGATACAGATATATTTTAGGAATCAAATAGGATATTTAGGCTAAATAATTTAGCTTTAGCTAATTAAAAAATAAATGCTCGCCTGGTGTAAAAATATGCATAAGAAAAAAGTAGATATTTTTGTAAAATTCTTCAAAAGAATGTTACATAAGCTTAAAATAATTTTTGACATACGTTAAAACAAAAATAAGAAAATCAGTGCGCATGCGCTGGATTCTCCTCATTGAGGAGAGTGCGGTGAGTGAATCGTATAAAACCATAATACAAGATAACCATAACCATACTTTCTCTGAACTTAAACCTGAAATAGCAATTTTAGGTCTATGATGATGTCATGGCAAAGGGAACGGCGTAGTTCACTTGTTTAGAAGTTATTTGCATTAATCGGAATAAATTCAGTTATGACTCATCAACGCTGAAAATAAACACAGAAACATAGGCTTACGGAATAATTTTGCCGAATTATGAGGGAAATTTTTATAAAGGTCACTAAATCAAAACATTTGACAACTAATTTGTTACACACAACTATATTGAATATACATATTAACTATAAATATGTAAATATATCGGTGGTTTTCGAAGAAAATAAAAATGTAAATATTTAAAACCTCGCGTCAACGATAGAATCGACGCGGCGCTTATGCGAGCACTGGAAATTCGCCGATGACTGGTTATTTGTACCCGTCGACAGCAGTCAAGTTGCCGCTGGATGGAGAAACCCTGCCTGCATTAGCACCCTTGACAATGGAGTAAAGTGCAATCTGTCCTTACTGAAACTAGCTTAAATGTGAAATGTTTTGTTGCATTAAGTTTGTGTTGGTTAAAATTTGAAATTTAAATGAAGATTTATTTTTGCTTTATATTCAGAACTCTAAATTACGTATATTTAATGTTTACAGTTGCGTTTACAATTGTGTGTACAAATACAAATACAATCTAGTTACCTAAACTAGACAAATAATAAAATATCGCGAACTATACAGGGTTATTTAGAAATAGGGTCATTAATTTTAAGGGGTGATTCTACAATTTGTAGGATTTTTTCGTATTTGCTTTCCTTTTGTAGACTACAAATAAAAATATGAAAAACAAAAATCCTATAAACAAACGTATAAAAATGCGTCGTAAGGGAACAAAGCTCCTTTGAAAGTGGCTAAAATATTCGGTTTTTAATTAATAACTCAGGAACTCTTTGAGATACAGCAACGAGATTTTGAATGTGAACTAACCTTAATAAGGCCCATCTTAGTATGCTATTTTCATTTACTTATTTTAATTAGGGGCGTGCGAAACGGGTAGGCCTTATCAGTTTTTTCTCACAGTTTGTTTGTGTAACTTTTTTGTAAGTTTACTATTGGAACATTATTCCTTAGGATTAACAGTTTTCGAGAAAAAAATCATTTGAATATGAAATTTCACGGTTCGAGGACGAAAAATTAAATACTAAAATGTTGAAAACCAAAATTTCAATGATGTGCGGCGATTCTGCATCAAAAAACAACAACAGCAAATAAAAATTATTTTAAGTTTCTAAAAATTCTGGTTTCTGTATCCAACAGTATTTAAAGATCGACATAAAATTATATAAGTTTTAAAGTTAAAACCCTTCTATTAATTACATATTACGTATTACGTAAATCATTCTTAAAGCTTTTATACTTTGACACACGGATCTGTGGCTACGGAAAATATGTGAAGAATGTGTGTATGCAAGTGAGAGGCCCGTTGCAGGCACGCACGTCTTATAACGCTTTCGACGGAAAGAAGAGAGCGCGCATGTTACCTCTGCCTTTCGTCTGAGACTTTGTGTCATGTGGAGACTTATAAAAACCGAAAAAATTTGACTTGACTAAAGAAAAAAGTACTGTCAAAATGACAATTTTTGATTTCATAATATCTTCAAACGGCATTAGTGTTGTAAGGTGAACATTAATAAACCCAAATTTGTATTAAGCACACATAAATGTGTAGTAAGTAGATAATAGTTATTATCCAATACATACAGATAATAAGACAATTACCAGCTTTATTTTAAATAGATAAACTCAATAATAACCCCCGCGTGGCTTTTACTTTTTTGAGTGGATAATTATTTATTTTACCCACTCAACTGTCACTTGTCAAATTATTTTCTTGTAAATGTCATTAAAATTTTTAATAAAAATATGAATTCCTAAGCTATTTATTGGATAAAACCTTGTATGGCACTCATGGATAAATAACTATTATGGTACTAGTGGGTAAAGTAAGATATTGCCCATGAGTGCCATACAAAATCCAATAAATAGCTTAGGGATTCATATGTTTATTAAAAATTTTAATGACATTTACAAAAAAATAATTTGACAAGTGACAGTTGAGTGGGTAAAATAAATAATTATCCACTCAATAAAGTAAAAGCCACGCGGGGTTATTATTGAGTTTATCTATTTAAAATAAAGCTGGTAATTGTCTTATTATGTGTATGTATTGGATAATAGTTATTTATTGTACGAGAGAGAAAACTAGGATATTGCAGAGTGGGTTAATTTTAGAGAGGGCAATATTAGTTTACTCACGAGTGACATACAAAGTTTTATCCAATAAATAGCTTAGAAATTCATATTTTTATTAAAAATTTTAATGGCAGTTACAAGAAAATAATTTGACAAGTGGGTAAAATAAAAAAAATTCCATTCTATGAAGTAAAAACCACTTGTGGGTTATTTATCTGTTTCTTTATTTAAAATAAGGCTAGTAATTGTCTTATTATCTGTATGTATTGGATAAAATGATGATCCACGGCCGTGATTAATGGGCCTATTAATCACGGGTCTGTAAAAATAAACCGTTTAAAATTGAAAACGATCGTGGATAAAGTATAGAATTCTACTCGCGTATAATAGCTATTAATCATTCGGGTGATTAGGTCACTCGCCTTTTGGCTCGTGTCCCAAAATTAACCCTCATTGTTAATAGCAATTATTATACGCTCATTGAATAATATACAATTAATATGTATTAACATTTTTGGCCAAAGCAAAGTAAATAAAACATCACAAATAATATTTACTGGCATCTTGTATGATGTATGTTTTAGAAACAAGAACACCATCAAAAATAACAAAGTTAACCAGTATGTATGATAACAAAATGGACCTATTGGACAGAAACTCGTTAAATACACAGTCGACATTTCCAGTGTTATTTAAAATAATAATTGTCAACTAAAATAATAATTTTAAACGCAGAATTTAATCTATAATTCTTGCGTAGTAAAGGAGAGTCTATTGTTTGTACTGTTTTTTATGTATATACAAGGTTATTCTTTTAATGGCGATTTCTCCCGTTAGATTAGACAGGGACAAAAGTTCTACCCAAAAAGGATAGAAGACATACATACACTCCCACTTCCACCCAACCAAACAAATTCTGTATTTTTTCTTTGTTGAACAAATACAATATTTACTTGGCCGGGCGAAAAGTGTAACTTTATTATTCTTATTAAAGAAATTACTGGCGCCATCTAAATTTTAGTAGAATTATCTTATTCTACAGATTCACATTAGCTATGTTCGTTCGTGCCGATCAGTGCTACACTTTCTGGCCAACCAAATAAATACTGTATTTGTTGTATGAAAAACAAATACAGTATTTATTTGGTTGGCTGGAAAGTGTAGCACAAATGAGATAGAGATAGGGTAGACGTCTTTTGTTTCATAATTCTAGTTGTAGAGAGCTCCATTGGTACACCCACCATAACTTTTGGATGGGATGAGATATAAACTTCATAGCTATATGTATATCACACAACGAAAATTATAATTTATTTTTTTTTTCAATTGTTTATTGGGTAAGGCGGCACTAGGGCCAATTGCAGGGGGCAGGGGGGTCAATATTTTAAATGACACCCTAAGTCTTGTGATACGTCATTTTAAAGAGTTTAAAATTCTCTGTTTAACAATGAATTATCTATTTTTTTTTATTTACAATTTTTTTTTTCAAAAGTGATTAAAAAATTAATTTTGGAAATTTTGCACAATAAGGTCCAAATAAAGAAAATAAGCTGTATTATTATTTTAAGACTAATTAAAATTATTTATCATTTTCATATAAAATTTTTAATCTTTATGAAAAAAATATTGAAAATTTGAATAATTGTATTAAAAATGAAAAAAAAAACAATCTTCAATTTTTAAATAACTAGTTAAACAGCCAAGTATACATCTAAATAAATAATTTTATCCACGGCCGTGATTAATAGGCCTATTAATCACGGATCTGTAAAAATAAATCGTTTAAAATTTAAAACAACCATGGATAAAGTATAGTATTCTACTCGCGTATAATAGCTATTAATCATTCGGGTGATTAGGTCACTCGCCTTTCGGCTCGTGTCCCAAAATTCAACCTCATTGATTAATAACAATTATTATATGCTCATTGAATAATATACTATTAATATCTTTAAAATCATACATCACATAATTATAGTATTTAAAATTTTTGTCCCTTACCAGCGCTGCCATATAAAAAAAATTAAATATTGCAAATTATAGTTTTTTTGTGTGATATACACATTCTCAATTTGAAATTTATATCCCACCCCGTTTAAAAGTTATGGTAGGTGTACATTTAGAGAATGAACGGCATTATAACAGTTTACTACATTATATTTTTTAATACTTTTAGTCTTTGTCTGAAAAAATTCTTAGATGATGCTGATCATACATATATGGTGTATATTTTACACCGCACTCTAAATAATAGAAATTCCAGACATCTCATATATTAACCCCTCATAAATAGTATATTGTTTTACTAAGAGGAAAAGTGAAGCTTTTTTTTTACTAGTCTGTAAAATTTACGGTCGACGCGAAGCGGAGTCCGGAAACTACAAACGAGTGAAACATACTATTTTTTATTCATGCATCCTATATATTTTTTTTAAATATTAGTTTTTGCATTTAATTTATTCAGTAATAAAGTATATTTTTTTTTATTAAAATAGGCCAATAAAACCCTTTTGAAATAAACTTAAACCTTCCTTAGTTCATTTTAAATTTTTTTCGTAGGCTAAATCGTACACTTTTCGCGATTTCGATGGTAACTGGTTTAATGTAGTATTTGCAATTTCGGAGAGATTTGTAGGTGTATAAACCATATATTCTTCTTCGATCATTTTTAATCAATTTTATACAAGGTTTTTACACAGAATCTCGAGTCAACCGCCTGTTTACATAATAAACAAACAAGTTTGAAGTATGGATGTCATCAAAGTCAAAGAGTGCTGCGGCCAGTAGTGTAGTAACTTTTTTTTACGGTGTACAACAATGAACTCATTTTTTTACTGTAAAAAAATAGATCACTTCTAACTAGTGTGTTCAGTTATAAAATATTATCAAATTATATTAGTGTCCTTCGATTATACAATTAATAAACAAATATCGAGACTAGGACTTTAAATAAAAACACTAAGTTTTATGCCTTAGCACACTAAAAAGTCCTAGTCCCGATATTTGTTTATTAATTGTTATAAAATATTAACATTTTAGTACGCTTGAAGAAAAAGTACATTGTTTTAATGGAAGAAAAGTGATGTATTTTATAGACCAATCAAAATTAAAGATTTTTTTTAAATAAGAAATAAAACCATCCAAACACAAACGCTTAACAGCGAAGAAACCGATAGTAGCATTTAAAAGTGATTAAATAAAGCTAGCTTTTTCTAAAGCCTAAAAATATTTCATAAAATAGTTTTGTTTTACATTTAAGTTTCATTGGGGTTAATTTGGTCCCACCAGACTAACGAAAGGTTACCCTATGAATATAAACAAAATGCGTAATACAGATAATTTATTATGTTTTTTTTTATTAAATTTTTCTTATTTTAGCTTCGGGATTTTAGTAAATATCCTTATATCGTCGGCTTACAAGTAAAGAGCACTAAGTCTAAAAACATGGTTTTGAGATATCTACAAATTTAACTTTCACTGTTGTTTTTAATTTTTGTAACAATTGTTTTTCGAAAAAAACTACCACAAATTGCAATTACATGTTTGGACATAATAATGTCCCATTTGCAGTTAAATAAAGAAATACTGAAGTAGTTTAATTCAACTAAATTTGAAAAAAGACATGGACTTAGTGCATTTTACTTGTAGGCCCACGACGTCGGCTTACAAGTAAAGAGCACTAAGTCAATAAAAGAATATAAAAAACAACTATTTAAAATTAAAACCCTTCTATTAATTAAACCTAATGTATAACTATAAACTTTAAACTTGAATCGCGTATTGTGACAAAACGGCAAAAGATTAAAAAAAATGTTATTTACTTTTTTTGTAGAAAATTAAGCAGTCTTTATTTTATTTTTAATAATATTTTTATTACATAATTACAAATAGCTGAGATATAGACAAATAATCAATATAATAATGTAATAAATAAACAGGTGAAGATTTTTATAAAAAAAAATATAATTAAAAAAAAACCAACCCATAGATTTTGTTTTAATTTTGCTCTTAAATCGTTGGTTATTACATAAATAATAAGAATATAAAGAAAAACTAAAGTTTTCCGCAAGTTCGGAAAACACCCCTCAGAAATGCACCGAGACTTTGAACTTTTTGTGTGTGAAGGCTTCAAATTTAGTTTTGAAATATTATCTGATAATAAAAAAACTAATGCAAATGAAAATTAAATTAAAAAAAAAGTTCTGTTTCTCTGTTCTGTCTCTATTCCACCAACTTTAACATAGCAAAATTTGAATGCGTTTGTCAGTACAATAAATAACGCGATATTGTATCATATAAATGATTCAAGCAATCATATTTTTATAAATTAACTCTTTTTAGAAAGTCGCTTAGTGCAGAAACATTTGAAATAATCTAGAAGTAAAACGCACTAAGTGCACTAAGTGACTTAGTGCCTATTGCCAGATAAAATTTTAATCAAAATCAAATTGGTGCGTTTTGTAAAGTGGGTAACTCCCTTGGCAGCCCACCTAGAAGTTAGTTCGGTTTACCCATATATAGATCATCAAAAATTAATTACAGTGCCATTAAAATCCCATTTTTGCAAAAAAGTGACTTAGTGCCTTTTACTTGTAAGCCGACGATATACTTACCTTCGTGCAGTTCCGAAAATAATTTATTTCATGGTTTGAAATATTTGACATTTAATTTAAAGTGTTTTATAAGTCTCAATACTGACGTCATGACGTTATTGAAAAAATAAAACAATTTCCTTTGTAAAACTGTTTTATTAAAAAAGACGCAGATGTTCAATGTCTTTCAAAAAACGGAGTAAAATCATATTGATTGATTGACGAAGAAAAAAATTATAATTTAGTTGTATACACGGAAAAAAATAAAACTATTTTTTTTTCAAAAAAACTTTCTTTTCTTGAAAAAAAAATTGTTTTAAAAATAGTGGATATTATTAAAATACTTTTATAAGACACCATTTTAAAGCAGACGTCCATTAAAAAATGAGTTTTTTAATGGACAAATTCTTTAAGGTGTCTTATTAAACGAGTATTTGATTATACCTTTTTTATTTTTTTCTAAATAATAAAAAAAATTATTTGACTTTGATAATATTTACATTAATAATAAGTTATATAAAATAAGTATTTTTTAATACTTTTTTTCAATTTTTGCTCTATTTTTGAAAATCCACAAAAAAATGACTTTGATAACATTTAAATTACGAACCCCAGTTTGGGTGTCAATATTAAATTAGTATGATAAAAAATGGAAAAACCGGTTTTTATCCCATTTTATCCCCTTGTCCCGAGGGGTACAGCTGAAAAATAATTGTACACCTGAATTCCTTCTAAGAAGCAAGATTTTCTCAAAAATTTCTCTAGATTTTATCACGATTTTCTTCAAGATTACCTCGATATCATTCAAGATTACCTCGATTTCCTTCAAGATTACCTCGAATAATTTTGAAATTTACCTAAAAAAGTACCCACGTTTGGCAAAAATGAGATTTTCTTGGATTTAATCCCATACAATTTGTAAAACTAAATTTTTCAGCGGTTTACCCCTTTTCTGATTCAAACTATTTTTTCCAGTGATAATTTTGTAGACATTTTGAGCCAGAGAAAAATAAGTCCCTTTTATTTAAATTTGGTTTTTTTGCGATTGTTCAACGAAAAGTAAATTAATGAACCATATCTATAAAATTTTGCCAAATATGCATGATTTATAACCACATTTTTTAAAAACATAACTCTTTTTTATGGTGTGCTTCTAGTATACAAAATATGAACTTCAAACCGTGTCTTATTTTTTTTAATTCTATTTACTTGTAATGTAAATAAGGATTAAAAAAAAATAACTATCCGTTATTTTTTTTATTAATCAAAAACTCTGTATATACGTGACCACCCAAATGTCATATTATTAATACATCGATGTATACCATGCATAATTACTGGTCCATATGTCAGTGAAATATGTACCAAATTTGAAGTCCATTGATCCACTAAGTATTTATTTCTAAATATGTAGGAACTATTATTAAGAATTTTCATTATAATGACATAAATGTCGCAAACTTAAATATTAGTTTTAAATTATTTGTTATTGAATGCTATAGATTTTAGCAATCTTTGCTAAATCATACCACAAAATTTTTCTTCGTGTATAAATTTAAACTGTCTTATCGCAAAATAATGCGACACCGTGGGATTTGTACCCTGTCTTGTTAAAAAGAACTAAAAAGGACAAGGCCTTTCATAAACGGATCAGGATCCTTTTAACGTAAATGAAAAGAGTCTATTCAAATCCTTTTATAGAAAATTGAATGAAATGGTCAAAATATATTAAATTGACCATGAATTTCCCATATGGGAATATATGTTGCAAGGAAATTACTTTTTTGAAAAAAAATTAAGTCATGTATCAATTTTCTATCAGAATTAAGCAACCATGTAACAACACTCCGTCTGGCTGAGTTATTTGATAATACCTATCTCTTTAATATTATTTGGTAGCATGTTAAATATTTTGGGAATCATAAATAAGCAACATATCATTCGCGACTCGATAATTTACTTTTTATTTTAACATACTATTATGTTAATTCCCATAAACTCAACCTTACACGAAGACTACCCCATTTCGAATCCCCCATGTGAACATCTCAAAACAAATCTGTCATAAACAAGACATTTTATGGGCTCATTTTTTGCTACACTGAAATAATATGAGTTTTTTACCATTTTAAACAGTTTTTTCAGTGTAGCAAAAAAATGAGCCCGCAAGGTGCTTTTTTATGGCAGATTCGTATTCAGCATCCCAAAATACATAAGAATAGGTGGGCCTCAACCCCAGCACAGACAATTTTTTTTGTGGGCCTATGTTATCTGTGAAATTTTTAATGATTTATATATTTTTTAACTATAATTTTTACTTGGTCATTTTAACCGGGATCCTAAGAGCGTGAAGGGGCCCCTTCATCCCCGGGGATGAAAGCTCTAATCAAGTTTGGGGGATTTGTAAAAACTCGTTGCTGTACACTGAGATAAATTTTTACATCCACGTGCATGGGTATTTTACGTGCAGCTGCTGCTGATGTGAATTTACACTCGAAGCGTTAATATAAATGCGGTGTCTATTATATTTTTACATCCAGTGTGTAAAGTTTACACCAACGCGTAAATATACTTTTTACCTAAAACCCTCCAATTTATTAAAAAAAATAGAATAACCATTTTGTTATTTTTCTTTTTATGAATAGTGTTTTATGGAAAAACTACGCAACAGAAAAATAAAACGTATATTCGTAATCAGCGCTACAAAAAGTACCAATATAAAATAGAAACAGAAAACATACACAAGTCTTAACAACTCAAAATTTGCAGGCCAGTGTTACCGCCTAAATAAGTAAAATATTATAAAATGTATGTTTTAAGGATATTGTATTAATCACACTTTTTAAATATTTACTTTTAATCAACACTTACCAGTTATTTCTTTGAAAAATCTAGCACACACAAAATTATACGTACGCTCTTACAAACGTAAACAATTATAATGGTCGACAGCCACCAGACTCGATGAAGCAGGAATTCTGGCTTGTCGAGTCACGTGACTAGCTTAACGCCCGCGATTGACTGGCTTGTACATCAGAAGTGTGGTTTTTACACTTCGGGTGTATTGTTGCTAAAGGTATGTTTATAAAAATACACTTTCTTGAGCTCCGAGTGTATTGTTGCAGAAGGTATGGATGTAAAAATACACACTCTAGGTCAAAATCACCTCACCTGTGTAGTGTCACATCAATGTTGATGTACATTTATATAAAGCTGTAAAATTTACACATTTATAGAGTGTATGTTTTTACACCTTTTCAATGTAATTTCTTTCAGTGTAGTTCAGGATTCTGGAGATATTAAATAAAAATCTAATTTTTAACGCACCCTTAGGATAGTTCTCTTGGAAGTTCTAAGTTAGAACTCATTTCAGAATTTACATTTAAAGGATATTTTTTCATATTTTTTTATGCAAAATCAGGCGCAAAAAAGATTTTATCTTCTTTCTGAACAACTTATATAAGTAAATATTTACTAAATAAGTAACAAATTTAGTGCGTGACCTTATTATATTCAGTTTTTATCGATCTTACCCGTATTTCCTGTGTTAGTCAACATTGTACCATGTAAATGGAACTCGAGAACAAAGGAAAGTTAAACTGAAAGGTGGAAACTTTCACCTTCGATAATTTAATTAACTCTACTAGTAATGAAAGCACAATTTTGTTAGGTATCTGTTCCTAAGAAAGTCCAAAAATTGTGTGATATAATAATTATAATTATAATTAGGAGAAAAAGGATGACAATATAAAATGATTGACATTGCAAATATTGAAGGCCATATTACACTGATGGCCAGATCCCGGAATAAATAGGACAAATAAAAAAATACAGTTGAAATTGTTCAATATTTATAATTAGTAACTAATGTTTATGAATATATTTTATAACATAATATGTAATAAATTTAAGAAAATTTATTATTTCATCAATCTATTTTTATATCTATAAAAAATAGTACCGAATTTATTGTGAAATAAAGCCAAATACAATTTAGGTTTTTGCTTTTTGCTTTAAAGCATTTTGGTTTTTGTATTTAATATTTTATATTGTTATATAAATATTTCCGCAATTCCCATATAACATTATGTCAACTTTAAACGCTTATAAATTCAATTTGTCATATATGAAATATTGTACTTTCAGACAAACGACAAAAATTTGTAATAAAACAATATAAGGAGATAAACTCATGGATCCACGTTGCCTTCTATCTCCGTATCTTTTTGAAAACCTGATTTCTGCTGACTTCCTCTGTAACCCTATATCGTATAAATAATATAATATTTTCTACGTATACGTCTTTTATCGTTCCGATATATTTCAACTAAAATGGTTTAAGGATTTCTTTTACGAGACAGATTTTTTGCTAGAATTTGATCAAATTCTAAGAGGTATATCATGTATCAGTATATATCAAGTGTATGGATAAGGGGCTGTTCATATATTACGTAACGCAATTTTTCAAAAAAATTGACCCTCCCCCCCTGTATAACAAACTGTCACATTTACCAACACCCCCCCCCCCCCTGTGTAACGCGTAACAATATAAACATTTGTATTTTTTTTTCCAACATATCTTGATACAGAATTCCGCATAATGCAAGACGGTAAAAAGACGGTGTAAAAATGATGACATATTTATTATAATAATACATGTGCTATATGTATTAATGTACTTAAAGGATACTAAAATACATAACTAAATATTAGTTATTTCTCCATGGACAAGTCATGTGTGTTTCCAAGTCTACAAAAGTCATTACAGATCGTTCTGTTTCTTGAGTGTTTGTTAGACATTGGCTTAGGTACACACATTGGTGTTCTGTGAGTACACATTCCTCGCGAAAATGTATCATCGCCGATAATTCATCGGCAAGATCACGCAAGAACAGTGACGTAAGATTTTTTTTTAATATCAATGTCAACAGTTTGATTACTGATTATAATATTATTTAAATATGCATAGTTTCGTTAATTTTTGTGTGAAAAAGGGAATTATGGGCCACTAAATAGTAATTTATGTTGAAATAAAAATACATCTGCCAAGCTTAGGAAATAAACATTTAATTTATTAAATTCCGTTACGTAACGTTTACCTGGAACCCCCCCTCCCCCCTGTCACAAACTATAACAATTTCTCTGACCCCCCTCGCTAGGCGCGTTACGTAATATATGCAGCCCCTAAGGTCGTGAAGTTGATTAACATTTAACCTGCAAAACAAAGCTAAGTGTTATGTTGAATTCAACACAATTTTTGAAAAATATTACTTTTAATAAAAGAATAAAGAAATATATTTTTCAAAAATGTATTTTTCTACCATAAAAATAATTTATTAATGATATAACTAATATGTCAGTAAACGGTTTATATAAAATTATACTTAAACTTATCTGCTTATATTTCCCATGTTCAGAATTTTCACTTTAATTTTCATTAGAAGATACTAGCCAGTTAACAGAAAATATATAGTCCGTAAAAAACCATTTTACATTTTAAAATTAAAATCTTTAATAATTACACAAAAAAAAAGTCTGTTTCCACAGAGGAGACAAACATTTCTATACGTTTTTGGGGTCTCTGAATCCGAATCTGTGGTGGTTTGACTCGGTCAGGTCGCATTTCGTTGCTTACCTCAAAAAAGTGATGAAAGTTGAAATTGAAAATTGTTCGGCATGTGATTTAGACACTCTAAGGCAGATTTTTAAAAAATCACGTGTAAGACAAGCAATTAAATGTGTAGTCACGGCAGAGAAAGTCTTGGTTCTTCGAAAATAAATTCTTTAACTTTTAAAAAGAAAAATGCCAAAAACAAGAAGGTAAACAATTTTACGTGCAACTTTGAAACTGCTGAACCGAATTGGATGAACTTTTTGAAAATTAGAGAGGATATTCATAAGGTGTTTCTGTTTTAATTTTACTATATTGCCGGATATACTAATTTAATTTTACTATATTGCCGGATAATCCTGGATAATCCGAATAATTGGGATAAGTCGTATAAATTTAACGTAATAATCTGGTTCAAAATATTTTGTAGAAAAATATCGGATAAACCCGATAACATGATTATGGGATCAATCAAATATTGCGTCAAGCTAAATAGTATATTAAAGTACTAGTTTCATAATATACGTTTTTAGCGCACGAGTACCGCTTGCGGTGAGTTTTCTAAAGTACTAGTGCGCTAAAAACGTGTTATGAAACGAGTGCTTTAAACAATTTTTTCTATTTTGCTCTAAAATTTTAAAAAACCTACATTTAAATTGATGACTGATTTAGGGATTTTTGTTTCGGGTTGGCATTACAGTTTTCGTCATGTTTAAAATTCTAAGAACGAACATTATTTTGATATATTTTATAGTCACTTCTTCTCTTTTCCACTGCAAGTAACCAAGCCACAATTTTAACACGGTAAAACATAACCTAAATACAACATTTTGTAAAAAACCGACGTTCACAATTGCACGACAAACGTCAAGAGACTTTTGTCTGTTGCCAACCCAAAAGAAAAAAAAGTAGAGACCTCTTATAGGCCTATAAGAACACGCAAATTGCGTGTGATTATGAGCTTATAAGAATCGCAAAATAGAAAAAATGTTTTAAAGGCACATTTACTAGATTAAATTAAATTTAAAAATTCATCTTGATGACTTTGTGACATCAGCAACTTTCCGAGATACTAGAATAACTATAATTCAGCTATAAAAAAATCATTTTTATTATTTAATTAATAAACAAGCCGTGAATATATTTAATGCTATGCATTCCATTACATACTGTTAGTAAGTAAATGGTATATTGCATTTTCGCAAATACTTAAAAAAATATAATTTCCCAAAATAAAATAAAAAATAAATATTTTTTTTTAAATATATTTTTTTTCAAAAACCAAAAATTTTTGAAAAAAAATTTATTTTTTTTTAATTTTCTTTTTACGAAAAACAAAAAAATAAAAAAATATATTTTTTAATTTTTTTTTTTAAGTTTAATTCCCCATTACTTTTTTGTTTTTGGTGGAATTAGTTTTACCATTGGTAGATTGATTAAAGTATTTTTCCTAAAAAAGTTACGTTAATCGGAATTTTCTTTCAGCTCTTTTCGACTTTTTAAAAGTTTAACCCCCCATTTGGACTTTTTTGTTTTTACTTTTTAAAACAAAAGGGATCTTCCCCTCATATGAACATAGAACTTGATTTTTTCTGAAAATTTCAAATTGATCTGGTTATTTGTTCCTGAGTTATCGTGTCTACAAGAAATGTGACAACGGTCAGACGGACAGGCGGACGGATAGAAGAAAAAGTCCAAACACATTTGTATCTAAGAATTTTTTGTCTAGGACGTTTTTTGGCGTATAATAAGCAGTATTCGGCGTAAACTTAGTTATGACTCATCAACGTTGAAAATAAACACAGAAACATAGGCTTACGGAATAATTTTGCCGAATTATGAGGGAAATTTTTATAAATCGAAACATTTGACTACTAATTTGTTACCTACAACAGTATTAACTATACATATTAACTATACATACGTATATATATCGGTGTTTTTCAAAGAAAAAAACGACATTCGATTTTTATCTTTTAAGAATACGAAAGTTTTTAATTTTTATTTGTCGATAACTTTTTTTTCCACCTTACTCGTTTAAATGGAATCATTAAAAAAAATCAAGATAAAAAGAAATAAAAATGTAAATATTTAAAACCTCGCCTCAACGCTAGAGTCGACGCGGCGCCTATGCGAGTACTGGAAAATCGCCTACTACTGATAATAGGTTTGTTTTGGTTTCTATTTAAGAACGGTTCTAGAACTATTACGCATGCGCAATAACTTTTGTGTGTTTTGGTTTAGTTATAACTAGTACAGGATCTCCACTAGCGTGTTTTGGTTATCACGTAAAACCAGTTCGGAATCGTTCTGGAACTGTTATTGCGGTTCTAGCTAGAAGGCAGGTATCGGTTCTGAACTCTCTAGTTCCACGCTTGCGCAAATTAAAAATATCTGTATGATATCTACTTTACCGATACTTATTTTCGCATTTTTCAGCACTGATACTTATTTTATACATATTTGATATATCCCGTGCTTTATTGTAAACATTTTCTTCATTGACTTCACCTCACCTGTACCCACTTTGGGTTTATATTTTTTATACAACTCGATGAGATGCTTTGTTTTTTTGAGTATTAAAAAAGTTTTCTGAAGTTATGGAATCAAAACCATCTATAGAGGAACTGGATTCTTGATAATCTTAAAAGTCATATTATAAAACTTTTGAAAATTTTATTTATATTTATAATACCTCTATTAGCCATTTTTACAGTTTTCGTGTTTGCTCCTGTTTTTTTTTTTTCATAATCTCCTTTCTAACTATTGGCGTCGGCTCCTTGAGTAAGGTTAGGTTCTTCTTTCGTCTAGCAAATCCTTGACTCGTTCTCGAACTGCTATTTTACTGCGAATGAGTTCTGCTCAGTTCTATAAAAATTCTAGAACTGTTTCCAAAACCGAAACCAAAACAAACCTAATAAGTAATGGTGTAATTGGCACCGAACTCTTTTGTGTGCAACCCGCACTTTTCTGCCGTTTGTACACAAATTCTTATTGGACTTTTACAGAAAAGGGTTAAGACACGTGATTAGAAACTTTGTCCAATAAAACGTAAGTGGAATAAAGGATTAGATTGAATCTATTCTGGATTTGAGGGTATTCTCCCAGCAATAAATTGCTTTTCAGTCAATTTCTATTTGTCTTCCCATTTGTAAAAGCTGAATATATAAGAATTGCTCACGAATAAAGTGATACACAAGCCGAGGTGCTAAAAAACAGACTACAGAAATAAATACAAATAAAAAATAAAAAACCCATGTTTAAAATTTAATACCAAATTCATAATAAAAATCTATAGATTTCTTCGATTATTTGTTAAATAAAGATCAATATTTTCGAAAAATCTAACTTTATATAAAAAAGGCGAAACCTAGGCGTATCAAATGCCATTTTTGCTTTCTCATAAAAGAAAGTATTGCGATAGAAAAAAAAAATGTTTTTTTGCTTTTAAGCATCTTATTTTTCCTAAAACATCGAGAAAAGTCAAAATAAGCATTAAAAAAATTATGTCTTAAAAACGCTTTGAGCTAGGTATACAGATACATTTTTATATTATCTTAGAGAAGTTCGTATTTCAGCAAAATCGGTTGGGGGCAAGGGGGGTAAAAAGAGGGTTAAACTTTTGTTTTAGTCTTAATTTTGTAATTATTTACAATAGAAGAAAATATTATAAACCACATAAAACGTTGAATAAAACTAAATAAAAAATGTTATTTTAATTTTTTTTCCAGCCTTCCCCCTCTCTCCCAAAATTAAAAAAAAATCTAAACATAACTTTTTTATAATAATAATAATTATTATTCACAATTGAAGAAAAATTTAAAAATAATATAAAAAGGTTAAATAAAATTACATACAAAAAGTAAATATTTTTTTACCAACCTCACCCCCCTCCCCAAAAATGTAAAAAAAATATTTCTGAAGAAAAACTTAATAACCACCTAAAATGTAAAATAAAATTACATAAAACATTTTATTATTATTTTTTTCCATGAACCCCCCCCCCAACTCCCCAAAAGTTAATAAATTCTTTTTGGATATATTTTTTTTAGTATTTCCAATAGAAGAAAAAATTAAAAACCACCCAAAAGCTAAAAAATAATTACACAAAGAATGTTTTTTTGTCATTACTCGAGTAGGTATTGCGGCGAATGAGCCAACCCCCTCCACTTTTCATTTAGACCACGCCCCCTACTTTAATGGCCCCCTTTTTAATAGGCCCCATAACAGAGCTCTTTTGATAGGGCTGTTAATGTAATTAAGAGAGCTGTTTTAACAGGGCTTTTTCTAATTAAGTTGATCTGATCTGATCTGATCTGATCCAATCAAACTGACCTGATATAAAGTGATTTAGAAACAGCCCTGTTAAAATAGTATTATGCGGTAGTTTCGAATTTTCCAAAATTTTCAAATATTATCCTATACAAAAAATTCTTGAATACAAATTTTTTTATGAAAAAATAAAAAAAATTGTTTTTTTTTGTCCGTCCGTCTGTTTGTCCGTCCGTCAGTCCGTCCGTCCGTCTGTCGGATGTCACGTTTTTTGTAGACACCATATTAAATTACAATAAATATTTTGTACTTTTTTATGCTAAACATACAATTGTTTTGTATTTACAATTGTAATTATTGTTGGTTGTGGAAATAATTATTAACAATTTTGTCGAAGGAAAGTTGTGATAATTTGCTACAATAATAGTAATAAATTAACTATATAATTTTTAGGTTATTACCCATTTTTAAGATTGACAATGGTTTTTTATAAAAAACCCTATTTTGCACAGTTAATGTATGTATAGGAAATGATAGACAAATACGAATAAAACAAACTATTATTTTAATGGAATTTAAATTTGTAAAAATATACAGAGCGGTCCAAAAGTCACCCCGCCCCCTCTTAACTTTTGAACGAGTTTAGATATCGACTTCAAATTTATAACTCTTAAATAAGACAACTTAAACTATCTTTAAGCATATATTTGATACTTTTAGCACTTAAATTGTGGGCAGGGGGTCATGGGGCGACATTTTTGTAAATGGAAAAGTGGGTCGTGTAATACATCATTTTAAAGCTTATAAAATTCTCCATTTAATTGTATATTTTTTATTTTTTTTAAACATTTTTTTTTTTGGTTTAAAATAGGGTTGAAAATGGGTATTTTTGTCAAAATTTCTCTAAAAAATCCAAACAATTTTTTAAAAATGCCTAATTTCATAATGAAAAAAAGTAAATTATACTTTTAAACTAATTTTAGTTGACATAAATAAAAATTAGCAAAAAAAAAACTTAAAAATTTATTTTTTTAGCAGAAAAAACTGAAAAATCAAAACCTTAAAAAACATGTTTAAAATTTTTAAAAATGTATGGTTATATAGAGAATTCTAAAGGCTTTAAAATGATGTATCACACGACCCCCCTTTCTATTTAAAAAAAATCCCCCCATGCCTCCCTGTTCACATTTTAAGAGATAAAAGTATCAAATATATGCTTAAAGATAGTTTAAGTTGTCTTATTTAAGCGTTCTAAATTTGAAATCGATATCTCAACTCGTTCAAAAGTTAAGAGGGGGGGTGACTTTTGGACCGCACTGTATAATAATATTATAGTTAAGTATCTTTCTACAGATAAATTTTTATGATAAATGAAATAATGTAATAAGGTTTTAAACCTCCGTTTTAAAGACGTCTGGAAATATATTTCACGAAAATGAATTATTTTTAAACAGATATTTTTCTTCAAATAAAATGAAAAATTATTGTAATCTGTATCATTCCAGTTTAATCTAAAATGTAAAACTTCTTTCTTTTAAAACTTAGAACATTAATTACGATGTAAACTAACTCCTCAAAAAGTTTAGAGTTTTACAGATATCTACAGTTTTTATGGCTTCCTGTTGTATACAGTGCGTGCATTAAGTCTGGAATCACCCGAATAACTTTTTAGTTACAAGTAAAATACAAAAATCCTCAGACAGGTCGATTTATATTTTTAATTCTGCAAATTTTGGTCTAAAAAAAGTTATCAAAATTGGCACCCCCTTGCACCCTCACCCCCCAACTTTTTTTTTCAAATAGCAACCTACCCCTTGTGATACATCATTGGAAAGGTAATTTAATAAGCTTTCCAACAGTGTATGATAAAGCCTAATTTGTTAAAGGGTCTATGAAAAAACGCATGTTTTAATTAAACATTGTTTGTGTGAAATATTACGCATAATATGGTAATTGTTGCCCTATTTCCTACTTGGCACCTTCCTGAGAATCTAAATAAGGTTGTTTTAAACTTATTGTAATATTTTATACCCTGTTGAAAAATGCAATTTTTTTTCTTTTTATTGACCAATTTTATGTTTACTATTTAATCGATTTTAATCCCGTTTTTTTACTGTCCACTGTCAAAGAGCTGAAGGACATCAATTTGAACATTTATAGTGAACTAAAGTTATACTTTACATGTCTTTATAATAAACTAAATTGTGCATTTTATCATTAGCCCTTTACCAAATTAGGCTTTATTATACACCGTTGGAAAGCTTATTAAATTACCTTTCCAACGAAGTGTCACAAGGGGGTAGGTTGCTATTTGAAAAAACAAAGTTGGGGGGTGAGGGTGCAAGGGGGTGCAAATTTTAATAACTTTTATTACACCATAATTTCCAAAATTAAAAATAAAAATCGACCTATCCGAGGGTTTTTGTGTTTTACTTGTAACTAAAAAGTTAATCGGGTGATTCCAGACTTAATGCACGCACTGTATATTTTATCTGTATTTTTTATATTGGGAGATTAGCTCAGCGGTCTAAGGCATCGATATAGCGTTGACACTGAGCTATGATCGTGAGTTCAAACCTCGCTGGCGCCGATTGCCTTTTTCAGTTAATTAATAATTGAAATTTGGCGAAGGCGTACTCCCTAGATATATTGGTTTGGTCAATTAAAGCCGGTGGTTCCCTCTACTACTAGCCCACACAAGTCCTGGATGCTTAATTAAGTAGAATAGTACGAGGTTAAAAATAAACATAAAATAAACATATATAAATGCATGATAATTACAGAGCCTGTCAAAAGTCCACGCCCACTTTAACTTTTGAACGGTTTAACTTAAAATTTTCGTCACAGCAACAAAAAGAACATGAAATTGCCTTTTTAATTGCAGTTTTCTCGAAAACTCTTGGCCCTACAGTGTTACATAAAAAGTACATTTTTTATGTATTTTTAATTAAACAATCATATTTTATTAATAACATTTCAAAAAATCTACAGTTGAAGAAGTTTGGGACAAAAAAGTGACATTGCACTTTCTTGGTTAAAATTACTAAATAAAAATTACAAAAAGGATTATCTTAATCAATATTAAGACGTGCAAAAAATCATTACCATAGTTTATAGGGTTCCTAAAATATTAAATAAAAACCTACTTTTCAGATGTACCTTTAGTAGGGTAATAGTAATAGTAGATTTTTTTTCATATTTTTTGACCCCACCCCCTTAAAATTTTTCTACGTTATTTCTATATCCATTTCTATATCTATCACCCTGTATTTCTATATCTGTATAATACCAAATTTTTAGAATATGCAATATTGTGCATTGCATAGGATGGTTTTATATTGAAATATAAAAACAACAACGTATAATCTCCAGCCATTTAAACTACGAATTCTTAGGAGAATAATAAAAAGTAGCTTTAAACGGTTATTGCGTTTAATATTGTATAGTTGCTTACAATTTCAGCAGCAGCTTTTCCGTATTTGCTTTACCAAATTGCATATCAATTCGGTTAAACTTCCGTTTTTACGATTTCCACACGAACTTTTCTTCAGAACCATTTTATTGCAGTGAATAATCAGGGTCAATTGTGCACTACAATATTTTTGCCAGTTTTAGTCCAGGAGATGCACAATATCATTTTGCAAAAACTAGAGCCATCATGGTAGTAGACTAGTTATTTATACAAGGTTGTTCTTTTAAATGGTATACCCCCCGTAACTTTTAAGCAGGACAAGATATAAACTTTAAAATTGGAATATGCATATCACACAACAAAAAATATAATTTGTCAGGGAGACTGTAGGGGACAGTATTTTAAATGGCACACTAGGTCTTGTGATAGGTAATTTTAAAGAGCTTAAAATTCTCTATTTGACCATGTAACTATTTATTTTCTAATATTATTTTTGAAGATTTTTTTTTCTTCAAAATGAATGAAATTTTCAATATTAAAAACAAAATAATTTTGGAAATTTAAATTTAAATTAATTAATCTTTCAAATCTTTTATCACACGACACCGCTTTTCATATAAAAAAATGTCCCTCCTGCCCCCTAGCTCCAATTTAGCCCTTAAACATGTAAAATATATACCAAAAAATTATTTGTGTTATTTGTGTTATTTAAGTTTACAAAATTTCAATTTGATATATTAAGCCGTTCAAAAGTTAAGGGGGGGACATTAAAGATGCACTGTATAATTATTATTATACCATTATAATGGTGAATAATGTATAGTAAAAGGAACGTTCCTAAGTTTTACAGATATACCAAAAAAATGTTCCTCTATCTATTAATTTTTTTTTTCACAGCAACGAAAAGAACATGAAATTGCCTCTTTAATTGCAATTTTGTCGAAAACTCTTGGACCTACAGTGTTACATAAAAAGTAAATTTTTTATGTATTTTTAATTAAACAATCATATTTTATTAATAACATTTGAAAAAATCTACAGTTGAAAAAGTTATGGGCAAAAAATGCACTTTTTGCACTGGTTAAAATTACCAAATAAAAATTACAAAAAGGATTATCTTATTACCCTTAGAGGAGGAGGGTCGTAGCTCCCTTAGGGCTCATTTTCGGACCACCCTATATAGGATTTTTTTTTTCATATTTTTGGGCCCCACCCCCTTAATATATTTTTACCTTATTTCTATATCACCCTGTATAATACCAAATTTTTAGAATATGCAATATTGTGCATTGCATAGGATGGTTTTATATTGAAATATAAAAACAACAACGTATAATCTCCAGCCATTTAAACTACGAATTCTTAGGAGAATAATAAAAAGTAGCTTTAAACGGTTATTGCGTTTAATATTGTATAGTTGCTTACAATTTCAGCAGCAGCTTTTCCGTATTTGCTTTACCAAATTGCATATCAATTCGGTTAAACTTCCGTTTTTACGATTTCCACACGAACTTTTCTTCAGAACCATTTTATTGCAGTGAATAATCAGGGTCAATTGTGCACTACAATATTTTTGCCAGTTTTAGTCCAGAAGATGCACAATATCATTTTGCAAAAACTAGAGCCATCATGGTAGTAGACTAGTTATTTATACAGGGTTGTTCTTTTAAATGGTATACCCCCCGTAACTTTTAAGCAGGACAAGATATAAATTTTAAAATTGGAATATGCATATCTCACAACAAAAAATATAATTTGTCATATTTTCCAATTTTTTGTTCGGTAAGGCGGCGCCGGGGAGACTGTAGGGGACAGTATTTTAAATGGCACACTAGATCTTGTGATAGGCAATTTTAAAGAGCTTAAAATTCTCTATTTAACCATGTAACTATTTATTTTTTAATAATATTTTTGACGATTTTTTTTCTTCAAAATGAATGAAATTTTCAATATTTAAAAAAAAAATAATTTTGGAAATTTTGCGCAAAAAGGTCAAAATAGTTAATACATGGTTTATTATCATGTTAAGACTAATAATTTATCATTTTCATGTAAAATTTTTAATATTTATGCACAACATATTAAAAATTTGAATAATTTTGAACAAAAAAAATATTAAAAAATAAATAGTTACACAGCTAAACAGAGAATTTTAAGCTCTTTAAAATGACGTATCACAAGACCTAGGGTGCCATTAAAAATATTATCCTTCATTGTCCCCCTGGCTCCGCCTTACCGAATAAAAAATTGAAAAATATATATATTTCAAATTTGAAGCTTATATCTCATTCCGTTCAAAAGTTACGGGGGATGTACCATTTAAAAGAATAACCCTGTATACTTTTGTATTTGTAGTATTTCCTTTTTAATTATTTATTTTGATTATTTCAATAAGTTAACCGATGTTGTTGGCAAAAAAATCCTAAAATTAAGATGGCGGCGTAAACTCAGACTTTAAGGAAGGTCTTAACTACATCTCTACCGTTTTCGAAACATTTTGATTTTTTAAGGTGATTTTTGTACTTCGTTGACGGGATCTATATCTATATCTATATATTTGTTTCCCAGACCAACAATATACCTGACAAGTTAATTTTGTTTCTTACTTAAAATTATTCGATTTTATTTACTTTCACGACAAAAGAACAAAGTAGTGAAAATTATTTTCTTTCTTCATTCTTCATCTTTTATTCAATACGATATTTTTTAGTATCCTTAGTAAAAATTCTATTGTACGTAGTCTATAGTATGTATTTATAGCACAAAAGCGTATTGGAAAATGTATTATTAAAAAAATAATGTTAAAAAATAAATGAAAAATTTACGATGTATGTCAGTTTAATATGAAGAACAAGCCGTGAAGATATGTAATGCTACGCATTCCATTACATATTATTCACAGTAAATAGAATATTGCATTTTCCCAAATAAAAAAAATATTAAAAAAAATAAATAAATAAAAAACATTACATTTTTTTTATGTAATTATACTTTTTTATTACTTACTTACTTACTTAAAACCTGTCATATGCTTATAAAACTTGTTCCTTGTTGTTTTGCAAGTCCTATTGCATTAACAAGAGGTCCTTAAAGTAGGTAACTTAAAAAATTTATACTAAAAAAACATTTAAAAACATGTATATCTACGATACATTGCGACTAAAATTGTTAGTATTTATATTGCGACTAACGAAGGGTTAAACATAAATTAAGCTTGAGTTGTTATTGTTTACATTAATGTTCTGTAATTATTTCTGCTTATTTAAAAACTTATCTGTCTGAGACGCTATGCATCGCGACGTTAATGAACCTATTATTATAGTATAGTATAGGCACTTTTCATTAATAATATATCTGAAAAGCAAAATATGCTGACATAAAAATACAAAGTATTTATGTAATTTTTACAACTTTTTTTATTGCTTTTTAATATGTATAGCACATGTACAGCATAAAACTTTATGCCACATAACTTTCGTGTTTTGTAGTATTTAGAAACTGCAAAAAATATTGGTTTTTAAGTAAACCAGAGTAATTTCCTATATTATTCACATTTTTACACTCCAGAAAACAGCTTTTCTACGCATTTCTACAGTTCGGATCCTATGCCCTTATTTAGTAAGAAAAATTTACTTTCAGATCAGGACAAAAAAAAGTTGACATTTGTTGCCTGGTGTTATTAATAACCATTTACCGACGTGGTGGGTCCAAGGGAGTCCCTTTTGATGGTGATGGTAAAAGTTTGGGGATTTTGTTTATTTATGTTAAGGTATATTGTTGCCACTTTAAGGCATATCCAGAAGCTTGCATAAGAACATAAAACATAAGAATGCTATGCAGTGATTGGCTTACAAGATACATGGCGGCCCATCAAGCCAATCACGGCATCGCATTGTTATGTTTTATGTTCTTATGCGAGCTTGTGAATAGGCACTTAGGAATGCTACTATTTTTGTGTTAATGGTGGAGGTCGCTTGCAACATAACTTTACATTACGATATTTCAGAAACGATATGACAAAGAGACTTATATTATGGATCAAAGATTTTCTACATGGAAAAAAAACTTTTGATCAAAATTTCGAGTCTCGATGTCACAGCGCTCTTGAAATATCTTAGTGTAAATTTGTTTTGCAGGCGGCCTGCACCTTTAATAATTTCTACGACTGTCTTATAATGTTAGTCAAATCGCACAAAAAACTCATATGGTATAAAGCACATTCCGTAAGCGGATGACGGTATTTGAAAACTATTACGGTATATAGCACATTCTGTTAGCGGATGATGGTATATCGTCATCCGTCATATATATGTCATATATATATATATATATATATATATATATATATATATATTTATATATATATATATATATATATTATTATTTCTCGTTCTTTTATTATAAATATAAAAATTATCTCGTTTTTAAGAACAGTTTTCAAAGTAAATTAACATTAACTAACATTCCAAAATATTTAGTAATTGAAGTAATAAATGATAAATGGAATTTTTTAAAAGCTTTTACAAAAATTCCCAAAAATGAATTTATAAAATTAGTTAATTTTTGTTTTGATAGTGGATATTTTTGTTTTAATAATGAATTTTTTAAACAATTAATTGGCACAGCAATGGGAAATCCTGCATCGCCAATTTTCTCCGCTATGGTAATGGACTTATTATTGCGTGCTGTAATAAGTAGATTGCCATTTAATATACCCTTTTTGAGAATTTTTGTAGATGATATCATATCTGCTGTTCCAATTGATGAATTGGATAACATTTTACATTATTTTAATTTCTTTAATCCAAATTTACAATTTACTAAAGAAAATAACAAAAAAATAAACTTTTTAGACTTAACTTTAATAATATCATTACTGACTGGTATCAGAAGCCCTTTGCTTCTGGTAGATATCTAAATTACCATTCATTTCAAAATAAAATATATAAAGTTAACACTATTAAAATGTTAAAAGATAGGGCTATTAAACTAAGTCACCCCAAATTCCATAAGAAAAATTTAGATAAAGTTAAAAATATCCTTTTAAAAAATCATTATCCATTTCAATTAATTAATTCTATTTTATATCCCACCATTACTAATGTTCAAATAATAAATCCAGTTCAAAATTTAAAATATTTTAAAATTCCATTTATTCCCAATTTAAGTAATAAAATTATTAATTTTATAAAAAAAGACAATTATAAAATTGTTTGTCATAATAGTTTTAATAGTAGTCTTTTATATGATAAAATGAAGGATAAAACAAAACATGAACTCAAATCAAACCTTATTTATAAAATTAACTGTAATGATTGTAGCGCTGTATATGTGGGGCAAACGTCACAATGGCTTAAGTCAAGAGTTTCTCAACATAAATCAGACTGTCAAAATGTTTTAAACTTAAATAAAACCGCTTTATCTAAACATAGATTTGATAAAGGACATACTTTTGATTTTAATATTAACAATGTTTTAATTTTAGAAAGTGTAAATAATTCATTAAAAAGGAATCTTTTAGAAATGATTTATATAAAAACAACTCCAAACACCATTAATTTTAGAACAGACACACAACATTTAAATAATATTTATAACACCATTATTCAATAGCATTTTTTAATACACACATTAATATAATTATAAATTTACCACAACAATTTTACTAGAGTTCCTGTATGACTGAAAAAATATACAGGTACTCTAAGATTTACACCTACCTATATACCTTTAAACTTGAAGTTTGATGTCAATTTTGAAATGTTTCATTAATTTATATTCCAATTTTTATGTATTTATATATTTTTTATTATTGTAATTTTATTCCCTGATGAAGGTTTCACAATAAAAACCGAAACGTTGGAGATATTAAATAATTTACTTTGAAAACTGTTCTTAAAAACGAGATAATTTTTATATTATTATAGAATATAACATATTATTCAGTAAATAAACAAACTACCGAATGTTTTCACACATTATTATAAAAATATCAAAATGTCATCCACTAGAAGTGTCAACTTTCAGTGAATAAATCAATTAATTCATTTGTTTTCAGAAATGCGATTTCAAAGGCTGCTACGCATCTCTGGATTTAATACGATCGGCTATAAAAAATGTCTTCTCTACCTTGGTATATAATTACTATTAATTTAAAGACGTGTTACTACAAATATGCCTTTAATTGTTCATATGCTTAACGAATTCAATAAAGTGTTAGAAAGATTCGATTTTTTTAGTAAAATTAGAGTGTGACGTCACATAGGGGAGAGGTGGGTCAAGACTTTGTGACAATGTGTGATATGGGGCAGGGGGGTCTAAAATCACCTAAA